>CM060981.1:182930151-184180151 GCA_030765065.1 Deroplatys truncata
AAATTTTGGAACACCAGAAGTGAACTCCCTTCCCAATAGGACAAGCCATAGTGATGCCAATGCTTAAACCAGGAAAACCAGCAAACTCAGCCAGCTCTTAATGACCCATAGCATTGGCTGCTGTAATGGCAAAAATGCAATAAAGAATGATAATGGAAGAATGAACTGGTATCTTGAAAGTCAAGATGTAATTGCAAAAGAACAAGCAGGTTTCCGTCAAAGTAGATCAACAACCCAACAACTGACAAAACTCACTCAAAACATTAAATCATGTTTAAATAAACAAGAAGGTATATTAGTAGTTTTCATAGACTTTAAAGGAGCATATAACTTTAGGGAGAGCACAATTATTACAAAAATTAAAGAACATAAAAATAAAAGGAAATTTGCTCACATGGTTTAAAATATTTACTAATCAGTGAATGACAAATGTTAGATATGGTGAAACAGAATCAAAACTTAAACAAAGTGAAGTATGACTACCCCAAGGAGCAGTTCTCCAATACTTCATTATTCAAAATATACATAATTGATCTGCCAAAGATAAAAAATGCAGCAAATGTTAACATAGGGATGTTTGCAGATGATGTTAAATGGGCCGCAGCAAAAAACAACAAAAAGCGTGACATTTTGACAAGCACAATGTACAAAGTGCTACAAACCCTCAATAAATGGTGTCTAGAGAACAATATGATAGTCAACACCACAAAACAATGTATCGATTCTTTTCAATGCAGCAAAATAATGACAACTTTAACCTAATTAACAACAATTCCCAAAAAGTGAAAATACCAAATACTTAGTAATACGAGGGCGGATTGATAAGTCCATGACTTTGACAAGAGAGAGTGTTCTAATACAGGTTTCTTGTTTACACTCAAGTCTTACATCTATTCTGGGTATAGTCATAGAAATTCGTCGTCATTTGTTTCGTTGAACATCTAAAATAAACAGATGTGTGTTGCTTCATAGAAAATGGAGAAAAGTGAATTTCATGTTCTGATAAAGTACTACTTTTTGCAAGGTAAGACAGTGAAGGAAATGGAAGAAAAGCTGAATAAGAATTATGGAGACTGCTCCATCACATGGCATGGTTCACAGAATTTTGATGTGGCGTTTGAACACAAGAGAAGCCTTGCGCACAGGATGGCCGGTTGAGGTCACAACAGAAGAAATGGTGAACAAAGTTCACGATATTGTGTTGGAAGACCGCCAAATGAAAACCTGTGAGATAGCCAAGACCGTAAACATCTCGAGTGAACGGATGTATAACATTCTGCATGAATGTTTGGGTATGAGAAAGCTGTAAGCAAGATAATTGCCGCAACTTGTGGTAGTTGAATGTTATTTATTTGTTAGCCCCACATTGTGGTAGCCATTTTGTGAGGGTATTAATGTTGGTAGTTGGAAGATGTTTCATTTTTATCTGCCGCACGTATGAAAGACAATTTGTCACGGTCACTTCGTGTTATCTTTTACTGAGCACCTGTTATTGTATTTAATTTTGGGTTCACTGTCCTCCGGCTAGCTATTATTTTTCGGTCAAGCACTTATCTTATACAGGTGTGTAAACGGAAAGGAGTTTTTTATCCAAAGATAACACTGATAAAAGAATTTGTTTTACACTTTTATTGTCGTAACACATTATTCACTTTCACATATTAATCTTGACACTCGCCAAACTGAAACTGTTATAATAACTTATTTACTGCACATTATTAATTCGCGTACTTCAACTTTTTGTGTAATTAACTTTACGACACGAGAGATTTTTCATAACTTTGCGACGCGTAACCTTGAACTGTGTGCGATGCATACTCCATGAATGACTCCGTTGAACTACATGAAACTTAACCCTGACACTGAATTTATACTTCCTCGCCCCAATATGCCTAAAGATTATAACTGAGCTGCTATTGGTTAATAAAACGCGCCAACATTAGCATCTATATTTATATCCAATGAAAATTACGAAAACATATGCTCTGGGGAAAAATGTTCCAGCAAATTCTAAAAAAAATGCGCCACTCTTCATTTGCTTGTCTCTAATAATGATAAACAGCTCACCCCCTCGCTACATTATTGCACGCTATTATTGTCAGTTTCAGTAAGGCCGTATAAACCCACTTCTCGACAATGCTTACAATCAACAAACATCTCAAATCAGTGTCACACAACAATGCATATTAACACTACAATCACTCTGACATTTACATAATTTGCGATACAAATTACTGCGTCAAACTGCTCACAGTTGAGAACAAGTGGAATCGTGTAACCATTTTACAGGGATATTTGAACATGTTGCAGCGCAACTCAAATGAGGTTTTGCAACGTTAGATCACAGTTGATGAAACTTGGATCCATTACTATCAACCTGAAACCAAACAACAATCAAAGCAGTGGATTTCCTTCGGCCAACCAGCTCCAAAGAAAGCGAAAACATTCCGTCTGCAGGAAAAATCATGGCAGCTGTCTTTTGGGATTCACAAACGGTGATAGACATCCACTGCTTGGAAAAGGGTAAAAGGATCACAGATTCATATTATGCCACAATACCGGATCAGTTTCACAAGGAATTGTTAAAGAAATGACCCCATTTGGTGAAGAAAAAGGTTCTCTTTCACCAGGATAATGCACCCGCGCACAAATCAGCCATTGCCATCGCAAAATTTGTGGAATTGGACTACGAATGCTAACTCCAGATTTGGCTCCAAACGACTTCTTCCTCTTCGCAAACCTGTAAAATTGGCTTGCTGGGAAGAAATTCACATCCGGTGAACACATCGTGGCAGAAACCACCTCATATTTTGCAGATTTCAAAAAAAAAATTTTTTTTCTTTTTCTTTTCACTTTTTTTGGTGGGAGGAGGGTTAAAAAAATTGGAGAAACATTGGACAACATGTATTGAATTGAAAGGAAACTATGTTGAGAAATAAAATTGATTTTTTGGGAAAAATTTTGTTATTTTCTTTAAAAAGTCACTGACTTATCTATCCAACCTTGTATATATGGACAATAAACTAAACTGGAGAAAAGAACAAAGATTTAAAACAGCTGCCGGTGAGACCTAAGGAAGCTCTTAAGATATACTGAACACCACATTCAAAAGTTATGTAAAGCCAATATTAAAATATGCTAGTGAAGTACTAGTTACAGCAAAAAGCTCAACCCTACAAAAACGTGAAGTCATATAAAATAATGCACTTAGGCTGGTATGCGGAGCAGTAAAACCAACCCCAATATTATGCCTACAGACAATTTACCGATCACACCAGAAATACAGCAACAAGCTGCCATCTGTTTTTCTAAAATGAAAGCACTACTCAATAACACTTGGATCCAAGACAATATAGAAAACATCTCAATACCCCATCTTTACCAATCACATCAGCAAAAAATTATCTACATCTCCTTAACATTCCAGGAAATATTGAACTATACTGTCCACCTGTCAACCCTCTAGACTACCAAACATTCAATACTAACCTGTCTTTACTTGAAGATGTAAGAAAAGATGACCACCTCCCACAAGAACTAAAACACATAGCGCTGGCAACTATAAGGGAAAAATATCCACCAAATGATTATATGAGAGTATACGAGGTGTGATCAAAAAGCAACACAAATTTTTGCCGGCAAAATCAGTTGCAAACATGCTGACGATGTGAGCAAACCGTTCTCCCGAAACGCGTTCAAGTAAGAACATTTTAATGATGTAGTGTAACAACCTTCAACTTTCTCTATTTTAAATTATGACACATCACTGTTACTAGCTTGTCAATCTTCAAAATTAATTAATACATCAGGAACATGTGTACCAACATAAAACAAAAGTTTTGAACATCGGATGTATAAAGCTCACAAAATTAAAAAATTCCTGTTATTTTTTTATCACCCTCATACACAGATGGTTCACTGTCTAACAAAAGCCTATGAGCAGGAATACACTGTGAGCTATTTTTGCACTATATATCTGTAGGGAAAAACAGAGCAAGATTTGAAGGGGAAACAACAGCAATTAACATAGCACTGCAACAACTCCTGCTTAGACCAAAAGCCTTCGAAAGAGCGGTCCTCCTAATTGAATCTCAAGCAGCAATCCAGACGATTACTTCAAATGCTCAGCCAAAATCCAAAACTATAAAAGAAGTAAGGGATCCACTAAAACTCCTCAATTTCTGGTGCTGTTATCAGCCCAAAATCCCATGAGGATTCTATTACTTAGTGAATCATGTTATTTTATATCATATTTTCTTGTAATTCTATAGATTTTAATGCATTTTTCTATATCACACTAGATGTTTATGAATTTATTTGTTCTATACTTATGTGCACTAAAGAAAATGTGTTAATTAGTGACGAGTTGGTAAGAAACAGCAAGAAAATGAAATGTAAATTGTTATTTGTAATGGTAGCAACCTATGTTAACTTTGCAGCCAAGCTTTGTGTGTCGAGTGCTACATTGTTTGGAAGGTGTGCATCCATCGCAGAGTGGAGCCCTTCTCCTCTTGCTTATTCCAAGATTTCTTGGACATCCTCTGCTAGCCCCTGCTCGCTTAGCAGGTGCCTTGGCCTGTCGCAGAGCAGAATTGCTTCTGACTTTCTCTGCTGAAGAGGTCAAATCACAGCTGACTGAGAGCGATCTTCGGGACCTCATGGATATACTTCATTCAACTGCCTTGGCTAAAAAGTAAGCAACTTCTTAGCAAGCATGAATATACTTAATACGCACCCTAAAATAAGAGGAAAACAGACCTTGATTTTCATCCTATTCAATACATGCCTATAAATATCACGAAAATATTTTCCGTTTTAGCAAACTATGTTAAGCTATAAAGAATATTTAGGCTCCACCTTGCCTTACAGAATTTTGGTGATTAAATCCTTTTAAACTAGCTGACAGGGCGGCGCCGTGGCCGAGTGGTTAGACCGCTCGCCTCCCACCGAGGCGGTCCGGGTTCAATCCCAGGGACCTGCATGTGGGATTTGTGGTGGACGAAGCGGTGTCTGGGCGGGTTTTCTCCGGGTTCTCCGGTTTCCCCCGCCATTCATTCCACCAACTGCTCCATCATCACCTTTCCTTTCATCCATCTCACCAACATTTCGTTTCATCTACTTCCTTCATCCCATACCAGGCATCGGGCTGATCACCCATCCTGGATGCTCTGTCTGATCCATGAGTGTCTGCTCCTCGACGGGCCTCTGACCCCAGGCACCCGCTTGTAAGTCCTGGGGGTGTAAGTCCTACATAAGAGGAGGGTAAACAGATAATGAATGAAAGAAAAATAAACTAGCTGACAAACTGATCAGAAAGTCACATGAACAAAAACCTCTTATTTTAAAATATTACCTGCCAAAGCTTGTAGCAAAGATTGAAGGTATGGTATTTGAAAAATAAATCCCTTTATTGGAGTGGCACCAAGTAGAATTTTCGATGATTTGAGCATTAGAAACAACTTTTACCTTATTATTTAAATAAAATTTTAACTACTTCACTGTGTTTCCCATTAATTGTTATGTTAAGATTTTTACCTTGTTCAATTTTCATAGTATCATTAAGAATATCAAAAAGGATATCTTACCTTGGGAGTGAGTTTATGGTGTAGGGTGCATTGAGTCATTCTGTATCTGTTATTCTCTGAGTATCTTTTCATTAAGTACATCTGGGGTATCTCATGAACTACTGTAGAAAATCTTTCAGAATTTCTTAAAAGCAAATTACCTTACTCAATAACTGCAGCATGTTTGCATCATGCTGAAAGAACTGAATGCTGACTAAACACAAAGCATTGAAGAGTACCAAACTCTTATTATTTGTTACTAGGAATGAGTAATGGCTGGGTATTTGTATAACATATAAGCAAACAATTGAAATTTGCGTGGCACAGTGAAATTATATCTGTGCCACATGAACATAATCTTCCATCCTTGAAAACGAAAGTGTTCTGTCCTCAGTGCATTAATATTATACAAAAAAATCATTTGAGACATAATTTTACAGTTTGCAGACTTTTAAAGAGTGAGTAGCATTGGAAGCATTGTTATACTTTATTCTATAGACAAAATATTGAAAGAAGGTATAAATTTTGCATGTTGCAGCACAGAAAGGCAACAACAACTGCAGCAATAAGATGTTATAGGCAGATAAATGGCTGTGTGATTGAATCATTGCTTATCAAGAAACTAATGTGGATTCTATTTAATGACCATAAGTGGGAATTGGGAAATAAACGAGCATTTATACAAGCTTTTTCCATGCCACTTAATCCATCATAACATAACATAACATAACTTTACATCTTCTGGCAACCAAATACTTATTAATTCAGAGTCATTTATATATATTTTTAACTGCACAAAACAATTCTCCTTCATCCAATCATTGTCTTCTTTCAATTGCTTCCATAATACTTTTTACTTTCTCTACTATGTATAGTAAGTAGGGGAAGTATTGTATTCTACCCAAAAATTAGATACTGAGATTTCACCGGAAATACATGTTTTGAGACCCCCTGAATTCAAAAAAAGCATTTTTGTGTGTGTGTGCGTGCGTGCGTGGGGGTGTGTGCATGTGCATGTGAGAGAGAGAGAGAGACTCAGAAACGAACAGTCGGATAAACACCAAACTTGGTATTTAGGTTTAGTATCTTCCAGAGATGCGACACGAAGGTTTTCAAGAAAATCCCCCACCCCAGACTACCCTTTACATGCAACATTCTTTAAAAATTTTAATTTTCTCAAAAATGGCTCTAACGATTTTGATTAAAATATCATATGTTTAAGATATTGTCATGAGAAATGAAATGTTTATCTCGAATTTCCTGGGAATGTCTCCAAAAGTATTCTTCATTATGAATGACTTTTGCATAACTCGTAGACCATAAGAGATAGACAAAATTTTACTACACAAAACATGTAGATCATGTTAAAATACACAATTTATGTCGTATACATTTTTTTTGTTGAGTGAACCGTTTTCGAAATATTGCTTGTTATTCCCTTAAATTTTCCAATACTTATACATTTTCTCAAATTCGTTGTTCCTTTTTACTTTCTCTACTACGTATAGTAAGTAGGGGAAGTATTGTATTCCACCCGTAAATTCGATACTGAGATTTCACCGGAAATACATGTTTTGAGACCCCCTGAATCCAAAAAAAACATTTTTGGAAACATGTCCGTGTGTGTGTCTGTGTGTGTGTGTGTGTGTGTGTGTCTGTGAACAGCATAACTCAGAAACGAACAGTCGGATAAACACCAAACTTGGTATTTAGGTTCAGGATCTTCCAAGGATGCGACACAAAGATTTTCAAGAAAATCCCCCCACCCCAGAGTACCCTTTACATGGAAGATTTTTCTAAAGTTTTAATTTTCTCAAAAATGGCTCTAACGATTTTGATTAAAATATCATATGTTTAAGATACTTTTATGACAAATAAAATGTATATCTTGAATTTTCTGGGAATGTCTCCAAAAGTATTCTTTATTGTAAACGACTTTTGCATAACTCGTAAACCATAAGAGATAGACAAACTTTTACTACACAATATATGTAGATCGCGTTAAAATACACAATTTATGTCATATACATTTTTTTTGTTGAGTGAACCATTTTCGAGATATTACTTGTTATTCCCTTAAATTTTTCAATACTTATTTTCTCAAATGGGAATTCGTTATTCATTTTTTTTGTTTTGGATATGCAAAGAGTATTAATCTGTGGGAAAGGGAATGGTGCTGCACCTAGCAACCAGCTATTAAGAGATATGTATGTGCTTAAAGGCTACTGTATTTCCAAATTGCCCTTGTAAATATACATTCCCCTTACATCAACAAGAAAATTAGCACTAAGATAGAGTCTGCAAATGTTTATTTCGATTAACATGAAGTAGATGGAGAATAAGCGTTTGTAAAAATAGTTTGTACAAGAGTAGAGAAAGTCATGTGAGTGTAACACATCAGATTTTTTTTTATGTCATGGACATGCAAAGAGAATGGCATGCGCCACATAGCAACCAGTGCTTAAAATATTTGACTATCGCCTAAAACCTACCATATTCCCCTTGCATCTACAACAAAATTAGCAATAAGATTGATATCTCAATATCTCAATTAACATGAAGCATATGGAGAGTAAGTGTTTGTAAAAATAGTTTTACAAGAGTAGAGAAAGTTATGTGAGTGTAACACATCAGATTTTTTCCCATGTTATCAGCGAGTTTCAATCTGTAAACTCTGTAGTGAGTGAGGCCAGCTCATACAGCCAGTCTAAATCTAGTATGTACATTATGTCAAAACTGCATACATTGTGAATTGTAATTCTTATATAGAGTATGTCAGCTAAAACTTACAAATCTGTGTTATTTACATTTAAAGTATTTAGAAAAATATTTATAATAGTAACTAAAAATATATACATTTAGTATTTACAAAACTGCATTAATTTTTTAGTAAAGTTAGTAGGACAATTATTTTTTAATGAATGAAATCCTCCTCCATATAGAAGGTGTGAGTGATAAGGTATCTTTCTAATGCTAACTTGAATTTATTTTTAATTATCAGTTTTTCTTTCCTTTATACAGAGTGGACCATTTAAGTTGAGAATGTACAATATCTCCAAAACTAAGCATTATAGAAAGAAATGTCTTTGATAAAAGTTGCTTGAAAGTAAATGACATTAGTTGTGTTTCGTTTGGAAGACATTACGATAGTCATTTTAGGGTCAATTAAATTTTTTAAAATGGGAACCTATAATTAGGGTCAAATTAAATTGACCCTAAAATGACCACCACAACATCCTCCAAATAAAACATGACCAATGGCATTTACTTTTCCACATATCAAGCAACTTTTATTCAAGACATTTCTTTCTACAATGCATAATTTTAGAGATATTGTACAGTCTCAACTTAAATGGTCCACTCTGTGTATGATGGAAGTGAATTGAATAATACTATGCCATTGTAATAAACTCCTTTTTGGTATACCTGTAGGTTACTGCTTGGCATGTGTAAGTCCTGCCTGTGTCTAGTTTATTTTTTGTATATATGTATCTGAATTTTTTATGAACACTTCTGTGTTGTCAACTACAGTTAAAACTAAGCTAGAATATACTCAGGCTAAGGTAAAATTCCAAAAGTTTTTAATAGTGGTTTGCAATTAGATGATTGCTTTACCCTGCCATTATTCTTATTACTTTTTTTTTTACTTTCTCTACTACGTATAGTAAGTAGGGGAAGTATTGCATTCCACCCAAAAATTCGATACCGAGATTTCACCGGAAATACATGTTTTGAGACCTCCTGAATCCAAAAAAAGCATTTTTGGAAACATGTCCGTGTGTGTGTCTGTGTGTGTGTGTGTCTGTGTGTGTGTCTGTGAACAGCATAACTCAAAAACTAACAGTCGGATAAACACCAAACTTGGTATTTACGTTCAGTATCTTCCAGAGATGCGACACGAAGATTTTCAAGAAAATCCCCCTACCCCAGACTACCCTTTACATGGAACATTTTTCGAAAATTTTAATTTTCTCAAAAATGGCTCTAACGATTTTGATGAAAATATCATATGTTTAAGATAATGTCATGAGAAATGAAATGTATATCTCGAAATTTCTGGGAATGTCTCCAAAAGTATTCTTCATTATGAACGACTTTTGCATAACTGGTAAACCATAAGAGATAGACAAAATTTTACTACACAAAAAATGTAGATCGCGTTACAATACACAATTTATGTCATATACATTTTTGTTGTTGAGTGAACCGTTTTCGAGATATTGCTTGTTATTTCCTTAAATTTTCCAATACTTATACTTTTTCTCAAATTCGTTATTCATTTTTTTATGTCCTGGACATGCAAAGAGAATGGAATGCGCCACATAGCAACCAGCGATAAAATATTTGACTATCGCTTAAAAGCTACCATATTCCCCTTGCATCTACAAGAAAATTGCAATAAGATTGACATCTCGATATCTCGATTAATATGAAGCATATGGAGAATAGGTGTTTGTAAAAATAGATTGTACAAGAGTAGAGAAAGTCATGTGAGTGTAACACATCAGATTTTTTTTTTTTTCATCTGCCAATTATTTAGTATACTGAAAATACTATTACATAATTCTGAGATGTGACTGATTTTGTGTTCTTTAATTATAATGCTTGTATCATCTGCAAAAAGGACTGGATGAGTATGTTTATTTAATGCTTTGGGGAGAACATTGATGCATACTAGGAACAATAATGGACACAGAATCAAACCTTGTGGAACAGCATGCTTTATTTCAGACCATTCGGGGTATGTTTTGCAATTATCTGCAGAGTTTATTATGACCTTTTGCTGTCTGTTTGATAAGTATGATGCAATCCATTGATATGCTTTACTAATAATGCCATAGTAGGATAATTTTGATAAAGAGTATGTTATGATTTACACAGTCAAATGCTTTTCATAGATCGCAAAATATTTCTAGTGTGTTACATTTATTATCAAGCGACTTGAACTTCATTAGTTAAGTTGAAATTGGTTTTTATGTTTTTCCTAAATCCAAACTGTTCCTTTGCTAAAATATTATTTTTATTTATATGGTAACATATTTGTTTGAACATAGTTTTTAAAATACTTTGGAGAAAGCGGTTAGTAAGCAGCTACTGGTCTATAGTTCGACAATTGTGACTTTTGCCCTTTCTTGTGTATTGGTTTAACAATAGAATATTTTAGTCTGTCTGGCCCTGTTAAAAAGGAGAGGTTACGTACATGACTTAAAGGTTTGCTAATCTTGTCAATTTTCCATATTGTGTTAAGACTTTTTATGCGAGGACTGTATTTGTCTTTAATAGCAAATATTTTTAGCTGCATTTATAACCTTTTTTAGAATTTTACAATATTTTTTATAACGTCTGTATTTAGTGCAGTTGCTTTCTCTAGCAGCTATGTAGAATTCTTTTAATAAAGGAAACCTTGGTGAAGATAGATTTTGGGCAGATTTGGAGAATTCGGGCCAGTCGAATTAACCTTCTGAGGATGGGAACAACGGTTTCCCGAAACATGTTAACTGAGTAAACTTAAGTGATGTTAGTGTAACAATTCCGACTCACCTTTAAATAAATTCAATACACATCACTGTTTCTAGCTTCTTTTCATTACAATATCAACGTGATAATTGTACTTTTAGATTAGGAGGAATGCTGGCTAGCAGTAATCCATACTGCTGGATACCAGTAGTTAAGAGGTTAGTTTTTATTTTAATGTTATTTTTAGTAACTGGCTTAAGAATAAATTTGTAAAATTTGTTGTTGTAAATTTGTACAATTAATTGGGTTAACAATAAAAAAAAATTACCTTATGTTAACCATCATTTCTAGGAGAATTATTAAATTTCTTTACATGAGGTAGAAAACTTGTGTTGTGAATTCTTATAAAATAATTTAAAAAGAAGTTAAACTTATTATTCACTTTGTTGTTGTATATTTCTTCACATGATTACTCTGAAAGCTGCTCATTAAAAAGTTTTATGCTTTTGCTGTAAATGATTCAGTAGTTGGTTGCATGTTCGCTATTTTGAAATGGGGAATATAATAATTAATTTTGAGTCCATCATGGTCTGAAAGTTCATTAATTAAGGGTTGAATTTCATGGTACTTCTTTTTAGACATATCTAGAAAAATATTAATACCTGTTTTGGAATTTTTTTGGATTCTAGTTGGAAAATTGACTATGCATAAGATTGTATGTTCTTAATAGTCAACAAACTGTTCCTTTTGGTTGCTGCCTTGCATGAAGTAAGTCACTGCAGAGTATAAATTCAATCTTAGGCTTGAATAGGCATTTTATAACAGCTATAGATTATACAGAAATTTTTCAAAATCTGCAGCTGGAGCACTGTATACTGTTAATATAATTGGTTCTTCATCTGGCTTTTTGATATGAACAGCACAACACTTAAAGGTTTATTCTAGACAGTATTTATCCAGATCAATAATGTCAAATTCTATATCTTTGTTAACAAAGATATTCACACCTCCTTTAGAGAGTTTTTTTCTACAATAAGCTGCTCCGCTATAGCCATCCATTGAAATATCAATCAAATATTTCCTGTTTGTCCATGTAATATTCCGTTATGCATAAGATATCTGGGATTATACTTACATTTGTGAAACTAATTAACAATTCAGTGACTTTATTTCTTAAACTTTGAATATTTTAATGAAATACTGTTAATGATTTAAAATAGAGAGCCACCCAGCAGCCTTTGGAGGTTCATCAGCCCAGCACCAGAGAACACCACTAACCATACACATTCCCCAGACAATAATCGCAAAATCAGTTGAAAACATGATGATGGGAGCAAACCGTTCTCCCGAAACGCGTTCAAGTAAGGACATTTTAGTGATGTAGTGTAACAACCTTCAACTCTCTCTATTTTAAATTATGACACATCACGGTTACTAGCTTCTCAATCTTCAAAATTAATTACTGTTAATGAGTTGATTTTGTACAATATATGTTTAATTTCTTTTATTTCAATTAATTGTAATGTCCTTTCACATCTCTGGTTTAGCCTAAAAAGCGGAGATTCTACTGTTAACAATTGCAGGAATACTGGTACTACCCATGAATGTATGTGAAATGCTCTCAATAATGAAATGCGTCAGCATATCCTTGCCATGAGCGCATAAATGCAATCTGTGTACAGTGTAACTGTACCTCTCAATGGATGACACATTTATAATTCCAATGTGGCCTGTTCCCTCTTGACTAAGAAATTGATCAAGTTTCTGATTAACCACCCTCACTTTTTTGTTAATTCAATGCTTATCATGTTTCCAGAAGAGATTCACAAAGCTCACATCCATGTGGTTACTGGCCTCAGCAATGTGGTTCATATCCATTTGAGTTGTATAATTGAGATTCCTATCCAAACTATTTCCAGGTCCCCCCACTATCACTAAATGTTCTCCTTTAGTGAGAACCTTTGACATATCCTCAAGATTCCCCACCACATGGTTAATACCAGCATTAGGATTGAAGACACTGATAACAGTATATTTCTCACCCAATTCTGCCTGGAGTCTTTCTCTGATGCCCCTAGCATGGCTACTTTCCAAGACTAAAACCCTACCTTTGGCCCAGAGGAACTCTTTCCTGGTTTGGATATGAGAACAGGCCCTGTCCTCACCAATGACATGGCAGGAACTTCCTCTGGCAAAGACAGAGAAGACCACATCTCTGGCACGCCAAAGCCGAAAATCCTTTGTACATTTCCAACTTAAGAAATTTGTCATGAGGACACTCTAAACTTCTACGCCTATGTTTAGGATTGGAATGCATCTAAAATTCCAATGATTTACTTTTACTAGCCACAGGCTCTCAATTTCTAACCTTGCAAGTTTCAGTTCCTTACATAGACTTAGAATGGTATTCTCCTGACTTAATACTAAAGCCTTACATCTACAAAGTTCACAGTACCAAACCAGGTTGACACTATCATTATTGATATTTCCACAGTCCCAATGAAACCGCAATAAGCATTCAGCATAAAAAACACTTTGTTTTACAATCCTATGCATGATCCACACTTCCCTGACAGATCACACGCTCTACCACTCATCACAACACTTCACTTATTAAACCACTAGTATACACCAAAAAATTTCCTAATTAAGTATAATCACAAGCCACTAAGCATCCAAAGACGGAAAAAACACAAAAATAAGCGATATAAACACAAACAAATCAATCCAATATGATGCATGTAAATGGCTGATTTTAGCGGTGCAGTGTTAGGTTGCATTTTATATTAAAATATATAACAGGAAAAGGTATTATTGTAAAGTAACCGCACTTACTTAACTTCACTCCTAAAAGCTTTAAGTGCTCAAAAAATGAAAGCTTTTAAAAAAAATTGATAAATTATGGGAACTCATTAATCCGGCACCTACACTCAGAAGCTTCCTAGCAGCATCAATTGCTTCATTATCAAATTCACCTTCATCTCCATTAATACACTTGTCATTTATAAAATGGAATATCTGAGAACTAAGATGCAACACTTGAAAATGGACTAAAATATTTTCCTCTGCATCCGTAATAGAAAAATCTGTTTTTAGGTGGATAAAAGAAATTGGCAGCAATGCCACTATGACCATCATGATTGCCATCAAAACCAGGTTTTGTAATTAAAGAAGTGAGGTTTCAAGTAAAAACATTTTTCAGATTCAAATGTATTTCTTGCAATGTGTGCCAAAATATTTGTTGGGTATGCTACTCCCATCTACCATTATATGCAATACAATTATATAATTTTAATAGTGTAATTCCACCTAAATCATACCACTCTCAGAGGGTTTCAGGTATTTAATCAATCTTCTCAGTTAATCTCAGGTTTTTTCTTTGTCAGTTCTCTGGTCTTAGCTATTGCCTCAACCTTCTTTGGGAGCTTGGTGTAAAAGCTTTAGACGCAGGTGCAGCTGTGATGGTGCTGACATTCTAGAAACTGTCACAGGCAACTCGTGGTCCACATTTCCTATATATGATAGCAGAAATTCATTTTCACGCCTCAGTTGGATTACGAAACAGTAAAACTGGATCACTTTATCATGTAGTAACATGGCAGACACTGGGCTATTGTCATTTGTCTTCTCAAAGTAAGTATCTTCTTCTGCATAAATCGTGTAACCCAGTCTTGGCTAGCTTTGAATTCCATATATGAAATACCATGCATTTTTGCTGCTTCCCTTGCATTTAACTGTAACATTTCGTATGTTACCACAATACCATTATTTCATAGTTTCACAACATAATCTAACACTTCTTGGTCAGTGTCGGCATATAGACCATGTTTTGGGCCCCGAAACAATCGACAGGTCAATTTGGCACAATTTTCTGTCTGGTGCCTCCAGTAAAGAATTAATTTGGGTTCTATGTCAAACTCTCTTCCTGCAGTATGTTTCACTCCATTCTTCTCCACAAACTTAACTTCATTTAGTTAATTTTGCCTTGTAACAATTTTTGCCTTTTGTTCTTTCTTCCCATTGCACGCTACATATAACCACTTAATGCTTTCAGGACAGAAAAGACTGAACTGCTGCCATAAGTTTAAAACAATTTTGAAATACGATAGTTGCTAATGTATATAAGGAGATTAACAATAACTAATTACAATACTACTAACTAGAATAACAATTACTATATGAAACATGTGTACTCAAATGACTGCTTAAAGGCCAGGTCTGTGGCACGTCAGATACCTATATGGGGAGGTTGGGTGTTAACAGTAATTCTAACAAATGAAGCTTCTGAAGGTCAAGAGATGTGTTCAAAATTTTTCACAAAAATTACAATGATTTGTTTGAAAACTTTCTAATATCATAAAGGGGGGATTATGTGAGTAATTACGGTATACACAATTTGTTTATCTGTGACACAGTTTTATTAATACAGCCCCTCAGATTGTTTTAGGTTTTAGTGTATTATTTCAGTTATTTATTTTTAGGGGTTACCTGTGGAGAAGCCTTACAGTATTTAGAGGAGATATTAGAAAATCATGGTGTAGAGGTGGATGATATATTTATCAAACTATCTGATGCAGCTATACCATCTGACAAAGATTTTGCTGCAGAAGATGATGGTTTAGCAGATAATCTAACTGGAAGAGAGCTGTGAACACAGGCTGAAATTGTTGTGAATAATAGTCTTGAAAATGCGAGTGATGGCATCTCAGGAAAATATTTTGGTATAAAGCTACCTAAAACTGTCAAAAAAACACCTACAGCAGCATTGACTTGGTCAAGAAGACCTCATTACTGAAGAGATCCCTTTCCTCAGGCAGATTATTCATGTTTTATGAGAAACCACCTATCGAAATATTTGAATTGTTTTTGGTTGAAGTTATGTTTTGTGCACCAAGTTTACTCATTATGCACTATATAAAAATGAACCAGACCCATTCATGATAAAGTCTGTTTTGCTCTGCTGTTTCTTTTGATTGTCATTTGACAGGAAAGAGCTCTCAAGCTGTAGTTATAGTTCATGGCCCTTCATGATTAATAATAGTTTATACAATGAAGGTAGTATGCACAATATGAATTCAATATGTCGTTCCCAGGAACAGAAACAGAAAAGTTGAAGCTGACAAAGTCTTCCATTCCCCTTCCCATCTTCCAGAAGCTTCCCATTGATTGTGAACACTCATTGTAATACATGTATTTTAACTTTTTATTCCTGTTCTGGTTATTGTAAGCCAGTCATAAATCACCTTGAAATGGCCAATATAACGTATACCTAAATGACATGAGAGGGTTTCAAATGAAAATGTTTTAGTAAACTATATATATAAAATTGAGAATAATAAATTGTTTGTGTTGTTTCACAGGCACAATGGATTAATTAATCTACTTAATAAATTAGGTTCTCAGTATTACAACATGCCTGCAATTGAAGCAGATAAAAAGAAAACATTTGACCCTGGAGATATTCGCTCTCTCTCTGTTGACAAAGCATGGTTCTTAGTGCAGGTTAAAACAAGGTAAGATTCAACAGATTATTTGTATTTTTGTCCTGTTTATGTTCTAAAGCATCAGTTCCATAAAAATATAATTTTGTATGCAGTTTCTCCATTCAAAACACCCATCCACATGTCAGTTGTTATTAATGTTTTGAACGAAACCACTAAAGCTCAGATTACATTGCAAGGGGCAATGCTGTTAGACAAAACCTTCAGACAAACTTGTTGGAAACCGAATATCATGATTCATAAAGTCACCAACGGTCTCGTTTTATTTTGTGATTTCACATCTTATGGGTCATTATGAGGATGGATTGTATTGGTTATTAGGAGAAGCAGATAAATCCATTAGCTTTACATAAATGAGCTAAGTGAAATAAAACAGTAAGTTTATGACGAGAGCAAATAAATGTATGGATAAGGTAGGGAAGTGTTTAGGAAGAATAAAACTAAAAATGAAATAATATAAAATGAAGTAATATAAAGCATGGCGAATATTTAAAAAGGTATCAGTGCATAATAATAATAATAATAATAATAATAATAATAATAATAATAATAATAATAATAATAATAATGCTTTATTGTCAATAGACTTGTGTAAAAGTTTCGGACATGGTGAATTTGTTTACATTTTACCAATAGATGTGGTGCACAGGATGTTTTGTAGAGAAATACTAGGGCTACCGAAGTCAATTGTAAAACAGGTAGCACAATTAGAGATGGGCAGGGTGGCAACTAAGGGGAAGATAATGGAAAGAGCTTTGAAATTTTGGTTCAGAACTTTAAATCTAGGAAAAAGTAATGTGTTAAGACAATGTATTGAATACCAAGAGAATAGCTTAATGAATGATGGATGGGTAAGTAAATTACGGAACATTTTGGAGAAAAATGGGTTAGGAGATATATGGAGAAGGAGAGAAAATAACATGAAAATTTTTTGGAAAAAGGCGAGGAAAAGACTGGAAGATATAGAAATACAAATCATGTTCAGTGAGATTGCCGAAAAGAGCTCATTAGTTTATTATAGGCCAATGAAAAATACATGGAGTAGGGAAAAATATATAGACATAGTAAATAAAGAAGAGAGAGAATCTATTGCATGGTTAAGAACCGGAGCATGGAGGCTAAAAGGGCTAAGACAGGGTATTCCTCAGAACCAATGTCCGATATGTGGTGGTAATGAAGACATTGAACACATAGTATTTAAGTGCCAAGGAACAGAAAATTGGAGAAAAGAATTTTTTAATAAGAAGTGGTTGAAGGGGGATAGAAATACACTTATAATTGAAATGATGTGCAAGGACGCTAGAAGCATTGGGCAGTTTTTGTGTAAAGTAAAAAATAAATGGCTTTGGACAGTGGAAAGAGAAAAGTAAGAGGTAGTGCATCTTACTTTGAATGGAAAACTATAGTGAATGTGTTAATTTAGTGACAAGAGATTGTAAAATGTAAATAAACTGTAGTGATTGTCTACTGAATAAGTGACCGGGGTCAAAATGCAGTAGACAATCTAATTTGTAAAACTCTTAGCACAATAAATACAATGCAATACAAGATTTACAATTCATCTGAAGATTACAAACTTTTTCTTTTAAATATTTCTTTAATGAGCTTTAAAATTAGATTTACCTACAGTTTTCATGTTATAGGTAACTTGTTATATAATATAATACCAATTACATCCTTACATGCAATTGCTTGTTACATGTATACTTCCTGTATTACCCATGTATATTACTGTTTTTTGTAAAACTTTTATTTTATGTGTACAGGGTGGATGTTCTTCATAGAAGTATTGCAAACACAAAACAATATAATAGCATTTTGTTCTGTGATCAGTTGTTTTCCAAAACTTTGTTATGTCAGCTCCACTAAAAGTTGAGTCATTATTAGAGTAACATCATATTACGCATTGAAACTCACAAGTTTAGTGATAAAAGAACCCAAGGTGTGTTTAGTGAATAATCATACATACATCATAAGGTTTATCAGATGTCAGCCTTTTCAAATCATGAGTACCTTGATATGTTGTTAGTGTATGGCCTGCAAGATTGCTAAACCTGAATCCTCTGGACTTTTTCTTTTGGGAAGATTTGAAAAGCAGGGTCTGCAAAACATTGATTACTGACATTGAATCGTTGAGATTTATTTATTTATTTGTTTATTTATTATTTGCTTAAAGAAATACATACGTATTCATAGCATCGTCAAGGAAATATGTACAGAATCATACAGTTTTATATATACATAGATAAAATTTGTAGTAACATATTTACAATAAAAGTTACATATTATACACTATTACAAGTTAATATTATATCAATACTAAATTATTTGTCCCATATTATCTAAGATATTCATCAATTGAGTAGTAGCAACCTTCTATGCAAAATTTCTTTAATTCTTTCTTGAATACGTTAAAGTTATTAATATTTTTCAAATAGGCAGGGAGTTTAATATACCGTTCATGGGCTGCAGTAGTAGGTTTATTTTTATGCATTTCTAGCCTATATGTATTCATCTGGCTGTGGAGGAAATACGTAACAATGAAAGTGTCTTTGCTAGAGTACAATGTAATCAATTATACAAAGGTGTGAAGCTTGCAGGTGCGCAAATAGTGGACATTTTGAACAATATCTGTGAATCGTGTAAATCATTTGGTTTATTGTTTATTCTTTTGCTGTTCATGGTAAAAACTACTATTTAGTAGACTTTGTAAGAGCCTAACTATGTGGGTGTTTTTGGTTTTCTTTTTTTTTATTTATTATTTTTTTTGTGTTTACATATCAGAAAGATGGTTTGGTTCATTAAATTAGCAGCATCAGTTGTAAAATGCATTTAAGTTTAATGCTGAATAAACTGATTATTATACATAGACTTTGAGTTTAGGTTACGAAATGTGTCATTGGAAGATACAGATGCAATTATTAGAAGGTTACAAACATGAAACATTTATCAACACTCGTGAATCACGTGCCATGTATCAGAAGTGAAACCTGTTTACGTGCTGACCTGCTTCTTAATTTGAAACAGAGTACCAGCCACACTCACAGCTACTGGTCAGTGCCACTGCAATGTTGCCAGCATGTGCATCTTATGTTCTCAAAACATCAAATATCTCTGCAGGAAATGTTCATAGAAAAAACTAAGAGATACAAATACAAGATGTGATGAAAAAAATAACGGGAATCTTTTAATTTTGCGAGTTTTATATATCTGATGTTCAAAACTTTTGTTTTATCTTGTTCGTACACATGTTCCTGATGTATGTTTGCATTTTTAGCTGATTTGAATATTTAGTTTATTGTTGACAGTCCAAAAAGTTATACATGTTTTTGAGTGCTTAGCGAATTTTTACTTTCGAAAAAGATGGATCAAAGAATTTGCATTAAATTTTGCTTGAAAAATGGAATAAAGTGTAGCACCGCATTCGAAATGTTGGCGAATCTGCTATGAGTAAGACAAGAATTTACGAGTGGTATAAATGTTTCAAAGAGGGTCAAGAAAACATTGAAGACGACAACCTCTCTGGATACATTGAGTTTTATTTATGGACGCTCTTTAACTACTATGGTCCTTAGCATCCCATTCTATATTGGGCATGAAAGACCGGTAATTTTGCTCAGAGATCTCTTTATAGGGCTGGAGGTCCTTTTACGTGCCATAAATTTATGACACGGGACCACCGGCTTTACTTACCTTCCGAAGGAAGCCATGCTCAGAAGTAAAGAAAATGGTTTTGGAAAATCGCCAAATCACCAACAGGGAGGTTCCTGATGATGTTGGCATATCCTTTGCCTCATGCCAACCGATTTTTTTGGATGTTTTGTGCATGAAACACGTAGTAGCAAAGTTTGTTCCAAAATTGTTGAATTTCGACCAAAAACAACGTTGCATAGACATCACTCAGGAACTGCTGAATGAAATCGAAAACGATTCAAAATTTCTAAAGAAGATTATAACAGGAGACAAAACATGGGTATATGGGTATGACGTCGAAACTAAGGCCCAATTGTCCCAATGGAAACTGCCTGAAGAGCCAAGACCGAAAAAAATTCGAAAGCTCGATCACATGTGAAGGTTCTTCTCACTGTTTTCTTCGATTACAATAGAATAAAGCATCAGGAGTTCCTGCCCTATGATTGTACTGTCAATGAGGAATACTATCTGGAAGTTATGCACCGTTTGCGTGAAGCAATCTGAAAAAAACAACCAGAATTGTGGCAAAACCACTTGCGGAAATTGCATCACGATAATGCACCCGCTCACATTTCAATGTTTGTTGGTGACCTTTTTGCAAAAAACAAACCCATTATGCTGCCTCAGCCACTGTATTCCCGCACATACCTGTGATTACTTTCTATTCCCGAGGCTGAAGAGAGCCTTGAAAGGATGAACGTTTTGCCATCATTGATGAGATAAAAACAGAATCACTGAAGGAGCTCAACCCCATAATGAAAAGTGAGTTCCAGAGTGCTTCCAAGATTTGAAAAAGTGTATTATATCTGAGGAGGGTTACTTTGAAGGGGACAAAGTTGATGTTGAAGGTTAAATAAATAAAAATTCTGTAAGAAAAACAAAAATTCATGTTGCTTTTTGATCACACCTCATATGTTCCAAATAATAAGGTCTGTAACTGCTTTAAGTTAATGTAATGACTTTCCTTCCATCTGGCACATTACAGCTCTGTATACATATGGAGAATAAACTTGACATACTGTGCTGCTTAAATGCATTCCTATAACATTCCTTAAATTTTAAATTATTAATGATAATGCATTTCTTCTGCAGTATCATTAATTTATTCATTTACAGCTTTGCTATACACCCCCATACATCACTCCCATAATGGAGATGAAAGTAAATTACACGATAAGTCATTTTTAATTCTTTATTCCATAATAAATATATAAAAAAGCTTAGGAAATAAATTGATTTGCTAATTTTGGCAGATTTAGCATCTACTTCTATCCATATCCCTAAAAACTTGTGTCTATCTTCTCACAGTTTCTATTCTCAAATATTGTACACAAGGTTATTTGTTCTGAAATAGTGTAGAGTTTTTTGGTGCCTAAAACCATTGTTAATTAAATTTTACAATCTCACCAAAAATTCTGTATAGTGTCATGTAATGTTATAGAAGAATTTTTTTGCTGATTAATATCATAAACATTAACAGGCCGAAAAGTGACTATTGAGGCACCCCGTGTCTTACTGTTCCCTACTTTGATTTAACTTATAACAAATTATTGGCATTTTTAGTATAATTTCAGTTATCCATTTTCTACACATGAGATAGATTTAAAAACTTCATGAGCTACTCTTCTTACCACATAAGCTTCCAATAAGAATGAACATGTACTCTAGTCAAGAGGTTGTTCTTATGGTTCGGCTGTGTATTAACCTTTAATTTCAAATCATAAAGTGTTCATGCAATTAGACAGTGACCATTATGTAGTGTTGTTACCTAGTGATTTACCTACAAAATTGACAAAAAAAAAAAATGGATACTAGTGAGCAAGCACGTGCAATTGTATTGATTTTATGGTACAAAAGTCTGTTACCTCTTCTCATGCAGCCCTGTCCTACCCTGCCCTGCAGCCAGCAATCACCTTCATTACCATTTTACTAAATATGCAAGAAATGTAACATAGGACTCCTAGATTTATTTATTTTTTTGGTGTGCGTGCATGCATGCATGCATGTGTGTGTGCATGTGCGCGAGAGGGAGAAAACAGCATAACTCAGAAATGAACATTCGGATAAACACCAAACTTGGTATTTAGGTTCAGTATCTTCCAGAGATGCGACACGAAGGTTTTCAAGAAAATCCCCCCACCCCAGATTACCCTTTACATAGAACATTTTTCGAAAATTTCGATTTTCTCAAAAATGGCTCTAATGATTTTGATTAAAGTATCATATGTTTAAGATATTTTCATGACAAATGAAATGTATATCTCGAATTTTCTGGGAATGTCTCCAAAAGTATTCTTCATTGTGAACGACTTTTGCATAACTGATAAACCATAAGAGATAGACAAAGTTTTACTATACAAAAAATGAAGATCATGTTAAAATACACAGTTTATGTCATATACATTTTTTTTATTGAGTGAACCATTTTCAAGATATTGCTTGTTATTCCTTTAAATTATCCAATACTTTTACTTTTCCTCAAATGAGAATTCGTTATTCTTTTTTTTTTTTTTTTTTTTTTTTTTTTTTTTTTTTTTTTTTTTTTCCCTGGTAATCCATTGAATACTCCGCATAGCAACCAGCTCTTAAAATATTTGACTATCGCTGAAAGCCTACTAATTCCCCTTGCATGTACAAGAAAATTAGCAGTAAGATTAACATCTCGATATCTTGATTAACATGAAGCATATACAGAATAAGCGTTTGTAAAAATAGTTTGTACAAGAGTAGAGAAAGTCATGTGAGTGTAACACATTAGAGTTTTTTAATTTATGTATGAGCTGCTCTCTGTTAATATTTAGGTTCCCTGCAAGAATGTTTACATTTTTGTTACATGATCATTTAGCTATTTATCTAAACAACTCAAAAAATCACTCCGATGATGTTGGTGCTCTACAAGCCAAATATCAATATTGTTCCTTTATGGGTTTCAACTTTAATACCAATACCGGTGGTCTCAAAATCATTTTCCTCACTGATAGGATATACTATTCCATTATAGGTTGGCTCAGCTCAGTCGGTAGAGCATCCACCTGTTGTGCTACGAGTCCCAGGTTCGATTCCCGGCTGGGGGGTGGGAATTTTTCTCTAGCCAAGATTATTCTGTATCCTCCCCAGAGTCTGGAAGTATGAATGAGTGTGTGTATGATCTAATGATTAAAAACCAAAGTGCAAGAAACCAAAACAAGAGTTACACGAGTTAAGACCATTGCCAATAAGCCATAAGTTCCAAAGGAAAGGCTGCCAATAAGACCAATTCAGTTAAATGGAACTTAAAATAAATAATAAATATTCCATTATAAAGGATAATTCGTGACTATGCTACAAACTTTTAGGGATGACAGAGAGACAATTATGAACAAATTTCATATAGGAATCCATGTCCAGAAACGCCTCGTTTAATGGGTACAAGCATTAATGTAAGTTGTCAGAATGCTGTCTGTAACAGATTGGTAGAGTGAACCTTTTCATTCTAAAGCTATTAGGGGGCTATTGAATCATAGTGTCTCCTTTAGTAGGCCAAGATGTTGCCATGGTGATGTTAACATTATTGTAATCATGGAAAAATTCACATTAAGAGAACTTTCTGATATGCAATTTCATTCGTGTGGGCTGACATAGTGCATAATCACTTGGTAGGGGCATATCTACTGCCAGCTTGTTTAAATGGATGAATTTACCACAAATTTCTTGATATGATTATAATACCTGAGCTGCTGGAGGATATTCCATATGATCTTTGTCGCCGCATGTGGTGGCAGCATGATGGTGCACTTCTCCAGGGGTGTCCAGAATCTTTTTCATGAACTTTTTGCGGTGAGGTGGATCAGAAAGTGATCCAGTTCATTGTCCTACCTGTTCACCTGATTTGATGCCAATAGATTTTTTTCTTGTGGGGTCATCTTAAAGCCCTTATTTATGACACACCAACTGAAATTGAAGAGGACCTAATAGCAAGATTACTAATTGTCTGTGATACAATTAGGAACATACCAGGAATCTTTGAACGAGTGTGATAGTCAATGGTGTGGCATTGCACTGCTTTTATTGAGGCTGTTGGAGGACATTTTCAACAGTTCTTGTAGTGTGTGTTGGTGTTTTAATTGTATTGTTGTGAGTGTTATAACCTTCAAGTGCATCAAATAAATAAAAGTATGTAATAAAAATTCAAAAGTTTGGGTTAATTATTGTCATTATGAAGCATTTCCGGACATAGGTTCCTGTATGAAAGTTGTTCATAATTGTCTCCCCATCATCTTTAAAAGTTTATAACATTGTCACAGAATCATCCTGTATACACAACCATAATGTTAAATGCAGAAAATACCAGTGACCTCAAAAACATTTTCCTCATTGACATAATATACTTCCCCATTAATATGCATCCTTAATGTTAAATAGGGAAGGCAATATATAAAGGCAAGGGGAGTATAGACAAGTCAATTAACTATAGAGGTATTGCACTGCTATTGAATGTTGGAAACACTTTTACAGAAATCTTAACAAATAAGCTACAAAAGTGGATAGAGAAATTTAACATTCTTTCTGAGTTTCAAATGGTTTTTGTAGAGGGAAAAGAACTGTAGATAGTCTATTCATAATAGAAACATTAGTGGATAAATATCTAAAGGAAAAAAGAGGAAAACTGTATATGGCGTAGACCTTGAGAAAGCGTATGACTGCATTGACCTAAAATTGTTATGGTATAAACTTTTCAGCAAGGGAGTAAGTCATCACATGTTGAATATCCTTAAAGCCTTATACAAGGAGAATACATTCTGTGTGAGTGTAGGGGAAGGAATAGTAAAAAAAGAAATAAATCAAATGAAGGGGCTATGACAGGGTGCAAGTAAGTTCTGTATTATTTAATCTGTTCATTGACGATAAACTAACTGAGATATGAAAGAGTAGTAATTTTTTGCCAGCAATAAATAATGTGACAACCTCTGGGTTCTTATTTGCAGTTGATTTAGTTATAGAATCCATCTCAATGATTGGTCTAAAGTAATCCTTGCAGCAAATAGATTAGTACTGCAATGAATGGGATTTGAAAGTTGCGATGATAACTTTTGTTATATTTATTTATTTGTTGAGCCCCACGTTTGGGAGCCAATTTGCGATGGTATTACTTCTAATGTTTGTGTATTTGTGTTTACTCCACGTGGTGAAGCCATTTTGTGACGTGATTCTTTGTTAGGTTTGTTAGCTCCATCTGGTGTCAGCAATTTGCGGCAGTATTAGTGTTTGTTTGAAAGAATGCTAATGTTATTTTACTTAATTTTGGTTCACTGTCCTCCGGCTAGCTATGATCTTTTTGGTTGAGCACTTCTCTTTATACAGGTTGTGTAAACGGAAAGGAGTGTTTTATCCAAAGATAATACTGATGAAAGAATTTGTTTTACACTTTTTATTGTCGAACACATTCACTATCACATTTACACATTGATCTTGACACTCGCTGAACTGAAACTGTTATAATAACTTCATTACTGATCATTCCTAATTCGCGTACTTCAACTTTTTGTATAATTAACTTTACAACACTTTAGATTTTTCATAACTCTGCTACGCGTAACTTGCGAATCGATAGCCGACGTGTGCCGTACAAATACTTTCGACGAACTGACTGAAGGCGACGTGTACTTTACAAATATTTTCGATGAACTGAGGGCGATCTACCTCTGACTTACTCTTTTTATACTCCTACACCCAGATATGCCTAAAGATTATAACTGAGCTGCAATTGGCTAATAAAACGTGCCAACATTAGCGTCTATTTTTATATCCAATGAAAATTATGAATACATATGCTCTAGGGAAATGTTCCAGAATATTCTAAAGAAAAACGCGCCAATATTACGTAACTTCCTCGTTTCCAATAATGATAAACAGCTCACCCCCTCGCTGCATTATTGCACGCTATTATTGTCAGTTTCAGTAAGGCAGTGTAAATTTACTTCCCAACAATAATTACAATAAACAAACATATCAAATCAATGTCACATAATAATGCATATTCATACTATAATCACTCTTTACATTTAAATAATTTGTGATACAAATTACTGCATCATATGCCCCACTAGAAACATAATTATAAATATTTACAACTTGTTTCGAAATTTTATAATTGGGTTTTTAGTCTCCTAAATCTTGGAACACACGCTATCACTTTCACTTAACACTTCACACGTATTTAACACACGACATATGTTTTTCCTTTACCTTGCCACTACTTACTGGCTCTGGTCTAATGTGTTTTGACATTAATCTGATATCACAATTTTTTTTTTATAGCAAATACTGTACCCTGAATTATTTAGTTACTGTTACAAAATTGGTTTACTCTCTTATATTGTTGACAAAAATTTATGCATTCAAGAATTTTTGTAATTATTACACATATTTACCAAAAATATTCACCCTCTACACAAATATATTTACATCTTTTAAATCTAGACACTGTTTCACATTTTCTGTTTGCTACATAAGTATTTGTTTTTAATTATTTTTACCCCATTTTTGTTGTTTTGTACCTTATATTCACAATACTCTTGGAATTATATCTACGTACTTTTACTTTAATATCATATTAAGTTTCAATCTTTACATTCTTATTTTCAAATACTGTTACAGTTACTAAAAAAAATGTTATTTTCCTTTTAAACATTTAGTTATGTCCAAAATTTTGTTTCTCCATTATCATGACGTACATATTTATTTAACCCTCTTACAATCCAATACATTGCTCTGCATTTCATCTTTAACTATCCAGCATTTACTTTACATCTCATTTCTATTCACCCTCCTGGATCAAATTGTGTGTGGCTAAACATTACTCGTAGCCGTATCCTAACCTTCAAAAATTTATTCATGAATAACCTCTTGTATTCATATGAAATTTCGTCCCATGATAACATTTGAAAACAATCTAAAGTTTTCTGGTCCAAACATCTTTTGACAACTATCATTTTCAATGCTTCAGGTATCTTTTTAATTTGAAAATACTCTGATAATTCTGCAATAAACTGTACTGGACTGGAGTTTTCATTAAATTTTGGAAGTGGAAAATCACTTAAGATATGATTGTAATTTTGCAAATTCCCTACTCCCATATTTAAATTCTCTAGTGTTACTTGTGCACTCTGAGTTTCAGCATTAGCTATAAATGAAGCCGCCGCATCACTCACATTATTAGTCATACCTGATGAACTACCTCTATCATTATTTTGTACATCAGATACATTAACATCACATATATTTACCCTTGAATTTAATTCTAACCTATTTACAGTACCTTGCAGATTTTCTATTGTCTGTTCCAATTTTCTATTATTCTCATTTTGAACAGCTTGGTGTTTGTTAATTTCAGAAGTTAGCTTTTGATTCAAATCTTTAGACAAATCTTTAACTTCTTCAGACAATTTATTTCTCTGTGTTTCTGACTCCTTCTGAATTTCAGATATTTCCCCTCTGAAATTAACTTGTACCTGAATTAAATCTGCATTTGTAGCCTCCATCATCTCTCTTAACTCATTTGAAATGCTACTCATTCGGCTACCTAACTCTGTACATTTTACATCAACATGTTCTATTTTATTATTAACCTCATTTTTTTGGTTAGATATTTCCCTGCTCATGTCTAACATTTTCTTTGAAACTTCCCCTATCTCATTTGCTATCATTTCCTGATTTTCATTTTTCATTCTCATCATACTACTATCTAGCTGCATGAATTTCTTTTCAATTTCTTCCCTGTTTTGTTCTAAGCTCTTACCAATATCTTCCCTCAATTCCCTATTATTCTTTTCCATATTCTGAGTTAGTTTTTGTTCTAATTTCTCACTATTTTTTTTCATATCTTCCCTGTTTTGATCTATTTTATTTTCTAATTTCTCATTATTCTTACAAATTTCTTCCCTTAATTCTCTATTATTCTGCAGCCAGCAGAGAATAGAATTCTCTATTATTCTGCTCTATAACCAGCAAGAGAAACTCAAATAATAGTATTTAAAAAAGGGCCAAAATTGAGTAAATATGAAAGGTGGAAGATAGAAAATAAAGACGTAAAGTGGTTAGAGATTGCATATATTTAGGGGTCAAAATTGATGGGGATGGAAAATGTGAGAAACAGAAGTCGGCATTGGCAAAACGGAAAGGAGCATTGGCAGGTGTCAGAGGGTGTAAATGCAGAGAATACCAGACATAAATGTCAACTGGTTAGAGAAAATTTATAATATGATAGTTGAAGCAAAAATGTTATATGGCATTGAATTATGGGGACTAGATGGTGGATGGGGGAAATGTGGATGCTGTGCACAGGAAATATTGCAGGGAAGTATTAGGCCTGCCAAGTGCAACAGCAAAGGAATTTGCTCAAATTGAAACAGGAAGAGTAGGAAGGAAAGGTATGATTGTGGAGAGAGTTCTTAAATACTGGTTTAGAATATTAAATCTGTATGTAAAGAATCTGTTAAGACAATGCTTAGAATATCAAGAAAAGAGTTTTAAAAAAAAATGGGTGGAGCTACGGTTTGCAAATTAACTTGGAGGAATTTGGAGAAGGAGGGGAAATAATGTAAATGGTTTTTGGAAAGGAGTAAGGAGCAGATTTGAAGATATAGAAATTCAAACATTGTTTAGTGACATAGCTGGTAAAAAATCATTAGAATGAATATTACATTAAAATGTACATGGGAAAGAGAAACGTATATTGATAAACTAAATAACGAACAAAGAGAGAGTATTGTGTACTTACGAGCAGATATATGGAGCTAAAAGGGATGTGAAAAAGGTTTCCCACAAAATCAGTACCCATTATGTGGAGAAAAAGAATATACGGAGCACATAATTTTTTAATGTAAAGGGAATTTGAGGAAAGGATGTATAAATGGAAAATGGCTTAAATTAGACAGAAAGGTAGCATTAATTAAACTGTTTACTAACGATAGCAAGAAGGTAGGTGAGTACCTAACTAAAGACCAAAAGAAATGGAATTGGTCAATAAAAAGAGAAGTAAATCCATCATAAGCTTAACAGAATGGTTTTAGATAATAAGGAAATTTTTGAGTATGGCAAGTTAACAGTCTAGCCTGAATACTTAGCCATATTCTTATATTGATGCTTAGTACAAATAAATATTCTTATTTTAGAATAAGAAATGTGATAAAAAAATGGGGAAGGGGTAAAATGCAATTCCTTAATTGGATTGTGTATGCTTTGTAAGTTGTATGTCCTTTTTGAATGTCAAATTCATTTATTCAGTAAGTTTATGATATCCAATTAATCGGTAACTACATTAAAACTTGACAAAAAAGTTCCTTTGCTAACTTGACAAGACATAATTTCAAGTGACTTCACTGTTTTAAACCATACAGCCTCTGATAGCCTGAGGAAAGCTTTTCAATACTTTTGCTGCTGGATCATAACAGTGTTAAATTTATCGAATCTCTTATGGTGTAAACCCAGCAAAAACAAAACAAACTAAAATTGTAACATGAACTCACTGTTTTTATTGGTCATCATTTGGTTCCAAAGAATTAACCAAAATTATTTTTTCTTCTTTCTTTCTCTTTGTTATGTAGGTGTTCCCACTGGAATCATTCTGGTGCAGAAACTGCAGAACTGCTGAGTAAACTTGATTTTGAAGACATTATGACCATCATTACCAGTAAAGAATTCAATACATTGAATCTTCAAGACTGTTTGAAACTTGGCACACAGCTTACATGTCAGGTAGGCACTTTTGATAAACTTTATGACAGCAAATTAGTTCAGGTTCATATCTGTAAATATCAGATTTAATATAAATTGTTCTATTGTTTTTCACATAGTGAATGTTGTATCATATGCATATAAATAAATCACTCTTTATCGAGACAGAATAGGACCATTAATAAGGAAAGCAGGAGGACATATGCCATGGTACCTAGGATTTTAAAGGGCACAGATGTGCCCAGGCATAAAATATTCAAACAATGGTTATGTAACTATGAAATATATCATTTTTACCATTATCCACAGCTCAAACATTTCCTACTATAGAAATGTTTACAATATGTACACTCTTCTTATGCTACATTTCTAATATAAATACATTTTTACTATATAAATAAATAAATATATATATACTCACTCACTCACTCTGTTTCTAATGAACAATACCTTAATAATTACATTTCCTACTACAGAGTATATTTACATTTTTTCTACACTACATTTCTGATAACACATTTTACAATATATATATATATATACTCTCTGATTTTATTTTGTACTTAAAACTCTTCAATGCTGTAGAATGCATTTTTTATTAAATAAATAAATATATATACTATGTGAGCAAAAGTATCCGCACACCCCACAAACATACGTTTTTCATCTTAGGTGCATTGTGCTGCCACCTACTGCCTGGTACTCATTCTCTGCGACCTCAGTAGTCATTAGACATGAAACAGCAGAATGGGACGCTCCGTGGAACTTACGGACTTCGAATGTGGTCAGGTGATTGGGTGTCACGTGTGTCATAAGTCTGTACACGAGATTTCCACACTCCTAAACATCCCTAGGTCCACTGTTTCTGATGTGATAGTGAAGTGGAAACGTGAAGGGACATGTACAGCACAAAAGCGTACAGGCTGACCTCGTCTGTTGACTGACGGAGACCGCCAACATTTGAAGACAGCCGTAAAGAGTAATAGGCAGACATCTATCCAGACCATCACACAGAAATTCCAAACTGCATCAGGATGCATTCCAACTACTATGACAGTTAGGCATGAGGTGAGAAACCTTGGATTCCATGGTCAAGCGGCTGCTCATAAGCCACACATCATGCAGGAAAATGCCAAACGACGCCTTGCTTGGTGTAAGGAGCATCAACATTATACAATTGAGCAGTGGCAAAACGTTGTGTGGAGTGACGAATCACGGTACACAATGTGGCGATCCGATGGCAGGGTGTGGGTGTGGCGAATGCCCGGTGAACGTCATCTGCCAGCATGTGTAGTGCCAACAGTGAAATTCGGAGGTGGTAGTGTTATGGTGTGGTCGTGTTTTTCCTGGAGGGGGCTTGCACCCCTTGTTGTTTTGCATGGCACGATCACAGCGCAGACCTACATTGATATTTTAAGCACCTTCTTGCTTCCCACTGTTGAAGAGCAATTTGGGGATGGTGATTGCATCTTTCAACATGATCGAGCACCTGTTATACTGCACGGGTTGTGGCGGAGTGGTTACACGACAATAACATTCCTGTAATGGACTGGCCTGCACAGTCCTGACTTGAATCCTATAGAACACCTTTGGGATCTTTTGGAATGCCGACTTCGTGTCAGGCCTCACCAACCTACATCGATACCTCTCCTCAGTTCCATACTCTGTCAAGAATGGGCTGCCATTCCCCAAGAAACCTTCCAGCACCTGATTGAAAGTATGCCTGCGGGAGTGAACACTGTCATCAAGGCTAAGGGTGGGCGAACACCATATTGACTTCCAGCATTACCGATGGAGGGCGCCACGAACTTGTACCCCATTTTCAGCCAGGTGTTCGGATATTTTTAATCACGTAGTGTATATATATATGGAACAATTACGATTCCATATTTTTTGTATGTCTCGCTGCAAGTATATTTTCTTTCCAGTTTCCCTATTATGACCTTTTTTTGTAATTTGAAAATCTTTAGTACTTTCTTAGCTGTAATATTTCCCCATGATGTTATTCCATATTTTATATATGAATATACAAAAGAATAATACACTTGCTTCAGTGTTTTATTATCTATACTATTCTTAACCTGTTTTATGATGTATAAATCCATGTTTATCTTTTTTGTTATGTATGATACATGTGGTTGCCAGTTTAAATATTTATCTATAATAACACCTAGAAAATTTGTGGCTTGTGCTTCAGGAATACTTTCCCCATCTACTTTGAGATCAATAGAATATATGTTGCTCTTTTAATGTAAAATTTATCCATGCAGTCTTTTTTGCATTTAGTACTAGATCCAAATTTTGAAAGTATTCTTTTAAAATCTTCATGATATCATTTGCCTTAATTTCTGCACCTCTTGTGATATGATCCTTAATTATTATTGTTGCATCATCTGCTTAGATGATTGCCATACCTCCATTTCTTACTACTACTTCAAAAAGCTCATTTACATACACCAAAAACAGAAAAGGACCCAATTTTGAACCCTGTGGCACTCCTTGTTTAATAGATTCAAAGTTTGATGTTACTTTATTTAACATACCCTTATTATTTTATAATTTATTTCTATGCATTGCTATCTATTTTCTAGATATGATACAATCCAATTTTACACAACTCCATATTTTTCTAGTGTGTTTATGAGGATGTTTATATTTACACTGTCAAACGCCTTCGGCAGGTTTAAAAGTATGGCTACCACAACTTCACGATTATGGAAAGCATTAATAATTATATCATTTGCATTATTTATTGCATCTGTTGTGATTTTGTGTTTCTGAAAACCGTATTGCAACTCTGATAACATTTTTTGTTTTTCAAAATATTTCTGTAGTTGCTTCAAATACACTCCTTCCAACACCTTTGATACCACCAAGCATAGTGTGATTGGTCTATAATTTTCTGTATTGAAATTACTTCCTTTTTGTGTGTATATTGGTCCTACAATAACTTTTTTTAATTAATCTGGAAATATTCCATTAATTAATGTAGCATTTATTATATGAGTTATGGTCTCTGTTATTTCATATTTTATGTATTTTAGCATTTCATTTGATATTTTGTCCATACCTGCAGATTTCTTTGATTTTAGTTTATTTATTTCTCTAAAAACTTCCACTTCTGTTACTTCAAAAACCGCCATAGAATTAATTTGAGCCAGGTCTGTTACTAGTTTTGAATTCAACCTTATTGCTGTTTGCTTCGAGGCTAGCTGTTTTGCTACATTAATGTAATAGTCATTAAATAGGTTACATATTTGTTTCGGATCTTTTATCTTGTTATTTTTATGGTTTATTTCATTATTTTCTATTTGCATACTACTATTGCTTTATTTTCTGCTTTTTCAATTTGTTCTTTGTTATGGTTCATTTTAGCCTTTGTAATTACCACATTTAGTATTTTATTATAATTTTCAATACAATTTAATGATTTTTCACTCATGTTTGGCTGTTTTATTGAGTTTAAAATCCTCATTCTGTTGCATGATTATTTTGTCATCCAGTTTTCAAGAACGTTACCCTTACCATCTGCATTTATTTTAACCCTTCTAAAAGGCATTGTCATTTCTAACCCATTTTGAATTGTTTTATTGAAATTCTCATATTTTTTGTATCATATATCTCTTCCCAGCTTACTTTTTAATGTGGATTCATGTATAGCATTGTTGAGGCTGTTTTTCTTAATAAGTTGTATGTATTTTGTGACCTAATGTTTGCCAGTTATTCTTGTATGTTCTAAGAGGTGTGTTTACAGTTCAAATTGTTTATGGTTTAAGATATTATATCTCTTTCAGAAAAATAAGGGGTAACCAACACAAGTCACACATTTTGTGTAAGTGTGAATACAAAGGAGCAGGAGGAGGCAGAGCAAACACTCAAACAATTTAAAAACTGGGCCATGAAATGCCAAAAATTGTATTTTGTACCCTTTGTTTCACAGGCATACCAACAAGTACCATCATCCCAAGTTAGCTACAATGATATGACCAGTTATGTACTAGCAGATGAAACATTAGCTGCTCTAGAATCTCCGCTATATAAAGCTGCAAAGTTAGCCCTATTGCAACATGTAGCAGCTATCCGAGCACTGGTACCAAGGCCTCATCAGGTATAAAGTAATTTACACTAAGTTATTCAATCTTTAAGTGTAATTTTTTCTATGTGACCCTGCCTAGCAGATGGGTATATAATGGGGGAAAGTCAGTTTATTGATTTGGTTTCATTCCAATTAATTATCAGATTTTACATACCTAAAAAATACATGTAAATACATAAAAAAACAAGACCACTTTGCTAGATAGGCATCTTGTCTTAATGCAAAATTCTGAACTTCTAGGCATTGACACATAATACCTATATATATACACGAACACCACACCACACCCCACCACACCCCACCACACCCCACCCCACCCCACCCCACCCCACCCCACCCCACCCCACCCCACCCCACCCCACCCACTCTCTCTCTTCTCTTCCGAAGGAAGCCATGCTAAACTTTTTACGCCCGAAAAAAATCCATTTTCTTCCACCAGGTTTGAACCCACAACCTCAGGAACTAGAGGCTAGCATGGTAACCACTACACCATGGAGGATGACTTTAAAATTGGAGCATGAATTAAAACAGTTCAGTATATCTTCACCAGAACTCTTATTATTCTTCATATCCTTTAAAACTGCATCTAGATCATCTACAGAAATAAACTCTTAGGTTATCGTCATCGGAATGTGATAATTCTAAGGGTATTGGACTATAATCTTTAAAATGCTGAGACCATTCTTCTAAAGGAATAATATTAATCTTTAAATTATCTTTGACTTCACTATTCAATTTTTTTAGAATCTAGTACATTTGTGGCTGTGGTCTAATGATATCATTTTCTCATGCAAAGATGTACATCATAAAAATAATACATTCTGTCTCATCTGATATAATTAATCTATGCATATTTCTGACACCTTAGATTGACCTTCCAAAGATAAATTACTTCAGTGAAATGCAAAATCACGTACTCGAATCCAAACCAATACAGTGAAAAAGTAGGTGTTCTTCTGGCAGAGTGGGCAGAATACCAACTTCTGTTTCACACACTGACCCTATATCAAATGTTGAAGAAGATTCATATAGAAAGTTTTACAGAATGATTCCCATATATGCTCCAGTTTCTCACATTTTATGTAGTTCTGCCAGTAAGTAGCATCATGTGAAAAGGCTTTAATTGTCACAACAGAGTTAAGACTGCCTACAGGAATTAATTGAAGACTGAGACCATAAATGATCTAAATAGTTTTGTAAATGTGCCTCCCTGGAGGATGACGTTATACCAGCTGTTACAATGAACAAGTGGTACTTCTAGTGTGCTAGACTAATTTGAAATGCCTGATGTAACTAAAGTTTTCATTTGTTTCATTAAGTAAATTGTGTCATACTTTTATAAATTGTAATATTTTCCTGTTTTGAAAAAAGTAAAAAAAAAATGAAAACTCTTATTTTATAATTACACAAATGTAAACTGTCAAAATAGTGGTGACTAAAGTGTTTAGAGTGGCTTGAGACTTCGAATTTCATGCACTGATGTAATAGATGTTGATAATCAATTACAAATAATTTGTGGGAACTTGCCTTCATGCTCAGCAACAATTATTGTCAATTCATCCACTTCCTATTGAGGTCATTTCCCGAGTTTCAGGTATCTGGTAGTGAGATCCAATTCATTGAGTATGAGGATGATTCAGAAAGTTCTCAGCCTAAGGGATGGTGTTGGCAGTTTCAAATAGCAAGTGTAATACTAGGTGGCACCTTTGTTTGGTTGTTATAGTGCTGCAGAATAATCAATTTGAGGTTTCTTCTGAAAATAGATAAAATTGATTGTCATGCAGCAATTAAATGCTTTGTATTAAAAGGTTTAACATCAACTAAAATAAAAAAGAATTGGATTCCACTTTGGAAGATTTTTCACCATCATTTTCTACAGTGAAGAAATGAGCTACAAGTTTAAATGCAACCATTCCTCATATTTTTTATGATAAGGCATTTGGACATCCTATGACTGAAGAAAAAGTCTCATTATATTTCTTCATAATCATTTTATAGAGGAACATTCATGTTGCTTTCAGTACCTAGAGTGATGCCTTTGTTGGCTTTTCTGTAAATTACATCCTTTGTCCTCAGGCTGTTCACGGTTTTCCAGTCTGTGGTTCCTTTGTATATACTTTTTCACTTTAAAAGCTCCAAGATTTATCTGGTTTGGATGTGACTAGACTTTTTTCCTCTTCTCATTTATCGAAAACCACAATCTCAGTATCTGTTATTTATTGTTCTACAAATGGTTTGTAGTCTATGCATGTGTTTAGTCCTTTATTTAGCATCCGCATTTATTTTTGCTTAATTGTTCTGAATGATTCACCACATAATTTTCAAGTTGAAGCTTCTGTTTTGAGGAAGACAATTTGTCATCAAAGTTTTAAGTTTGTAAATTTTTTTTTTTTAATATACAGGTGAGTCCACACTTTTTAACATATCAACAGTTAACATTGAAAAAATTAACAAAACATTTCATTTCATATTTTAAATGTCTTCAACATATTGTAATAGTGAACTTTTAACATTTCATCCATTGCTATTTGTGTCTGTGCTTGGTATAAAATAAAAAAGAAAACAAGAAGAATGTGGATGAGGCCCTATCGGGTTAATCGGCACAGGAGAGAACATTTTCAATGAGCCTAAAATTGAGGACAGGTTTGGCTTCACAATTTATTGAGAATGGGTGATAGTGACTTCAACTTTGTTTTGAGCAAGGTAGAACATGTAATTCACAAAGAAGACACACATTTGAGAGTAGCCATTCCAGCTGTCGAACTTGAGGATGTTTTGCATTTTTGCACTTCTTTACTCTATTGTGAGCAGAGTGAGGTTATCTTTTTTCGATATTCCCTCTGGAACAATAATAAAATGGCATGATTTGACGCAATTGTCTATCCTTTTTATCTTGTCCCTGTACTCTGAAGGATGAATGAATATTCATTTCCACATTTTTTTGATACAATGTTACTAATGAAAGTTACAATAACAATCTTTTTTTAAAAATCTAGTACGTCTATAACTAGCTTTCCTATAGGTCGTATGTGTGGGATAAAGCTACTGTACCACCTCTTCACTTTCCAGGCTGAAACCATTCTGTTGCTCCTTTCTTAGGCTCCTTGTCTACTTACCTCTTACATTTTCTAAAAATGTCTCCACCATTTTAATTGTTTTTGCTTTTGGGCTTGCCAACATTTTGATTGTTACTATTTCTTTGTTCAACTTATCCCAATTTTTATTCCAAATATCATCTCTCCATCTTTTAACCTTTTCATACTCTATTAGCCAATGGAAAATACTACCCAATTTGTCACACATAATACATTGCCCTGAGCAATTATTTCCTATTCTTTTTAAAAATATTACTCCCTTGCACATACAAGAAAGATCTATTCTTTCAAATTGATTGCATACGTCTACATACTTCTCCCTCCCCCAACTTCTCTTAACTAATTTATATAAAGTCAACGTACTTTTATCCTCAAAATTAGCCCACCTCTCTTGTTTCTCTATGTCTTCCACCCTCATTCTCCTTTTTTCCAAAATCCACTGTTATTGTTTTTATCTAATAGCCAAATATTCCTCATGGCAATTTCTTTCAACACATTTCCCATCTCACCAAACCAACTTTCTTTTCCTAAAACATATTTTTGGAACTGTATGCATTCTTTTTTAAATTACTGTCATCTAGATTTAAATATCTGTGTCAATATTTCAAAATTCTCTCCACTGTTATACCTTTTCTCCCTACGGTTCCTAGCTCTGCCAGTGCCATGCCCCTTGGTGAGCTCTTGGGTAGATCCAGAACTTCTCCACAAAACACTCTATGGACTAGATCATTCTTAAGCCACCCTTTTGTCACTCCCCAAATTTCTATTCCATATAGCATCTTTGACTCGACTACTGCTTCATAAAGTCTTTAGAGCCAATTTATTGACAGTGTGGGTGTTTTGTACAGAGAGAGCCAAAAAACTACGAATTGGCTGCGCAGTGTTTTTCCTGTTTGCATCCTCAGTGCTCGTTGCTGTCTGCCGTTATCATAGAAAGGTGCAGATGAAACCATACAACATTTTTAAAACTACTTTTATAGGCTTTACTTACAACTTTACGAAAGGAGATGCTAAAACTGGCCACCATCGTTGTCTTTACATTTTTGGCACCTCTTTAGGAAACTATCCATCACTCGCTGTAGTTCATGTTGAGAAATGCTGGCAATTTCCTGTCGGATATTTTGTTTTAATTCTTCCAGGGTGTGTGGGTTTGTCTTGTACAGTTTGTTGTAAGTTATCCCAGAGATAGAAATTGCGGGGGGTTAGGTGTCTGGGGCCGAGGGGGCCACAAATCTCTACTAATAATTCTGTCCTCAAATGCACTTTCAATTCTTATCGAAATATTGGCCGTATGAGCTGTTGCGGATTCTTGTTGAAAAAAGGCAAAATCATGTTCCCTGTCTGTTAATTCTTTAAAAAAAGCAGGCAAAATTTTATTCACACATGTAGGGCGTCAACTGTTGACTCGAAAAAAAATTGGCCCTATAACTCTTTATCCACTCATGGTGCATCATACACCAATTTTTTCATCATGAAGGGGTACTTCATGAACAATATTACTGGCTGCATGGTATTTTTCCACTGGGCGTGTGGAAACATGATAACGCACTGCTGCTATAAACAAGGTCACACTGTTGACGGTTTTGCTCTGCAGTGTGACATGCAGTATTGAGTTGAAGGTGATGTGATGTAGTTCAGTTATTATTTATTATTTTGTCCTGTTTTGTACTGTACAGCTTGTATTTATTAAGGGTTCGTATGTGTTAACTCAATCAGTTCGCCAAGTGAAAGTACGATTTGCAGAAAGATTTCCAGGTGTAAAAGTTGCAGGCTGTACAAAAATTCATGAACTTTATAATAAATTTCAAGGCTAAAGGAAGTGTTCAGGCTAAGAAATCTAAAATACGGCGAAAGAGTTATAGGGTCAATTTTTTTTTGAGTCAATAGTTGAAACCCATGCATAGGTGAATACAATTTTGCTCCGTTTTTTTAGAGAATTAACAGACAGGGAGCATGATTTTGCCTTTTTTCAACAAGACTCTGCAACAGCTAATACAGCCAATATTTTGATGAGAACAATTGAAAGTGTGTTTGAGGACAGAATTATTAGTAGAGATTTGTGACCCCCTCGGTCCCCCAACCTAACCTCCTGCGATTTCTATCTCTGGGGTAACTTAAAACATAAAGTGTACAAAACAAACCCACACACCCTGGAAGAATTAAAAGAAAATATCCACCAGGAAATTGTCAGCATTTCTCAAAGTGAACTACGGCGAGTGATGGATAGTTTCCTAAAGAGGTGCCAAAAATTTATGGACAATGATGGTGGACAGTTTCAGCATTCTCCTTTCATAAAGTTGGTAAATAAAACCTTTAAAAGTAGTTTTAAAAATCTATGGTTTCATTCGCGCCTTTCTATAATAGTGGCAGACAGCAACGAGTGCCAAGGGGCGTTCAGGAAAAACAACAGCCGGTTCATAGTTTTTTGGCTCTCCCTGTATAAGCAGACTCTAACAGCTTTCATGGCTAGTTTTTCTTTCAGCTGTGCATATTTGGATTGCACCTCCCATTTCCCATTGCCTGAGAATCTGATCCTCAGACCCTGTACTCTTTGTATGAAATGTTCCACAATGATGGCCTCAAGATAATATTATTGATTAATGAAAGTGTCTTTTCCTTTGTCCCTTTATAACCTTTGGAGCAAACCAAATGAAGGATATGAGCAAAAAAACCCTACAAGTGAACAACAGAACTACCTAGCACATGATGAATAGTGTGTAGGAATCTGAAGTACACCATTGCCATGGCTACAGTCCAGAAACTTCTGAAACTGAATCGATCATTTACAAAGAGCGAATTTACTTATCAAGTTTTCCATCAAAAGCAGAAAACACCCAACATATTAAAAGTGTCAAGCGCAATGCACTCAGTTAATATGTTAAGTTAATCCTGTGATTGCAATTCGGCCAACATGCAAAATGTTAACATGTTGCACTTCACAAGTTTTGTTAAAAGTCAAGCAGTGTAGACACAGCTTAAGTTAGTGAACTTGGGAGAGTTTCTTCATCAGTTATCTTGAAAGTTGAAGCAATCCATCTTGTTTCAATTACATTAAATTCTGAACTGACTTTACAGTGTGCTTTAAATATGCTTTGAAAATGTGTTACAGGTGTATTGTCCAATAGGGCGGGAGAAAACTTCCAAAGAAGCTAAATATGCATCGCGCCTTGATCAGCTTTTCTGTGATACTGCATTTTGGAATTCAGTCTTTAAACTAGCTCCAGCAGTGACTTGTTACCTTGCCTCACTGCCTCGACTTTCTCATTGTGGAGCAAGGCCAGGAGTACCGCAAGAGGCATGGGACAACATAGCGAAGTTTGGAGTACTTTGTCTTGAGGTAAGATGTTCTGTGTATTTTTATTGATTTTGCCTTAGAGGAAAAGAAATGCTGTAATCACATATGTTTTTGAAAGCTAAAGAGGAAAACTTTACTGTTAGGAATAACCTTACTAAATTTTACTTCAAATTATACCTCTAATTAAGCAGTTATAAAGCGTTTCTCTTAATTTTAATTCTTTTTGGAATTTTAAATTTACACTTGCTATGAGGAAAATGACAGGAAACCATATTTTAAATTTGTCATATAAAATAGCTGTTTTGAAGTTTACATTATTGCTAGATTATTTTAATGGAATAGAAATACTAAGCAAATTTATAGGTTAGACATTCCAATCACATTTTTTGAACTGGTAAGTTATATTCAAAACACAAAGTTTGGATTATTTTAAATGGGGATTCCAAACACACTTACAACATTCTGCTGGAACAGATGATCAGCCCTTTACTTATTTTAAAAATATATAACTTCTGGATGGCCCAGAATATCCTAAACATGTGAATTATAACCATTTATGGTATTAAAATTCAATTAAACTTTTGGATTATGGAGAGAATGTGTTATTATTTCATATAGGTTATTCATAACAGAATATGTTTGAACTGAGGTTAAATTATTTTATCTAAAATGGAACAAGATTTGGAACCCAGTATGAATTTGCTTCTAGGCATGAAGTAAATCTGTTGTAAAGAATTTATCAACATGCTATTACAATCTGCAAAAACTAGAATACCTTTTAATAATGCAATTTATCATCTGTTGCAGAAAATTCTAACCTGATCCTTGCTTATGGAAGATAAAAAAGGCAATTTGAAAATGCAATGAACTCTGATTAGATTCTTGTTTGGGTCAAGCTACATGGCTGAGCTTTTTATTTGGGGTCTTCCTTCAGCCCTTATTATTGCATAACTTTAATGCTTTATCTCCTTTATGTCTGCATTAATTTCATTTATTTGTTCATTCATCACTTGGCCAAAAGATAGCAAGCTTAAAAACGAAAGTAAACAAGAAAGAATAGAAAACTAAAATAAAAGCACAGTGGTCTGAATTCAGAATTTTACATGGATGAAATTCAGACTTTGCAAAACACTGAAATACAAGAAATTCAAACTCAGCACCACACTAAAATATGATGTGATGTAGGGTGATGATGAGCTACACAAACTGAAACTATACTGGCGTTAAGTACACTGTTGCAAGCATGCCTGTATCAAGATTATTTAATTTATTCTTTATAAAATATGGCTTCAGGTTCTAGAATAAAATACTTAGCATTATGCTAAATATATACTTTGATTTAGGCTTGTCACCACTATCATTCAACGATTTGAACAGAATTATATATCTGGATAATGTGTGACTGTTGCACACATTTAACTTATATATTTGATGTATATAGTTAAAAACTGCTATAATTTCTTAGTTTTTTATGGATGTTTGTTCATATCCATAGTTTTATTAATTGATTGATTTGTAAGTTGATGTGTTAAATATTATATGCCTTTAACTTAAATTAAGCATAATTTTCTTGTCAGATTACCACAGCATTCTTTACATAAAACTCAGTCACTGTAACAAACGTTTTCATTTTGTTTTGGATGTGTCTGAACAGAGTAAACAATTGATTAATTGTTTTTATCAGCATACTATGAAGATATAAACAAGTAACCAAGAAGAAAGAAAAATTATTTGTAAGTGGAATTAATTGTTCTTTCACACAAACCGTGTTTTGTATCCAACCGTCTTAGCCACCAGTTGATGCATAGCATCGATCCATCATCGTGAACACATGCAAAGATAACACACAAGAGTGATTGTTCAGTTGGATTGAAATAAAATTGTATTTGATTAAGTAATAAAATTCACATTTTGTATTAAAATTTTAGAAAGTTACAAAATCTCATAGTAAAATAATTTGTTCTCTTTAATTATTTAATTAAAATAGTATAATTTTATACCCCATCTGGTATCCACAATTATGGTTCAACTTCCAGTTCTACCGAGTACCAGTTAAATTCTTCACAGACAAGGGTTAAATATGAGTGAAATACTATGTGTGTGTGTATATAATATAGATTTTTTTCTCATGTTTTTAATTATGAAAATTGTACAATTAATTATTTTTAAAATATGGTGTCTAGAATAAAAAACTGTGATTACAGTAAGTACAAATATTTTATTTGGGATTGTATGTTCTATGCCACTATTGTCAGTCTAATAATTAAATGTGTTAATGATATTAATGTTCTTGTTACCCATTAATTACTAATGTATGATTTATCCACTTAAGGAATTTAGAACAAACAAAACAAAAAAAGGCACTGAATACCATACTTAGTTTACAAGAACAACATCCCTCAACACAAAGAACTGCCAAAAAAAAAAATCTAAAATCCATTGCCCATCAAGTTATAAAATTATACAACAAACTATGTTGAGGACTAGCTGATCTAGAGCTATCAAATTTAAGGAAGGAAGTTAAAAAAATATTTTTGGAACATAAATATTATTCCATAAATGATGTATTAGAAAGCAAACTTTAAATTCCTGCTTACCTTACAACTGCCAGCTAATAATATATGATTATTTATATTTAATAGATCTATTAAATAGATCTTTATAGTTATAAATCATAATCTAAACCTATTGTATTGTTGTTCTTTAACAATGTTGATAAAAGAAGTTGTAAAAGTATTCTCATGGTGAATAAAAACATACATACGTATATATGTATATAAAATCACTTGTATGTTAATGCACAACATCTCAGGGCCACAGAGATGGGCAAGTAAGTGTTCATGATTAAAACCTGAAATAAACCCAAAGTCTAAATAAAATGAGAATTACCCAAAATTTAGCATTACAAGATAACAGAAATTTCTGGAAACAAATTTTTGTTTTCAGTTTATGTATTTAAAAAAAATATAACCAAATTATTGTGTACATTCATATGTGTCTACTTATTTCACTTGAGTTTTCTTCTTGCCTTTGTAGGCAGTAGATTGGCTCCTTCAGTCTATACCATCGGATATGCCACAGCCACAGTATTTGCAAGTTAGTTTAAATTGTGCAAATGAAATTTTTCGTGAAGCAAACCTGGCAGCAGTTATTGGGCAACCAAGCCATGTGACATGGATGTCATCTGCTGTAGGAGTAATGTATGGTATTGTACGATTTCTTCTAGAGGGCGATACTCTTCCAGATCTTCCAACTTCAGGTACAGAATATTTTACATGTCATTAAAAATAGAATTAGCATAACATATAAATGAAGTCTTGTCAGCTATTAAAGCTAGTTCCATATCCATTCTTCTTGCATTGTTTATGTGAACCGTGTATATAATAAAATTGAGGGTTCATTAGTCTGGCTTTCCTGAAAACATCATAATGGCCACTGGTAATCTTGTCATTCAGATTCATGTAATATTAAGTTGTTCATGAGGAACCTTGCTCTGTAGTTTATTTCAGTTACTTTCACTCTATAATGATGTACAGGATCATACTATGGCACAACTCGCTGCGGTGGAATACTATCTTCAAGTGCCAGAAAAAAATTATACGCGTAATGTCATGGGTTGGACCAAAAGACTCATGCAGGAATCTATTAAAAAGTCATAAAATACTAACATTACCAGCACAGTACTTATAGGAATTAAATATATTCATGCAAATTTTGATAAATTGTACAATTTGCAACATCAGCATTGTCACAGAACCAGAAGAAAAAGTAACCTAAAACCACCCATGCATAGATTAATATTATATAAAAAAAGTCCCCTTTATGCAGGAAAAAAAGCTTATAACAAACTGCCAACTCAAATCAAGACTATAAAGAATAAAAGACTAACTAATAAGCAACTGAAGAACCTACATTAGACAAGACCTACTAATCAGTAGCCGAATACATGTCTGATGATGATAATAATATATAACCTTATATGTAAATAGTATGTAACAAGGCATAAGTACAAAAGGGTTATCAATGTATTGTATTCTCTCTTATACTGAATTTCTATAAACATTTTATTGTAAATTTATCTTATAACCTTAATCTAACTTTCTGTTCAAATGTATTTTCTTGTTTATTTACAACCTGATGAGTCATCTGTTTATAGAGTTTTGCTCAAACCTAAATATAAGCATTTTGTGACAATAAAGCATCTTATCTCTACTTTTCGTGAAATAAGAAGCACACTTGTAAACAAAGGTGAGACAGCCCCAAGCACATGGTCAAATGAATGCTGTCATTGACCCCTGGCCACAACATTCAGCCCAAGAGTAGAAAATAGATCACATCTTTTCTTTATATTATTACTTTTAAAATATGCTAATTGGTATGTTTAATCATTTCATTCATATATGCATTTCACTGATATTTGGAAATAGAAACCAACCATTTACTGAAAGTGAGTGTTATCGTGGCTTGAGTGAAAACAAACAGAATGTCATTGAGGAATTTGTAGTAACCATGTTACTGGTGTGAATGCAGCATTGGCTACAATAAGTATTCAAGGTTACAAAAAGCATCCTATAGGTAAATTATTGGAAAGTGGTGAGAAACAAATTATTTTAAATATGTTTCACAGGTTAATGGAGTATAATGCAGGCATTCCAGTGAACGACTTAGTGAGATTAACTGCAGAGTATACTGTTGTTCTAGAAGTCAGTATCACGCATGTGCAAAAAGAACTCAGTGAGATTGGTGGTGTTAAAACACTTGCAAAAGGCCTTAAACATTTTAGGACAGGTAGAGGATTTTGTCAAGTGTGTGATTTGCTATGAAGCTTTTGTTTTTGACAATGAACCTCCAATAGTAAAGTTCTAAGTGCTGTTGACAGTGATTGTGATTTACCAGATTTGAAGAAATGAGCTTCCATTCTTTGGTATTAGAAATTGGGAACTTCCTTTCGTGAAAAGAAATAATGCCAATGTTATAATGGATAGGGATGATATTGCACTGTGCAGACATAAACATTTGAGAAACATTCACCACTACAGCAGAGTAAACAGAAAGACATATTACCAGAATGATACCGTGTTAATGAGGGTCATTGTACTTCAAAAATATGGGTTCACAGTTCAGGATCAACCTTGAATTCTGACTTGGGAGTTGCTGCCTTACCTGCCCAATTACAACTGAGAACTTGATTTTTTAAAAAGCTTTGTAATAGTTAAGGTAAAATTCATTATTTAAGCATGAAGAGTCGAATTTGGGACACATTTGCTTCACTTACTCCGTAATTTACACAGGACATGTTTCAGAAGCTTTTGCTTCCATCATCAGCTGTAGGTCGACTTGAAGAAACATGTCCCAAATTCAATTTCTAATGCTTAAATACTGAGAACCTGATTAATGGAAGTAAGCAAATGCTTTAAATTTGTGCATTTGTTTGAATGCATATGTTTTGAGATTTTCTTTATATACCTCCTCAATATTCATTTTTATGTATAAACATAACTTATTGAGGCAGAAACCAAAACTGCTCTCATACATGAAGTTATTCCAACTGGTATTAAAAATTCACATAAGACATGGACATAGGCAACACCCTCTCTTTACTGTCAGTTGCTAGATTGCATAAGCTGTGCATGTATGGTGCAAAATAGTATAAGAATTTTAATTGTTATTTAATTTATATATTAAAATGTTACATTGAATTTAAGAATTTTGGAAAGTATGTTTCATAGAGCAGATCCATATACAGTGGAATCTCATTAGCACGTTCCTCATTAACACGTTTTCCCGTGTATTATGTTGAATTATAAAAGCCCCGGTACCAAATCACCAAATATAATAAATAATGTTTGCTTAGTGCATTTTCCCGGTCCCGCTTACTATGTTTGAAGTTTGACGTCCACATTCGTTGTTTTGGCCAATCCTTGATCGGTACAGTGGGAGTAGGCGTTTAACACGTTCATAGTTTGACGTCCTCATTTACTACTTTGGTGAATCCTTGGTCACGGGGTGGATATCGGCAGCCAATCACATATATGCATTTAAATATTTGTGTGACACGATTTCTGTGGGCGGGATAGAGAATGCTTTACCTTGGCGTGGTAAACGCTAACGATAGTTTCTAATGTTGAGTGATGACCAAACAACTGTAGATTGTATTTTAACTTTTCATTTACAATGAAAAAAAGAAAGTTTAGTAGGTAAATAACCAACAGTGAAAAACTGAAAATCCTTGATGTAATCACAATCCAAATATAAAACATGTCGATATAGTGCGGAAGTTAAACATTCCTCCGTCAACCTTAAACACGATTGTTAGCAAACCTAAATTGATTGAAACTGCTTTTAAAGAAGGGAAAAATACTAAAACAAAACTTTTCTCTTGGAAAATAGGATCAGAAGAGGACCAGAACGAAATTTGTTGCATGGAAACACCTCCGTATTCAAATCGTCTTGTATACACCAAAGATGATATCGTCTATTGTACTCGTAACACGATGCACGCTCATAATTTTTTCTTTTTTAGCAGAAATTGTTATCACGTGTGTAATAAAACACACAGCAAAACCACTATTGCCGCTTCCACAATTTGCAATTTATTTTCTCAAAAACATTCATAACCTAAAAAATCCAAGTTGACCAAAATAAAAGCTTGAATTATTTATTCTCAGGCTTTGTGTATCCAAATCCATTTAAACATATTGAATTTAACATGGAAACGCGGATCGTATTCAGTATGAAATTGTACTCAAAATCGATTTAAATTGCCCATGGAGACATAGTAATTATTAGATTTTTATTACCTATGTTCTTAAATTGCAGATTTTGCACTTTCGTTAACACGTTTTCCCGCCTATAACGTCGAAATCCTTAGGTCCCTGCAAGAACGTACTAACGAGATTCTACCATACTAATTTAACTCTTATTTTGTGATTTTAGGCAATAGGGAAATGTATTTTTAGCCTTCATGCCTTTAAAAATAGCTTACAGGTTTTAATACCCTAAGATGAATGATTTTAGCCCAGATTGCTTTTTTAAAATTCCCACTTGTTTGTAAATATACCACATCATAACATCCTGTCCAACTGGGAAATCATAAGATATAGGCAAAATTTGCTGCCTGCAAGTATATATATCTAGAAAATTCTAAAATAATAAATAACAGCATGGGTTCAGGAAAACATTTTCAACAAAGACTGCAGTAACAGATTTAGTAAATGTAGAAACAAAACATTTTTATGAAAAAAAATTAATCAGCAGCACTAATTTGCGACATATGAAAATGTTTGATTTTAAATAAATTGTGTTTTATTTATGGTCGCTCTTTAACTACTTTGGTCCTTAGCGTCCCATTTTATATTGGGCGTAAAAGACCAGAAATTTTGCTCAGAGGCCTCTTTATCAGGCTTGAGGTTTTTTTATGTGCCATAAATCCATGACACAGGATTCCAGCTTTACTTCCTTTCCAAAGGAAGCCATACTAAGAATTTTTACACCCGAAAAAATTCATCACCCTCCACCGGATTTGAATCTATGACCTCGGGAACTAGAGGCTGGCGTGGTATCCCTAGACCATGGAGGACGGCATGTTTGATTGTGTTGACCATGAAATACGAAGGAACAGGCAATGTTAAATTATGTTTATTCAATAAAAGTAAATATTTTTTCATAAGTATAATATGTGGTTCTTAACCAACATAATGTGCCATTTATTTCTTGAAAATAACATCTTCAAATGATACCATTCACTCGCAAACACTCTTCAAACCTCGGCCGCAAGTTGTGCATACAATGACACATGTCCACTGGCAATTTAATAATGAATATTGGCTGTTAGTGTTTCAATATTTTGTGGGTGATCTTTGAAGACAACACTCTTAAAATTGAAGTGGTATGGTTTGTTTGTTAGCCCCACGTTGGGCGCCAAATATGCGGCAGTATTCTTTGTTAAGTTTGAAAGAATGCTACTGTTTATTTGCCGCATGTATAAAAGACAATTCGTTGCGGTCACTTCGTGTTGTCTTTTACTGAGCGCCTATTATTGTATTTAATTTTTTTGGTTCACTGTCCTCCGGCTAGCTATGATTTCTTGGTCGAGCACTGATCTTATACAGGTGTGTAAACGGAAAGGAGTTTTTATCCAAAGATAACACTGATGAAAGAATTTGTTTTACACTTTTTATTGTCTTAACACATTATTCACTTTCACCTATTAATCGTGACACTCGCCAAACTGAAACTGTTATAATAACTTATTTACTGCACATTATTAATTCGCGTACTTCAACTTTTTGTGTAATTAACTTTACGACACTTGAGATTTTTCATAACTTTGCTACGCATAACCTGCGAATCGATAAACTATGCTATGTATTCACCATGACTGTTTCTGTTGAACTCAGCAACGTGTAATGCACAAATGTTTCCGATGGACTGGAGCCGACGTGTAATGTACAAATGTTTCCGATGGACTGGAGGGATCTACCTCTGACTTAGCCCTTTTTATACTCCCACACCCCGATATGCCTAAAGATTATAACCGAGCTGCTATTGGTTAATAAAACGCGCCAACATTAGCGTCTATTTTTATATCCAATGAAAATTACGAAAACATATGCTCTAGGGAAAATGTTCCTGCAAATTCCTAAGAAAAATGCGCCAATATTACGTCATTTGCTCGTCTCTAATAATGATAAAAAACTCACCCCCTCGCTACATTATTGCACGCTATTATTGTCAGTTTCAGTAAGGCTGTATAAACCCACTTCTCAACAATGCTTACAATCATCAAACATCTCAAATCAATGTCACACAATAATGCATATTCACACTATAATCACTCTTGACATTTACATAATTTGTGATACAAATTACTGCGTCAAAATATCCCCATAATAAGAAATCACACATGGTCAAATCTGGGGATCTTGCTGGCCAGGTGGGTGTCATTTCTACTGGAGATGATTTTATTTGAGAAAAGTTTCCTTACAGCATTTATTGAGGCCCCCAGTGAGTGTGACTAGTGGCTCCATCTTATTGAAACCATGAAACTGATGCAGTAATTTGTATCACAAATTACTTAAATGTAAATAATGATTGTAATATGAATATGCATTTTTATGTAACATTGATTTCAGATGTTTATTAATTGTAATTATTATTGGGAAATAAGTTTATACGGCTTTACTGAAACTGTCAATAATAGAGTAATAATGCAGCGAGGGGGGTGAGCTGTTTATTATTATTGGAAACAAGGAAGTTACGTAATGTTGGCGCGTTTTCGGTAGAAACTTCTGGAATGTGTTCTCCCTAAAAGCAATATGTATTCGTGGTTTTCATTGGATATTAAAATAGACGCTAATGTTGGCGCGTTTTATTAGCCAATAGTAATTCATTTATAATCTTTAGGCGTATCTGGACGAAGGCGTATAAATACGCCAAGTCAGAGGTAAAGTCAGTCAGTCCTTCAGTTCGCCGAAAGCATTCATACATTACACGTCGTATTCAGGCCAGTTCATCAAAATTCTTTGTGCAATACACGTCGCCTTAAGTTCGTCAGTTCGTCAAAATATTTGTATGAGATACGTCGGCTATAAATTCACAAGTTACGAAAATCTAAAGTATTATAAAGTTAATTATACACAAAGTTGAAGTACGTGAATTAAAAGTGATCAGTAAGAAGTATTATAACAGTTTCAGTTTGGCGAGTATCTAAATCAATATGTAAAAGTGATAGTGAACGTGTTCGACAATAAAAATTATAAAACAAATTTCTTCATCAGTGTAATTTTTGGATAAAAGATTCCTTTCCGCTTCACAACCTGTATAGAGACACATGTTCGACCCAAGATAAGATAATAGCTAGCCGGAGGACATTTGAAATGAAATCAAACAAAAAGCTAACACTGATGCAAATTGCTAACACAAGATGGAGCTACGAACCTAACAAAGAATGACGTCACAAGATGGCTTCAACACTGATGTAAACAAACATTTGTAAGTAATACCGTTGCAAATTGGCTTCCATACGTGGGGCAGTTAAAATTATGTAACCAAACAAAACAAAAGCAGCACAACATAAGATCTTCAAGTTCTAATAATTTACGTAAAAACATATTACGTAAGTAATGTTACTATCGCAAATTGGCACCACAACGTGGGGCTCAACAACAAAAAAACACATTACGTAAACAAGCACTTACTATTACAAAACATAAGGAAACCGTATCATTTCATTAGTAAGAAAGATTTCACGTGCCTGGCTGATGTCATGATCGTTGCTTTACCTTATCTTCAAAAAAAAAAAAAAAGGGCCATTTATCCCAGAAGACAACAAGGCACACCAAATGGTTATTTTCTCTCTGTGCAATGGTTTCTCATATAATTGAAGAGGAGTGTTTCAAGATCAATGCCTGAAATTCTGTTTGTTTACAAAGTCAGAGAGATAAAAATGATTTGTCAGACATCCATAATTTGTTAATAAATTCATCTTCATTCTTATGATTTAACATTTCTTCAAAAAATGTTAATCATGTGAGAAAATGACAAGACTTTAGTTTGTGCACTACCTGAAGCTTGTAGGGATGAAAATGAAAATCTAAGTGCAATATTCTTCTTACACTCCTCTCCAATAAGTTCATTGCAGTAGAATGCTTCACCACCAAACGCATTGGACTTCCATCCATACCGACTCTTAGCACATCAATATTTTCTGGTGTACACTTTGTCCTGCTACCAGGTGGCTACTTCTTCAGTTTCAAACCAGTTTCCTCAAAGTTCTTAACCCATATTCTTATGGCATGAGTAGATCGGATGGAATCATGGCACCCTAAATTAAAATGACACAAAATTAGCATCTAGCAGCCTCATAACTATCATTGTTTTTATAAAAGCTTTTCACTGCAAAAGCACGTTGTTAACCTCTCCAGTGATCCATGTTTATTGAATGGCTTTGTCATAATAACATGAATGGCATTAACATAGTAACAGAATGTGCATGCAGTTTTAATTTTATTCATTGAGCTATAAGGGAAAACATACAATGTAGAATTGCCTGTTCCTCTGCTGGACTCTATACTAATTAATAAACCAACTAAGCCAATATGGTATGAAGGCAACAGATGTGAGTGGTTCAAATCATATCTTTTGGGGCATAAACAAAAAATTATTTTCAGAAGCAAAATCAGGTTCAGTACATTCAAGATGGAAATGTAACACAAGTGTTGTGCCAAAGGCTCCATATTAGGAGAATTGTTATACGCAATATATAAATGATCTTCCATGCAGTATAAGCTGGCAAACAAATACTGTACACAGATGACTCATTAGTTCTGTTAAATAGTCATAATACTGAAAAAAACCTAGAAACAAATTTGAAATATATCATTACACAATTAGGTAGTTGCTTGCAATTAATGAATTAAAGTTAAATATTAGAAAATTAATGTAATATACTTCAAAACTAGTGGTGGCAAAAAAACATGATAAGTCAACTAACACACACATCAACAAATAAAACTAAAATTTTTGGAATACATGTGGATGAACAACTTGAGTGGAATAGCCATCCGTATTATGGAGATAAAAGACTAAATAATTGGCTTACTCCAATATGTCTTGTTTACCATGAATTACAAGTATACATTCACAAAAAATAGTTTATTACATTTATTTTCAGTACATATTGCAATATGGTATAATTGTATGGGGCAATGATATAGAATGGGAAAGAGTTCTTAAAATTAAAAAAAAAAAAAATAATTCAAATAATGACCCATTCAAACCACAGGGAGTACTGCAAGTCATTATTCAAAGCTTTAGATATTATGACACAACCTTCGCTTTACATATATAGTTTACTTACATACATGCACCAAAATTACAATTTCCTAAATACCTAACATAGCCAGGAACATGTATACAGAGCAAAAGCATGATTAAATACCTGGCGCACAGGCTAAAAGTTCTTGAAAAAAATCCATTTACACTGAAATTAAAGTATTTAACAAATTACTCCAACAAATTAGAATTAACAAATATTGATCAATTCTCCAGATGGTAAAAACACTACTCACTAGGAAACCATATTACTCAATAAAAGAATGCATGGAGGATGCAGTTTGAAATTATTTATTAAGTTGAAACATGGAGGACATGTCTTGTAATCTAAAAGGGTGTGCTATATGCAAGGATGTATCACCTGGGACATTCAGCAATGTGCTTGCTGGCGGAGTCTGTTATCGTGTTTATGTGTAGTGGTTGGCCATCAGGAGGGAGGGGAGTTGAACAACATGTTATAAAAATCTCTACACCATTGAAGGTAGAAAATGTGATATGCTAAGGAGCAGAATAAAATTTTATTTACTTAATTCTGAAGCAAAGATTCTGATTCCTGTATATCTATCTAACTTTATCTGTGAAGCTTCCTTTTGTGGTGCTGTCATCTAAAAGGATGGATATCAACTCTTATGTCCCTTCACTTGCTGTATCTGTAGAACTGCCTTTGTCACCTTTGGAATCCACAGAACTGATCAAAGTATTTGCTTCCTAATTATAAGTAATAATGTAGAAGCAGTTGAAAGTGAAGTATTTCAAATGAAAATGATAATGAGAGCAAGGTACTTTCGAAACATGTCCACGTAATTTTACTTAAGTGAAGAGTGTAAATGAGTTTTCCTACTCCTCGTTCATTTTTATTTGCTTCCTATTCGTCACTGCTATCCAAACCCACATTAATTACTATTTCTTCCATGAAGGCATCCTGATGCCAGTATTCTTGCTCTATAGACTTCACTTTGACGCACATGTTTTTCCAGTCTTCTTCAGTTATATCATTTAAACACTGTCTGGTTAATCCTTTAAGTGCTTTTAAAGTAATGGAATATACATTTTTTGCTGCTATTTTTACTTCATTATATTCCATATCAGTTCAATGGGGTTTAGACTGCAGTGATAAGGCAGTAATCTGAGGACTTCAAATCCATGGTTTTTCAAAAGTTATCTGTGGTATATACTACGGGTGGTTTCTTTGCTTTGACAATTTCTAACATCTCCCTCTCGGTTAAACATTAACTGAAGCCCGAACCATTATCCTTTAGCCATGCAAAAACCTGTTCTTTCCGAGATGCCATTGCTGGAGCCTTGTTTTCCTGGACAGTATGGTAAGGTGCATCATCAAGCACAACAATGCTATTGGGCAGGAGGTTTGGTATAAGCCTTTCACTGAGCCATTTTTACTTTCTCTACCACCTAGGTAGAGAAGGTATTGCATTCCACCCAAAAATTTGATACTGAGATTTCACCGGAAATACACATTTTGAGCCTCTGAATACAAAAAAAAAGCATTTTTAGAAAAAAGGTGTGTACGTGCGTGTGAGAAAGAGAAAGAGAGAAAACAGCATAACTCAAAAGCAAAAAGTCAGATCAACACCAAACTTGATATTTAGGTTCAGTATCTTCCAAAGGTGCAACACAAAGGTTTTCAAGAAAACCCTCCACCTCAAACTACCCTTTACATGGGAGTTTAAATTTTTCAAATTTTATTTGCTAAAAAATGGCTCCAACGGTTTTAATTAAAATATATTAAATTATTTACATAACAAATAAAATGTATATCTCAAATGTTTTGGGAATAGCCTTTCTTTGAAGTCCTCTTCATTTGGAAGGGATTTTGTACAATCGTCTATAACTGGTAAATATTAAGCGATAGACAAAAATGTATTGCACAAGAAATGTAGATCTCTTTAAAACACACAATTTATTTAAAATAGCTTTTTTTGTGGCATCAGCCATTTCCAAGATATCCGTTATTAATGGTTTGGATTGTTTAATACTTAGCCATTCTTTTAAAGTCCTGTCAACATTTAGCTGTTTCTTGTGATTCCATTGAAACAGTATGGAATTTTAAGGACAGCATATAGCATCAAATTCTAAATCATTTGACTATCGGTATTCCCTTAGTATCTATAACTCAATACAGCTATTTCCAGAAAGATTTATCTTGATTAAAATGAAGAAGATAAAAAAATAAACTTTCACGGGAATAATTTCTATACCCACTAATATACGATAGAGTCATGTGAGTGTAACACATCAGATTTTTCATAGTTGGTCTTGTTCATCTTACTGTGGTAACCTTCTACTGCAGATTTAGAGTCATAAATTAATTCTGCTCCTTTGATGAAACCCATCTCACCGCCAGCATGCGCCACTATTGCTCTTTACCCAGCAGATTTATTCACCAAAACCCCAGGAATATCATGTTGCCAACACTTCTTTACAATATAATGGATATGTACCCAAGTTTCATTGGTATAAACTATTAGTTTCTTAGAGCTTGCAAATAGGCTACTCTGCAAGCAACTACATCGTGGCATTCCACTAAAACATACTGCATATTATTTACATTTTTTAAAATTAAATCCCATTTCCTTTACTATATACCAGAATGTTTTCTGTCCACCTTCGAAGTTAATTTCCTCCTTTATTGCATAGAACGACTTTTCCACTGTTGGAATTTCTGTATGCACCTTATAACATTACAAAAATGTTCTGAGAAAGATGCACTTATAAAAAATCAACCATTTCAAACTTCTTTTTCCAATTCTGTTGTTTTCATGAAATAGTAGCTTTCTCAAATTCTTTAGTGATCATGTGTACTGTTCTTTCACTTTTTCCCACTTTTTCCTGCCCTTTGCAAAGGAAGAATTAGACAATTTTGCTTTTCCTTCATGCAGAACTTCAAACCATTGTGAGCTATCTTTCTGCTTTGTGAGGTTATAACTCTCCACAGTGACTTTTTTGAGGTTTCCGTCTTTAACAGTTGTTATTTGGGACATCCACTTTGTGATATGACACTATACTGAATTATGGTACTTGTCCATCACACCTTGATAATAACTAGATTAAGAACTTAATAAGATAGCCTATAGCCATCATTCACAACATGCATAGTTTCTCCCCTTTGGCTACAGATAAACAACTCAAAGTTATTTTTTCTAGGTAGCATATATATATTATAAACCAACAACTGACAAGTCACCTGCTGTTTCTTTACATTGTATATAACTAAGCACTTGTTACTTAATTTGAAATCATTCCTAGATAAAAATGTTAACCAAATAACATAGAAGAATTACGTTGATATTGTAATGAAAAGAAGCTAGAAACAGTGATGTGTATTGAATTTATTTAAAGGTGAGTCGGAATTGTAACACTAACATCACTTAAGTGAGTAAACTTAAGTGATGTTAGTGTTACAATTCCGACTCACCTTTAAATAAATAGAAGAATTACTTTTTTGTATGAATATTATAATATATAATGGATATACGAGGGTGGTCTGAAAAGTTTCCGACCTAATAAAGATACAAGACATTTTTTCAGAATTTTTTTTTTTATTTTTCAACATAGTCTCCTTGTAACTCTACACACTTCTCCCAGCGATGCTGCCATCTCTGTAACCCGTCCAAATAGTACTCAGTGTTTTTCTCTGCAAAATAATTGTTCACAAAGGTGATTGCCTCTTCATTTGACGAAAATCTCTGTCCTCCAAATGCAATTTTCAGATGAGGGAACAAAAAGAAGTCACTTGTGGCTAGATCTGGTGAGTAAGGCGGATGGTCAAGCAGTTCAAACCGTAATTCGTGGACTTTCGCCATTGCAACTGCTGAGGTGTGAGACAGTGCTTTTGTCTTGGTGAAACAGGATTTTCTTTTTCTGCAAATGTGGCTGTTTTTCCGCAAGTTCTGTCTTCAGCTTGTCAAGTAATGATGCTCAGCGTTTTTCTCTGCAAAATAATTGTTCACGAAAGGTGATTGCCTCTTCATTTGACAAAAATCTCTGTCCTCCAAGCGCAATTTTCAGATGAGGGAACAAAAAGAAGTCGCTTGGGGCTAGATCTGGTGAGTAAGGCGGATGGTCAAGCAGTTCAAACCGTAATTCATGGACTTTCGCCATTGCAACTGCTGAGGTGTGAGTCGGTGCGTTTGTCTTGGTGAAACAGGATTTTCTTTTTCTGCAAATGTGGCCGTTTTTCCGCAAGTTCTGGCTTCAGCTTGTCAAGTAATGATGCATAGTATGCTCCTGTAATGGTTTTTCCTTTTTGAAGATAATCGATTAAAATAACTCCATGACTATGCCAAAAAACAGTCGTCATCACTTTCCCAGCCGAAAAAACAGTTTTGCTTTTTTTGGAGCCGGTTCCCCCTTTGCAGTCCACTGTTTGGACTGCATTTTTGTTTCGGGCGTATAATGGTGTATCCAAGTTTCATCTACAGTAATTAATCAGCGCCAAAACTCGGATTTATTGCACCTAAACTGCGCCAACAGAGTTGGAAATGTTCATTCGAGCAAACATGAGCAAATGCGGCACCCAACATGCGGACAGCTTTCTCATGTCTATGTTGATTTAATATGTGTCAAACACATTCTTTTGACATGTTCATAGCCTTTGCTATCTCTCTCACTTTAATTCAGCGGTTGTCTAGCACCATTTGGTGAACTTTGGCGATGTTTTCATTGGTAGTTGCAATTTTTGGACGTCCCGAACTTTCATTGTCTCCCAAGCTCTTACGGCCACGTTTAAATTCAGCTCTCCAAAATTTTACTGTGGTAAATGATGGTGCAGAGTCCCCATACACAGAATCCAACTCATCTTTGATTTGCGTAGGCATATTGCCTTTCAAAAACAAATATTTAATGACAGCTCGATACTCGATTTTGCCCATTTTCATAAAAGCACTCACATCACCTCACTCTGCAGTGGTATACTTGTTAAGTTATATTTAATTTGTTGAGCCCCACGTTTGGGAGCCAATTTGCGACGGTATTACTTATAATGTTTGTGTATTTGTGTTTACTCCACGTGGTGAAGCCATTTTGTGACGTGATTCTTTGTTAGGTTTGTTAGCTCCATCTGGTGTTAGCAATTTGCGGCAGTATTAGTGTTTGTTTTAAAGAATGCTACTGTTATTTTATTTAATTTTGGTTCACTGTCCTCCGGCTAGCTATGATCTTTTTTGGTCGAGCACTTCTCTTTATACAGGTTGTGTAAACGGAAAGGAATCTTTTATCCAAAGATAACACTGATGAAGGAATTTGTTTTACACTTTTATTGTCGAACACATTCACTATCACATTTACACTTTGATCTTGACACTCGCCAAACTGCAACTGTTATAATAACTTCATTACTGATCATTCTTAATTCGCGTATTTCACTTTTGTATAATTAACTTTACAACACTTTAGATTTTTCATAACTCTGCTACACGTAACTTGCGAATCGATAGCCGACGTGTACTGTACAAATATTTCTGCTGGACTGAAGGCGACGTGTAACGTACAAATGTTTTCGACAAACTGACGGACTGAAGGCGACGTGTAATGTACAAAGATTTTTGATGAACTGACAGGGTCTACCTCTAATCTAGCCCTTTTTATACTCCTACACCCCGATATGCCTAAAGATTATAACTAAACTGCTAATGGTTAATAAAACGCGCCGACATTAGCGTCTATTTTAATATCCAATGAAAATTATGAATACATATGCTCTCGGGAAAAATGTTCCAGCAAATTCTAAAGAAAAACGCGCCAACATTACGTAACTTCCTCATCTCTAATAATGATAAACAGCTCACCCCCTCGCTGCATTATTGCACGCTGCTATTGTCAGTTTCAGTAAGGCCGTATAAACTTACTTCTCAACAATAATTACAATCAATAAACATCTCAAATCAATGTCACATAAATATGCATATTCATATTATAATTATTCTTTACATTTAAGTAATTTGTGATACAAATTACTGCATCATATGCCCCACTAGAAACATAAGTATAAATATTTACAACTTGTTTGGAAATTTTATAATTGAGTTTTTAGTCTCCTAAATCTTGGAACACACGCTATCACTTTCACTTAACACTTCACACGTATTTAACACACGACATATGTTTTTCCTTTATCTTGCCACTACTTACTGGCTCTGGTCTAATGTGTTTAGACATTAATTTGACATCACAATTTTTTTTTATAGCAAATACTGTACCCTGAATTATTTAGTTACTGTTACAAAATTGGTTTACTCTCTTATATTGTTGACAAAAATTTATGCATTCAAGAATTTTTGTAATTATTACACATATTTACCAAAAATATTCACCCTTTACACAAATATATTTACATCTCTTAAATCTAGACACTGTTTCACATTTTCTGTTTGCTACATAAGTATTTGTTTTAATTATTTTCACCCCATTTTTGTTGTTTTGTACTTTATATTCACAATACTCTTGGAATTATATTTACGTACTTTTACTTTAATATAACATTATGCTTCATTTCAAATGCTGTTACAGTTACTAAAAAAATGTTATTTTCCTTTTTAAAAATTTAGTTATGTCCAAAATTTTATTTCTCCTTTCTCATGACATACATACATAATTAACCCTCTTACGTTCCAATACATTTCTCTGCGGGTCATCTTTAACTATCCATCATTTACTTTACATCTCATTGCTATTCACCCTCCTGGAACAAATTGTGTGTGGCTAAACATTACTCGTAGCCATATCCTAACCTTCAAAAATTTGTTTATGAATCGCCTCTTAAAGGATTCATATGATATTTCGTCCCCTGATAACATTTGAAAACAATCTAAAGTTTCCTGAACAACACATCTTTTAACAACTGTCATTTTCAATTCTTCTACTATCTCTTTAATCTGAGAATACTCTGACAAATCTGTCATAAGCTGTACTGGATTGGAGTTTTCATTTTGAACATCTTGGTACTTGTTAATTTCAGAAGTTAGCTTATGATTATTTACAGGCAAAACTTTAACTTCTTCGTACAATTTATTTCTTTGCATTACTGGCTCCTCCTGTATTTCTGATATCTCCCCTCTGAAATTAACTTGCACCTGATTCACATCTACTTTCATAACCTCATTCATCTCTCTTATCTCACTTGAAATGTTACTCATTCTACTACCTAACTCTGTACATTCTACATCAACATGCTCTATTTTATTATTAACCTCACTTTTTTGGTTAGATATTTCCCTGCTCATGTCTAACATTTTCTTTGAAACTTCACCTATCTCATTTGCTATCATTTCCTGATTTTCATTTCTCATTCTCATCATACTACTATTTAGCTCCATGAATTTCTTTTCAATTTCTTCCCTGTTTTGATCTATTTTGTTTTCTAATTTCTCATTACTTTTACCAATATCTTGAGTTAGTTTTTCTAGTTTCTCATTATTCTTTTGCATATCTTCCCTCAATTCTTTCTTATTCTGATCTAGTTTTTGTTCTAAACTCTTACTAATATCTTCCCTCAATTCCCTATTATTCTTTTCCATATTCTGAGTTAGTTTTTCTAATTTCTCATTATTCTTTTGCATATCTTCCCTGTTTTGATCTATAAATTTTCTCAGCATTTCCATCATCATACTATCATCAAAATTAACATTTCCTGCTGTTCTATTCTCACTTTCCGCACTAACATTTCCTCCCTCAAATCCTACATTATTTGAGCTATTTTCTGTAACCTGTATTGAATTACAGCTGTTACACTATCCCCTTCCATCATTGTTTCTTCAATACTATTAGTAGCCATTGTTTTCTTTATCCTACCGCTCCTAAGGTACATTTAAATTTTTACACTTTTTTTTAGAACAAAAATCACACTTTTCTAACCTTTCTGATGCTATCTGCTGATGTTGCTTTGATGTCCAGCTTTCTGCCCCTTTCTCCTAGATTTATATGTCGCTTCTGCATCGTATTATGATGAATCTACGTCGTCTTGGTGTCCTGTAGTTGAATTCCCTTGTTGCCTTTTAATCTCGGAATTACGATGTCCACTCATCCGCGTCGTCTGTCGTCCCTGTAGTTGTTTCTGGAATCTGCGTATTGTAGTTCAGCTCACTGCTCCATTCGTTCCACGTCCTGGTTCCTTTGCCCCTTCCTGGTTATTCTGCTCCTTCCTGGTTATTCTGCTCCTTCCTGGTCATTCTGCTCCTTTCCTGGTCACTCTGCTCCTTCCTGGTCACTCTGCTCCTTTCCTGGTCACTCTGCCCCACGTTCTGGGTGCCAATTTGCGATGGTTGCTTTTGTTATATTTATTTATTTGTTGAGCCCCACGTTGGGCGCCAATTTGCAGTGGTATACTTGTTAAGTTATATTTAATTTGTTGAGCCCCACGTTTGGGAGCCAATTTGCGACGGTATTACTTATAATGTTTGTGTATTTGTGTTTACTCCACGTGGTGAAGCCATTTTGTGACGTGATTCTTTGTTAGGTTTGTTAGCTCCATCTGGTGTTAGCAATTTGCGGCAGTATTAGTGTTTGTTTTAAAGAATGCTACTGTTATTTTATTTAATTTTGGTTCACTGTCCTCCGGCTAGCTATGATCTTTTTTGGTCGAGCACTTCTCTTTATACAGGTTGTGTAAACGGAAAGGAATCTTTTATCCAAAGATAACACTGATGAAGGAATTTGTTTTACACTTTTATTGTCGAACACATTCACTATCACATTTACACTTTGATCTTGACACTCGCCAAACTGCAACTGTTATAATAACTTCATTACTGATCATTCTTAATTCGCGTATTTCACTTTTGTATAATTAACTTTACAACACTTTAGATTTTTCATAACTCTGCTACACGTAACTTGCGAATCGATAGCCGACGTGTACTGTACAAATATTTCTGCTGGACTGAAGGCGACGTGTAACGTACAAATATTTTCGACAAACTGACGGACTGAAGGCGACATGTAATCTACAAAGATTTTTGATGAACTGACGGGGTCTACCTCTAATCTAGCCCTTTTTATACTCCTACACCCCGATATGCCTAAAGATTATAACTGAACTGCTATTGGCTAATAAAACGCGCCGACATTAGCGTCTATTTTAATATCCAATGAAAATTATGAATACATATGCTCTCGGGAAAAATGTTCCAGCAAATTCTAAAGAAAAACGCGCCAACATTACGTAACTTCCTCGTCTCTAATAATGATAAACAGCTCACCCCCTCACTGCATTATTGCACGCTATTATTGTCAGTTTCAGTAAGGCCGTATAAACTTACTTCTCAACAATAATTACAATCAATAAACATCTCAAATCAATGTCACATAAAAATGCATATTCATATTATAATTATTCTTTACATTTAAGTAATTTGTGATACAAATTACTGCATCAACTCAAACGACTTACATAACAACTGAGCATCCAAAATGCCTGAAACTTTGGTGAGTAACTTATGAGTGCTGCCATCTTCATGTTGAGGTTGGAAACTTTTCAGACCACCCTCGTATATGAATTTGTTATGGGTGAAGAAAGCCATATAAGCACTGTCTAAAAATGATGTTGAGCTCATTCACCATCTTATGCATATTTAACATGGGTTGATAAATTCAGCAGATACAGATTAATTCGTAATCAAAAATAAACTACCTACGCCAAATCTCTCAAACAAATTACTGAAAAGTCAACTGTATACTCTTGTGCTTCACTTACCAAATTGTAACTTGGAACATGTTTCCTGGGCCAATTGCCCATATTGTCAGCTACTTGGCTGTTGGAGACTTATGGAAAAAATCCGTGTTGTAGTTTGAGGTCTGAGTTTTTTGATGCACTTACAGAGAAGTTTCAAAGTTTAGTAGGTGTGGTTCATGTTTCTTAAGATATATTTTTTTCCTAGATTTCCAGTTCCTTTGGCTAGTAATTTGATTTCCTTGTTCATTATTACGTCCTAGAAATGAGCTGCCACTGCAGAAGAATGAGTGTACACTCGAATCCTCAGTAATTTGTAAATTATTTGCTTCACTGTGATTGATTCCACATTTTTATGCTTATACCAAATCAGAAAACTACAGAATTTATCAAATTCTAATTTTTTCAAAACTACTAATTAAGTGTACACACATAGATTCACAGTAATGCTTATCCACTCATTTAAAATATTATTTATTGGAAAATGTGGCATTTATTGAAAACTATCTGTCTGCTGTTTTATATTAAAGTCAGCATATGAGAACATTTCAAGTTGTATTTATTTCATACATACACAAGAACCTTGTTTATCTGGCTCCCATTAAGCTAGATTTGTGATTTATTCAGATTTGTTTCTTTTGCCTCTCAAATGCAGCACTTTCATGCTATTTCAGAAAATAAAATTGAGTTTAGTATTGAGTTTGTGCTGGAAAATGTTTCTTTTTCTTAATCTTATTAGTGTCAAAATACATGTTTGAATAGTTAGTAGTTTATATTCATTTACGAGGGCAGTCCCAGAAGTATCTGACCTGACATAAATATATATATGAAACGGTTGTTGTTTCAAACAAATGACTATGGTAGAAAGTACCACCCTTATAAAGCTTAAGTTTGAAGTTTGACGATGCTATGTTGTTTAGTAATTGTTTGGCAGCCATTAATAGTGAACTCTCTCAGCAAATTTGTGAACATGCATAAACTGACCATCGTTATGTAATACATACTTTCATTTGAAAGATCTTAGTCCAACTAATATTAAAGCTAGGCTAGATTCTACTCTGGGGGAGTCTGCTCCTTCGTTTACAACAGTAAAATATTGGGTTGCAGAGTTTAAGCAAGGCCATACGAGCTGTCAAGATGAACATCGCAGTGGTGAACCAAATGAGGACCATGCCAGAAATTGTGTAGAAAATCCACAAAATGGTATTGGATGACCATTGACTGAAAGTGCGCAAGCTAGCAGACATCGTAGGCATTTCAAAAAGTGCTGTACATTGCGTACTAACTGAAAATTTAGATATGAGAAAGCTGTGCGCAAGATGGGTGCTGCATTTACTCACAATGGAACAAAAGCGGCGTTGTGAAGATGTTTCAGTTGAGTGTTTGGTGATGTTTTGCTGCAATGAGTTTTTGCGTTGATTCATAACCATGGATGAAACATGGATCCATCACAAGACGAAGGAACAGTCAAAACAGTAGATTGAAATGGGAGAATTGGCTCCAAAGAAGGAAATGACAGTTCCATCTGCAGGCAAGGGCATGGCATCAATTTTTTGGGATGTGCTTGGGATAATTTTTATTGATTATCTTCAAAAAGGAAAAGCAATCAGTGGCGAGTATTATGCACACTTATTGCAGCGTTTGAATGATGAGATCAAGTAAAAACTGCCATATTTAGCGAAAAAGAAAGTTCTGTTTCACCAAGACAATGCACCAGTTCACACATCCATTATCACCATGGCCAAAATCTATGAGTTAAAGTTTGAATTGCTTCTTCATGCATCTATTCACCAGACTTAGCCCCCTATGATTATTTTCTGTTTCCAAAGTTGAAGAAATGGCTTGGTGGTAAAAGATTTGCCAACAATGAAGAGGTGGAGTTTGCAGTTGATGGCTATTTTACAGAACTCGACGATTCTCACTATAAACAGGGTATCAAAGCTATTGAACATCACTGGGAAAAATGTATCGATCTGAAAGGAGACCATGTAGAGAAATAAAGATGTTTTTTCCCAAAAGTTTGTGTTTTCTTTGTTAGGTCAGGTACTTATGGGACAGCCCTCGTAATAGCTTATACCCGGATTATATGGATTTTTGTTAATCCATTACCTCCAGTTCCACCTAGTCCATTTAAATGAGGTTCTTATGTAGTAGGTAAACACTCGCTATTTTATCATAATGCAGGTACACCTAAACAATGAGGAACTTCAGGACTATTGTACCATATTAAGGAAATATAAATTCATTTTGAGAAACAGAATCTTAACATTCAATCTGATTAATATGAATTTTTGAATTTTATTAACTTGAATTAAAAATGCAAAATTCTCTTTTGGCTTTCCATTTTAACCCTTTATTTGGTAATGTTGCTCTCAAGCAAAATCAGTTTTTAGGGCTCTTATGGTGAAAGCTGTGTGCTTAAATACTGTACCTTGCCAATGTGGCTTCCAAGCAACATGTATTTTAAAGAAAAGTAAATTCATTTTGAGAAACAGAATCTTAACATTCAATCTGATTAAAATGAATTTTTGGATTCTCATTTGCCTTTCCATTTTAATAGTTTTTTCCGTCGTATTGGACGGTGCTTCATGATTTGCTTTATTGATCAGTGCCATTACTGCAAGTATACAATAATTATTGCATTGTCAGTGTATTGTTAGGCTATCTCTTCAATCTAAGCCAACAATAATGTCTTTTTACTCACTTTTGTACCAGTACAGTGCTCTAAAAAAGTCATTATGCTGAAATTTTAAAGACAAAATAAGTTTATTTCGCAAATGAATCTGCATGCAATGCAGTGACCTCAGTTTCTTCACTTGACAAGAAAGGAAATTAAACACAAAAGTAACCAAATAGACATTATTGATAAGTAGGAGTGTTCATTTACTCATTGTGTTTTATTATAATTTGAGGTTACTGTATCTAGTAATGAAGAATATGATATGAAGGTATTCCCATCTTCCTTCTATATCTTAAATATAAATTGCAATTTTCACTTATCTAACCTTAAATTGTTGAATCAAAAAGCTGAATTTGTAATTTTCTCATGTCACATAATAATAATAATAATAATAATAATAATAATAATAATAATAATAATAATAATAATAATAATAATAATAATAATAATAATAATAATAATAATAATTAATAAATAATTATAATGATATTAAAAAATGTGCGCTAACATTTGTGTTGTCTTTAAAATTTTACATATTGCACACATTAATGAATATTGTCATGGTATAAAGAAACCAAATAGTAGAATACTTTAAGAATTTACTGCATTTAACACTTATTTCACATCATAGCATGTTGGACATAGCTTTTAAGTTGTCTACTTTAAATCTATGGCATTGTAGCGAATTAAGTAGTCTTTTTTACTTTAACAGGAAGGGAATGATAAATTCTCGTAAGACTTAACACATAATATCCAAAACAAGCACAGTTAATGTAACAAGTATTACATTTTACATGGCTTTAGTGAGGAGATGTTTCCCAGCAAAATTGCCTCTCCAATTAACTTTACACATGCAAAAGAGGAAGAGAAATGGCAATGTGCCATTGATATACCTGCCTTTCCCTCCCCTAATGCTTACGTCACCCTGTTGCTAACTGTTAGTGTAAGAATTCCCCAGATACACTAAAAAGCCCTTAAAAGTTTTTAAATATACCACACTATGATATGGTGGGAAGAGGGGATTCAGAAATGGAAAGAAAGAAAAACAGTATGGAGCAATGATTAAATAGTCCCCTAAAAATGAAATGCTGTGTTTGTGAAGCCTGGGATGTAGTAGATCTCACACATTAGGTGTTCATGGCAAAGTAGTTTTAAGTACAGAGTTAGTTGCTAGTCCTTGCATAGTCTATTAATGCCCATCACAAAAGTTTCAGAGTCCCCCCCCCAAAAAAATAACTCAAGTAGGGTCTTTTTCTTTTGAGTTCTGTAAAACAGAAGGCTTTTAAAAGTAACTAACCACCAGCTACTGGAGTATACAATTGTGCCAAGTGCTGTGGCATTGTGTTTAACTTTTGATAATGATATCTATGTCAATGAGGCAGAAGATGCATCATTCAGGCAATCCTCCTTGGTCTACCATGGGCTCTCACACCTTCAGAGAGAGAGAGAGAGAGAGAGAGAGAGAGAGAGAGAGAGAGAGAGAGAGAGAGAGAGAGAGAGAGAGAGTGAGTGAGTGTTTTTGTAGTGTTTTAGCTTCCATCTGTCTCTTTCTGTTCTCAAAGGTAATGCATTAGAAATTAGGATGAAGCAATGGTATTTATTAATTGAAAATGCTAGTTTGTTGAAGTGATGTAATTATTTAAAAATAGACTGATAACAAAATACATAAAAAGGGTAAATCTGTGGCACTATAGTCCTTGTGAGCCTTGGCCTACCAACCTGGCTGCTGGCCTCACACCCACATGCACAAGGCAGAAGTGGGCGATCATCCAGCTGATACATGTAGAAAATGTGGTCAGTACCATGCTTCCCCCAGGCAGAACATTGGCTTTCATGATTGACAGACATTATTTATCATAGTTCCTCAAATGCATCATGATGCTGAGTGGACACCAGTCCTGTACACAGGCCAGAAAATCTGGGGCAGGCTCGAACCCATGTGTATTCCATGGCCAGGAACAGGAATACTAGCTCCAACCAATAAGCCAGGACAACAGAATACATACAAGCACAGAAATATGTAAAATGTATATAGTAAAATAATTGTAAAAATAAGACCTGAAGTGAAGCATTACTGAAATTTATTGGCATGGGATTGCATCATTTTAATTGCACATTGCTGATCATTTATTGAATAAGTATCCTCTAATGACAAACAATTTTAAAGGTTTTCAATACTTCACATTGTTTTCATGTTAAAAAGTAGCTATTAAATATAAATTGTAACTTCACTGTTTCAGGATTGAGTTCAGCTCTGTCTGATCCTGAAACTTTGTGTGTTGCGCATGCCTGCCATCAAATGGCTACATTAGTTCTCTGGCTTGAAAACACACAATTAAAGATGGAAAGGATACCAAAATTTCTAGCACATCCGATAAAGTGAGTATTCAAGGTTTAGGAATCAAGGATGTTTGAATAATGCTTTTTGGCAATGACGGTAAAAAAGTAATATAGAGATTGCAGCAACAGTTCCTCTCCCAACCTCCACTTCCCTCTCCTTATTTTTGCTTTCTGTTCCATCTTCTATGAACATGTCTGTTATGAGCATCCAATATCCTTTGAGTTATGTATTATGTCTAATAAATCAATAGATTCAAAGTGATGACAATAAGGACTCTTTGCCAGTGAAAGTAGTTTTGCCACAATAACTTGACTTTGGGATAACATAGATAGCAGTAAACAGTATTAACTCCACTCCTTATTCATACTTAGTAATTCTTTGTTCATTACAAACAGATTTCATTGTATACAAAACAACGCAAATGTTAAGTATGATAAGAATAGTACTCATCTATGTATCTCCTTTACATCTTCATAACACCAAAGTCTTACTTTGAAAAGAAGGAGAAGAATATTTAAAAAGTATATGAAACACTAGTCTTTGCATTGTGAGCTTTAAAATAGCTCTGAGAAGATAACACACCTTTGAAGTTATACAATCATCTTAAATGTTAAGATCAACATTTTCTTGCAAGTATAGCAATGAAGTTATTCTCAAAGTTAGTTTGTTTGGCTTTCTTTTTCTCTTCGCTTTATCACCCCCCCCCCCCACCCTCCATGCAACATTTTCTAGTTAAAATAGAGGACTAAGTTGAAAAATTTGAGCTACTGGTAATCATCTCAGTTGTCAGAGATTTAAATAAATTTGTGGGATCACACTTTGAAGTTGTCATTTTTCTCCCAAAATTTGGAGTAATAATCTGCTGATCATCTATCAGAAGAAAGTGAAGTGCTCATATATTACAAATGATTAAATTGCTTAAGTGGGGATTCAAATGGCATTATTACCTAAATGTGTTGCTCCCTTAAGTGAAATCCAAAAGTATAATTCACAAGTACTTATAACCATTCCTGCAAATTTTTACCAAATTATTGTTCGTTTTCTTCTTTCATTCTTCACGGTCATGGACACATGTTTGTTTTTTCATTCTTTCATTTTTTGTGTGTGTGTTTTCCCCCCTTTCTTTGTTCTTATTTTTCTTCTGTAGATTTTAAATTTATTTTAAGCATGCTTTTAGTGCTGCAATTATTAGTATTTCAAGAAAATATTGATGAAAAATATCTTTCATATTCCATGCATTAAGAATGAATTTGTATGTAAGAGCCTAGAAGTGTAAGACCTCCAATCCATGGCAGTGTTATAAACTGTTTAAATGCTTGTTTGGTAACCTGTACCTTCTAGTTTTGTATTTTCACTACAATTTTTTGTAGTGTAGGGATTAGGACGGAAATGTGAACTGTATTGAGACAGAGTAATATGGAACAGTTTTCAGCCATGATCTATTGGAGTGTTTCCATGTAGGAAAATTATCCCAAATAAATGCAGTATGCCACTAAAGTTGCTAAACAGCTCCTTGGATTAGATGAAATTCTGTCAAATGCTCTGCTCCCATCATTAAATTATATCAAAATGTATTTTGCTTTGTCTCAAGTTTTCATATATCACCAGCACTTTGTTTTTAGGTGCTTTCTTTAACTACTGCATAACACCTATTAACAATGCTTCATCTGCCTGTCCATGCACATGAAACAACTCGCCAACCACTGCAAGTATGAAGTTGAAGTTTTATACACAAGAGATTGAGCAAATTTGTCAATACAATTATAGTGGATACAAAATAAACAGTTTACATATAAAGCCTACAAAAAATCTGCCATAATTTATCAATTACATAGCCAAATGCTTCCAAATGAGGTTACAGCCTAAGTTTTCCAAACCGAGGCTAGAGGCTAGCTGAGTTGGCTAAAAGAAATGTGATCAACTATATACATCATTGACTGAAACTCAGTGGGAGGAAATAAATACGCTATTTTACTTAATTTGTACTGCCACAGAAGTGGAGTACAAACATAATGCAATCCATTACAGCAACCAAAACAAGGTTAAAACCATAGAGTAATAGTAGACTAGAGAGCTAAATGGTTCACTGTGCATGTGACAAGACAATCCTAAAGTCATGTGATATGTGGGTTTTGTGAGTATTGTGTCCATTGGAATACACATGAAGAGGTGCAAGTGCAATTAATTTTGTAAGTTTCAGTTGTTTCAGTTTCAGACCATAAAGAACAAGTGAAATGCTTTATCTATGATAAATGGATATGTCATTCCACATCAAACCGAACACACATAAAACACTGCTGTCTCTGAATTTTAGTTATGTGTTCAACACACAAAATAAAATAAAATTATTTTACAATTTACAGCGTACTTAACATTTTGCTTTTTTGCGCACAGCGTAACATAACAGCAATTTATTCTCAAAGTTCAGAATGGTCAGAGATAAGACAAATATGTTATTTTGTAGATAAAAGCATTTTGGTTTTTCTTATTCAAAATACTATTTATTTGGAATAAAAAGTAATAATTTTAAGTATGAATATTTTAAACCATAATATCATATTTAACCCCATATTATTAAAATCTAGAAAAATACAGAAGGAATCTGTGATATATTTTCTTTTACATTTGTTAATATCAGGGTGGGATCATCTTAAGAAGTATGCTTATAAACATTTTATTTGTTTTAGTGCGTAGGGTTTTCAGAGCATAAACTGCAACTGAGAGCTTTTCGCTGCAGCTGCGCATCAGCTGATGCATTACATAGCATCACGTGGCTGACGCATTACATATTACGAACATGATAGGCTATCACTTCCGGTGTTTGATATAACTTAGCAATTGGAATCTGATATTCTATGAAGCCTCTCTAAGCTGTTTCATTTTAAATGCTACTTTGTGTTCAGCTTTTTGGTTAGAAGTTCACATTTAGCTCTGTATTTTATGAAAGTGCATAATGAATGAACTGAAGAAACCTAGGTAAGATGATTGTTTCAAACCATTTAATGTTTCCGAGCATAAATCATTAAAATAAGTTACCCGCAATATGCTTATAAACTTAAAAATTGAGAACTTGCTCTGTCACTAAACCTAAAACTATGTCATGTATGTTTAAAAAAAAAACTCCCAAAGCACCACCCACTGCTAACCGAGATTGTGTAACAAAGTCCAGTGCCGTGAATAATCCAGAAGTGATTTTGAGTAGTACTGTAAGTTACACTGAGAACTCATCTTCAGGTGTTTTTTCTAATTTGGATGCAAGTGCTTCTAAGCTGAACGAAAAATTAGTATTTTGGGTGAATTGCCCATTAAGAAAAGGAAAGTAATCCATGTACAATATCCACAGCAAAACTTGAAAACTATAGAAATGTCCATTAAAAGGAAAATATTTCATTCAGAGTAAATGCACAGTTCAATGTCCAATGAAAAATCAACTGAGAGTTCCACTATCATACAGAAACAGCCTGAATCCTATCATGCAACCGTTGATAAGAATTTAAAACTAAAAATACTCGCCATTTTCAAAATGCCCATATAAAAAATTCAGCAACACATGTTCACATGATTAGGAAGGCAAAAGAACTTGCTGCAGAGAAGGGAATATTGTCAACATTTTAGTATAAAGCCAGAAAAAAAAAATGGAACCATCAACAATACAAAAACTCTGAAATTTACTCTTCAGAAGAAGTAAATAGAGTGATGACGGGGAAGAAGAATTTTGTTAGTTTGAGAGAGAACGACAAAGAGGTACACAAACAAAAGAGACTGATGTTATGCACTCTGAAAGAAACCTACCGCATTTTAAGGACAAATACCCAATAATGAAAATTGGATTTTCTAAATTTGCTGCGCTAAGACCTAAACAGTGTACTTTGCCTGGATCTCAAACTCATATTTTGTGCACCTGTGCCTACTACAAAAATGTTAAGTAGATGATTGAGGTGCAAATATTTCAAAACTTACGGATGAAAGTAGAATAGTTATAAATAATTATAAAGATTGAGGCAGTATTTTAATACCAGATTAATTTCGATTGTAGTTTATAATAAGTAAATTCAATAACAGCCCAACTTGAAACAATATGTATGTAATAATTATTTAAATTGTATGTAACAGTCATTGCAAATGCTTATTTTTATTGTAAACATGTTTTATTAATGTTATGTGAATACATTATATACTTTAATAATGCAAGAGCTGTGAGAATAATTAGTTTTAAGTTGCTAACAATGAGGTAATAATGAGGTAACCTTGTAGCAATAATGAGTTTAAGAGTTTGAAAAGATACCAGTCATGATTATATCAAAGATAAGGTAAATTCAGTAACAGTTTAAAATTAGCCAATCAATAGCAAGGAAAAAGTTTAAGTAAAATGCAGATATTCTATTGAACTAGAATTAGCCAATCAGTGACTTGAAATAACGAACATTACGAGTTTTTACCGTTGAAAGTTGCTCAGTCGCTGGCAAGCCTTGGTAGTGAACAGATGGAAGATATGTATACGCGCTAAGTGAAAGTATTAAAGATTCTCACAGTTCTTAAAAAATGTAGTTCTTTATAAAAATGTGCAAGAATTAATAAAGGAAGTGAATTTAAAAACTTAAAATTCTGTGATGTCTACAATCATTGTCATATCGCGCCTTGCTTAAGACACATGACTCTACAAACATTACTGATGCAGCCAAGGCAAATTCAAACATAAATAATATATAGAAGCAGTGTTAATAACAAAGTTAAATATTATAGTGTAAAACTTGGAGTGTAATAACAAAAACATATCTTAAAAATCAGCTTCTCATACGTAGCAGCATATTGCGTAATAACAGTAACTATTACGTAATCAACAAATTCAAACCGACGCCCATTAGCAGCTAAACTAAACATTTTGATACTCACGTGTTTCTAGCTCAGCAACAGTTTGTTTCTGGCAAATCTTAAAGAAAAACATAGGGAAGGAGATTGCTTCAGTATTTCTGATTTTCCAGAAAAGTTGTCTTGTTGTGCAAGATTCAGTCCAAAGCATACATTGGAATGACAACCAAGCTACAGCACACCTGTTTGTTGTCTGTTTCAAGCAATGCAGTAATACAATAAAGTGTATTACTTTTCTGATGTTGCCAATGCTCAGTATAAAAATTCACAATTTTCTAATTTATGCTACCATGAGGATGACTTTGGTATTCATGCTGAGTGGCATTTCTTTATGATGTCACATGGAAAAGGACTACATGACGGTATCAGAGGTGCCACTAAAAGACTAGCAATGAGAGCCAGGCTAAAGCCTCTAAGAATCCAAATACAACTGCAGAAAAATTATTTATTTGGGCAAAAGAACATATTCCCAACATAAGGTTTACGTTTTTCAGGTAGCGTCAACATCAGGAACTTAGTGACTGTTTTGAGGCAAGATACAGCAATGCGAAAGCGGTCCCTGGTATATTAAAGCTACATTTATTTATTCCATCAACCAATAATGCAGTAATAACCAGACAGTATTCATTTGAGCCTGAAGGCAAAAAGAGCACATTTAAATTGTAGTTAAATTGTCTACCATAGAATAAGCTTGAAAGTTCAGATGTTTCTGAATGCACATACTGGATTTAACTGTTACATGTGAACAAACTAGTGCAACTAAAGTTTTGTGAACAATTGACCCATCCTACTACAGATTGCTGCTGCTGCTTTTGCTACTCCCCAGCCACTCCACTGGAACCCCACTACATACCACTTTGTAAGTTATTTTATCTAAAATTAATCATACTGGATCCCATCTTTATTTTGTTCAAATCAATACCAAAAAAAAATCCAGGAGTTTATTTATATTTTTATAGAAATTTAAACAAGCGAGTTATTAGGGATATATATAGTTTTTAAATCTTTTGTTTTTAAAATTGATATAAATTATTAATTATATCAATTATAATAACTATTAAGTAAGAGATTATATATTAAGTTTTGTATTGAAATTTATAACATAATTTTATCACTTATCGCCTGTCAGATATTTCTAATTCAAAGGTAAAGAGGTCTTACACTTTTCACAAGTTGTATAGCACAATATTTTTTAATATATTGCAACTTAAAAAAAATAAGAATTTCAAGATTATTCACTTTGTTTTTGTAATCTATGGTCAAAATTTGAAGTATATCAGAGATATGATGATCAAATTTTGTGAAAATTTGTGCGACTTGACATGGAATTATATAATGAAAAGACATCGTGTCAGTTATGTTTGTGTTTTTAAATAGTGGTTTTAAAGAAGATCTACTTCACAGCACAATGTATAATATCATTAAATAAAGATTCACAAATTATACATTGAATTTCATTGTTTATTTAAAATCAAAGACATGCAGAAAAAATGTATCAACATCATGCGCTGAAAAACTCCAATTTGGTGTTCTTTGTCCTTCATTGTAATGTATTGCTACATGATGATTTACCCTCTGATCTGCCACTGGGCAATACAATGCCACATTATGCTGTCATATCATCAATATTATACCATTATAAATTTACACCCAGTAATCTATTCAGCGGAATTTCACCTAACACAACATGGCAATAACTTCAGCACCCTACTGCATGATAACTAGGCATTTATGCTTATATGTTCTTCAAAATACTCAAATAGATCCTGTAAATCCCTGAAATTTGTTTGGTGTAATTCTGATTCATTCTGTGTATATTTTCCTAAGCTGTAAAGAGTACCTTTCTTCAGAAGTATGAGTGCAAATATAAATATAATTTGACTTCTAGGAGCCTAATAATCTGCCTCTCTCGAATGCCACTGGTTAACTCATATATTGCAACTCCACCTGATGTCTGGAAACAAGGCTGGGCTGTAGAATTGGGAGGACCTTCTCGCACAATAGTTCCACCTCTTCCTGTTGATTATTTACAGGATATAGAACTGCTTCAGCAATTAGTGTTCAGGTAAGTATGTAATTAACATTGCTTTTGTAATGGTATATATGAGATAATTCATTGTTGTTGCAGTTGTAAGCAAAACAAAAAGAAACATTGAAAACAGAAGAAAGGAACATTTTAGTTGTATTACCAACTCAGAACAAAAATCTATTCAATTAACTGTGAAAACTGTAATCTAGTGTATGTAGGCAAACAAAAAGAAACATTGAAATGAGAGGAAAGGAACATTTTAGTTGCATTACCAACAAGCAAATAAAAAAATTAGGTGTGGCAAATCATTTTTGGACAGGCAACCACAACATCAACCCAAAAATTACTTTATTGAAAAGCGTCAACATGTCCACTGAATACACTGGTAGGAAATACATCCACATCATAAAGAGGAAAGAACTTGCAATGAATTTTGAAATCCCACCCTTAAACAACCATCAGTTTCATCATAAGGAAATCAAATAACACTTTATGAAATTAATTATCATTAATTGAACCTATTAGTGGTTAACTATAAAGTCCGGGACTTAAAGTACTTAACAAGATTGTAAGTCACTATTGGGGTATGTTATCTCAAAAATGAGTTTCAGAATGCCTTGTGGTTTACTGGAAAAAATACAAATCATTTGTGGAATTTAATGTCATATCAGCTGTTACCATATCAGCAGCAGCATGGAAAGTTGAAGATCCATGGTTCAAATCCTGACTATGTCATTGAATTTATCTTATCAGTCTGATTCTATTTTTCCAGTCTTAATGCAGTTGGCTGTTTTAAGCACTCTGCTCAAAATGAATTCAGTGTTTGATGAGGATGTGTAATATTTAGGGTGACACTTCTGGGTTGGATAAGCAGACAACAATTTGAAGAGACATGGATGGCACTGTTAAGTGTACTAAGTTCAAATCCTGGAGACAACACAGCACCTGAAGAAGTGGCTGTAATGGTGCAAGCAAGTAGCTTGGCAGTGCAGGCCATCACAGCTTTACTAGTCCAAACACTGTTGTTACCACTTCCAGGAAATCCTAACACTAGCCATCTTGTCCATCAGCCCAGGGAAAAGGTTCTTCCTCCTTCTAAGTAAGTATGACGAGGCTAATAAAGCAAGATATTGACTACTGCTAAATCAGAAAATTTCCGAATCTATTGGATCATTGGACCATATGCCCAGATGGATCTTGAAGGGTAATGCTTTCGTTTTCATTCCAGGGCTAGTTAAAAATATCCAGCTTTATTTTCATTGAACGTGGAGCTTATACTTGTTAATTTCTACAATTTCTATGTGTAAATTAATCCTAGTATTTGGCTAGAGGCATGGTAATAAGGTATGTACATTAGCAAACTGCCATTGAGGTTATGATATTCAGAGTTAAGAGATGGGCTTGAGGACTTTGCAGAGAAAGTGTATGAATCATACAAGAAGGGTGCATTGTGCACATGTTATCAAGGACTGTAGCTCAGAAAAAAAAATCATTGACACAAAAAGCTGAAGGTTCATAGTTCATGTCCTGGCTATGGCATCTCTTTAACTTCAGCTCTTGACTGATACAGTTTTATTCAATTAGGAAACCAGATAAAATTATGAACAGCATAAATATAATTTTTGAAACCTACTAAACATGCCCTAATTTTCTTCTGATTGCTTATATCACTTGCACATATGGTTAAACTGATTTTTACCACTGTCCTTTTCTGACTGCTACTCATTTTATTTAAATGTGTTTAAAGAATAGGCATTCTTTTTTTTAAAGTTGGGATAACCTTAACCATAGTAAGTTAATCAAAATTGTAGAAATAAAATTAAACTCTCAAGAGCTTTCATTATGTAGTATTGCAATATGAAGATGTATTGTTCTTCAATTTTTAGATAGGTTACGTAATTATTTGGAGGAGTTTGCCCCACAGTTGTATGCCAATTTGCAGATAGGTTTTTGGTTACGTAAATATTATTAAGGTTACGTAATTAAGATACACTTTGATGTTGTTTGAATTTTAGGACACCAAATTTTATAGTGATGATGATGCTTGTTTTTACATAATATTATTAAAGTTATTTGCCTCGGCTGCTTTCAGTCGCACTATAGAAACATGAGTTCTTGTAGGGTTGTGATAAGACTCAAATTATAAGATGCCACACAATTTACTTTTTAATTTTTACTTCATTTTATTTCACTTTATATATGCACATTTTTATAAACATAACACTTTATAAAATAAAACTGTGAGCACTTAATACATTTTTGGCAGAGAACACAAATTTTATCACTTATACTTTACAACATTTTTACCCACGACTTTCACGTCTGCTCTCCACAACTTCATGTCCACAACTTTCACATCTGCTGTTCACTACATCTTGCCTGAGACTGACTAGATTCAACGGTAAAAACCTTTAGCATCGGTAATGCCATTGTCTTATTGGCTAATTCTAGTCCAATAGAATTTAAGTATTCAAACTAAAAATATTTCTTTACTGTTGATTGGTTAATTCCAAACTGTAAGCGTAATTACGTTATTACCGATCTTTTTCATAACCAGTACTTTTAAAATTCCAAACACATCTTGTCACCAAAATTACATTATTGCCTCATTATTAACATCCTAAAACATAGTATTCTCACAGTTTTTGCACTATTAGAGTATATAAACATTTACATATCACTAATAAATACATTTACAATAAAAATAAGTATTTACAATGACTTTACATACAATTTATATAATAATTATATTCTTATTGTTTTCTAGGTGGGCTGTTATTGAATTTAATTAATAAAAAATACAATTAATATCATTTAGGCATTAAAATACTGCCTCAAATTGCCCCCTTTTAGAAATATTTAAAGTTTACTCTTTTGTTTTGTTCTTTTAAATTTTCAAATATTTTCTAAAAGTCTCCTGAAAGAAAGAAACATAACTTTTATTTTGCACTTCCTATCTTTCACTGTCACTTTCTTACTTTTTCTTCAACACTTGTTTGTCACAACACTCGTGTATAGCTGAACACTTCCTATTCACTTGCGTAGCACTTTTCAAAGTTAATGACCTTGTATAAGATTAATGACCTGAGCTAAGTTTGCTCATTCACTATCACTTTCACTAGTAAACACTTTATATGCTTTACATTTTTACATACAATTATACATGTTAACATTTGTTACCCTTTGTTTACAATTTGTTTCCTAAATTTTAAATTTATAATATAAATGTAATTGCTACTTAGATTTTCTATTAACAATGGATTTTTAATTTAATTCTTCTGATTCTAAACTTTCTTTTGTTATTTATTACTTGCTGTTTAGTAAAAAGAAATTATTTACAACTTTAAATGACATTGATTTTCCTTTGTATGTTCCACTACATTATTTTGTTTTTCTCTTGTGCCACACATAACCTGTAAACTTTACTTTCCTTTTCTATTTGTTTCTCAGATTGTTTACATTTATTTTCTCTTTCATTTTATTCCTATGCCACACATAATTTAAATACTTTATTTTCTTTTTAATTCTCAGACTGTTTACATTTAATTTCTCTTTCTTGTTGTGAAACATATACCCTACATACTTTACTTTTCTTTTCTTTTTGTTTCTCAGACTGTTAACATTGTTCATATTGCCACAGACTTTTTAGCTTTGCCCTACTCTTATGTTGCACAGTTGTGTTTGACATGAAATTTGGTACACGTATTTGAGTGTTATCATTCATGTTGCGTGTTTGAGATGTTGATGCTATGGAAAAAGCAATTGCATCTCTTGTTTTGTTTGTTAATAAAGTTGCTATATTTCTCTCTATACTTGTATTACTGACATTCATTTGTTTAGCATTTACAAAACTAGTTACATCTGTATTTACCTCTGGTACTATTACAACCATTTGCATTCGTACAATGTTTACATTTGTATTTCCTACTTCTTCAGTTTCCTTACTAGTTTCTTGTACTTTATTTAACTCTGTTTTTAGCTCTGTTCTAGCTTCATTGAACTTATTATTAGTTTCCTTTCTCAGCTCTGTACTAGTTTCAGTTACTTTATTATTACATGTTTCCTTTCTCAGCTCTGTATTAGTTTGTTACTTTATTACATGTGTCTGTACTAGTGTCAGTTACATTACTATTTTCTTTTCTCTCATTTCAGTTATTTTATCTAGAATATTATTATTTTTATCTATCAAATTACTTTGTTCAGTTAATTTATTATTTAACTCTACTCTTAGCTCTGTATTACTTTCAGTTATTGCTTTTAGCATGCACATTACTTGTTGTAAGAAGTTTTCTTGCTCTATTTTGCTAGATGTCTGAGAAATAGTATCTCTTTTTTTTTCCTTGCACTAACATTTGTGAAGGTGATTGACCTTGTATACAACTGCTATCTGATTGACTTTGCATACTATTGCTATCTCTTTCTACATCTACTTCTGAATTTTCAGATAACTGCTCATCCACTTCAACATTACAATCTATAATAGCTGATCTAACCTCAATTACCTCCATACTTTGTTTATAGCTTCCATTTTATTGTTTCTATTAACTTTTGAACTATTTAATTTAACTTTTCCACTTCTTAACAGCATGAATTTTATTTAAATTTTACAATATTTTCTAAATTTTATATTTACAACATGAAAAGAAATTGAACGTTCTGACCTTTAATTTGTAGTTGTTATTTAATTTCAATACTCAGTGTCCCTGCGTAATTTGTTGTTAAGATGTTTACCACATGCCCCTTACTCCTGAAGAATTGTTATCCTGGATTCCTTTGTCAATTTGGTGCCGATCTTGAAGTTCCAAGCTGCAATTTCGCTGTATGTTTGTTGTTTTTGGCCGCCCTTTTGGATTCTCTTCTGTGACGTCATCAATTCTCGTCATATTCGTAGCCCCACGTTGCGTGCCAATTTGAAGAAGTATATTTAGTGATGGTTTTTTTTTTATGTGAGATGTTTCTTGTAAGCCCCATGTTTTGCGTCAATTTGAAGAAATATTGTTCTTCAAATTTTAGATAGTAGGTTACGTAATTATTTGGAGGAGTTTGCCCCACAGTTGTATGCCAATTTGCAGATAGGTTTTTGGTTACGTAAATATTATTAAGGTTACGTAATTAAGATACACTTTGATATTGTTTGAATTTTAGGACGCCAAATTTTATAGTGAAGATGATGCTTGTTTTTACATAATATTATTAAGGTTATTTGACTCGGCTGCTTTCAGTCGCACTATAGAAACATGAGTTCTTGTAGGGTTGTGATAAGACTCAAATTATAAGATGCCACACAATTTACTTTTTAATTTTTACTTCATTTTATTTCACTTTATATATGCACATTTTTATAAACATAACACTTTATAAAATAAAACTGTGAGCACTTAATACATTTTTGGTGAAGAACACAAATTTTATCACTTATACTTTACAACATTTTTACCCACGACTTTCACGTCTGCTCTCCACAACTTCATGTCCGTGACTTTCACGTCTGCTGTTCACTACATCTTGCCCGAGACTGACTAGATTCAACGGTAAAAACCTTTAGCATTGGTAATGCCATTCTCTTATTGGTTAATTCTAGTCCAATAGAATTTAAATATTCAAACTAAAAATATTTCTTTACTTTTGATTGGTTAATTCCAAACTGTAAGCGAAATTACGTTATTACCGATCTTTTTCATAACCAGTACTTTTAAAATTCCAAACACATTCTTGTCACCAAAATTACATTATTGCCTCATTATTAACATCCTAAAACATAGTATTCTCACAGTTTTTGCACTATTAGAGTATATAAACATTTACATATCACCAATAAATACATTTACAATATTGTAAAATAATGTTTAAAATATTGTTTGTCTATTCAATCGGAAACATTCTTAATGTAGGGGAGGAAGGCCGTGCTGCTTGTGCAGTGATCCTTCTTTCCGTAGGGTGCCTAGGATGAAGCGCGTGCCGGATTTCTTTCCGCGTGTAGCCACTGGCCTGGAAGGCCAAATTTAGATGCTCGAGTTCTTCTTTCAAATATTTTTCATTGCAGATTCTTTTTGCCCGTTCTGTGAGAGTTTTTATCACTCCTTGTTTCTGCACAGGACCTCACAATAAGCCCCGCCCACCCCCACTATATAAGAGCGCCATCCTCCGGTCTCCACATTCAGACTACGACCACCGCAGACACTGAATCACTTCACCCTGAAGATGCCAAGCACTGTACTTGGCAAAACGTCGGTATCCACGATGCCTTCTAGACCAAGGCCTACAAGCCTGGATAGTTGTAATTCATTTATTAGTTATGACATCGGCCGTTAAAACCTCAGTATGTACACAATTAATATCATTTAGGCATTAAAATACTGCCTCAAATATGAATGTGAATGTTCTGTAAAGAAGATCAACCATGCTTTAATGAAATAAGTGTGTCTATATAAGCTTCTTAATTTCACTATAAAGGCATTCAGAATCCTCACACATTAAATTTTAAGAATTCATTTGATTGAAGGCAGTAGTTTCAGAGAAGACTAGAAGTATAATGTTCTAGAAGAGAAACAGAATGCATTTATATATCCATTCTTTCTCATAACTTGCATGTACTTTAGGACATTTGATGTCTTGAGGTATTTCAGCACCACCCTTTGCTGGAGAACCTTGTCTGTTTAAACAAATGTTTACCTTCTTAGTAAGGAATAAGCTAAGTTGTGCGACAGATTTCTTTTGCAAGCAGCCTTCACAGGTAGAGCAAGTATTTCACTTAGCATAAGATACCAGCCTCTGCCATCTGGAAAAATGTAACATGAATGAAACTATAAGGAGAAAATTGACTAAGAATAGCCAATAACCGCTATTTCATTCCCAATTAATTCTGTGTTTGTCAAGGGAATTAATCCCTGGATATATATGGTGGAAGTTTAAAGGATTAACTACTATGCTAAAGCTATGCCTAAACTAACAACACACAGTAACCCTGTTTTATAATTTAACAGTGTTAGTGCTAATTTGCATGCTGCACATTATTTCCTTCATTGTTGTATTTGCCAGTTTGATTTACAGTGCAAAAATATGGTTTTTCAATAGCAGGCTCTACCAACATGGGTTGCCATGAACAGGTGGTTTGGTTTACAGTTCAAATCCTGCCAGGACCATCATCCATTACCGAGATTCTTTTCCAAGTATTCCTCAGTCCTCATAACTGACAAATGATGGGCAGATACCCTAAACTGGAGCATTTCCTTCCCAATTATCATCAGGCCTGTGGTGCCATTGTATCAAGAACAGGCATTAAACACTTTTCAAAGAAAAAAGAAGTAGCAGGCTCCTCAGCATTGCAATTATGAAGATTATTTCACTGTTACAATGTCATATTACTTTTGACCAATAAAATGGCACAGAACAGTGTGTTTCAACCAATCATGGCTGTTTATCCCCACAATTTTTTTTTCACCTCCCTAGCTTGTTTAATTGAATCAACAAATTAGTAATTCTCCATGGAGTTTCATGAAGATTTGGCAATTCAGGAGGTAAGTTCCGGCCTCATCATTCACGAGGATAAGCAGAGCTTTCTTGATTTACTGTGTAGCTTGGTTCAGCGTCAGTGTGAGGTCTCATTTGATTTTTCTTTTACCAAGACAGGCTTGTAAAATGTGTGCAGCGATAGAAGCTCCTACAAAGCGTGAGGAATGTGCAGTGATACAGTTTCTGTGGGCCAGAAAAAAAAGGGGCAGCTTCAGTTCATCATAAGATTACTTTAATGTATGGGAACATTATGAGAGAGTATTGTTCAGTGTTGGTGTCACTTCCAAGATGGACACACTAACAATGACTATCACCTCTATCCAAACATGAAGAAATGGCTTGGGTCACTCAATTTTAAATGGTTGAGAGCACACAGGATGGCTGCAGTCAGAGGCAGCAGAGTTCTATGCAGAAGAGATTTTAAATATTATGACAAATGTCTAAATTTAAAGGGAATGTATGTTGAAAAACAATTTAACAGTTTACTTTTTACTGTGTACAATAGAAGTTCCAAAAATAAAGTAGCATTCCTTAAAAAAGTTAATGTAACTTACTTTTCAAATTTCTCCCATATGGTGTCACAACTGGTAACAAGAAAATAAGTGCTAGAAAACTTTCCCAAAGCTAACATCACATGGTAATCCTATTTTATAATTTCACTGTGTTAGTGCTAACCTACATGTTGCATATTATTAAAATACTACATAAAGGTTTTCACTGTAAATCAAACTGACAATGGCAGCAATGTAGAAAATGGTCCTACATATTACCTGCCATTTTCACAACTTAAAAATGGTAGTACAAAGTATTAGAGCACATAATAGTATGTTATGGTAATAAATGAATTCCTACATGTATTACACCAATATTGCTCTTTGGTGTGCCTTCTGCAGGCGTTGAATTGGAATACAATATACAGATACTGATATAAACCTTTTCATTCTATTGACTAATTTTGAAGATTTAGAAGCTAGTAACAGTGATGTGTCATAATTTAAAATAAAGATAGTTGAGGGTTGTTACACTACATCACTAAAATATTCTTACTTGAAGCCATCTCCCGAAACGCCCTCAACTCTCTTTATTTTAAACTTTTCATTCTATATTAAGCTTTTCCAGACATGATTTAAAATGCACTTCTGTTGATTTTCTGCAATAGCTTACGGATTTGCTTTACAGAAATGCTTTAGTATGAGCAGCAGTCATGTGGTGGTCTCCAATGTGCTCGATTCATTCCTATCCATACCTCCCTTTTACAGTTTATCTTAGCTAACCCTATGTAATTCAGGCATTTTGTTTTCAGTTTTCCATTTTCATTTATCCATTTTTGCTCAATTTGTCCTTGTAACACTTTCCTCCATTACCATCATTATGATTTTTCACTTGATGAAAATTAAAAATGTTGATGTGTTCTATTTAAATGTATATTTTAACATAAATAACCAGCCATACTTTAAATTATACTCATATCCATCTCTACGCGTTTTCCTTTCATTTGGAATTCATCTTCACTAGAAGAATTTTCATTTTCTCTTAAAGTGATAGCCAATAATTGCACTAATATTTTGGTCAATTGTAAAATAGGTTGAGTCAGTTGGTCAGTGTTCTACTTGCCAATAGTAATAATGCAGTATTCTCATTCTTTATATTTTTTGGCAAATAAATTGGTTATCTATAGGTTTAAGATTAAGGAGCAATGACTGTTCCAGTAATGATTGCACCATTTTCTAATTATAATAATAATGCAACTTAAAATAATGCATGGTCATGCTTTTTATTATACTAACAATCCAGTATCAAAAAGATAAATCTTTCAACTATTTACAATAATACCAACAACCAGGTTCAACTAAAATCACAATTCTCTCACCTGCAGACTATCCCTGAAACTAAAGACCATGCTATACTCGGTTATCAAACATGCAAAAGATATTCACTCCTACAGAACAAGATCAGCCAATCACACCTCCATAGAATCAGTTAACTCTACCAAATTTGGAATAAAAGGTATATTACATAGTGCTGCCAAAACACACACCAGTTTTTGATATCAAAGCATCACTTAACTCATCTCAGCTCAAAAACAAACTCTTCAAATACCTTCTTGAGCAATAATGTAATTCCTAGTAACTCTTCATGTTCATCCGCATTCTCTGATTACCATCCCTGTTAGTAGGGCTTACATCCCCTAGGATTTACAAGTGAATGCCTGGAGTCAGATGCCTATCAGGGAGCAGAGAGACTATGGATCTTAGAGAACAGCCAGGATGGGTGATCAGCCCAAAGGCTTCCCCCTCCCCCAGAGGCTTACTACGGTAGGTATGGGATTGGCACTCCTGGGGTCCTGTGCCACACTTAATTCAGTTCCTCTAAGAGGTGAGAGAGCTTATGCCAAATGCCCAATCAATTGTGGTCCACAAGCATGTACCAACTACTAGTAACCTCCCTGAACACCGTCTGGCAGATACCACTGCACGGGACGGAGGAGGGGTGTCGCAACAGGTGACTGTGTAATGCGTAATTCCCAGCCCCTGAGTATCATGTAGGACTGTGTCCGTATCCGCTGATAAAGGTCAATCCCAGGGAGGGGTCATTACATGTTCTGTTCACTCCCGGAGGCGATTGGGTCCCTCTATGAATTGGGAGGTGAGACCCTAAGGTGAGCAAGGTCCAGGCCAGTGCTCTCACCAAAGCTGGGGTGGCGCCCAGGATTTGAGCATGCCATCGGAGACATTTGTAATGGTGGAGGATGTAATCGCCATGGATAATAAAAAATTAAAAAAAAAAAACCATGAAAGCTGGTGGAAAAGTAGTAGTAGAGTGTAGTGGTCCTTACTACTTGGTTATTAACAGAACAGAGGAAGGAAGAAAATGTACATTGGTGAACCCTTTTACGGTTCAAAAGGGTCTCGATAAAATTGCTGGTCCTGTTAAGTCGTGTATTAGCAGTCGCAATGGCACGCTCCTGGTTGAAGCAAGTTCAGCATCCCAGGCAGCGATTATCTTGAAAGCAAATATGCTAGCCAGCTATCCTATCCTAGTCAAAATGCACAAGACCTTTATCTCGCGCGGAGTTGTAAGCACCCGTGCATTGGGTGGTATGTCCAATGAGAAGATTCAAGAGAATCTGGAAGAACAAGATCTGACATCCGTATATCGGGCTCAGCGGAAAGAAAGAGGGAATTTGTGCCTTCTCATATCCTATTCCTTACCTTTGATTGGGTAGACCTCCCTCAAAGGATTAAGGCGGGGTATGAAGTCATTGAAGTTAGGCCATATATATGAATCCCCTTAGATGCTATAAGTGTCAGCACTTTGAACACACTAGCAAATTTTGTAACGGCGAATCTACGTGTGTTAACTGTGGAGACAACTCTCACGATGGGGCATGTACATCTGCTCCAACGTGCGTTAGCTGCAGCGATGAAACCCATCAAGTTCCCGAGAATGCCCCCATTTTGCAGAGAAAAGAGCTATCCAGGAGATCCGGGTTAGGGAGAAGGTGTCCTTCTCGGAAGCCCAGGAACATCTGCGTATTTGCCAAACCTCTGTCCCGAAGTCCAGTACCTAAAGCTCAGTTGTAGCTAAACAACTGTGTCGGGAAATCGCAACTCAGACCTCAATGGGACCACCATTTCTGAAAAGATTCTGAGGAATCACCATAGTCCTCAAGGTAGTGGACTCATAGGATTGAGTACTTATCTCATTATGAATACTATGGCTATCCTACAATGGAACATACGTTGAACTAGAACACATCGGCCGAGCTTGAACTTTTACTCAACAAGAATAATCCTTTGGCCATATGTTTACAAGAGACTAAGCTCCGTTCGCAAGATACCTTTCAAATCAGTCGGTATATCCCAGTACGGTGTGATCTTACCTGGAAGAGGTAAGTCAGTAGCTGTAAGGATTAAACTGCCGTCCATCCGATTTACCATTTGTAACATTTATCTGCCTCTATCCGATGACCTCTCGCTCACGGTTTTAAAAGATCTAGTTTCCCATTTACCAACGCCTTTTCTGTTGGTGGGAGACGTTAATGCTCATCACCCACTTTGGGGCTCACCTCGGGCTTGTGCGAGAGGTAAATTAATTGCCGATTTTTTAGACAATTATAACTTAGCTCTTCTGAACATCGGAGAGCCACATTTCTCTGACGCCGGCGCTTTTTCACACCTTGATATTCAGTTTGTTCACCGCAGTTAGCAGTTTCCTTGCAATGGAATGTCATCTCTGATTTACACTCTAGTGATCACTTTCCATGTCTTTTTAGTCTCTTAACACAATTTATGTTCCACACATTTGCCTAGATGGCGCTTGATCAAGCCAACTGGAACCTTTACTCTCAGCTGGCTGTGTTTAATTACAATGAGCACGACACTGTGGATGTTTTGGTCGAACATCTCACAGAGACAATTCTTTCTGCTGCTGATCAATCTATTCCTCGGTCAACTGCGCAACCCTGTCGATTTCCGGTCCCTTGGTGGACCGATGAATGTCGAAAGCCCATTCCTGCTCGTAGCGTCGCTCTACACCGGACAACCTCATTCAATAGAGAAAAATGCGTGCTAACTGTAGACAAATTATTAAGGATAGCAAAAAGACATAATGGAGCAAGTTTGTAGCCTCCTTTAATGGACATACACCTTCCTCTGTCGTTTGGTATAAGTTAAGGCGTGTACCCGGAAAATCGACCACATGCTAATTGCCGGTCTTAAACAGTTGCAGGAGCCGTTTTTGATACATTTGACGTGGCTAACACATTTGGCCGTGCTATCACTCAAGAGTCTGGCTCAGACAACTATTCGCCCGAGTTCCCTCTGTTAAGACTCAGGTGGAATCTCAAGATTTCTGGTTTCATTCTGGAAATCTTGAAGATTATAATCGCCATGGCGGAGTTATAACACTCTTTCGTCTTCGCGACTAACAGCACCAGGACCAGATCGTATCCACGTGTAATATTGCAACAGCTCTCTCCTGAAGGTAAGACTTTACTACTCGAGGTCTATAATCAAGTTTGGGTTGACGCCACTTTTCCACAAAGTCATACCCATTTTGAAAGCTGGAAAGGACCGTCATCTTCCGTCCAGCTACCGTCCTATTTCCCTCGCCAGTTGTGTTTGCAAGGTGATGGAACGCATGATGACAGAACAGTTGGTATGGTGGTTGGAAATTCTCAACCTGCTGACCACCCAGTGCGTTTTTTGAAAACGCAGTTCAACATTGGATCACCTGGTGTCATTATCAACACAGATCATGAACGAATTCATGAAGAATTGTTAAACCGTTGTGATTTTTTGAACTTGAGAAGGCTTATGATACGCGTTGGCGAGCAGGTATGCTACGATCCCTACCACCTGGAACTTACGTGAACGCTTATCACTGTTCAGGAGTTTATGAAGGACCGTGTTTTCAGAGTAAGGGTTGGGTTTTTTCGAAGCTTTTTGTTCAGGAGAACGAAGTATCTCAGGGATCGGTACTAAGGGTTACACTGTTTGCTATAACAATTAATTCTATCTCGGAATATGTTCCTCCAGGGTATCATCATGCTTATTCGTAGTTGACTTTGCCGTTTATTGTACTTCTAAGAGAAACATTAATGCCCAAACACATATTATTATCTAACATCACAAAAGATGCGGACTATCTCAGTTGGTTACACTTATGTAGCAAAGCAGATAATTAGTAGGCATTTTTCTTGCCACATTATATAAAATTGACAATGCCACTAATTATCTCTTGTGGAGGAGAATGATACTCCATATGAACTGAGGTAACTAGTTTCTGATAAGCGATACTAATGCACATGCAGTGAATGATGTAACTTGGTAACAATCTGTTACTTTAGTAACCATATTCGCAATAACTAGTTACTTTGTATTTGTTACTTTTGTAACCGTTAATGGGTAACTAGTTATTGTCTGTTGCCATTACTTCTGTAATTGTTACATTAAGGTTACAGTTATGATATTTTCTTCCCACTCCTACTACAAAGTATTGTTTGTTGCCAATCAAAACCTCGTTATTCATTCTTGTGCTGAAATCTTTTTATTCCATGAACTAGTTCAAAATATTGTTATTTATGATCTGTAGAACCTCAAAAACTGCATAGTACATCGCTACCTCTATTTAATATTCCTGTCTCATGATCTGAGTATGAAACCCTTGCATTTCCAATAAATTGGAGTTGTTTATTTATTCATTTAGATAAAAGGTCCCAATGAACATATTGCCCTAGGCAGGGACTACCCTTTACTAGTGAGGCAGTAAGCAAAATAGAAAGAATTAATATATATAAAAAGAAAAAAGGGGAAAATTGATATATATATATATATTTTTTTTAACCCATTTTGTGTGTGTGCTAGCAGGTATGCTACGATCCCTACCACCTGGAACTTACGTGAACGCTTATCACTGTTCAGGAGTTTATGAAGGACCGTGTTTTCAGAGTAAGGGTTGGATTTTTTCGAAGCTTTTTGTTCAGGAGAACGAAGTATCTCAGGGATCGGTACTAAGGGTTACATTGTTTGCTAAACAATTAATTCTATCTCGGAATATGTTCCTCCAGGGTATCATCATGCTTATTCGTAGTTGACTTTGCCGTTTATTGTACTTCTAAGCGTACGCCGTTTTTAGAACGCCGTATGCATCAATGTTTAGGTAATCTTCAAGAATGGAGTTCTAAAAACGGCTTTCGTTTCTCAACTGAGAAGTCAATCTGCGTGAACTTCTGGCGCTGTAGGAGACAATTACCACCTTCGCTCCAATCGGTCCAGATTTATTACCATTTGCAGATTCGCGGAGATTCCTGGGGATGACCTTTGATAGGAAACTTAACTGGTCATCGCATATAGTACAGTTGAAAGCGCGATGTGACCGTTCTCTGAATATCTTGCGGGTATTAAATGGCAAATCTTGGGGAGCGTATCGGACAGTTTTGCTGCGATTGTTTCGCGCACTCGTCCGATCAAAAATAGACTTTGGGTGTATCATTTATTCCTCGGTACGACCATCTGTGCTGAGGAGATTAGACAGTCCATAATTGGGGCATTCGAGTAGCTATTGGTGCATATCCCATTATCCTTTGTGATATCGGCGTGATGTCCTCTTAGGAAATTTTGGCTATGCGCTTAAATGTATGCCCAAACATTCAAGGTTCGCTTCTTTTTTTCACACCGCGCTGGATGAACGTTATAGGAATAGTTTCATTAATCCAAGGCCTGCAGGTGTTCATTCTGGGAGCTTCTTAGAAAGCACGACGTTGAAATGCCCAGCATGTTTGCTAAGGGGGAGGGGGTGTTCCTTCCCTTGATTACGTGCGACATCTCAAGTAGATCTTGGGATGATGGTATACCGAAAGTCTACGATGCCTACGTTTAGTATCTGCACTTTTTTTTTTTTTTTTTTTTTTTTTTAGAATTTCTGTCTGGTTACATTGATCAAATTTTTATCTACACCGATGGATCTAAGTGCACCAACGGTGTTGGATGTGTTATGTTCATGGAACCGAGCTCCATACATTCGGTTTTCATGATAGCACATCCATTTATAGTTCAGAGTTCTATGCCATATACCGAACCATTTTGTATGTGTGTCGTTGAAAATTGGGAGACTTCTCATTTTGAGTTATTCCCTTAGTGCACTTCTAGCCTTTGTGAGCTGTATAAGTATCACCCCATTGTTCAGCGAATCCAGGATGCCATCCATGTTTTATATGCTTCTGGCAATTAATATGGATTGTGCTTGGATATCTGGTCACGTTGGCTTGCCGGGAATAAACTTGCAGCTTTGGCAGCTAAGGCGGCAACCACAGAACCCAGTGTTACAATATTTTGGGCAATGTGAAGACTTTAGGCTTGTTGTGCGGAGAGCGGTGCTGTCGTACTGGCGCAAGGAGTGGTTAGCTCTCAGCGGAAATAAGCTTGGAGTAGTGAAGGTTATTCTGATAAACTGGGTAACTTCCTCTCATGTATTCCATCGTGAGGATGTGATTTTGGCTCGTTTGCATAATGGCAAATACAGCAATTTTATGCACGGTTGTGGCCCTGCTCCTATTTGTCCATTTGTAGCGAAGGTCTGTCAGTCTCACGTGTTACTAGAGTGTATTGCTCTAGCACACACACAAAATGGGTTAAAATATATATATATATCATTTTTCCCCTTTTTTCTTTTAATATATATTAATTCTTTCTATTTTGCTTACTGCCTCACTAGTAAAGGGTAGTCCCTGCCTAGGGCAATATGTTCATTGGGACCTTTTATCTAAATGAATAAATAAACAACTCCAATTTATTGGAAATGCAAGGGTTTCATACTCAGATCATGAGACAGGAATATTAAATAGAGGCAGCGATGTACTATGCAGTTTTTGAGGTTCTACAGATCATAAATAACAATATTTTGAACTAGTTCATGGAATAAAAAGATTTCAGCACAAGAATGAATAACGAGGTTTTGATTGGCAACAAACAATACTTTGTAGTAGGAGTGGGAAGAAAATATCATAACTGTTACCTAAATGTAACAATTACAGAAGTAATGGCAACAGACAATAACTAGTTACCCATTAACGGTTACAAAAGTAACAAATACAAAGTAACTAGTTATTGCGAATATGGTTACTAAAGTAACAGATTGTTACCAAGTTACATCATTCACTGCATGTGCATTAGTATCGCTTATCAGAAACTAGTTACCTCAGTTCATATGGAGTATCATTCTCCTCCACAAGAGATAATTAGTGGCATTGTCAATTTTATATAATGTGGCGAGAAAAATGCCTAATTATCTACTTTGCTACATATGTGTAACCAACTGAGATAGTCCGCATCTTTTGTGATGTTAGATAATAATATGTGTTTGGGCATTAATGTTTCTCTTCTCTAGCAATACTGCCTTTCAAAATGTCATTACCATGTTTTATCTAACATCTTACAAGAATATTTAAGTTATTATATGCTTAATTTTAGTCATGTTGGTGTTGGCAGTAGTGATGTATTTTACTTCGCTATGTGTGCATGTCACATGATGATTATGTTTAGGAGCCCATATACATTCACCTGTACAATCCAACCATTTATTATGATCTAGAATTACAAAAATGAGTAAATGTTTGAAAATCATTTCTATATGAGTTGCATGTTAAATAATGATTCTTTCATTTACTCATGCTGTTCCATCTATGCATGCTAAGAGAGGTGCACTTATAGTGCAAATAGCTTAGCCTATAGAGAGAAGACAACATGGAGGAGCATATCTTGTGTGTGCATGCGGGTGGGTGTGCGCACGTGCGGTATTTGAGAAACTGAACAAATTACTGTAGTATAGTGTATAAGAAATGGGTAAAACTGAACAGAACACATGCTTTTGCCTCATCTTTATGAGATTTTACCAATGAACTGGCTTAGGTTGTATCCCATATGCATCATGTGTATAATGAGATGGATGGTGGGTGATTTAAAAATTAGAAGATAATCTCAAGGTTAAACTAATTTTGCATTTATTTTCATGTTAACAAATATATCTATATATACATGCCATATTTAGAGTGATGTCTCTATGCAGTAATTTATTTTATGCCCCCCTTCCAAAACTTCAGCATTGTTATTCGTTTATGGACTACCAACTATTGCGGAATCATTAACTTCAATTTTAAACTTTATTGAAGTATTTAAATAACATATAACACAAAGCTTATGTGCAAGTTAAATATTCAAAAATTATAAAATAACTACTACAGTTCAATAGCCCCTTTAGAAAAATTGCCACAGAAACATCAAACTTGGACACAATATATAGTAGAAAACAAAGAAAATCACTACAGTTTAATACCCTATACAAAAGTTACTTCACTTAAATGTGAAATTTAGTCAGTTCAAAATACATGATATAATACCATTTAATTGACCTTTTCCAAAACTCAGCAAATTTAGAGAAATTACTTCATTCTCACTTTTGTATTTGCCAATTCATTTATTACTTCTTCAAAATCCAAACTGACTGTCATGTCTAATTCTATGCTAATACTCCAAGATTGACCAGTTGTTCTTGATTCTCTGCTGTCGGTAGGTAGTTCTTAATCCATTTTAAAACAGAAAAGGACCTTTCAGCAAAACAGTTTGTTGCTGGAGTTCAGTTGTAAATCTTGAGTGCTGTGTACACATTTGGATAGACATCACCAATTATTTTTGAAACCAACATTCTACAGAGAAATGAAAGAGAATGTATACATTATTCACCAAAGTTGTTCTCTATGTCACAATTATAAAGGGCTCTTAAGTTTCTCTGCAGCTTCATAAATTCGAACAGCTTCTAGTTTGGTGATATTTGAGAGAAATGAAAATCTGTTAATTCTTTGTAGACTTTGTAACTCTTCGTAACTCATCCTGAAGATTTTAATGTTTTATCATCCTGAAGAGTTTGTATAATCTTAGAATATGACATTTTCATTTTTCTCCAGATCAAACACAAGCTGATCCTGTTTCTTCTTCTTCTTCTTCTTCTTCTTCTTCTTCTTCTTCTTCTTCTTCTTCTTCTTCTTCTTCTTCTTCTTCTTCTTCTTCTTCTTCTTCAGGGCATTTGGGTTCTCTTCTGAGTCAGGTGACTTATCAAAAAATCTCTTGCATTTAGTTTGACACTTCCTTTTTTTATTCTTAGTAGTTGAAGGAGGTGGAACTGATTTGGAATTCCTGATCTCCATAAGCTTTTTTTCAGCTGAATCCTTGTTGTGAATTGAAAAAGATGTTTGAAGCTTATTTAAAAACATTTATAAGAAAGTTATACATTTCAACAGAAGTAGAAATGTCTATATCCTCGACTTGCAGTTCTTTCATTGCTTTACCAAACTGTTGCAGAATACAACCCCACACTGATGTCATGAAAGCTACCTCAGTGCTACTTAACTTTCTAAGAAGACCTTCAGCTTAACATCTAACTCTACCACTCTCATTTTCTGAAATTGTTCTTAATGCAGAAAACACTGCTTTCCAATCAGCATTCATATTCTTACAAGCATGATAAAATCTTGAAATTGCGTTGAAATCTTTTAAACATATTAAAACTACACTTACATGATGAATTTTCAAGAGCAGTTTCAGAGAGCATCCTCCATATCTTCAGTTGTCGAGTCAACTGAAGCCCTCGTGTCATGCCAGGTTCTGAAGATAGGCAGGACACTCCCTGAAACCGGTCTTGAAAATTCATCATGTAAGTAGAGTTTTAATGTGTTTAAAAGATTTTGAGTCAATTTCAAGATTTTATCAAGCATCATGCTCTACTGTATAAAATACTTCCTAATTATCTACATTATATCTTACAAGCATCCTCATGTGCACACCATCGAGTTGACATTGACTCCATTGTTGTACTCGCAAAATCAAACAATTTTTTCCAAGATGTTCCTCTACCTTAGAATCTGCAAAGAAGTTATATAAACCTTGAATTAACTCAAAAAAACGTATTGCAGCTGTGAACCAACTATAGTATAACAACTTAGTAAAATCCCTCGGTCTACGGACTGTGTGAGTATTCAGGAGGGATAAATTGCCCCCACTATACTTGTCCTTTGCCTTTAGCTACTGAGTTATCCAATGAGGTGTCTTAAAGAGAAAGTGGTATATATGTATTTTTTTTCCCCCTTGAGATAGATGAGGGAGTGAAGGCTATGAAATATCCTAAAAAGTGTGAATTAACTTTTGGAAAATATCCCATGATAATATCACATGTATGTGAAACACTATCACTACTTATATGCAAACATTTGTTTTCACATCTGCTGCAACTTGCTCTTTGCGTGGCCTGTCACAGCAATCTACAAACACAGTATATCTGTTGCAATGCCCTTGTGTCTTTAGTCCTACCTCTACAGTTGGATAGTTATAACAGTGATGTGATTAAGTGATAAACGATTTTGTGATAATAAAATAAAATAAAACATGAGCTAGGTGAAATTACAGCATGTGGTGCTTAAGCAGCGACCAGAGTCAGAATAGGAAAGGCATGCCCGCCCAAGGCAGGTAGAGAGGGGGAATACATGACCAGATGAGTTACCCCTCCCAGGGTTTTTTCTAAGTTGCTGAAGTATAGAGTCAGTGAGTGAACTTAACATGGAATGAAGAAAATTAGAGAGTTTTGGTCCTTGAGTCTTGCCTACAAGTCTGGACATACACCAGACATGTTGACTGTGTTATCATATGACTGACATCTACAGTTTTCAAGTTTCAGTCCATGTAGTTCTAAAGAATTCAAAACTGCTTAAGAACGCTTCTCTCCAGTGTGGCTTGTATTTTTTACTAAACACAGGAATCTTTCAAGAGAGCCCATCTCCAGTTATGTATCTAATGATTATACTTAATTGGCCATTATGGGATATATCTGATGTAGAATCTACTGTGACTAAAAAATATTTAGAGGAAATAACTTCATTACCTATTTTGTTGGTCAGTGTCCTCCCCATAAGACATATTAAATCTTCATAAGTTGCTGGTGACAAGTATGAAGTAAATCCTTTTCCGGGGTTACCAAACCTTGCTATATGATCATCCAATAAAGAATTATACTCTGCAATCAATTCCAAACACATCATGAAATTTCCATTTTTCACAGAGCCAAACATCTCTTTGTCTCCACGAAATGCTAGACCCTTAGAAGCTAGTTAACTGTAGAAACAACTCTTTTTAGCACATTTCTCCAATATGTAACTTTATGTTCATGCTGGTGAGCAACCGTTAGTCAATTCTATTCATCTCATCTCCTCTGTTTTTCAGTTTTAACAAGCCGTCTCTGTGAGAGGTAGAGTTTTCATATTCGGCTATATGTATTCCAGCATATCTGCAATCACTGAAACCAATGTTGCAAATTGAGTTGCACCACGAATAATTTACAACTTGCACAGAACAACGATCCTTAGCTAGATGAATATACAAGATATTCAGGTTGATAATTTCCCCATTCTCCAAAACCCTCTGAAAATAGCTGAAATTTGTCAGCATATCACTTTAAGGATATCAGCATTTTTGTTTTGATTAATACGATTTTTAACCAAATAATCCAGTGTCTGGTCAATATATTTCCAATAAAATGGGTCATTTCTGGGAACAGGAAAATCCTCTGCTTTATAGAGTATAGATTCTTGAATTCCTTCCAGAATTCCAAAAGTTGGAATTTCTGCATTCTGTTTACTGTTTAAAGAGGTGTGCAAATTATTAGACTTCATCAGTATTATTTACTTAAAATGCTCAATATATGCCTTGAAATTATTTTATTTGAAATTAAGTACAACGTTAATACTTATATGCATGCCTTTCACTTTAATTAACATTTCAATTCGCTTAGGCATACCTTCTATTAGAGTTGGAAATTTTTCCTGAATCTCTTCATCGCAGTGCTATTTTCTATAAGTGTCTCTATCAGTTGCACTGTAGTTGTTATTTTTTTCTTCTTCAGACTATTTTCTGCTAGAAGAGTTAATGGCATTACTCCTCCCACCCAGTTTGTTTAAATACGACAAAATGAGCAGCACAAATTACAGTATTGTATTTATCTCAGTAAGATACTAAATCTTAATCCAAGGAACAAAAACAGAACACACAAACACCCCAGTGTTTACAGTATACCACAGCTTTCCCATTCAAAGCAAATGTTGGAACATACATCCATTGCAGTGAACACATGCAGTGCATTAGCATGCTATAATCTGCCTTACTCTCACAAAGACACCAGCCATTTACCTGATTTTGCCAGCTACACAGGCTATGAGTGCCACAGTTCCTCTTCAGATTCAACAGGCATGTCACAAACTACAGACTTCATGTGTCCCCACAAAAAGTCAAGAAGGGCAAGGTCAGGAAACATGTACATTCCATGTTGTAAATTAACTAAGGCCTGGCTGAGAATATGCAGTATGTAACATGCATTCTGGGAAACAATAATGCACAATTTCAAGGAAGTTAACATTGAGCTCAGGAAGTAAACATAGGATAAACCAACTGAATTGTTTGCGTTCTGTTTCTTTCATGTGTTCCGTTTTTGTTCCTTGGATTAAGATTATGTACCTTACTAAGATACACACACGTAATTTGCATATTTAAACAAACTTGGTGGGAGGCAGTAATGACATTAACTTGTCTAGCACTTAAATGAAGTACCACAGCAAAAAATGTGCCTTAACAAAAAATGTTCAAAATAATGTTATCTATCAGCTCCCAAAGTCTGTCGGTCTAATTTTGGGACACTATATAGAAGCCCTGTTTCTTGTGCTGGCATGACATTCCACACTGTGATAGAGATGGGATGCTTGACATTTTGAGCCACACATGATTCCAAAAGTTTGCAGTTCTCCATACATATTGGCTGCTTTCTTCACAATTGCAAAACATGGATTCGTCAGAAAAGCAGACCGACAATAGAAAAATTGTTTTGTCAGAAGAAGTTGAATATGGCTGAAATAGAGTCCTTTAGAGTATGTGATAGAAGTCTCATAGATAAATTATAGGACAAATTATAAAAAATGTTTATTTAAAGTCCACCTTCATCTAAGAAATTAAAAGTAAGGTTATAATTGACTCTCTTAGCTTACTGCAATCATTTTTAAAGATTTTTACTTCACAAACCCATTGGAGCCTCTTTTTTCCATGGAGGTGTTAATTTTGCTTTTTTCCTAGGTCGATGGGCTGTAAATCCTGCATTTATGAGCTTTCTTTGAATAGTGGAGGCACACACATCACTCCATACTCTTCTAAAGATTCTTTAAATCTTGACTGGTGCCTCTTCCTTTGTCCCTAGCCATCTGAACGAGTCTGCGCTCCCCCCCCCCCTTGAACTCGATTTGCTCTCTTGCAACCACACTTTCTTACTTGACCAGAACAGTGGTCAAGGCCATTTTTAAGTGCTTCACTTGCATGGCTTACAGATTTCTATGAAATTTGTAGCCTTTTGACTATTTCTTGCTGAGAATGCTGTTGATCTTGCAGCAATACTCTGTAACAGCAATTTTTCTTGGAGAAAGGTCATATTTCTTACCCATAACCTTAAAAATCTGAAAAGCGAAAGAATAATTCATTGCAAGATAAATATCTTCCTTTTCATGTTTAAAGATTAATATAAGCCCCTCTATTAATTTCAAAATGTTATATATGAATGGAAATTACCAACAAATCACTTTTGCTGCAATAAACTCTATACATCAAACAATGCCCAAAGTCCAGTAATACAGCACAAACAACTGTCTGGCTTAAGCATTGTTCCCAACATTGAGTTAAACTCATGGGTACCAACTTATGGCCCTTATGGCTGAGAGTCAACTTAAAATCCTTTAAGCATAACACCAAAACAGAATCCCAATAACTTATAGTTTTAGGTTTCTACAGCAAAGAAAATCCATAAAAAGTAAAATGTTTGCTGTGAGTCTTAATAATTTTCTTACCTCTGTAGAACTGTAATTTTGGCTGCACTTTCAGAACTATGCTGTTCATTGTTACTGCTTTGAACTGCAACTTCATCTGAATGTTCAAATCTACACAGTTCACTTTTACCACTAAATATGAGTGCAGTCAAGGTATTTTGAGTAAAAGCTTACTGTCCTTCTGTCTTTTTTCTTCAGCTTTCTTTCGATATGCAACACCTTTTAACCTAGATCATCCATCCATACCGCTACCATGAACTTAAACAAAAACAAAACAAAAAAAAACCAAAAATCTGCAATGTAGAGTATTGGAAACTGAACATACTCTGATTATATCAAATACAGAACCAACTTTACTGTAACCATTAGTACTTGAATTACATACCTTAATTTTAAGTTGAGAACCATGTGGAACGTTGAACCCACCAAGCCACTTGTGTTGTGTATGACGCCAACATAACCATGAGTGGATGAAGAATTGAACACTCCACACACAAAATCTCTTAGGCTACAGTTATGTGGAGAGCTATCTCATACTGCAGCCTATGAGATTAATGAGCTCATACACGGAGGACGTTATACAGGTGGACTAATAGTAAAATATGAGTTCAATAATAAATTATTGAATGCCTGAAAGCTAATGCGATACGCATTAACAAATTTTTATTCACTGTTTGATTTCAATACAGAAATATTGGCTTCATCAACAATAGAATTATTAATACAAAAAGAACAGGTCTAATTAGACGTAATACTCAAATACAGAAATCCCTATTTATTAAATGATTAGGTACCTAAACTAAATTTTGGAATTGTAAACATAGTATATTCCATAAGAAAGCTTATAAACTAATTCATTTCCAGATATTCTTCCACTGAATAAAAACAACCCTGTATTACAAAAAAATTTTCAAAACTTTTTTGAAGACTGTTAAGGTTTTAACTTTTTTTTAAATATGTGGGGAGTTTATTAAATAATTGAATGCCATTATAATATAAACTTTTTTCATATAGGATTCTTTTATGACAATGTGCAGTTTAGATTTATTTCTTGTATTATAGTCATGAATATCAGCATTTGTGTTAAAACTATTTTGCTGCTTATACATTGTTACCTGAGTTTCAAAAATGTATAGCGAAGGAACAGTCAAGATATTTAACAATATGAACTAAGGTTTGCAGTTTAAAATTGCAGCCATGCATTAAAATTATACTTAAAAAATTACTTTTTGGTGGCAAAATTTTGCCGCCCTGTGCAGTTGCACATGTTGCACATGCCTAAATATGGCCCTGTTTATATATATATATATATATATATATATATATATATATATATATATATATATAGTTTTTTCTACTAAACAAAAGGTAATATGAAATAGTTTGTAATCAGTAATGGCTATATAATGAATAAATGATCAGTAATAAATACTGTATGATATGTACTGTGATAGTATCATTTTATTGTCACCTTTTATCATGCAAATACTATGTTTCATCCATGCATTTCAAAGTAATCATGCATCAGCAAGGATGGCAGCAGCAGCAGCATTGGACTGCACATGCTGCATCTTGCACTCTGCCTATATAAACCATTTTGGGAGAGTTGTACATTCTATGCCAGTCATTAGTCACAGCACCGAAAAGTACAATGAGAAGAGAAATGAACTGTAATGAAGGGACAGCTAGCTTTGAAGTAAACACCAGCATGTTTGGAGAATTCTTGATGTGCAGCTTTAACAAAAAATAGTTTCAGTTATGGCAACCAGTACTTCTTTCTTTGCAGCTGGGCATACACATACATCCGAGTTTGACATGGGTGAGATCTTTTCAGTATGAGATTATTTCAGGTTTTGATACACTTTCAGTAATAGTTATCAATCAAAATTCTATAGAGCCATACCTTGACTCAGACAAATGTAACCTGTTGATCTTTCATTTGGGAAGATAGTTACCAGGTCAAAAGTTTCAATTGAAGGAAATGCGGTGAATATTAGTAAACTTGACCTTATACTTGGTATTGAGTAACTTGAGTCTAATTTACAATGACATTGAGGTACAATTATGTAAGGATGTACTATAGTTACCAAGATTAAGTTGTGTTAAAAGTTCTTTTGAATTTAAAGGTAAAGAATCTCCATTTTTTGGTTGTCTGTAAATATCATTAGTGTTTGTATTCTATTTTCTTAATTATTATTCTATTTCAAAAATAATAATCTTACTTATATTCACTTTCAGTCTTCAAACTCTGTAGCTGAAATAACGTGTATTGCTATTCGTAGCAATTTGTATGTACCTGGCGTCATGGTACAGGACATCTTGTAGATGAAAAATAAATTCAGAAGGTGGAAAAATAGAAAATGAAACAAAAATAGGGCTCAAAATGGGTAAAGTTGTGAGGGAATTAAATCTATTTCACCAAAATGTCCAATCCATAGGTAATAAAAGAATGTTAATAGAGCTAAATATAAAGGACCTAGAACCAGACATAATGATATTTACAGAACATAGTTTAAAAAATGAGGAAATAGTGGCCAATAATTACCAGGGTTTTACTCTAGGAGCATACTACTGCAGGCAAGAACATGTTAGTGGGGGAGTTGCCATATACTTAGGAAATGAATTGAATTTCAGAGAAATAGACTGCAGCAATTTCATAGTAGAGATGGCATGTGAGCTTGCAGCACTAGAAATTAACCTAAAAAGCAAAAGTATAATACTTATTGGAGTGTACAGAGCGCCATCTGGGGATAAAAAAATATTTTTCGAGAACATAGAAAAATTGTTAGATTCGATACAGGGAAACAAAATCAAAATTTTAATGGGAGATTTAAATATTAACCTGTTGACTGATAGTGCAGCCAAACATGCATTAATGGAATTACTAGATAGGCATAACCTAAAAGTAGGTATAGAAGAACCCACTAGAATTACAAAGCGATCTAGAACTTGCATAGATAATGTTTTTATTAACTTAGAAAAAAACAAATGGAAATCAACTGTAATTAAAGCAGGGATAGGAGACCACCTTGGACAGGTTATAAAAGTAAATGTAAACAAAATTGCAATTCCAAATATATTTGAATACAAAAGGTCAATAAATTACAATAATTTAGAAAAACTAAGATGCTTCCTAAAACAGCAAAGCTGGAAAGAGGTTTATGAAAGGGAAACTATAAATGAAAAGTATGATAGTTTTACAAAAATTTTACAAAAGGGAATGAATAGTACTATACCTGTAAAAAAATTTAAAGTAAAAAATGGCAAAGGGGCCATGTGCACAGACTGGATGACAAAGGGGATAAAGATTTCTTGGAAACGGATGAAGTTTCTGAACTCAATAAAACATCCAAACATGAATGAACGATCTCTAGAATATATAAAAAATTATAATAATATTTTTAGAGAGGTAATAGAAAATGCAAAAATGAAATATAATAGGGAACTTATACAGAAAACAGATAATAAAACAAAAACAATTTGGAATATTGTGAATACAATTCATAAACAAGGCAGAAGTAAAAATACCGAAAACATAGTGATACAAAACAGTAATAAAGAAATTAAAGAGCCAAATAATATTTGCAGAATGTTTAATGATCACTATTTAAATATAGCAACACTACTAAACCTAAACAAACCATCATTAAACAAAAAGGCTAACTTAATAAAACAAGTAGGTCAACCAAATAGTATGGCAGTTCTGGAAGTCACGGAAGAAAGTGTAATAAATGAAATAAGTAAGCTAAAAACAAAGAAATCGTGTGGTTTAGATGAAGTTTCAAATGAATTATTAAAATTGATTAAACACGAAACTGCTGAAATTCTAACACACATTATAAACGCATCACTAATGCAAGGGACTTTTCCAGATACATTAAAAAAAAGTTGTTGTCAGACCAATATTTAAACAAAAGGGAAGTAAGAAAGAAGTCGAGAACTATAGGCCAATTACTCTGTGCTCCACTTTTTCAAAATTAATGGAAGGGCTATATTTAAAGCAATTGGAAAATTATATAAAAAAACTAAATATTTTATCAAAATGGCAATATGGCTTCCAAAAGCAGAAATCTACAATAAAAGCAATACAAAATGCCAATAGTATTATATTAAAAGCACTAAATGACCATGAATTCGTAATTGCTATCTTTATAGATTTATCAAAAGCATTTGACTGTATGAATATACAAACACTCGTTAACAAATTAGAAAAATGTGGAATTAGGGGCCTCGCACTAAAATGGTTGTTGAGTTACTTAAAAAACCGAACACAATGTGTAGAAATAAATTATATAAATACAAATGGTATGATAGAAAAAATAAAGTCAGACTTCAAAACTGTACACCAAGGAGTTCCGCAAGGCTCAAAAATAGGACCCTTTCTATTTTTAATATATATAAATGAAATATTTGAATTGATAGAAACAAAGGGTGGCATAGCAATTGGGTACGCTGATGACATGACAGTTATAATTAGGGGGCAGGCAATTAAAGATGTAGAAAATAGGGCAAACTCAATTTTAGAATCCATAAAGCAATTCTACTCCAACTTAGATATGGTAATAAACGTAAAAAAGACATCATGCATGCACTTTGAGATAAGGAATCACAATTTAGGTAACATCAATTTAAACATAGAGGGTGAGAGTATATGTGAACTAAATTGTACAAACTTCCTCGGAATGATAATCGATAAAAATCTAAACTGGAAATCCCATGTAATGCACATTACAAAAAAGATAAACAAAGGCATCTATATTATGCGGCAGGTTAGAAAGACAATGGATAACAAAACAATGATACAGGTTTATTATGCCTTCATATTTTCACACATAAGCTATGGTATTACACTATGGGGGGATATTACACAAAAAGAAATGGAAACAGTCTTTAAACTGCAGAAAAGAGCCATCAGAATAATAGGTAAGATAAATAATAGACAAACATGTAGAAACTTGTTCATAAACCTAAAAATTCTAACTGTTCCATGCATATATATATATGAAAGTATAAAACTTACTGTAAATAAAGGACACAAAAAAAATAGTAATGTACACACCTATAACTTGAGAAATAATGACGACTACTATAGGACAACATTGAGGGGAACATTGAATAACCGTGAGGTAGAAATTATAGGAAAAGAATTATTTAACAAACTACCAAATGAAATAAAAAACATAAACCAAATACAAGTAATGTTGAAAACTATAAAAAAATACTTGTCTGAAAATGCATTCTATAGTATAGAGGAATTTAAACATGGATGTATGTAATGCTTTACTGTAAATAGTTTATAAGGTTAGATTATATAAGGTTATATTATGTAAATAGGCTATATTTAAATATTGACGTGTCCCTTTAATTGTACTTAAAAGGATGAAAATAAAAGAAAGAAAGAAAGAAAGAAAGAAAGAAAGAAAGATAGATTCACTATGTTGATATGTCTCAGCTTTGGATTGTTCAGGCAGTAGTTAGCAATCTCAGACTCCTGTAAAAATAATCTTATTTCTGTGTATGTATTTCAGATCATGGTCTTCGAAGAGAATACAAAATTTTGATTCGTAGAGCAGATTTCACTTTCCTTTTTATTTCACATGAAATAAAGAACAACTTTCACAAACAAAATATACTTTTCACTTTGTATTGCTTTAATACAGAGTATCACTTCACTGATTAAACAAATATAAATTTAAATTGATATCAGCGTAACAATATTTCTCGTGATGGTAAAAGCGACTTTCCCCTGTGGAGGCCAGTAAAAGAGTGGGTTCCTAGCTTGCCTTCACCTTAAGGTTTCTGCATTTACGTCACATATTACTATACCAACTTGGTTTTCTGCAATCCTATTGGTAGATGAGTCTGTCTCTATGCAGGTTTCACTTTGGGTTGTATGTAGGGCTAACAATTTGCTTGCCATTATTTTGCATTAAGGTTCACAATAACCTAAATGTAATTTTAATTACTATGAATCTTTGATACAATTTTATTTTTATTATACCAAGTCCTTTTCTGAATTTCGTTTTACTCATAATTTACTCATTCCAATAAGTCTTTATTAATTTGTATCTGATTGCATGCTTCTTTAAGAGTTCTGTACATGTAGTTCAATATAACTTATGTGGCTAGACGTATTAAAATATCATCTCAACTATTAAAGTGTTTGAAGATAGTAATTATGGATTCAAAGAACAAGAACCTTTATGCAAGTTAAACTTTCAGTATGTAAAATTATTAAAATTCAAAGCACTGTTAAAAGTGAAGAGATGTACTTATTAAAACATATAGAGAGTCACATGTTAAAACTTATTTCACTTAAAGTCACATGGTTAAAAACAAGGAAACATTTTTTTGGAGACATCTCCAACCTCACTGTTTGGGACTGATGACTGGCTACTGTGCCTCTTCTGATGCAATTGTGACCTTGATGCCCTCTAGTGGTAGTACTACATAACTCATTAGTTTGTTCAGCGGCAGGATCTCAAAATTAAATAAATGAACTCTTCTGTAAATACTCTTATAAATCTTTTCCCAAATATCCAATTTTAATAAAAAAAAATTTTTTTAATTTTTCGAATTTTAATAATTTTAATGTGTGGTAAACCAAATCAAAGAAGCAAAATGGCGACAATGAATTTTAATACCATTGGGGTAAGAAATGTGGGCTAAATTGCCTTTCTTGGGCCCACCTAGAAAATGCTGAAGGAAGTAAATAATGGAATGAATTACCTTGTAGAAGCAGATGTGATCTCGCCAATACCTGGTGCCCACCTACCCTCCCGTTTTAGGTGTCCTAATTTTATAGGAAAATTACGATATGAATGCAACAAACGTAGCCATATTCCCGCTAAAACAGATGCTGAATGGGAAGTGCCAACCTAAATAAGAAGTGAAATCCGCAAAGTAAGGAATTTCTGCAAATGTGAATCATTCGAGTTTAGACATGCAGATCCCTCAGCTATGCCCTGTCGTCGCTTTGCAGTTGTGGCCTACTCCTCCTCTTTTAAAAAACATCCCTCGGCTATGCTTTGAGGCTGAGGCCCCTCAATCCCTCCACTACGACTTGAGGCTGAGTATCTTACCGGCTTTGGCGGCATTAGTTATTCATATGTTGCCAGCATTACGTTAGAGCTAAAGAATGACATACAGTGACATCTGTTGGACATATAAGACATCACTTTCATCGCTTTCCATCGCTAATAAGGGCCCAAGAAAGGCAATTTATCAGAAGTGGAAAATGAAGATGTGTTTCCTTTTTTAGATCTAAAAATCATGAAAGACAAAAATGGTTTAAAACTTGGTATTTATAGAAAACCTACATACATGGACAATTATATTAAGAAGAATAAATACAATCCAATTTGCAGTATTCAGAAGTTTAATACATAGACTCCACAGTATACCACTGGCTCAAGAAGAATACTTAAAAGAATGTCACCATATTTTAGAAATAGCAAGCTTCAATAATTTTGAAACAACTTTGATAAACAAATTAATCAAACATCATTTGAAAAACAAAAAACTGAAGCAGTTGACCATGTTAAAGGGAACGGATAATAAAGATTGGAAATATAAAAAATTTGTGAAGATTTTCAAAAAATTCAATATCGATTGACTCCCAAAAATAAATACAGTTTGAATAATTTACTCAACAAACCTCTTAAAAACACTATCCCATCCAAAATGAAATCAGGAATTTATCAAATTAATTGTGAAGATTGTGAATAATTTTTCATAGGGAAAACAATAAGACATTTAAGCATCAGATTGAAGAAGCACCAAAGCAATATTAAAAACAAACAAGCAGATAAATCAGCCATAACTCGCCACTTTTGGTTGGATAATCATGAAATAGGACAAGATATCAAACTGTTAAAACCTTTAAAATAGAGAGTTGAGGGTTGTTACACTACATCACTATGATATTCTTACTTGAACGCGTTTCGGGAGACGACTTGTTCCCATCGTCAGCATTTTCTCTCATCTGTTAAAACCTGTTACTTCAGTTTTAAAATTGGATACTTGGGGAAAGTTTTACATTTACCGAAGTTATCTTATTGAATTTTGAGATCCCACCACCAAACGAACTAAAGAAGCTATGTAGAACTACCACTAGATAGTATCAAGGTCATGGTGCATCAGAAGAGAAACGGCAGCCAGTCATCAGTCACCAAACAGCTGAGGATGGAGACAAATGTCTGTGAAAAACGTTTCCTTGTTTTTAACCATCTGACTTTAAGTGAAGTAAGTTTTAACATGTGACTCTCCATATGTTTTAATATTTCAAGATGTCTTTATATTATTATCCATTTTTTAACACTTTCAAGAAGCAACAATTTTCAGTTATTTTTACCTTTCATTATAAGTAATTGTTAATTATTGATTAATTATATCCTCATGTTACTCATATATTGCATGGTTATTTAGCCTTGAAATATCTTCCCCTTACATTCCATTCTTCCTCATGTTTCTATTGGGAAAGGGGAATAAATCAAACAAAAATTTATGCAATAATTAAAAAAAAAAAAGAAGGGGCATGGTATCATGTTTAAATATTTATAATCTTTGCATTGTTTTCACGTTTTTATAAATAAACAAAATGATTGCATTGTTTTCATGTTTGCACAGGTAAACAAAATGATTAGTCTTAGATTGTACAAGTGTTGCAAAATATCACTTTTAAGAAATTAATTTTCAACAAACAAGGTAACTGGTAATGACTACTTCATGACAGAGGCTATATCTGATCATTGCATCTTTGTGTGAGGTTCATTCTTTGCATGGTAACGCCAGCTTACAATTTGTCTTTTACTTGTTGCTAGAGGTTCTGATGTTATTCCAAACAGATGAAGTTTTCCTTGCATTACACTATATCAGACTGTGGATTAGGTTTTAAATTCATATAGTTTCCAAAAATGTGTATTAAATAGTGAGCAAAGTTTTAATATGTGAATGAAGTAATCATGATAGCATATTCCCTCTGTGTATACAATTTGTCTTTTTTATATCCATGTGGATATTGCATTTATAAACTATTTTTTTACAGATGCAACGAAAAGCTGAAGATGATCCATGAACTGCTGTGGTGGAAATTAAAAGACAAAGAACTAGATGGGCAGTGTTTGAACCTAAAGCATGTCTTCCAAAGAGGCAATCTGGAGAGAATCAACAATCCTAGCAGGTTAGCGAAGATGCATTCTTATTTATCCTCACAAATTTCATTTATGTTCATAAAATATGAGCAGTAATATAATTTGGAAATATCATTGAATTTATATTGCATCTTTGCAATTCTACAGCGTTTAAAGAATTTGATATATCATCAATGTGCTTGAACTGCACCAGACTGTTCTGCATCAACTGCTTTGCACATTTCTGAGTGAATGTCATTTCATTCACACAAACTAAGAGGAAAGTACTCAGCATTTCACTGCCACATAATTAAATGATGTAGCCCTTTTACACAGAAAAATCCTTCATTCCACCTCCCAGCTGTAGACAATACTTGGCATTCTTAGCGGAAAAGTTAGTTACAGAACATTAACTGTTTAACTTTCATAGCTTAATTATGTTAGATTAATTGTAAATAACTAAAATGAGTACTCAAGTGTGCTTAATAATATCCTTATTCACTGTAAATGGTTGGTAATAATATCTTAATATATAGGCAAAACTAGCATGAAATCTGTGACAGCATATCTGTTAAACAAAATGCAGGGTATTATTCTTAAGCGTCTTTATCAAGCTCTAAATTTTTCTTGCTTTTTTGTTTGTCCATACCATATCAATATTTCACAAAAAATGCATATTTTGAGGTTACCTGAATCTCAGGGGGAAAAATAAACACTTTCAATTTTTAGAAAACGGTTTCTGCACAGCACAATTCAAAAATGAAAAGTCGGATAAATACCAAATTTGGTATTTAACTTCAGCATCTTCCAAGGAAGTGACATAAATATTTTCAAGAAACTCCTCCCCAGATCAAACTACCCTTATCATGAAATATTTTTCCTTACTTTTTATTTTCTTAAAACGCTGATGTAATGATTTTGATTAAAATATTATATTGACCTGAGGAACAAAATGAGTATCTTAAAGTGTCTGTAAATAAATAAATAAATAAATTTAGTTTTATTTAAGGATGCTCTTTAACTACTATGATCCTTAGTGTCCCATTCTATATTGGGCGTGAAAGACCATAAATTTTGCTCAAAGGCCTCTTTATCAGGTTTGATTTTCTTTTACATGCTGTAAATCTATGATACAGCACCACCGGCCTTGCTTCCCTTCCAAAAGAAGTCATCCTAAGAGTTTTTATGCCCGAAAAAATCCATTGCCCTCTGCTGGGTTTGAACCTGTGACCTCGGGAACTAGAGGCAAGCATGGTACCGCTAGACCATGGAACATGACTAAATTCTCTGTGAATAGCCTGTGATGAACCCTTCACTTTGAGTAAATTTTATATACCATAAAACCGAAGATAAGACAAAACCTTACTTCAGAGAATTTTAAAATGCAGTTTGTTTTATATCACTTTCTGAAAGGCTGTCTGTTCTGTTGTTCTCATCAGGCCATGGAAAGAGTATTCAAAACATAAATTTCAGCATAAATATAGCAAGCTTCTTTTGAAACATTTGAATCATACTTGGTCTTCTGTGCCTCTCTGCAGCTGAAACAAAATATATGATGAAAGCATTTGAAAAATATTTATCACAATTAACAAGAAATAGAAAAACAAGGCTTGTTTATAAATAATTTGCAGAATTGAAAGTGTACATAATAGTGGCTAGAGAAAGTCATATAATTGTAACTACTAATGCTTTAATTTTTTTGGATGGGGTTCAATTAGGCAAACATAAAAGAAATGGAATTCCAAGGAAAGTCATAGGAGATCACATTTCCAAACATCATGTTGGAAATCATATAAAGCTACCAGATTTTTCTGAACATTAAGAGAAGGCAATTTAGATAACCAGCTAGTTGTTCTAAATGGGGTTTCTTTTTACAAAATTTTTTCTCAAAGGAGTTCTACTAAAATATTAGCTGGATAAGTTACTTTAATGATAGTTATAAGTAAGTTTTTTCAAGACGAGTAAGATGTTTATGACCGGCTGGAATATCAAAACAAGTCCTGAAAAGTACTTTTTCCTGTAATTATGTACAATATTTTGTTTCGCACTATGTTGAAATACTTTATATATTGGTGAAATATTGTATTGCATATTATGTTGGACATGGACACAGTCATATGTTTCAGTTAAATTGTTGATTAAAAAGTTGAAAGCTGCACTAAAGGGGTGGTGTTGAAGTACAGAAAGTAAGTGTGCAGTGAAGTTCAATTCCCCATACTGGTTTGGAGATGGAAATACATGAAATTTCATATAGTATGAAACAAAACATGATAAAACACTCTCAGATATATATTAAAGTGACAGATAAATAAAAGCGAAGCTCAAGGCTGTCTGCGAAATAGGAGATCTGGAAAAGAAGCTAAAACACACATAGCCATTGAGCTTAAAGTTTCAGGGAATACTGTAAGAGAGCATGCCTCTGTAGTGTGGAGGTAACATGTCTGCCTCACATTCAAGAGGTCTCAAGTTCGAATCTTGGTTAGGGTCAGTTATTTGGATAAATTTTTTTTCCGGAGAAGAGAACAAATGTCGGGTAACTTGAAGCTCTATAGACCCAGGCTCATTTGAGCATCATTTCACCCATTTCATTTATTCATCATTTGATATGACCTTCTAGGTTAAAGGATTTAAAAAAAAAAAAAACTAAAGAACAACAATCAATTTGCAGAAATATTTCACCCTGTGGACAGCGTCCATTACCCCCAATGATAGGATGATAAGGAGGATGGCAATGGAACAAGCAGACCTGTAGCTTTTCACTTGAGCTTTGGGGATACTTCAGATGAGCTAGTCAGAGGTGAAGGCCTTGATTGGGGCAACTTAAATCCCATAGCTGGAATCTAACCATGGACCCTCGATTTGTACATAAGTAATCTTGAAAGTATTTGATTAACTGCATTTTGTCATTGATTGGTACATAAGTTCGTTTCAGGGGTTGTGTATTTCTTAAGATGGGTTGGATGTGAAAATTTAAAAATAAATGTTTAGGTTTGCATCAGGAGGCTTTTGATTAAACACACTAACTGATCATGAAAAATCTGTCTAGAAGGCTATGGACAATTGGAAAAGAATGCTAGAAGAAACGCTTTTGGCTTGCCTTTTCTAAACTTTCAGAAATCTAAGATACTACTATTAAGGGAACAGGTACCCATAGAGTATACATCATCTTGGAAGACGCGTAATCAGAGCAGCTTTAGATATACTTGTCAAGAAGAACATTATTATTATTATTATTATTATTATTATTATTATTATTATTATTATTATTATTGTTATTATTATTATTATTATTATCATCATCATCATCATCATCATTATTATTATCATCATCAAATAACAACATGCAAAAGATCAAATTTAGCAAAACCCAGTGTTGATGCACACAATAAAATGAAGTATTGTACGCACTGAAGTATGATAATTAAATTCATTACTTTCCTCTGCTGACTTCCCTCACGTTGATGCTAGTGGCAGAAGGTAAACAACAGATTTTATTATCAGTCACCTCTGACACAGCAACAATTAACTGGAAACCAGTGTGTTGGTCTAGAATCACAAAAAAAAAAAAAAAAAAAATATGTAGAAACTGGATATAGTGCCCATTAAAACTTTTGAAAGTAAACGGGGGGGGGGGGAAATAATAGACATATAGGTGTTGTGGGTAAAGCAAGAAAAAAATGGAGGAAGAAATTAAAAAAAAAATTAAATAAACAATATATTGTAAGAAAAATCAAGCCAATTAGGTCATAGTAGGTGTAAATCAACAATGTTTTGGCTTTCATGTAAGGCAGAAAGGATTTTTACTTCCACATAACTAGTAGGTAGAGAAGATATTACATTCCACCCAAAAATTTTATTTTGAAATTTAACCAAATTACATGTTTTGATGACCCTTTGAAGCCAAAGAAAGGTATTTTTATTAGAAAAAGGTCTGTGTGTATGCGTGTGTGCATGTGAACAACATAACTAAAAAAAAAGTCCAATAAATGCCAACTCAGTACTTTCCAAAGATATGACATGAAGATTTTTAAGAAAATTCCACCACCCCAAACCACCCTTTCTACGGAAGATGTTTGGAATTCTTATTTTTACAACAGTTCTAATGATTTTTATTAAAATACCATATGTTTAAGATATTTAAATGACATAAAATTTATGTCTTGAATGTTTTGGAAATAGCCTTGGTATATTTTGTATAACTGGTAAACCATAAGAGATAGAGGATAACATACTTCATAAAAAATGTAGAACTTTTTAAAACACTCAATTTATTTCATATAACTTCTTTTGTGCCATTAGCCATTTATGAGATATCTGTTATTATTGGTTTAAATGTTTCAATACTTTTGTAATTTTTTAAAAAACCTGTCACTATTCAGTTTTAGCCTATGTCATGGAAAGAGTATGGAATTTCTAGGCCAGCATATAGCAACCTGGTTTTTAAACATCTGACTATTGATTCGGTTTCGTCTATCCCCCTTGTAGCATCAATTAAATGTTTTATGGATACTGTTTATGTATTAGTAAATTATCTCAAATAACATGAGGTAGACAAAAAATAAGCCTTCATAAGAATAGTTTGTAGAAGCTATCTAAAATAAAAGTAAGTAGAGAAAGTCATTTTAATTTAAGACATCAGATTTTTTTATTTAACTTAATCTCCAGTTTTCCAATAATCAGAGTTTTAAGGTGTATTGTGTCAGATTATGCATCTCAAATAAAATCAGGTAAATTTTTCTCTTATTACTTAAGATGAGAATTCCATGCAGATGCATGTTTTTATAGGATCATTGGACATAGCTCAAACGTAGCACTTACCCATTTCATTACTTTGTGATTCCAAATATGTTTACTTTTTCTGTGCATATTTTGGCCTTTTTGGGGATAAAAATATGCACAATGCATGTACGAAGTATTTTTAGCTTAATTATGCATATAATATACATTATTTTTTGTTTAAATGCACGTTTTAATGGTTTTAAGTAGATGCCTCAGCTTTTCGATTGTATGATCCTTATTTTTGCTTCAGGAATCAGGATTGAAGAAAGAAAAGGGGGCGGGGGAATAATAGGAATAGAAAGTTAAGATTCTCACAATAGGATTACTTTCCCAGAATTTTACCGAGACAGCCCTCTGCAGACTGCCTGTCATAAACAGATTTATTTATCCACAACAATCACAGGCAAGCCTTTGATTTTGCAACAATGGAAATTTAGAAATTTAGGAAATTTACCTTCTAAGTCAGCTACCCCAGCTGACGTGACAAAGACAGAGCTGCAGAGCGGTCTTGTGGAATTTTAAGAAAACTTACTTGCAATTTTGATTCTTCTAAAACTGAAATCATTTGCTAAACTGTCTTCGCAATGTGTGTGTGTGTGTGTGTGAACCTTGTAAGTGGTAAATGTGTGTGTGTTATTCTGTTTGCATGTGTTAATGTGCTTCTAATATGCCTCCAATTAAAAGCTCCAGAAGTGTACTCCTTGCACAGTGGATAAAAGGAAAGGATTTTATTAGATCCAATGGGGATGTTGTATTCTGTAAGCTATTTTTTTTTTTCAAAAATTATCTATGGCACTATTTATTTTAAATAATAAATTAAATCAAAATGCCAGTTTTTTTTTTAAAAAAAAAAACATATCCATATAACCGGAAGATCTTTTATAATTTCAGATAAAATGTACTAAAAAATTTCATGTATCTGCATCACATATTGCAAGAATGCGAAAAACAAAGGAATCTGCAACACACCAAATCCAGTCATTTATTACTGCTCCCGCACCTAAGGCACCACAAAATAATTTTACATTTATTTGTGCAGTGGTTTTGTAGGAACCGCTTGAGAAACTCGGCTCTTAAGGGTTTTTTGGAGAAGTATACATCAAAAAATGTCCCTCATCCCTTGACATTGAGGAACATTTATGTTCCAAAATCTTATAATCAGGTAGGCCTTTGCAATGTATTTGCCAAAATAAATTTAATTTTGTGTAAAAATAAATGATAACTATTTTCACACACATAAAAATACTTGTTGTTTTGCTAACCAGGTATTGGATAAAATTTGTGAGGACTTGGGTACTTCAAACAGATGGACATTTGTAGATGAAACAACTGATCCTATGGGCGCTATGTTGCTAACCTAATTGTAGGAAAATTAACTGAGAATGGGCCTGATCAACCCCATCTAGTGTGCTGTAAAGTCCTGCAAAAAGCAAATAACTCCACAATTGCTAGTTTCTTCAATGATGGATTGCAAAAGTTTTAATCAGATATTCTAATTGAACATTTTAAATAAGTATGCTATTCTCATTTAAGATCCTATTTTTATAAATAAATTTCTGAGAAAATGATTCTTATATTTTAGGTATTCTGTGGCTAAATAATCTAAATAAAACCAGAGTTTTTTTGCTGTTAAGTGATGCTGCTCCCTACATGCTGAAGGCTGGGAAAGCAATTAAAATATTCTACCCAAATGTAAAATACATTACATGTCTTGCTCATGGGTTCCATCATGTTGCAGAAGCAATATGCTGTAATTATGACAATGCCAATAATTTGATATCCTCAACTAAAAAACTATGTGTAAAATTTAGGTTATGTCAGTTTAAATAGTCCCAAAACTGTAAAAATAAATTTATTTTTGATATTTTGTTTATACAGGTGTTTTCAAAAGACCCTGCATGTGTACAAAGAGAGTCTACCTGAGTTATTGTTGCCCCCTCGGTCCATCCTTACTAGATGGGGTACTTGGTTGCAAACTGCAGTGTTTAACTCTTGACAGTTTTGATGCCATTAAATCTGTATGAAATAAAATTGATATATAGTTAATTGCAATAAAATGAATACTTCAATATTTAATTCTAAAGTAAATACTTCTTTTATTTTAGGTAGTAAATAGTTTCTCGCCAGATGATGCCATATGTATCAGAGATGCACAAGCAACATTTGAATGCAAAAATGTGCAGCAGGATTTAATTTACATTAAGACAAACTTCTCTAAATTGCCCTCGACAATAAAAAATTAGAAGCTACATATCTGTCACTGGTAGTCCCAATGTCAGTTGTTGAGGAATTCCATAGATTCCTCAGTCATACCCAAGGGAATGGAAGTAGATGCAAACAACAAACTGGACAGTGTCATAAACATGAACCCGGACTACGGATTCTTTTGTTCAGTGAAGAAGGTATTTTGTGGTGAAAGCATGAATGAAGAACTTCACATGATACTGTCATAAATTATTGTTCATTCAAATTTGTGCCTATAACTTCTTGTGATGTAGAGAGGTCATTTTCTGCCTACAGAAATATTTTGACTGATAAGCGCAGGAACCTCACAGAAAAAAATTTAGAAATGTTATTAGTTGTTAACTGTGCAAAATGGGAAGTGAATTATGAATTGGGAACAAAAATGATACTGTATATTTTAATGTATTTTTCACTTGATTGTGCATGTATTGTAGTTTGATATGCATGAATGCATGCATATTTTGGGATTTTATAGTGCATAGAGTTTTCGTCTTTACTTATTACACTTTGTAAAAGTAGAGGAGAGATTTATGCTTATTAATTGGGTTTCACCATATATTAGGACATTTTTTGAGGCTCTCTGTTAGAATTGGATATTTGCTTGATACGACATCTTCATATTTGGTTCCAGATATGGCTATAGCCAGGTTTCATTGGAGTATCTGTGGACAGCTACAAGAATTCTAGATGAATATTCAGTCCCTGGAAAAGAGTCGCGTAAAGGAACAGGTTGGTATGTTGCTGTCTCTCATCCTGAAGTTTTCTTTTTAAAATTTGAACTAACTGCAAATTGCAGTAAATAATAAATACAGCTCATTTACTCATCATCCTCCATGGTGTAGTGGTTACCATGCTAGCTCTAGTTTCTAGGGCCGCAGGTTCAAACCCGATGAAGGGCGATGGGTTTTTTCTGGCGTAAAAATCCTTAGCATTGCTTCCTTTGGATGGGAAGTAAAGCTGGTGGCCCTGTGTCGTACATTTACGGCATGTAAAAGAACATCAAGCCTGACAAAGAGGCCTCTGAGCAAAAGTACCGTTCTTTCACGCCCAGTATAGATTGGGACACTAAGGACCACAGCAGTTAAAGAGGGCCCATAAATAAAAAAATTCAATTTTCAGCTCATTTCCTTGGACAAAACACACACGCACGCACGCACGCACACACACACACACACACACACACACACACACATATAGGGTGTTTCAGAATTTGACCAATTAACTTTAAAGTATCATATAGGAGTATTGTGGGAACAATTGGAGATAGGACACTAATGGTCCCAGAGCGTATGATTTTATGCAATAAGCCATAGAAAATTTTGGCCAGTATACCACTGATACCACCTCAAAGATATGCAAGCATTTGCTGCACTGGCAAGAAGTGTACATGTGTGGTTCAGTGGTAAAGCAGAGGATTCTCAAGCCAGTAACACCAGATTCCAAGTTGGAGCCCTGCCAAATGTTTATTCCTCTCTCTCTCCCTCCCTCCCTCCCTCCCTCTCTCTCTCTCCCTCCCTCCCTCCCTCCCTCCCTCTCTCTCTCGTGAAGGATATGAATACTGCACTGCTCCCACTTGTTATTACCACTGCTGTTAAATATAATCAAGTAAATCAAATGAATTAGTTTTGAACAAGAATGTACACATAAGATACTGTAATGTTCTAAACGGACACATGATATGTAATCAGAATCCTTCATGATGGTGACTTTAAAAATGGCATTACCATGGTCTGGAACTAATACACTATAATGCTTAAGAATTGAAATAGTGTGCTGTTAGCTCTGGAAAAGAAATAACTAGTGTGCAAGACAAATCACAGTCACATTCCTGCCTAAGCTTATGTATTCACTGCCAGTAACTGTAGAAAGGCGCATTTCTTCTTCTTCAGATATTCAGAAACGACTAACAATGAGCATTCCCATTTGTGAAATCTGATTTTTTTTAAATATTTTCCTTTTGGGAAGCACCAGTGAATCACAAGATAGCACTCCTATACATTTGCAGAAAGTCAAATATACCTATGAAAGCTCCTATGAATGTTTCAAATTTAAAGATAGTTCTTTTGATGAATCATACATTCCACTAGCAAGTTCTACTTTAGTATGATTTTGCTTTGCTGACCCCCAGTACCTAAGTAAGACTATGTTTCTGAATTATGTGAATGATTCATCCCCTGCCAGTATTAATCTTAACCATTCCAAAGCTTTGTTTTTCACTATCATTTTTAATTCGTTAGATATTCCCTTTATCCTAAAGTATTTTTCAATTTTTTTATGAGTAATTTTGGGTTGTCCCCATTTTCCTCATTGAAAATTAGTGTGATCTCAGATTACACTGTGTTTGTGTAGCATGTGTTATGCATGGCTGGTGTGTGTGTGCGTGTGTGTGTGTGCATGCGCGTGTGTCAGGTATTTCTTTTTTTTTTTACTTATACATAGCATTTTCATAATTCATATCATCATCATAAGTATGAAAATCATGATTATTCAACTCTGAAGTAACATCTTTCTACACTTGTAATGCAATCAGAACTTTGTTTATGTAATTGATATTTTCTTTTTCTTTTTGCAAATTCTCACTTATTGCTTTGATTTCATTTACTATCTCATTTCTTATCTCAACGTGACTTTGTTTTACTTCCTCTACTATTTTCTGTTGTGATCGCATCCTATTCGCCACATCTTTCAACTCGGAATCAATTAATTTCTTCACACTTCCCTCATCTATATTTTCTTTCCTCGCAGTTTGTAACTCCTGCTCTAAAATTTTCTTATTTTGTTTCCTAGGTCTTCTATCTTGTTTCCTAGCATACTTTTGATTTCTTTCAAGTTTATTTATTGCCTCCATATTCCCCTTACATTCCTCTCTACCCTGTTCTATTTCTTTTCTACTCTGTTCTATTGCTTTTCCACTCTGGTCTATTTGCTGACATAATTCTGCTCTTCCTAGCTCCAAATCCTGTTTCAAATCTTGTTCCATCTCAGCAATGAATTTGTATAGGTCCACCAAAGATAATTCTCCTGTAACTACCTCTCCTATTTTCTCTCTGCTTTCTGCTACACTTTCCCTTTCATCTACCTCCACTTCTCTCATTTCTGTATCTACTTTATTTTTGCTCATTTTTTATTTTTCTGCTCTCTTTCCACTTTTAAGTAACTTACAAATAAATTAAATTTGAATTTCCTACTACTTGCTGTCTTGTTTCTTCATTGGTTACAGTCCTCTTGCCATCTTCTTTCTTCACTTGGGTATGGCTGGATTCTGGTGTCCCGACCTGTGTATACATCCTCTCGATATAGCACTCTGTAATTCCAATGTTGTTTTGCTGTCTTCTCAGAATTTTGTTCAGTTCTGTTGCCATGTTGTTCGTCTCAGAACTTTCCTGAATTTATTTTTCTTTTTCTTCATACACTTTCCTTTGTCTTTTCTCCATGCATACCTTCCCTTTATTTGTACTCCTCAGTTGGGCTTCAGTTGGAATGGTTTTAATTAAATGACAAGGGTTCGGGCTGCTCTGGGATCGTTGATTGCTGGATTTTTATTTTTCTTTGCTTAGCATAAGTTCTAAATTGAAATTGAGTTTTATTTATGAACGCTCTTTAACTACTATGGTCCTTAGCATCCCATTCTATATTGGGCATGAAAGACTGGTAATTTTGCTCAGAGGCCTCTTTATCAGGCTTGAGATTCTTTTATGTGCCGTAATCTACGACACGGGACCACCGGCTTTACTTCCCTTCCAAAGGAAGCCATGCTAAGGAATTTTACGCCCGAAAAAATCCATCGCCCTCCTCCGGGTTTGAACCTGCAACTTTGGGAACTAGAGGCTAGCACGGTACCACTAGTCCACGGAGGACGACAATGTGGTGGTATATTCATATCTACAGTACTCACCAGATGTTGATCTCAATGCATTCACTTATCTTGGCGATGTATTTCTCTCAATGCATTCCGGTTGTTTTCCCATCAATTCTCGTGTTGTGTTTAATTTATAATGCCTGAGCTATGAAAACTCGTATTTACTAATATCTTGGGTCATTATACAGGAAGGTATTCGTAATAAAATTGCATATTCTCAGAATTTCTTAATTTATTCTGGAAAACTCGATGGCTCACTAAAATAACAACTGAATTACAGATGAAGATAGTGTTCTCGCTACTTTACAAAATTTCTGAAGTGCTATCACTACTGATGCATGCCCGGAATATTGATAATAATGGTTCCTAGCCACAATCCCATTTGCAGATTATGCAAAGGTGTGTAACAATGCGAGCTGACACTATGAATGAATACCCTCTTCTCTGAACAAGCCTTATATAGATTTCTGACATTGCCATAGTAACCAAGTCAGTAAGTATTGTTGACTGACCCCTCTAGATAGCAATTGAACTAATACAAAATTTTTCACAATGATGAGTTTTATTATGGTTGGCTATAAAACCTACTAAAACACTGAATCTTTTTTCTCTTTTTCCTCAATATTCTGGATGTTTTTAACTATCCCTATAATATACAAATGTTGCTTTAAATGAACAAAGAAATCTTACAGTTTTTGGAGTGTATTTTATTTTTATTTATTTATTTGTGCTAACCATCTTCCTTAGAATATGGCTATACATCAGTCCAAGCTGTTGTCTTGCCATATTCATAATAATAATAATAATAATAATAATAATAATAATAATAATAATAATAATAATAATAGTAGTAATACCAAAATGATAAACTAATAATACTAATTTTATGATAATATAATTACATATCTTAACATCTCATGATGAAATTAATTCACATCTCTTTTTATTGTCCATGACCATTTCTTTTTTACTTTGGACAGGTACTCTTCTACCTTTTTATTGTCCTTGTTAAAAATCTTGCTTAAGGCTACTTAATTGTCCAATTTTAACCATTTCTCATTTATAGCTTGCTTTCCCCAATGCTGTATACCATTACAATCAAACATGATATGTTCTAAATCTTCTCTTTCCCCACATATTGGACACTGGTTCTGTGGGAATCCATTTCTCATTCCTATTAGTTTCCATACACCTGCTCGTACCCAAGCTATACTCTCTCTTTGTTCCTTATTTGAATTATCCACATACTGTTCTCTAGCCCATACATTTTTTATTAATATATTTATATGATTCCAAGGAACTTACCTTCCTGATAATACTAAATGAATTTTGTATCTCTATATCTTCAAACCTCCGCCTAGCTTCTTTCCAAAAACCCTTAACATTATTTTCCCTCCTCCAAATTTCTCCCAAACCACTATTTTCCAAGTTAGTTTGTATACTATAACTCTACCCGTTTTTCTTTAAGCTCTTTTCTTGAAATTCCAAACACTTCCTCAACAAGTTTTTGTCTTCTAAATTTAATAGTCTATACCAATATTTAAGAGTTCTCTCCATTATTACCCTTTTCTCCCCACTCTCTGCATTTCAATTAGAGCAAATTCCTTTACTGTGGCATTTGGCTGACCTAAAACTTCTCTACAAATACTCCTAAGTACCATATCTATCACTTCCCAGCCTCCTTCTACTCCCCATATTTCACTTCCATATAACATTTTTGCTTCAACTACTGTGTTATATATTTTCTCTAGCCATTTAACATTTATATCTGGTATTCTATATATGCACCCTCTAATCGCTGACATTGCCCCTTCCCCTTCGCATAATAATGTAATATACAAATGTTGCTTCAAATGAACAAAGAAATCTTACAGTTTTTAAGAGTTATTAACTTAGCATAAAGTAATAAACACTTAAAAATGTTCAACTCCTTAATGTTTGTTTCAACGTTTTCGTATAGTTCCTTCGTACTTATGTTGTAATCAGGTTCGTTAGTGGAATATATTAAATAATTGTATAAAGTTGTGAAATTGAGAAAATTGTGTCCAGCTAACATTAGAAATCAGTGAACTGATATTCTGTAACTAGCAACTGAGAATATGATCACAGACTGTATTTCTTTCCTAAAGACGTTAACTTGGTGCCCTGGGAGTGTGGAATCTTCATATTCACCAGCTTCACCTCTATTTCATTGTACAAAGTGGTTGTTTTATGGCCCAGCCCAGATTGCATGTATGTGTGCTCCATGCCATAAGGTATTAATAAACAATATAATGATCGATAATGTAAACACCACCAGGTTGTTTTGTGTCTGGTTTAAAGTGGAACAAACATATTGATTATTTAGTAAAATGATTGAGCACAGGTGTTATTTTTCAGGAAATTAGCAGACACAATTAGTAAATTAAAATTAAATTGAGTTTTATTTATGGAGCTCTTTAACCACTATGGTCCTTAGCGTTCCATTCTATATTGGGCGTGAAAGACTGGTAATTTTGCTCAGAGGCCTGTTTATCAGGCTTGAGGTTCTTTTACGTGCCGTAAATCTACGACACTATACCACCGGCTTTACTTCCCTTCCAAAGGAAGCCATACTAAGAATTTTTACGCCCCAAAAAAATCCATCACCCTCCGCTGGGTTTGAACCTGCGACCTCGGGAACTAGAGGCTAGCATGGTAACCATTATACCACAAAGGACAACACAATTAGTAATGAAAACATGTATTTTGCATTTGCGTTCAATCCTTAGATATGCAAGTGTCTTTGGGAAGTTCTCATTGTAAAAAAAGTCTTCAGAATGCAAAGAAGAATTATAAACATATTGCTAGGAGTGAATCAAAAATACTCATGTTGACCATTATTTAGAAAACTTAACATACTATCACTCACAAGCATTTACATATACAAGTCAATCCTTTTCACAAAAGAAATCCTAGACAGTAAGTATAATATATTTACTAAGAATACAAACACACATGAACATAACACTGGACAACATTGCAATTTACACATAATGAAAGCAAAAACTAAACTGTATCAGGATGGAATAGTGTACTTTGGTTCTAAATTTTATAATAGTACCAAATCAAATTAAAACTATAAAGAAAATACATATTTTAGGACGAAAAGTACTGTCCTATTAGATTGATCACTGCTATTACTCTATGGAAAAATTTTTAAATGAATCTGTACAACCTTATGTTCATATCTGATATAGAAACCATGTGATACCAAATGTTAACTATTACCAAAAAGTAACCTAATTTAACAATTTGTATAACCACATATTAGCACAATGATATTATATTCAAACAATTGTAAAATCTACTTTTTAAGCAATTTTGACTTATCCAATATCATTTATATTTTGAATGTATTTTATGATTAACTGGATCAATAAACTACTGCTGCTACTGCTGCTGCCACCGTCACTGCTACACTGGGTTTTCCATTCCTAAACTCCCATGTTACTTACTCATAAGTAATAATAACATGCACTATAATGAGTGCTAACTTTGTTATTTGTAGTGTTGAAAGAGATGTCCATCTGCATTGAGACGTTTGTGGCATTGGTCGTCATGAGGTTGTAATTCATGAATAATAGTCTCTCTGTGGGGTTTAATTTTAAAAGTTAAGCAGCTGTATGAACAGAGATTTTTAAAACATCCACTTTCTGTGCAACACATCTTGGAGACTTGTTTGGAGAGTGCTTGAACAGTGCATCAATTTCATCAATTTTTTTTCTCCATTAGAACATGTCTTTTTTGTTTCTTAGGTGTAGCATTTAGGGATCCCATTGTCCTAAACGTATTCACCGGACTTCTGATAGTATCTCTATTTCAAACTGGAATACCAGGAAATGCTTCCTGAAATTGTGCACTCAGCTGTCTACATGATTCAGTTTATATGTATGTATCATACATAAAAATTCTTTGTTCAAGAATGAATTTCTAGTAGGCATTTCAACGAACTAAACGAAAAGACAAGAATAAGAATAATCTAAAGTAATTCACACACAACACAGATGTTTGAATAAGCTTTCACTTTTGAGATGCACAATGAACAAACTCTAGTCTTTACAGCACAAACAGAAAGCAGTAATTGACTGTTGACATTCACAGGTAATAAAGCATAGCCTTAAGTGCGTCATTCATTGCTAATGAGCTAGTGGAACATACCAAGGTCCCTGCAACGCAAGCGAATTACGTATACATGTGATCATGGGTGGGCCACAAAATGATTGCTCAGTATATATTAAGGGTTTCTGCATTATGTGAACACTATGTAACTTTTATGTTACTAAATAACTATGGTACGAAAATATGATAAAAAGGTTTAAAATTTCTTTAAAGGTGAGTCGGAATTGTAACACTAACATCACTTAAGTTTACTCACTTAACATGTTTCGGAAAACCGTTGTTCCCATCCTCAGAAGGTTAATTCGACTGGCCCGTGTTGTTGGTGTTTCCGTTTTTTGGACTGGATCCTGTGGGGGCATCTTGTGGTGGAGAAATGTACTTCCAGATGTACTTGTTCTATCAACAACCAACTGGTCTAACCATGGGCAACCCACTTTCACCCTTCTTGGCAGATTTATTTATGAGCTACTTAGAAACACACATAACAACTTCCTTTCCATACATGTTTAAAGTTTGGCACAGATATGTTGATGACATCTTCGCTGTTGTCCCTAACAGGTTCATACAAGACTCCTTAGCCTTACTAAACCTACAGAACCAATCAATAAAATTCACCATAGAAATAGAAAAAGAAGGCATGCTACCATTTTTAGACCTAAAAATCATCAGAGAACAAAAGAACCTAACCTTTGGCATATACAGGAAGCTAACACACTCTACTAATTACATAAAAAATAAGAGTTTCAATCCAACCACACACAAACATGCAGTACTAAACAGCCTAACACATAGACTGGTATATACCCCCTTAAATAAAAAAGAATACCAGTTAGAATACCAGCATATAGTAGACACAGCAATACATAATGGGTACAACAAAACAACTATTGACAAAAAAATTGCAAAATTCAAACGACAGATGCACATCAGAAACACAACAAATCTCAGCCAGCAAGATAAAGAGCTAAAGTTCAAGAAATTCACATACCACCCAGGAACTTTTCACAAATTTAAGAAGATTTTCATGAAACATAACATCAGCCTAGCTCCACAGAACAAATTTAACATAGAGAAATTACTTTGTAACAAGTTAAAAGACCCCATTCCACAAGACAAAAAAGCTGGAATCTATAAAATCAATTGTTCAGATTGCAATAAAGTATACATAGGTAAGACAAAAAGAAACCTAGAAACTAGGCTAAAGGAGCACATGAGATGTATTAAATACAAACAAATGGACAAATCTGCAGTTTCACACCATTTTTGGATCACTAATCACAACATCAAACCCAATATTACATTAGTCAAACCAGCCAAATTTGCAGCCGAATTAGATGCATGGGAGAAGATCACCATTCTAAAACACAACACACATCTAATGAATTTTGATTTGCCGCCACCAAATCCTCTCTGGAAGTACATTTCTCCACCACAAGATGCCACCACAGGATCCAGTCCAAAAAACGGAAACACCAACAACACGGGCCAGTCGAATTAACCTTCTGAGGATGGGAACAACGGTTTCCCGAAACATGTTAAGTGAGTAAACTTAAGTGATGTTAGTGTTACAATTCCGACTCACCTTTAAATAAATTCAATACACATCACTGTTTCTAGCTTCTTTTCATTACAATATCAACGTAGTTTAAAATTTCGCCTACTTTATTTAAAAAGTTACTCGGCCATTTGATGTCTGATTCACCTCAAAATGTTTTTATAGGCTATGCAGCATTTCCAGAACTTGGAAGGCTGTAGGAAGTAGGTTGAGGAAGTCGGACATTCTGTTTCACATCCTTTACGGGAATATCAGGGTATTTTTTTTATCCATTGTTAGGAATAGCCAGGTCTGTATGAAATTACAGTTGTAAGGGTTAAATGGGGAAAATTAACCATAAAAATCCCCTGGATCATTCTACAATAATTTCATAAAGAATAGGGGCAGGTAAATGAAATTAATTAATTCATCATTCAAGTTTAAAGAGTTAATTGTATTGAATGCTGGATAAGCCAGCTAGTCTTTTATAAATTTTGTTTTCATCCAAAGCTTTTGTCTCTCTCTTATAACGGTAGGCTTTCTCCTGTTTAGCAGAAACATCATTATTTCTTTGTCGTCATCTGATAAATACAATTCTGCCATGATTACCATTACTACTGTTCAATAATGGATATTTATGGACGCTCTTTAACTGATGTGGTCCTTGGTGTCCCATTCTATATTGAGCATGTAAGACCAGTAATTTTGCTCAGAGGCCTCTTTATCAGGCTTGAGGTTCTTTTACATGCCGTAAATCTACGACACGGGACCACCGGCTTTACTTCCCTTCTGAAGGAAGTCATGCTAAGGATTAATTTATTGCCTGATTGTAGAAGCTACCCTTATTTTCATGTTTAAATTAAGTTACCTATTGAACTTCACTTATTCACTATAGCTTGTAAATAGCCATCCATGTCATTTCTGACTGTAAAAGATGGTGCCTCAGATATTGTGTGCTTTTATGTGCATTTCTCTTATGATTACATTAATCCATCTTTTTGCATTTTCACACATGTAGCAGTAAATATAGTCTAGGACAGGGAATTAAACAATTGAAAGTGACTTCTTATTCTTTTTCTTTTTCAAGATTAGGCCATGCAGTCTCTTCAAATGTAAAAATATCTTCACATTGGACTCTAGATTATCCTAGCAAATGACAGCCTGGTTATTTATATTGAGTTTTTGAAAAAAAGCACAGATTTGTTTCCAATTTACTACTTAGTGCATTCAAGGAAACTAACATTGTTTATGTTGGAATGAGTCAACCTTTTTATATAGTTTTCTCTCCACTTATGTCTATTTATTACGACTAGTTTCTGGGAACATATTCCCCTCATCAGTTATGCAGTCAACTGGTGTTCCTGTGGTTAGTTTGGTCCTATTTGACATCGTGCTGCCCTCTATTCTTATGGTTAATCAGATGACATCATCAATGGCAGGGATTTTGAAATTTTAAACCTTTTATGATTCTCCCAAGTGCTTAGTTCTAATGGCTTCTTTTTGTGTTTTACTAGTTTTATTTCCTGTTTTATATTGTGATTTAATGATCAAAAGTAATGTGCAACAACTGACTTGTATATATACTTGAATTTGACGTTCCTTTAGCGTTCTTTCATTCTGACCTACAAACTTTTGGTTTTTCCTATGTATATTTTCTCACTATCTTGGGAATCCATTTGATAGATACTAGATAATTTGGTTCTTGGGTGCTACTTTTGTTATCTTTTTGTTATTGAGGTGAACAATTTCAGAACTTTATTGACAAACTTTATTTAAAGAAGTCACCACTTTAAACAAGCTGGAGGAACCTAAATTTAAATACTGTAAATTCTCTTTTCATCCAGTTTTTTTTTTTTAGAAATTTGAGAAGATTTTCAAGGAATTTGGAATGAATATAACATCAGGAACCTATTAAACCGCTCATTCAAAAATAGCATGCTAAAAACCAAATTAACTGGTATCTGCCAAATGGATTGCCAAGATTGTGGAAAAATATACTTTGTGTGCATGTGCGCGTGCGCGTGTGCGCCTATTGTTTTTATATCCCTTCCCTTTTGTATTTTCATTATCCTAACTTTTAATACTTCTTTGTTAACATTCTCCCATTCTTTAGGTAAAAACTGATCTCTCCACACCTTAGTTTCTTCACATTCAATTATATAATGCAAATCATTATCTGGCTCTCCACAGAAAAACAAAAGATGTTTGGAGGTCAGGATGAAATGTTTAGTTTCAGAAGCCGATTTATCCAATTTAAGAATAGGTATCATTATATGCCTCTTCTATTCAGCAGGGACTGTAATTTCCATGACAAATTATAGAGTTTTAGTAGTTGTTTAGCATATGTTCCAAGATTTTTTTTTTATAAATTCAGGATGTATGTGATCTGGACCAGGATACTTCTTGACCTGTAAATTATTTAACACAATATTTAATTCCTTCATGTTAAAGTTCTGAGAAAAAATTGCATGTGGGGAATTATGTATTACATTTTTATAATACAACCAGATATTATCTGAATCCTTTATAAGAATGTTATTATTTCGTATAACAGAGGTTTTAATGTTTTTGTTCATTTTAATATTATGACGTAATTGATAAGCTTTTTTTGCCATCTTTTCAAAAATCTATTTTTTTGTAAGAATTTATCAAACAGTTCTTTGCTGAATTAATTTAAGTTAGGTAAACTTTTTATATCCAACATAGTTTTTGTATTACCTGCCAAGTTTCTAGCTGCATCTCTTTCTTTTTTTAGTTCTTCTAAGTGAGGGGTCCAGAAATGTTCAAAATTATTAACTTTTCCATGTGGTGAAGGTATAGTTTTTAGCTGTTTCAATAATTGTACTACAAAATCTTCTGTTCATATGATCAACTTGTTCTGGATGATATGAAAATTCACTAAATTTATCTTCTAATTCAATTCTGTAACCATTTCAGTCTTGCTTTTTGAAGTTCCAATAAAATCTGGAGTGATGAAAGCCCAATAAAATCTGGAGTGATGAAAGCTGTTGTTTGAGTTTTCTAGTTGAATATTAGCAATTACCTACCACTTTCTGACCAGAACCTGAATGTCCTATAATTCTTCTTTAAATGCTGTGTGCAGTATCTGTTGGTCATTATATGTGGATTACTGCCTGAACCTGAACAATGAATAAAAGTTGGGGGATCTTCTTTACTTAAATAATCTTGAAAGGTTGAAGTATTCAAAAAACCTTCTATAACTCTCCCTGTAGGATTGTAATTTTGATGACCCCATCTTTTGGAATGTTCATTAAAATCTCCAATAACTGTTTTATTAATGAAAGATCAGGTGTATTGTTTGGAGGATTATAAGCAGTGTAAACTTTTAAATGTTTCATATTCCTATACATCTAACTTGATCAATTCAATTTTATCTTCAGGAATTCATTTATCTTCAAATTACAATTTGAAATGATTTGATTTCATTCTTTACTCCTACTAATATTCCACTGTTTATGTGTCTCTCTTTAGCTCATAAGTGTAAAGTGAATCCAAAGAATATGAAATATTGCAGTTGATCAGCTCTTAAATTTGCTTTTTGTATGAAAAATGTTATCTTTCAGAATTTTTATGAGTTCTATTCTTTTAACTTGGGAAAGTTCTCCAGCATTCCATTGTAAGGTTTGAATAAGTCTTCTATTCTGTTCAAAATCTCAAGAAATAGTCCCCTCCTGGAGATCCAAATCATCTCCAGATCGTTTTTCTTCTCAGGACATTGTGCATTAGCTTTTTAAACTGATGAGTACTGACTAATTTTGAAGATTTAGAGGCTAGTAACAGTGATGTGTCATAATTTAAAATAAAGAGAGTTGAAGGTAACAGCCTTCAACTCTCTTTATTTTAAATGATGAGTACTATTAGCATTATATAACTGTTTAGAAATGGGCACCACTTTTTAACATTTTGGTGACTGTATCACCATAACCTCCAGATTGTCTGAAGGGCTAGACTTTCCATTGGTAGGCTGGTCATTTTGACTAGCCAGGTTCACTCATGCACACTGGCCAAATCCTCTATCCAAGTCTTTTCATGTCATGATAGGCTGTGATAAAGAGATAAAAATGAAAAAGTAGAAAATGTAATTGGAAAAACCCTTAGCACTCAAATGCTCTAATACTGTTAGGGTTTGAAAGAACAAGATTTGACTAAGAGAGATTGTCTAACGTAGATTAAAGAGCCAAACACAAGTAAGTGGAAGTAATACTTGTATAAAGTAAAAGGTCTGAAACAAAAACAGAAACAGAATGTAGAAGGATGAAAATTAAATCAATTGATACTTCTGCCTGGTAATCTAGATAATTCCATAGGTTTATCTCATGCCAGTTATTGTGTAATTGCCAAAATCACTGCCAAAAAAAAGAGAAAGAAACTGACAATTATGCCCCATATTTCATATGCATTCTTTTCATCCACAAAGATAGATATGTTGTGAACTCTCAGCATCACATAATGCTTGGAAATAAGAAAGCTTTTATACAATAGGAATGTATTGTAAGCACATCATCATTTTGTTTCAGTGTCTACATGTTGTTTAGAGCGTGAGCAGTGTTTGGCTGCTAGTGGTCTAGATCTTCATTCTTGTCTGCATTTTCTACTTGACCTCTATTCACAGTGGACATTGCCACAGGTACTTGTAAAACAGACATGTCATATTATTTATAAAAAACTATTAGATGCAGATCTTGGGGATAAAAATTGATATGGTGGGCCCTACTAATCCTTAGAAGTTCAGTTCAGTTAAATCAAGCATGCCCTTTTTTTTCTTCTTCTTTTTCTTTTTATTAAAAGCTCAGGTTTTACAAAATATTATGAAGACATTCAACATGGTTTTGCCATTGCTGTGTCTAATATTTGCTGGCACTGTACAATACACTTTAATTAGCTTTACTTAGAATAGCTATTGAAATAGAAAGTTTTGGAAATTGATTTTATAATTGGACTTACAAAAATTCAAAGGTACCATTCTCTCTAGCTGTTTTTTCAGTTAATCTGTGATCTTGGGATATTAAATTGAGCTAACAAAGCATACACAATTTCTCCATAAAATGTGTTTCAAGAAGGTAACTTCTGTTTCAAAAGTTTAAAATTAGATCAAAGATTTTCTCTAGAACTCTCAGGTTTTCTAGACCTTAGGAAAGTTTTATTGTATTTAAAGATATTGCAAATTTTATACATAGTTGTGTTTACAAGGAATTTACACTTGCTAATAAATGGGGATGGAACCACTTGAAGCTTTCCAGTGATGAGTGGAAGTGTGAGTGGAGCTGTGAGGTTTACTCAGAAAGTTTCAAGGATTGACTAAATCAGTAATAATACCTGAAAGAAAATGCTCGATTCATGTAAAAAATTATACCTTTATCTATTAAGAGATGAAGTTTCCACTCTCCCTTACCATTGTAGCGAAAAATATGAAGTATAATTTGTGAATTCATTTTATAATTTAAAATTGAGCAATGAGATCTCTATATATCCTCAGGGCATGTCACAGGTAAGATTTCTTTACATTACTATACTGTCAGAATGAAAATTAAATTCTTTTTATTTATTTTTCTGAATAATTTTCTGCTTTACATTTTCTTTATCATATTCGTCTATAACTTTGCATATTATTCCATTGAAATGTTATTTTACATTTAAACAATGCTAATAAATTTAGATGTGATCTTTCCTATGATAATGAAACACAACTGTTCCATATGAGTACTAATAAGATACTAAATTCACAACTGCTCAGTATGAGTGCTAATGAGATACTAACCTTCTAAGGAGAAGAAGATAATTTATAGTTTCTTGGCAACATTCATTATTCTATTGCTACTTCACTTTTTATGGAATAAACAAGTTTGTTTATTCCATGGCCATGTATACTCCCTTCTACAGATTTTTCTTCACAATTAATTTTAGCCATGGTTGCCATCTAACTAAATAAACTCCACTTTAAATACAAATATAGGTTAACATAGAACAAATTTGCAATCCCATAATAAATACAATATAGTAATCATAATAACAAAAAATATGCAAACAGCATAATACATAGACATTATAATGAATAAATTCCATATATGTATCTCATATACTTATCAAACAGGTAAGTCAGGTATAATTTGCATTTAACCTTTCTGCTTCAGTAACTTTTGTGGTATTATTTAAATTTTTACGGATATAAATTTCAAATAAAATAACTCCTCCATGATTTTAGTGTTAATTGTTTGTGTTTCATTTTATATGTATATATTGAAGAAATTAAATGTTCTTAATAAGGAAGTTGGTTGTTACATGTAGTGGTGGGATCAAAATATTGTATGTATTAATGATGAAACCAAGCGTTGTATGACAAAAATATTTATACATTTCCATCCATTTTCGGTATATATAACCATTAAGAAAACCTATATTTTTCTTGAAATACCATTATAGTAGATGTAGTTAAACATGCACATAATAACATATCTATTTTATTCCAAGTATTTTACTAAATAAATGTTCATTTAAAAAATAATATATTTTATTTATTTTTTGTATTATTTATAATTACATCATCACAAATTACATCCATAATGAAAAATTAATATATTTTCATTTAATTCATCAGCCCCCCCACAATTGTAGAAAAATAAATTCATATTTTATTTATTCTAACGTGATGTTAATTCATTACATTTTATGGGATAAGAACAATAATCTTTCAATAAATATGCTAAATGAAATCTTTGCATTTTCAGTCTACCTTTGAGTATGAATAACTATATTAATTGTTATATTTATATGGTTATTTGCAATAATATTTATATTTATATATATATATGATGTTATTTGTATTAAATTTCAAATTAATAAGCTTACCTTACGTATATTTTTTCCATCAGACATTATTAAGGTTACCTCTTATATTCTATGTGCATGGTCACTATTGGATACATATTACATTTTTAAATATTTATGTTTTATTGCTATGACATTTGGCTTCATATACAGGGTGATTTTAAATGATGGACCCATTTTATAAAATTTGTATTTATTAAAGCACAAATCCAGCACAAATCATCTGTATAATAATGAAAAGAGGAAGTTTCAAAGTTTTTTTTCGACGGGCGGTGATGGTATTAGAAGCGGCCGGTAGAGTGCTCGCACAATAGGCCACCATTGCGTTTCACTGTCAGTACGTAGTGAGATGGCTACTGTGGAGCACAAGGTTTTCTACGTTATTGAGTTCGCAAAAAGTGAGTTGCAAATTATAGTGCAGCGGGCATTTCATAGCAAATTCGGTATTGAACCACCAACTATAAAAAGCATTAGCCGTTGGTTTACGCAATTTAAACAGACTAAAAGAGTGTGTAAAGGAAAGAGCACGGGCCGACCACGTGTGTCAGAGGAGGACGTCAGATGGATTGAAGACAGTTTTATTCGCAGTCCACATAAGTCTACCCATAGAGCTAGTAGAGAACTTGGAATACCCCAACCAACTGTATGGAAAGTTGTGAGACAGTGTTTGCTGTACAAGCCCTACCGATTACAACTTGTGCAGGCTCTTAAACCTAAAGACGAAGAGAAGCATCTCAAATTTTGTGATTATGTGCTAGGAATGATGGAGGATGACGCGTTTCTACAGCGTATCATTTTTAGCGATGAAGCGACCTTACACCTTAGTGGAAAAGTCAACAGACACAATGTTGGCATATGGGGTTTGCAAAATCCACATTCAACATTGCAACATGAAAGAGACTCTCTCAAGGTAAACGTGTTCTGTGCCTTATCCCGTACAAAGGTTTATGGACCATTTTTCTTTGCGGAAAAAACTGTAACTGGAATAACGTACCTGGACATGTTGGAACAATGGCTGTTCCCTCAAATTATGGAAGATTCACAGAACCTCATTTTCCAATAGGATGGAGCTCCGCCCCATAAACACAGCAATGTATGAGGCTTTTTGAATGTATCCCTTCCTCAGTGCTGGATAGGTTGCAGGGTAAATGAAGACCTGGCTCTACACTTCTGGCCACGAAGATCTCCAGATCTCACCCTATGTGACTATTTCTTATGGGGTTATGTTAAGGAAGCTGTTTACGTCCTGCCTCTACCTACAACTCTGACGAACTGTGGAACCGTAATTCTGCTGCCGTGCACTCAGTACGGCTTGCTCGTGTGAGGGATGAGTTTGGCTTCGCGTAGATGTTTGCCGTGCAGCAAACAGTGGACACATTGAACATTTATAATGTATTAAACAAAACTTTAAAAATTCCTCTGTTTATTGTTATAAAGATGGTTCATCTTGGATTTGTATTTTAATAAATACAAATTTTATAAAATGGGTCCATCATTTAAAATCACCCTGTATTCATTTGTTATAGCTGTAATTTGTATATTTTTAATTTATAACTCCTTGAAAGGTTTCAGTTTATTTAGGTGGTCTTTTCCTACAGTTTTTCCATTTAAATTTTGCAGCTTAAAAGTGTGATCTCCAAATTGTTTTGTAATTAATTATGGTTCTGTATGCAATAATTCCATTTTAGAATCCCTTGTATCTGAGGCTTTAGAAATGTTATGTTTCCTTATAAGGACTTTATCTCTAACCTTAGGTAACCATTTATTTTTTTATTTTTTAACATTTTCTTTTCTTTTATTAGGTTTTTCTTGAAATCTCTTAAAGCAAGCTGGCATTTTTCTTTTTCTGTTAATTCTTTTTGCATTGCCATGGTTGTAGGAAAATCAATAGTTAAATTTTTAGGCTTCACATATAGCATTAATTCTACTGGAGCAAATTTAGTAGTGGTATTAATAGTATTATTTATAATTTCTTCAATATATATATATATATATATATATATATATATATATATACACACACACATTGGTCAACCCAAGAAGAATGATCTCTGTGTTAGAATGTTATTTAAGAATTTTTATGTCATGTACTTGACCTTGGCCTAGACCTAGTTTTCCTGTGTTATGCATATGTGGGTATCAGTTGAATTTCTCAGCGTCTGTGTTTGTTCTGTGTGTTTTTTCTGTCTGCTTCTTCCTTTTCCATCATATATCTTTCTGGTGTTGTATTCTTGTATTCTTCTCTGTTATGTTTTAATCTGCTTTTGTGATTTTTTAAGTATCTTTGTTTGTTTTCTTCTTTCCCCTCCCAATTTTCTTTCTTGAATTTCTTGTAGTGCATTCATCAAGCAAGCTGTGTGTCATGTTCCAGTGTAGCATGCTGTCTCATAACACGTGTGATATGTGTGGGTTATCGTCTTTTTGGAGCAAATGCGTTGCATTTAATACATCTCTTCTAACATTACTATTAGTTTCACATTTTTGTTACTTAAAATCTTTTCCTTTGCCATTTCTACCTCTTTACATATTTCCTTTACTTCCTCCATTTGCTTTATTTCAAAGTTATCTTGGCATGTTTTCATTACTTTAATTTCCTTTGCTAATTGTATTCTTATATTATTTGTACATTCTACCATTTCTTCCCTATGTTTAGTCATTCTTTTATTTTCTTTTACCTCAATTTCTAAATTACTCATTTTATTGCTGACCGTTTCTATCTGAATTTCAAAGTTCTTTACTTCATTTCAAATTATTATTTATAATTTTCATGTTACTCTTGCATTCTATTCTTCCCTTTTCTATCTCATGTTTTAATTCTATTATTTTAATGTTCTACTCTCTGAATCTTCTTTCATATCCTCTATCCTCTGTTCCAGCTTTTGTTCTAATTCTGCTAACTCAACTTTACTACTTTCTGAATTATCTTTCATAAATGTGTATAAATCAGCTAATGTTAGCCCTATTTCTTTCCCCTGACTTGTTTTCTTGGATGTTTCCCCCACCTTCTCTACATTTTCTGCTTCTTTCCTAGCTACTTCATCAACAGAATTTTGAGTGCTCATCCTAGTTGCTAACACCTTTTTATTTCTTAATAACTTGAAATTTTAGAATGCCTTTTTTTCTACTATTCATTGTCTTCTCCACTTGCAATCTTCTTCTTATCATTGGAGCCTTTGGTCGTCTTTGTATCATTGTCTTCTGTTGTCGTCCTCTAGTTGTCACATTTTCCTTGGTCGATGTACTGTTGCCTTGTAGCCATCAGCCATCCCTTAGTCTTCTCACATTGTGATGCCTTCCTGTTTTATCCTCTTCTTTATCAATGGTTATAGTTTATCTTATTTTATTTGAAATCTTCCTATTAATTCATACCCCCCCGCAATGTAAAAGCCATATGTAGCAGAAAAATAATATGAAGTATAATTTTTGAATTAATTTTATAATTGAAAATTGAGCAATGAGATCTCTATATATCCTCAGGGCATGTCATAGGTAAGATTTCTTTACATTACTATACTATCAGAATGAAGTATAATTTAATTTTCACAAATTAAATTCTTTTTATTTATTTTTCTCAATTATTTTCCACTTTACATTTTCTTTCTCATATTCTTCTATAACTTTGCATATTATTCCATTGAAATGTTATTTAAACAATGCTAATAAATTTAGATGTGATCTTTCCTATGATAATGAAACACAGCTGTTTCATATGGGTACTAATAAGATACTAAATTCACAACTGCTCAATATGAGTACTAATGAGATATTAAATTCACAACTGCCAGTGTGAGTGCTAATGAGATATTAAATTCACAACTGCCAGTGTGAGTGCTAATGAGATACTAACCTTCTTCTAAGGAGAAGAGGATTATATATAGTTTCTTGGCAACATTCATTATTCTATTGCTACTTCACTTTTTATGGAATAAACAATTTTTTTTATTCCATGGCCATGTATAATCCCTTCTACAGATTTTTCTTTACATTTTAATTTTAGCCAAAGTTAGCCATGGTTGCCATCTAACTAAAGAAATTCCACTTCTAAATACAAATATAGGTTAACATAGAACAAATTTGCAATCCCATAATAAATACAATATAGTAATCATAATAACAAAAAATATGCAAACAGCATAATACATACAACATTATAATGAATAAATTATTTTAAAATAGGTTTACTCATGCACAATCACATGAAAGGCTTAAAACTTCTTTAAGGGCCTGAACATAACTCAAAGGCAAAGAAAGGAGCAGGAGACCATCAAATGGTGACTGAAGAGAATATTGATAGTGTGGAGAAAACAGTGCTAGGAGATACCTGACTGACCTACAGGGAAATTCAGGCAAAACTGAAAATTAGAATCAAGGAATGCTGAAAAAACAGAATTTTCTTTAACTCAGAATGTTTTATCACATAAAGTGCTACACAATCTCCCCAAAAGTCAGAAGGTCACAAGAATGGAATGGTGGCAGGAGGAGCTCTAGCAGTTTGGTAGGTCTCACTGTGTTTCTGAGGTAATGAGACCAGAGCAGACCACTCTGATTCAGAAACATCAGTGTTAGTCTTTCATATGGACCTTCTAGAGGTCATTCCACCCATCAAAGTCAAGAAAGCCAAGAGTGTTGTGAAGAAAATGGTGCTGACAGTCTTTGCCACAAGCAACAATATGGCATTAATACTACAGCCCCAACAAAAGATACTGACTGCACAGTGGTATATAACAGTGCTCTCCCTCAGGTGGACATGAAACTTGAGCAGAGAAAGGCAAGGACTGGGTTAAGAGGCATCCTTCTTCCATCTCTGCTATAGAGCAAATGTCATGCTGAATTTTTTGAAGGAGACCCTTATGTAGTTCCTGATCCATCCTCCCTATAGTCCAGACCTGACATTCTGTAGCTGCTCAGTTTTCTCTGGTGAGAGGCTGGCTAAAATGAAAGTGATTTTCAAGTACTGAAGATGTTATTGCATCTGAGTAGAGGGACATGTGACCTTTAGGAGCATGGGACATGTATAGAAAGTTACAGATAAAATAAACTGAGTTTTATTTATGGATGCTCTTTAATTGCTGTGGTCCTTAGTGTTCCATTCTACTTTGGGTGTGAAAGACTGGAAATTTTGCTCAGCGGCCTCTTTGTCAGGCTTAAGGTTCTTTTATGTGCCGTAAATCTACGACATGGGACCACCGACTTTACTTCCCTTCCGAAGGAAACCATGCTAAGGATTTTCATGCCAAAAAAAAAAAAAAAACATCACCCTCCACTGGGATTGAACCCGCGCCCTCAGGAACCAGAGTAACCACTACACCATGGAGAACAATGACTTACAGATAGTGTTTTGAGAAGTGATAGTGGGTTTTATCTTTAAGCTGTTAAACAAGTGGTATCCAGAAATGTTCTCATGGACATTTGTTTTAACTGGCAGAAATCAGGACAACAGCTACCTTACACATTGCATCAGCAAGATAGGAACTCTTTCTTGCCTTTCATTAGATTTGAAGCCCAGGTGTAACAACCACTGGAAAATGATCAGAAAATAATGTATGAAGCCTTTAGAATAGAAAAAGCATATGTTTCATTTCTTAGTTTCAAAATAAGTGAACTTAAAACACTACTGCTTGTTCTCACTACATCCTGAATGTCAAAATTTGTATATGAAAAAAATTTCACCTAAATACAAGATGTATTAACCATTGAGATTTGCTGTGACAAAGAGAAGGTCTGTTTTCAGTCATCTAATGATTCAATATAATTTGAAATTCAATTGAGAAAATTATTAGTTAAAGTTCTCTCAATTTTATATTAAGATTTTTAATTTGCATTTTAATAATTTTAGCTAGTTATTCTGTGGTTCGATACATTAAAGAGTAAAAATAGGTATATCTGTGCACATGTCATTGCAGTTGTAAAGTTCTAACAAGAACTAATAGTTTCTTTCCTTAAATAATTAAAATATAATCTGAATTTAAAACTTAAGAATGCTCCTAGACTCTGTAATTCATGTTTTGAGCAGGTAAAGTTAGTGTCACTGATATAATTTTTTATACTATACTGTGTTTATTGTAAGCTGAAAGTAGATGTAAACAGAAGCATGTGGCGGAAATGAACTTGATTGGTTGGTGGGTTTTAACACTCAATTATTCTTCCACAACATAGTTTCACACTTTATTAAATCTGTTGCTCTCCTTGTATTAATTTAAACTCTCAAATTAGCATTATAATATAATCTATAATATTACTGCAACATTAATTTGTGTACTCTATCATAAAACATGAGAAACGTTATCATGACATAGTTAACTGAACTGTAGAGCTTGTCTCAGTGCTCCATAGTACCATTGAAGAAGGAGGCGACAGCTATGTGTTGTTACTCATTAGAGCATGTGGACAGTTCATGCAATCTAAACCAATAGCATGCAGAAGGCAGATCTCGTGCGGAACGCAGAGGAATACATTACAGAGAACATCTATTCTCTGTTACAATAAACAGAGAATAGAAAATTGCTATGATTTAAATAATTTTATCTAATGAATTTATTCTGTTCTTTCTTTTCCTTGTATAACTTTTACAGCACTTGTTTAAAATTAACAGTTCATTTAGAAACTGCTTTTTATGGAGTAGGTATTTGTTTTGTAGCTTGTAAATTACTCAATATTGTTTCTGCAGTTTTATAAATTGTCATTCCTTTAATAAAATAAATTTCATCTATATTAAATTGAACTATTTGTTCTATGGTAGGGGCCTGAGAAGCTGTAACTTCTTTCTTTCCCAAAAGTTGCAAAAGTTTTGAGCTATGAGCTTTGAAATATGGCGTGAAAAGTGACAGTTTTTCTGCTATGATGATTTTATCATACAGCTTAAAAGATGAGGGATGGTTTATAAATGGAAATTCCGTAGAGCTAGTGAAAGAATTTGATTACTTGGTTATGAAGTTTTCAAGCAGTGGGTGTAGGGTAATGTATCACATCAGAATTTTTTTATATAATTATTGTATGAGTTGATTTTCTATAAATGCCATAATTCAGTTTATTGTTTATTATTATTATTATTATTATTATTATTATTATTATTATTATTATTGTTATTATTATTATTATTATTATTATTATTATTATTATTATTATTATTATCTTTAAATCAGGAAAGGGAGGTAACTATTATTTTCAATTTCTAATGTGAATTTTGTACCTTTATCTTGTAAATATAAAAGTTTTAAAGCATCATTTATATGCTTATCAGGAAAAATAGCAAAAATATCATATACGTATGTGTGCCAAGTTTTAAAAATGAATGGGAATGATTTAGTGACTTCTATTTCAAAATAGCTCATGAAAAGATCAGCAAGAAAAGGTGAAGGTGGATTCCCATTCCTAAGCCAGAAGTTTGTTGATAGAACGTCCATTAAAATTAAAAAGCTTTTGATCCAAACACAGATTAGTAAGTTTAACAAAATAATTTATTAATTCATCATTTAATTCTATAAAACTTACTTATAATTGTGGACTGCTAATTCTTCACAATAAGGTATCACAAAACACTAATATATGCACATGTAGATTTGAACTGTAGTTTTCATTACAGTTTCACAAACACATCTGTACTCTTTGGCTGAGAAGTGATGCTCTCACTACAAACCAAGCTAAGCATTTTGTTCAAGATGCCTATGATTGGTAAGCCATCAAACATGACTATGTTGTCAGTATCAGTCATCAAATAACATCTCTCCTTTCTCTGCATTATGGATGCCTAACATTTATTTATCTGATTTATGATGAATACTATGGTTTCAGAGGACATGTTAACAAATTATTAGCACTATACTTAAAAATTTGTGTGCAGTGTACCAAATAAGTTGGAAAAAAGGGAATGTTACACACACACACACACACACACACACACACATATATATATATATATATATATATATATATATATATATATATATATATATATACACACACACTGTTAAATCAGAAAATAATATAGTAAAGTCGGGCGGGCATACCCCAAGGATCAGTGCTTGGATCTACACTTTTCTTGAGCTAAACAATCTGCCTACACCACAAAACAGTAAACATCTATGCCGATGATACATCCTTAATATGTTTGAGTGATTGCATTGATACACTAGAACAAAAAATAACAAACGCAATTGGGGAAATCCTATAATATCTTCTATATAGTGGATTGAAGCTAAATGTAGATAAAACTAAAATTATGGTATTCCAAAAGTCTAACAACCCTACAGATAAACTAAATATAAATATTAACAACTGTTCCTTGGAGCAGGTAAACAACTTTAAATTTTTAGGCATAAACATTGATGAAAATTTAACATATAATACACAAGTAGATGCGGTTTGCAAAAAAGTGAACTCAGGACTGTTTCTACTAAGACAATTGGCAAAATACAAGAACAATTATATTCTAAATACAGCTTACTATGGAATTATTTACTCACATTTAGCATATGGAATAGAAATCTTGGTGGGTAGAAGTAAATCCAATATTGGCAGGATATTAAAAATACAAAAAAATGCATCAGATACATGTACAACCTTCACTATTGACAGTCCTACAGAGATACATTCATAGAACAAAAAATATAAACCATAAGTCTCTCTATATGTACATAAAAGTATCTTACTCGTCAAAAATAAGTAAGAATTTAATATGCTCAATAAAGACTGCCATAACCATGATACTAGGAGGCCAAATGATTTTCATAGGGTGAGCACAAATAAAAATCAAACTAATAAAGACGCTTGTAAAATAGGAGCCATATTTTATACCAAATTACCAGTGCAAGTAATGAATAGCGTAAATATAAAATTCAATAGTGTTTTAAAATCTTACCTAATTAAGAAGTGTTTGTGTAGTATTGCAGAATTATAATGCTTGTACATATCTATAATTATATTTTGTATTTATTTGTAATAATTATCATCTGATTATAACATCACGTTTGATATTAATATTTCAGAGAATATCAGATGTTCTTGTAAAGGGAATTTACATCAATAAATATTATGAAGTGACTTGACTATTTCAGCTTCAAGAATGAGAAATGGAAGCCAATCATAGCACACTCCCATTCCTGATATTTCTATTAATGGCCTCATTCTTACACAAATGTCTAGCACCTCAAGGACAGTGTTACATTACAAAAATTACATCAAATTAACACATATATCGATACATACAATGTCTTGGAACTTTAAGAAATAAATTTATGTCAACTATCAACAGGTCAAAGAAACACTTGTACATTTTTAATATTTTGAATTCTGTGAATAAATACCATGTTGTTTAATGATGCTATTCTGTGAGTAAATGGTATGGTACTTAGCTACCACTACTAACAGCAAAGCAATTAAACATTCTTTTGCAAAGCAACCCTGAAGAAGAGTTCTCTACCATCTGAGGTAGAATTCATGAGTCTGGAGAAAGTCCAACTTCGTAGTTGCTCATCACCAGCTCAGGGCAACACTGAACTGCCTTTGACTAAAGTTCTGAGAAGACCAAAGCAAGGAATTCTCTTCCTTTGGTAATATCATTGGAGAACCAAGAGGCAGAACCCACCAAAGTAGAAGACCCTTGGGAAGCAATTGCCTTAGCAATGAGTTTGAAATCCATCTCAGCATCACCTTGGCACACCAACAATGTTAGGTTTATCTATTTCATCACCTAATGGAGCAGCAATGTTGGAGTTGGGAAGAATAGGTAGCAAGGGCATGATAGTAGCAAGGATACTTAAATATTGGCATAGATTGAAATCATTGGACGAGCATAATATCTTGAGGCAATGTTTAATAATCCAAGAAAAATCCAGTGCTGGGATGAATGGACTCAAGGAATAAGGAGAATTTTACAGGAAATAGGAATGGGTAACATGGGAGGAGAGAGAGGAGTTAGTTAAATTTTTCTGGTAAAAGTGAGGAAGAGAGTGGAAGATATAGAGAAACAAGAATTATTTCAAAGTCTGGAAGGAAAAAAAAATTTGGAACTATATAGACAATTAAAGGTGCACTGGGGAAGGGAGAAGTATTTGGATGTAGGTAATAGGTTAGTGAGAGAAGGGTGGGCGTGGTTTAGATTAAGTGCACATAAGCTAAGGGGAGATAGGAAGGGAGCGAATTTGGATAAGTGTCCTCTTTGTGGAGAGGCAGATAATGATTTGCATTATATAATTGAATGTGAAGAAACTAAGTTGTTGAGAGATCAGTTTTTACCTAAACAATGGGAGAATATTAACAAAGAAGTATTAAACGTTAGGATAATGAAAATACAAAAGGAGAGGGATATAAAAAGAATAGGAGAATATATGGGGAGAGTAAAAGAAAAATGGTTTAGAAAAATAAAGCAATATGAATTTGTTATGACCCACCATGCATAAATAACCACAGTGTTAAAATCCATGATGGACTAAAGAAAGAAAAAAAGAATAGCAACTCAAACTAATGTATTAAAAATTGTAAGATTTTTGTATAGCAGTATGGAAATAAATACAGACATATACTAAGGTTTAGAATTATTTTTAGGTTGTTTCAATTTTGTTTTATATAAGTATTAATTTGTTGTGAAGTTGATAACTATGCTTACCAAATTAGCCAATTCTTTTATAAAGGAAGTTTGCTTTATTATATAAATGAAAATTTATATAATACTTTCATTATGCTGCCAGATAGGTTTACAGAGTATAGCACATAGAATGGAATTATATTAACACCATCCATAATGAATTAATTGTTCTTCCACACTGACATGTATGATAGGGCAAGGTTGGAAAGACAGAATCAGAGGACTGAAAAATTCAATGCCATAGCCAGGATTTGAACCCGGTTTACCAGGAAAAGTGTGATGGAGCTGGAGAATTTAATATCCTACCGGCATGTTGTCATGGTATCTCAGTGGTTAGAACAATGGACGGATACCGTGAGCTCCATGGTTCAAATCCTGGCTATGGCATTGAATTATTCAGTCCTCTGATTCTATCTTTCCAGTCATCCATACTCATTTAATTTTGGTTGGTATAAATGTCTCTAGGAATACGTCAAAGCATTTAGATGCAAACCCAAAAATCTGATGTGTTCACGAAATCAAACTTATTCTCAGGTTGTAATAAGTAATAAGTAAGCGTATAGAAATAACAGTCTAAACTGTTTATTTTCAGTCTGGAACCCCTTTGCGACTGGTATGTGAGGCTGTCCGTTCCATTCTGGCAATATCTGACTTATTTACAGAAAAAGCACAATTCCAATGGATGCTGGCAACCTGTTTGGAACTAGGAAAACACCATCCTTCAGAGGATGAAGTACTGCATCAGTACCTGGTTCTTGGTGCATGCAAAGCAGCTGCTGTTTTGGGTCCTGTAAGTACTCCATGAGGCGCAAATGAAAGAGCAGTCTAAACCATCAGTTTATAATAAATATAAAATGATGAACAAATTTCATTTACACCTAAAGAAAGGAAAAATATGGGTTTTTATTAGTCAGTAGCTCATTATTGTTAGAATATTTTATAGCATTATCTTTTCAAATGCATATTAGTGTTGAAAAATGGAGTTGAATTTTACGATTACATGATGGTATAAAATTTGAACTGCACATCATATAGGAAGTTTAGCTACATTTTTCTTATATGAAAGCATGCTCTTAAATTTATGCCTGCTCCATTTTAAACTAGACTGCAGATATTGTTTATGCTTATGCTTCTTCAACCATTCTGTGTATCCCATTTGTCATTACATTGGTGCTTTTCCTACCAGTCCCGTTCTGAGTCTTTGGGTGGAAACCAGAGTATCCCTAGTGGCTTATGAATGTTACTTGCTTCTCAGCAGTTATGCTTGCTGTTTATCATGCATTCCTACATGCTTGTCTTTTGTTTCCTTTTTCAATATTTCCTTCTTATCACCATTATGGTGCTCATTCGCTTGCTTTGCTGCTCCCTTAAGTATCATTTTAAGATGCTGCTTCAGAAATTGAACTATGAATTATGTCCTACCTTACCAAGGAGGGAAACCTTTTTCCATGCACCCCATTTCATCTTGAGTCATTTTCAGTTCTAAAATCAGTTACTCCAACATTGGTCTTCTGTTCTGCCTTATTGAAGCTTTGGTTCCAGTTTGGCCAGAGTACCTTCATTTATAGGTAGGGACCTGCATTTTTCGTGTTTATGATAACACCGACTTTTTTAAAACTATTCCCTAAAATGCTTGGAAAACAGTTACCTGTACATAACGTTGTTAATAATTTGAAAATTAGGCAGATTTATTTCACGAAATAAAACGAAATGAGACAATAACGTGAATATGTCAACTTAATCAATTTTATGTGCATAATAATGCAAATTCACGGTGTTTAGCGACTGGTCGATTGCAAACACTGCATCAAAGTGTTATTATAGTCAACTTATTCTCCCACTCCATTACCTCAACTCATGCACATGCGTCATTCTGCTTAAGAGGCTGGTCAGTAACACTCTTGCTTAGCGTTATTGTTTTCTCCCTGTGGTCTTTTACGTTTAGTATTATGCCCAAGGTGAGCATTAGTGCAAAGGAAAGGGCTCTTGAATTAAAAAATGATGGATTATATGCATCTGATTCAAAAACCATAATGTGCCAATACTGTAACTGTACGATATCTTGGATAGAAAACATACGTGAACCAAGCACGTAAAGTGAGAAACACCAATGACTGAAGAGGTCACCTACAGCCAGTACTTGCTCTTGTCATAAGAGGCAACAAAGTATTGTAGTGTAATTTTGGTGATAACAAAAGAGTTATTGCAAGGGATAATTTTTCCAAGAGGACTACGGAGTCTTTTCTTAAAGTGAATATACCGCTAAAGAAATTGGAGCACCCTACTATTAAAGAATGGATGAATGAATTTATTGAAGGTATGTTGAAATTATTATTATTATTATTATTATTATTATTATTATTATTATTATTATTATTATTATTATTTGATGCAGTAATTTGTGTCATAAATTATTTAAATGTAAAGAATGATTATAGTATGAATATGCATTTTTATGTGACATTGATTTGAGATGTTTGTTGATTGTAATTATTGTCGAGAAGTAAGTTTATACTGCCTTACTGAAACTGACAATAATAGCGTGCAATAATGCAGCGAGGGGGTGAGCTGTTTATCATTATTAGAGACGAGGAAGTTACGTAATGTTGGCGCGTTTTTCTTTAGAATTTGCTGGAACATTTTCCCTAGAGCATATGTATTTATAATTTTCATTGGATATAAAAATAGATGCTAATGTTGGCGCATTTTATTAGCCAATAGCAGCTCAGTTATAATCTTTAGGCATATCGGGGTGTAGGAGTATAAAAAGGGCTAGGTTAGAGGTAAAGTCCTTCAGTCCGTCAGTTCACCGAAAATATTTGTATGCTGCACGTCGCCTTCAGTCCGTCAGTTCGTCGAAAACATTTGTATGTTACATGTCGCCTTCAGTCCAGCATAAATATTACACGTCGGCTATCGATTCGCAAGTTACGCGTATCAGAGTTATGAAAAATCTCAAGTATTGTAAAGTTAATGATACAAAAAGTTGAAGTACGTGAATTAAGAATGATCAGTAAATAAGTTATTATAACAGTTTCAGTTTGGCGAGTGTCTAGATCAATGTGTAAATGTGATAGTGAAAGTGTTCGACAATAAAAATGTAAAAGAAATTCTTTCATCAGTGTTATCTTTGGATAAAAGACTCCTTTCCATTTACACAACCTGTATAAAGAGATGTGCTCGACCAAAAAGATCATAGCTAGCCGGAGGACAGTGAACCAAAATTAAATAAAATAACAGTAGCAATTCTTTAAAACAAACACTAATACTGCCGCAAATTGCTAACACCAGATGGAGCTACAAACCTAACAAAGAATCACGTCACAAAATGGCTTCACCACGTGGAGTAAACAAATATACAAAAACATTATAAGTAATACCGTCGCAAATTGGCTCCCAAACGTGGGGCTCGAGAAATTAAACAAAAAATAAATATAACAAAGTAACTATCGCATATTATTATTATTATTTGTCTCTTCGGAAACGGAGCTTTATAACATTAATTCCAAACATCTTTTTAGTAGGTGCTGGAAATTTGCCGCAAGTTAGATAGTTAAGAGAGAAGTATGTTGCACTGCTGAGAGATGAAAGAGATCAATAAGTGAAAGAAGCAGTTTGTGGTCAGAAGGTTATGTTACTATGTAATGAAACGACAGATCAGATGGGTTGATGTGTATTTGTCGTTTATTTCGCCTCTTGAACCAAAAATAGAGCAGGAGTTGTATGTTGCTGATGTACATATTCTGGAAGCAGCTGTTGCAAAATCGTGCAGCAGGGCAATACTTAATTCTGTATCGAAGTACTCTATTAACTACAACAATATCTTCGGATTGGTAAGCGACAGTGCAAAATATATGACAAAGTGCTTCGGTTCCTTGACTGTCTTCCTCGGAGGGAATGCAGTTCACATTCAATGTTGGGCACACTGCCTAAATTTGGTGGGATGCATATTCATGAAAGAACTGACGAAACTTAATGCAGCTATGGCTAAGGTTAAAGCTGTGTTTCTCAATACGAGAAAGAGAAAGCACCTATATGTGCGATTTCTCAAACAAAAGCATCCGTCTGAAAACCCTAAATTGTTTCCAGTACCAGTACTGATAAGTTCATATAATTGAGTTTGTGCAGTTAGAAGATCTGGACTCAGTCAGCAATGCTGGTATCAATTTCATAAAATTATTGACGAATGATGAAGTAAGTATAATTTCAGCAGAGACAACATTCGTCAAGGAACATGCCGATGATTTAGGGAATATATTACTGAACTAGAAGGATCATCACACCCAATAAGTGCCTCACTTTATGGAGAACTCTGGAAAATATTGAAAAATTTCAAAGTAGGAAAAGAAGAGAATTTTTATAGTGAAACAGAAGAAAATCTAATTTGCGTCAGAAGCACAGATGTTCAACGAGATGTTAAAATCAGCTATGAAAAACACTGCAGCATTAGCATTTGCAAAATTCCAGTTAGTGAGTCTGCTAATAAGTGGTATTCAGCACTTGAAGTGTTTAGTCCAGTACTCATCATTAACAGTAATGTCAATTCAACACTAATGAAAAAAGTGAAGTCTATTCCAGTCTTTAAAAATGAGAATAATTCAGTGATCACAAAAGGGTACAGTGAACTTCAAGAGCAAACCAATCAAATTATGTTGAGAGATGGAAACATAAATATTGTGATACTTCTGAGTAGTTTACTTGACAGTCATCTTGAGTGTAGTGACAGAGCTCTCCAATCAGTGTGGTATCCATGTGCTAATGTTGGCTGTAAACATTTGTTTTCCCGGGAGTTTTGAGTGACTTGCATTTCAACAGGAAGGAAGAAAATGCAAACATTATGGCAATGTTCTCCTTTGACAGTTAGAAAACACAACATAATGTATTTTGCTTTAATGGTATTATGCCCATTTCAGTGAGACTTAATAGTCAGTCATTGTTGACTGTGAAATTTTCTTTTCTTACTACTCAGGAGTTTCGAGTGACTTGGGTAGCAACAGGAAAGCAACACAATGTTCTCCTTTGTCAGTTAGAAAAAATAATATTATGTACTTTGCTTTCATATTATGCATTCTTCAGTGATAATTGAATGCTAAAAATGTGTGTTTTTAAAAATAAAAGCACATTGTTCTTCAATAATTTATTTACATAAAAAGTACCTTTAAAATCCCAAAATATGATAATAAAAATTAGTAAAAATAAGGTGAAATTCTGAAAAAATAACACGAAATTCCCCAAAAATAACCCGATTTCCACCAAAAAATAAAACAAAAAATGCAGGTCCCTATTTATAGGACAGCTCTAAAAATGACCGAAAGGTAGTATGTTTTTGTATGTGCCTTTGTTACAGAGTAATATTTTTAATTGTAGTTTTCAGATTTGTGTCCTTAATTCTGTATGAACATGGGATCTTGACTGAATTATGAGTGATATCACTAATTGTTTTGTTTACATTTAGGTGTTATGAAATGTAAACCATTCAAAACTTGTTTTTTCCACTCCTTTTTCTTTTTCTTAAGACTCTCCTCCCAGAGATAATTAAGCTTTCTTCTCTTAAAAATATCCTCATATTGTCAGTTTAAATCTTATTATATTTCAATTTTAAACATTCTTTTTTATTATAAATTTAACCATTCAAAACTTGTTTTTTCCACTCCTTTTTCTTTTACGTAAGACTATCCTCCCGGAGATAATTAAGCTTTCTTCTCTTAAAAATATTCTCATATTATCGGTTTAAACCTTATTATATTTCCATTTTAAACATTATTTTTTATTATAAATTCATTAACTGTTAAAAACAGAAACACCACAAACAATGAAGTTTTCTTCATGTTGAATTAGGAATGAGTCACACTATTTCTACACAAAACCTTCACTTACTAAGTTAATAAAACTGAAATATTTTCCAGGGCATTCGTACTCATCAGCAGTTTGGTGACTGAAGCATGTTCCTGCTTCCTTCCTCTTCCTCCTCTTTTGGCTGGGTTGGATCCTGCTGCCATCTACTGGTGGAGTGAACAAAGCTGTAACAACCTAATTTCAAAATTTATAATATTTTCTTCATTCTTGACAATGAATATTTTCTCCCAAATAGTCAGTTATAGTGATGAGGTTTGACCAATGTGGTGATGTGATACAGCAGATTTGTCTGTTTGTTTGTTTTATGTTTCTCTGGTGTTCTTTTAATCTGATGTTCAAATTTCTCTTGGTTTTGCCTAATAGAATTTTTCACAATCTTCACAGTTGATCTGGTAGATTTCTGATTTGAGTGTATTCAGGATTGTGTTTTTCAGTGGTTTGTTCAGCAAATTGTTCAGATTGTATCTGTTTGAAGAGCTAATCGGATGCCAAACTTATTGAATATCTTTTCAAATTTTCTGAACGCACATAGATGATAGGTGAACCCTTTATATTTCCTTACTGTCACTATATATCTCAGCATAGTTATTTGGGTTATTTCTTTGAGTTTACTGCTCTGTAAATTTACATCTTAAATATTGAACCTGCCATTTGCCACCACAATTTCCATTATGCATTGGTATTCTTTTGAATATTCTTCTCTGCTTAGAGGGACGTTGTTTAACCTAAGGTTTAGACTTCTGAAAACTGCAAGTTGGTGTGAGATCGGATTGCATTCATTCTTTTTAATGTAATTATCTACATATGTTTATTTTCTGTGGATTCCAAATGTAAATTTCTTCTGGTCTCTGATTATTTTGAGGTCCAAAAAGGGCAAGGTATTATTTTCTTCAGTTTCCATTGTGAATTTTATGCCTACATCCTGCAAATTTAGTAGTTTTACAGCATCTTCTTTGAGTTTATCTGGTATGATTGCAAAGATATCATCTACATATCTGAGTCAAAATTTTAAGATGTGGGGAAAGGCTTTTACTACATGTGTTTCTATGTGGCTCATGTATATATCTAGGATGGGTGACAGAGGGCTTCCCATAGCTAGATCTTGTGCTTGCTTATAGAACGTGTTGTTGAATGTAAAATAATTTTGTTGGATGCATAATTCTGTCAAGCTTACAATTTCATCTAATTCTGCAGTACGTGTTGCTAATGTCTCTAGCCATCTTCTAAGAAGTATGGACAGCTTTTCTATTGGAATACTTGTGAAAAGTGCTTTGACATCAAAAGAGACCATTATCTGGTTAACTGGCATTCTAAAGTCTTTGATCTCGCTGATCAGCTTCAATGAATTTTGATTTCTAGAATTTTCAGATTTAATGAAAGTTTTTAATTTGTAAACTAACAATTTCATTACAAAGTAGTCAGTAGGTTAATTCCATTAATGATGAGTCTCATGCTGTGGCCTTTTTTATAAACTCAAAGAAATAACCCAAACAATTACACTTGAGACAATCGGTGACAGTAACTGGAAATATAAAAAGTTCACCTATCATCCATCGGCGTTCAGAAAATTTGAGAAAATATTCAGTAAGTTTGACATCCGATTAGCTTCTCAAAACAGATACAGCCTGAACAATTTGCTGAACAAATCACTGAAAAGCACAATCCCAGATACATTTAAATCAGGAATCTACCAGGTTAACTGTGTAGATTGTGAAAAATTCTACATAGGCAAAACCAAGAGAAATTTGAGCATCAGATTGAAAGAAAACCAGAGAAATATAAAACAGAAACTAGCAGGAAATTTTCTGTATCATATTACTTTTGGTCTGAGAACCACAACATGGTCAAACCATAAAATTGTTAAAACAAGTTTCCTCATTACTAGAACTAACTATTTGGGAGTAAATATTCATTGTCAAAACTGAACAAAATATTGTAAATTTTGAAATGCTGCCATGAGTAGGTTGTTAGGGCTTTGTCAATCCACCAGTAGATGGCAGCAGGATCCAACCCAGCCAGGAGAGGGGGAAGAGGAAGGAAGTAGTAATATGCTTCAATTGCCAAATTGCTGATGATGAGGATGAGTGCCCTCAAAAACATTCCAGTTTTATTAACTTAGTATGTGAAGGTTTTGTGTAAAAATAGTGTGACTCATTCCTAATTCATCAGAAGAAATGTTTCATAATCTCTTGATTACATCGTCAGCTTCTGCTTCCATGCTTACTCAGTGTTTATTTGAGTAATTCACAAAATTTTTTAAGGAACATGGTATAATATTAGTTCCTCAAAATAAATACAAAACATAACACATTTGTTAGGTTTTCTAAAAAGGAGGGTTTTTCAAAAAAATTAAAATCTGGCATTTATCAATTAAACTGCTTAAATTGTGATCAAACTTACATTGGAAAGACAAACTTTATTTGGAAACCAGAGTAAAGGAGTAATTTGGAAATTTAATTGGAAACAAATTGATAAATCAGTGTAGCATATCAGTTTAGGTAATTATAATCATGAAATAAATACAGAAGTTAAATTATTAAAGCATTTAAATGGACTTATAGTTAAAAGATTTAAATGCACCTATAGATTTTAGAGGAAATATTTATTTTGAAGATTACAGATCATATAATGAATTTTAAATACTGTCAATTGATTCTGTAACAAATTTGTTTTACTTCCAGTAGATGGTAATGCTATAGCAAACCATTCATCACCTATACCTTGATCAGCGAGAGTTGAGTTGCAATGTAAACAAATGCACGTGTTCTTGTCCATAGCATGGGTGTCGTATTCTTCCTCTTTTACAACTAGTTCCCAAAACATTGCCTCAGTTTAAGCTTTTTTGGAGGATTGTTTAATGTTATTTATATACCTATAAAATGGTTGCATGTAGCTGGATTAGTTAGAGCTATTCCATAAAGGAATTTAGTGGTGCAAATATGTTTCTGAAAAATACCACAGCCGATATGGGAGATGGAAGATGTACCTTCCATTGTATTATGCACGTGCCTTACTTCCCCGCCTCTCCATCCGAGTGGGACAGGCATTACTTGGATCATTTTCAGGTAAGAACAGGCCCATTTTCACATACCAATAAGTTATTGCCATTCATTCACAGTAAGGACAGTGATGGCATGGTTAAAGTTGTGGCAAAAGGACTTTGTTGTATTCAATGTTGAAGCAGATTGGCTTTGATTTTGTGAATAGGAAAGAAAAAACAAGTGTTTATGACAGAGAATATATTGTTGTGTAGCGTCATAAATATTTACGAAACAAAGGTGGCGGAACAGGGTGGTTTAACACACAGTGTAGTGGACTGTCAACCGCTGCCAAAATCTGAATAAAAGTAAAAGCAAAACGGTATTATTATTTACCTCTTGTGATATATTAGGTATGATATACAAAGTAGCGTATTACAAAGAAAACAAATGTTCATTAAGTATATAATCTCCAAGTCCTGCATATAAAGCAACGTCAGTGATGCAATCCCAAATGTGCACCAGTAGTGTAAACCGAAAAAAAAATGCCTTCCCCCCATTCCTCCATCTTCTCCTTTCCGTTTACACACGGAAGGATATGTACATATCAACTCTCGCTGAACTAGGTATAATGACAATGACTTGTCAATGCAAATATACGAGTAAACAAGGAAGAGGAAGCTGACAGTTTAATCAAGAAATTATGAATATGTTCTTCTGAATTTATATTTTAGAAAGATAAGTCAAGTGTCGTTACAAAATATTTTTGTAATTTATAATATTTTGTTGCTTCACTGTTACTAGCTTCAATTCTTACATATTCTTCTTTTAATTCATTCTTTTATACAGCATTGGTTACCTTGTGAGCATTGCACCTGATAACCATCTGCTTAAAAGGCATTTTATTACTTTCTCTATTGTTTACTTATACTAAGTAGAGGAAGTATTATATTTTACACAAAAATTCAATTTCGAGATTTCACCAGAAATACATGTTTTGATATCCCCTGAATCCCCCCAAAAATTTTAAAATGTCTGCATGTGTGTGCCCTGTCTGTCTGTGACAGCATAACTCAAAAATACAAAGTTGGTTACACACTAAACTTGTATTTAAGTTCAACATCTTCCAAGGATGCGACACAAAGATTTTCATGTACATTCCTCCATCCCAAACTACCATTTACATGGAACATTTGTCTTTATTTTTTATTTTCTTATCGTCTCTCAATAATTTTGATTAAAATATATGCGTTTAAGATACTGCCATCACAAGTAAAATTTTCTGTGAATAGCCTATGAAGTCCTCTCATTCTGAATGAATTTTGTATAACTTGTAATTGCAAAAGATAGGCAAGAGCTTACTCCACAAAAAAGTGCATCTTGTTAAAACACACAACTTATGTTAAACCTTTTGTAGCATTAACTGTTTCCAAGATATTTTTTTATAATCAGTTTGATTTGTCAAGTACTTACACTTCTTCCAAAGTGATAAGTTGCTATTCATATTTTTCTGGTAGTCATGCAAACAGCACGGAACCTCAAAGCCATCACATAGCAACTCACATTTAAAAGATTTAACTGTCGTTTAAGCCTACCGTATTCTCCGTGTACCTACAATTAAATTGTAATAAAGCCATTTATGCAAATGCTTAACTGACTTAACAAGAAGTAAATAGAAGGATAACCTTTGGTAAGAATAGATTGTGCAGCAGTGGGTAGAGAAGGTCATTGCATAGATTTTTTCTTTCATACAGCCTCTTAACTTTCATTTTTTACTCAAAGCTAAAACTATTCACTCTTTCCTTTAGTTGTTTTTAACATTCTTACAAAAGTTACAAGGATACTTGTTCTTATCAATTGAATAAACATCTGCTACACTTCTCGTATGCTGTACATTCCTGTATCTCTGTATTACACTGTAACTTCTTCAGCAGGATGGAGAATCATATGAGAGAGTACGAAAGATGGTGGAGAATAGCCTACGCTCAGGATTCTTACCAGTGCGCTTAGCAGGACTGCATGGGGTTTTGTATCTGCTTCAGTCAGCACCATCCAAAGCACCAACACAGCTTCCAACAAATCTCAGCACAACAATCACCACAGAAGAATCTCTTCACATTCAACCAGTCACCATTGAATACATTCAGAGACACATTGATCCTAATAATGGGTTAGTATTGTTATACCTAGAAACTTAATCCATTGAGCATGTTATTTTAGGCTTGTAAAAGATAAGTGCAGTCATTGCTGGTATGGTGAGGAAAAGTTAGCCATTGCTTTGGTGGCAGTGTGTTTGCAAGGTCTGCATCCCAGATAAAGACAGAGCGTTAGAAATGTAGAACACCAGTATTCCTTATTAAGCCTTAGAAATTTACAAAATTGATGACAGCAGCTGGTTAGTCTAGGGTCAATTCCCACCTTACTGTCAAACTGTTTACTTAAACTAAGATGTTTCAGTTCCCTGCCTGTTTATTGTGTTTGATGCTATAGGAAGTCTACTACATCAACTAGTTTCTGGGTTCCAACTGTGACAACTTGTAGCTAAGAGATGGTGCACATTTTTATGCCTTCTATTGATTTGCAAATGCTAAATGAATTAATTTTTAGAAGCTTTGTAACAGGAAGGCAAAATTTAGTATTTAAGCATTAGAAGTCAAATTTGGGACATGTTTGTTTCACTTACTCTGTAATTTATATGGAACACTTTTCAGACGCTTTCGCTTCTACTACCAGGTGTAGGTCGACTGGCATGCTGGTGTCTTCTTCATTCTGGTCTCTGGTAGATGGTGAGATAAATTTAGTATAGATGTCCGGAGGCAAGATTTCAAAGTTCACAACTCTGTGTTTGAGTTTTTGGATAAAACTCTTCTCCCATACAGCAAGTTATAGAGAATGCTTTACTTCTTTTAGTAGTTTGGAGTTTGTGTCTGTTTCGTGGTTGCATTCCGAAAAGGGTGCTGCAATGGTTAATTTGTCTGTCTGTTTATATTTTTTATGTTCTATATGCTTTTTGGTACGGATGCTCATGTTGCGCTTGGTTTTTCCAATGTATACTTTGCTTTCTTGGCATTAATCTTGTAAATCCCAGGTTTGAAAGTTTTGGTACCTGATCTTTGGGAGGTGCTCTCAATAGGTTTTCAAGTTAAATTTATTTTGAGGGGCTAGGATTATGTTATGGTTTGAAAAGATATTTTGGAACCTGTTCATACACATGAGTAATAGTAATATGCACTATAATGAGTACTAACCTTGTTATAAGAAGTATTGTCCATCTGCACTGAGGTATTCCTGGCATTCCTCGTCACCGTGAGGTTGTAATTCATGAATGGTTTTGGTTTTAAAAGTTTAGCAGCTATATGAACAGAGGTTTTTGGAACATCCACTTGCTGTGTAACACATCTTAGAGACTTTTTTGGAGAACATTCGAATGATACACCAATTTTGTAAATTTTTTCCTCCATTAGAACATGCCTTTTTCGCTTTTTAGGTATAGTGTTTAGCTATCCCTTTGTATTAGACTTATTAACCAGACATCTGATAGTATCTCTGTTTGGAATATCAGGAATTGTCTCCCAAAATTGTTTACACATCTGTGTACATGATTCAGTTTTTACACATGTATCATATATAAATATTCTTTGTTCAAGCATGAATTTTTGCTAATGGCAGTGACTAATAAGGTACAAGAACATATACTCTAAAGTAGTTCACACACAGCACAGATGTTTGAATAAGTTTTCACTTTTGAGATGCACAATGAGCAAACTCCAGTCTTTACAGCATGAGCACAAGGAAGCAACTACACAATATATCACAGTCATTTGCTAGGAGCTAGTAAAACAATATCGAAGTCACTACAGCGCAAGCAAATCACACATGTGCACAATCATGGCTAGGCCACAAAATGAATGCTTGTAATTGAGGATAACTGAGTGAATAAGTTTTATCAGAAACAATCAATAATTTAGAATATAAGAGTACAGCCTAAATGCAGTGAGCAAATGAGCATTTTGAATGTTCTAGCATGCAGGACACACCAAAATAAGCAGTTGCACTCATCTAGAAATTAGCATTTTCAGAATCTGGGCAGTTTACTTACACATGATTCTTACAGCATATGTGCAAGACAAATGAATTTGTAGTTCATCAAAATCCTAAACATACTACTGCCTTCCCTCCTAGGTTCTAGTTCTGGTTCTAGTTTGAAAAAGGGTGGGTTTTATGCCCAAGCACTGCGACCTTAAGATCTATTGCGCATCCCACCTTTCATCAGTTAAGTAGTCTGTTGCTCGATATGAACTTAACCAGACTGCTAACTGAGGCTTTCGATAGTTCATCTATCTTTGGAAAGTGATTGCCAAAAATACTTGCTCTTTGATTCGCAAGAGCAGGGCAATCACATAATAGATGAGTAACAGTCTCATCTCCTTCTAGACATCTACTACAGATAGGGTTGTTAAACAATCCCATTCTGTATAGATTAAACTTTAGGGCACAGTGTCCTGTAATGAATCCTGTTGCCCATGCAAGTCTTCTTCTACTAAGACCGTGCAAGTATTTTGCCTGGCTGTTATCCAGGTCTGTAATAAACAACTTGGAATGTCTGCAATCCTCAATGGAGTTCCAGTAGTTCTTGTGTTCTGCTTGAACCCAGCACTTAATAGCCTGTTTCACTAGTCTGTAGGACACTCCCAGTACAGGCTCCGGACCAAAAAATGGGATTTCACTGCCAATCTTGGCTGCTTCATCTGCTTTCTCATTGCCTGGTATACCTATGTGTCCTGGCACCCACATAAGTTGAACCTTGTTGTGTTCAGCCAATGTCATTAAGGATTCCCGGCATTCTGAGATGAGCTTTGATTTTATTGATGGTGATTCAAGTGCTTTAAGAGCAGCTTGACTGTCTGAGAGGATAAGAACACTTCTATTCTTATATCTCCTTTTAATGCTTCCCATGACACTGGCTAGGATTTCATAAACCTCAGCCTGGAAAACTGTAGCTGAGTTACCAAGACTATAAGAAATCTTGGTGCCATTACCGTAAAGCCCAGCCCCCGTTCCTGATTTGGTTCCAGAACCATCAGTATACCACATTGGGCCTTTATTATTATGAGGTTTTACCAGTCTTTCCCATTCACTCCGCTGTGGATAGGAGACCGTAAATTTCAAATCAAACTTGAATCTTGTTTCAAGAATGTCAGTCCCCATTTTGAGTATCTGTTGTACATTCTTATCCCAAGGAAGCTTGAGATGATTAATATGTCCAGTATTAGACACTTTGGTTTGGCGACAAATACGGTGATACACGATCATGGCTTCTGCCTTCATCCATATGTGGAGAGGTGTGAGCCCAATCAGCATCTCCATTGCTGCAGTTGGAGTAGTTTTGAAGGCTCCCATAATTGAAATGCAGAAGGTCCCTCCTAGGTACTATCATCCAGTAGAACTGTTTTATTATGAGTAAGTAAAGTAAACAAAAAAGGGGCTATGAATTAGGGATGTTAAATAAACAATCTTTATTTTAATAAATATTTCCAGCCTTTACAAAGTTGTTGGCTAGCATTGTCATTCACATGTATAGACAAAATGCTCATGCAGTTTAATCCCAGCATTTCATTAAACTTTGCATTGCTTCAGCTGTTGTATCTTCCCTGTTCTTCTCACATCACTCTTTTTTTGCTGCAGCTGTCATCCACACTTTCTCTAAGCACTTTATTTGCGCATTGCTCTATCGCAATTACAGCTATTTCTCACTGAAAACAAATTTGAAGCACTTCCAGTTTTGCTAATCATCAACATCATCTTAAAGAAGGTCACATACACTGCAGGGTTAAATTCACTTATTTTCTACAATAAATCTCATAACCCATATACTCAACTATAGCATAAAAGTGAAATTAATGACATATAGGAGCATGCAGTATTGACAATTGTTGCTTCCTGCATTTTCAGCTCATCTTCAGTAGCATATATCCCCACCTCTTTACACACCAGATAGGCATGATCTTGGCTGTGACTTGCCAATAAAGTAATATTCCAGACTGGCCAGTATAGGCTGCTTAAAAAGCATCATCAATTACTGAATATGATAATTGCTTTAGTTATTTGGGTTAGAAAGCAATAATTTGAAATAAGAAGTTTTGTAGGTAAGTATATAATGCTCTTGAGTTAACAATATAGTTCTTTTTACTTTCTCTACTACGTATAGTAAGTAGGGGAAGTATTGTATTCCACCCAAAATTTTGATACCGAGATTTCACCGGAAATACATGTTTTGAGACCCCCTGAATCCAAAAAAAGCATTTTTGGAAACGTGTCCGTGTGTGTGTCTGTGAACAGCATAACTCAGAAATGAACAGTCAGATAAACACCAAACTTGGTATTTGGGTTCAGTATGTTCCAAGGATGCGACACGAAGGTTTTCAAGAAAATCCCCTCACCCCAGAGTACCCTTTACATGGAAGATTTTTCGAAAATTTTAATTTTCTCAAAAATGGCAATAACGATTTTGATTAAAATATCATATGTTTAAGATATTTTTATGACAAATAAAATGTATATCTTGAATTTCCTGGGAATGTCTCCAAAAGTATTCTTTATTGTGAACGACTTTTGCATAACTGGTAAACCATAAGAGATAGACAAAATTTTACTACACAAAAAATGTAGATCGCGTTAAAATACACAATTTATGTCATATACATTTTTTTAGTTGAGTGAACCATTTTCGAGATATTGCTTGTTATTTCCTTAAATTTTCCAATACTTATACTTTTTCTCAAATTCGTTATTCAATTTTTTATGTCCTGGATATGCAAACAGAATAGAATGCGCCACATAGCAACCAGCGCTTAAAAGATTTGACTATTGCTTATAACCTACCATGTTCCCCTTGCATCTACAAGAAAATTAGCAATAAGATTGACATCTCGATATCTCGAGTAACATGAAGCATATGGAGAATAAATGTTTGTAAAAATAGTTTGTACAAGAGTAGAGAAAGTCATGTGAGTGTAACACATCAGATTTTTTTCTCTTGCTTTCCAATATTTAAAGGTTATGTATTTATGCTGAAGTGCTTTACAGTGCATTAGATGGTCCATACCCATTTCTCTTTAAGAACACATCAAACAATTTGAAGTAGACAGGATGTCAATTCTATTTACAGGAACAGTTGCAACCAGTAAGAGATCTAAAAACATGGCCACAGCGTGTTTACTTGGCAGATCAGGAATAAAATAAAGATTTCCTAGTAGAGCTTGCCGATGAGAATTTTTTGCAATCTTTAGCATTTGCTATTAATATTTTTAATGTTGTTTTTTTTGAATAATATGAAAAATTATGGTTTGTTTTTCTTTGATTCTAGTGCCTGTCTTTGCTAAAATTATATTTTTTTCATTTCTGCTGTAATGCAAGTAATCCATTGAAACATTATGATTTTATTTAAACTCTGGTTTTGCTCTATCTTAAATGAATTTCTTTTATTTTTACTTTCTCATGTGTCAGAGAGAGAGGACAGCATAACTGAAAAATGAAAGGTCTGATAAATACCAAACTTGGCATTTAAGCTCAGTGTCTTCCAAAGATATGATGCAATGATTTTTCAAGGAAATCCTCCCATCTCAAACTAGCTTTTACATGGAAAAAAATCATTATTTTTTTATTTTCCCAAAATTGGCTCTAACAAATTTGATTAAACCACCTTATACATATTTAAGATAGTTACATCACAAAGAAAATCTGTATCTTAATTTTTCTGTGAAGTCCTCTTCATTCGGAAGGAATTTTGTATAACTGGTAAATCGTAAGAGATAGACAAAACTTTACTGAACAAAGAATATAGATCTCTTTAAAATGCACAGTTTATTTAACCCTCCGTCAAGCGCGCGCTTTGGTAGAACGCTGTTAGTTGCGCGGGGCCTAGTAGACCCGCGCTATATTTTTGTTGTTATTGTTTGTATTTTTGTTTTCTTTCGTTTATTTTCTTTTTTTCCTGTTTTTGCCTTTATTTAGATTAAGCGTACAAGGCTTTCATTAATAGGTATTATCTTACAACATAAAAATACAAGCTAAAATATGAGTACATATACGTTATAAATTGTATTACAGTAAGTATAAAGAAATACATTGCCATTTCCAGGTATACATACAACTTGTAATTTCAAATGTTCAGTTACTCAGAATCATCTACTATTTCACCCGTGTTTTCCCAGACTAAGCAACTATCGCAAATAATTTTAGCATGTTTGCTCAAACACAGGAGGGTGTTGCATTTCCCACATGCATATTTAGTTTTGCAGTTCATTTTGTCTTTGTTGCTGGGTTCACATCGTTTCCTTTTCAATGTGCATAGTGGTGTATTTGACAATTCATCTACGCCGAATTCTTCAGGTTTATATTTTGTCAAAAGTCCTTTCAAATCATTGGATAGATTTGATGCTGTTGCTCTCCTTTGTAGCTGTTGCAACAGTAAAGGTAAAGATAGTGATTTCAAATACTCCTGCCTTGTGGAATATTTATTTTGGTTTCCAAGGAAGATAACCCTAGAATTAATACCTGCAATGTTCAAGATATGGTCAAAAATTACCATGGCCCACCGTCTCGTTGTTCTGGCTACATTGTATGTAGCACACAATTTATCTACTGCATCAACTCCACATTTAGTGTCGTAATGCAGGATTATTTCAGGCTTTTTCTCAGCACCTTCTGATAACTGTGTGGATGAAACATGTAGACTTGAGAGCAAAACTACTGTTTTACCCTTTTTTGGAACATATGAAACAAGTGTTTCATTTTTTGTGAAGCCAAATATGCTTTCGTACTGTCTGCGATCTTTTGGGGAAGTGAAATTAGTGGGTAACTCTTTTTTGTTCTTTCGCACTGTACCGACGAAAGAAAGTTGTCATTTGCGCATTTCATTCACCAGCGATACACTGGTAAACCAATTATCTGCAGTAACGTTTCGTCCAGTGCCAGAGATTGGTTCAGTTAGTCTCAGCACTACGCCTCTGCCGTGTTAGTTTGCAAATATGGTCCGTCCGGCTGCTGTCCACAATAAATCTCCATGTCAGTTGTATAAAACAGTTTTGCATCACTCAAACAGAATATCTTTATGCCATACTTGTTTCGCTTGGATGGTATATATTGTCTAAAAGCACATCGACCACGAAATGCCGGCAACTGTTCATCGACAGTGACATTTTGTCCAAGAGAATAATGGTTCTGACAGTTCAGAAACAATGTAAACATTTCTCTAACAACAGCCAATTTATCCAATCTTCGTCGCTCCAGTCTTGAGCTATTGTCATCAAAGCGAATACAACGTATTAGAAAACTGAATCTTTTTCGTACATAGCCATTCGGAATAGAGGAATTCCAAGATCATCGGTTCTCCAAAACTCGTGAATATTCTGGCGTCCACCACGAAAAATTCCTGCCAGGTACAATAAGCCTAGGTAAGCTTTTATTTCTATTACATCTGTAGGTCTGCTGTCTCTTTCACAATCAAATTTGTGCTGCACACTGCTAATGTAAGTATTTGAGCTTTCAACAATCATATCAACTAGGTATATCTTCTGTAACAAAAAGGTTCCAACAATCAATTTCCGTTTTCGCATTTTTGGCAGCTCCTACCACACCAGGAACTTTGGTTAATATATTGTGAGCCCTTGTCTGTGTTATTTTCAAAGGTGTTTTTTTTTTCATTTTGTTCCATCTGTTCCTGTGAATAACAACAGAATGTATTGTCAATAATAATAATAATAATAATAAGAAGAAGAAGAAGAAGAAGAAGAAGAATTACTATGATACGCATATGATGTTACCTATAAAATACATGTTATCACACAAGCTGCTTTCATCTTCTTTCTCTTCATCTTCATGGTCAGTTTCTGAATCTAAAGATCTCGTTTCAATCTTCTGAATCAGAGTCATCTTATTCATATAAGTTGTCATCCACAGGCAAGGCATCATCATCGCAAAGTAGGCGATGTACTTCTTCCAAATCATTCGGATTTTGTAGATCGTACCTTTTACTCGTATTCATGACGAAGCAGTAACAGCTCCTTGCAATAGTAAAGCAATATTGCACAAAAGCTAATGAGAAACAAATCTGTCAACAATATGTAACGAGAGCAGGCGCGCGGGGCCTGGTTGACCTGTGCGACACGTAACTGCTGATTATTCATTCCTCCAGCCAAACAAATAAACAGATAAGGTTATCGCTGCAAGAAATAATCGCGCAAGATGTAATGTTAGATGTCCTAGTCAGGCAATTGCATAGGTGCCTTCGTCCGAAAATTATAACATTTATATAATGCCAGGGGTCTCTCAGGCCCCTAGCGACTGACGGAGGGTTAAATAAGCCTTTTGTTGGCATTAGCCATTTCTAGGATATCCATAGTTATTTGTTTGAATTTTCCACTACTTTGTCTTTTTTTTAATTATTGTTACATTCAGTTGTTCCTTGCAATGTTGTGGAAAGAGAATGGAGTTTCAAGGCCAACATTATTAAGTGACCTGCTTTTTAAACATTTGACAGTCACTGTGGTTTCCTGTGTCCCTCTTATACCTAAAGTGAAATATGTAATGTAACTATTTCTGAAAATGTTTATTAAAATAACATAAAGGAAATAGAAAAATGAGCTTTTGTAAAAATAGTAGAAGCAATTTTAAAATAAACAATATTGAGTAGAGAAAGTCATTGAATGTAACACATCAGAATTTTTTTTTCCCGTTTAGGTTGATTTGTTGATACTATTGATTGCATTGTGGCTCTAGAGTCAGGTTAGTAATTATGATCTCAGTGATGAATCCAAACAAATAAATTTTGCAAGGACCATGGTTCTGCTGTATTCTGTAATTTAAAGAAATCATACCAAAATTCCAAGTAGCACCTGAGCTATGGGTTTCTTCTCATCCGGCGTACAAAATAGACCAGTTTGAAAGAGAATCCCTGCTTGAAGATAGCATGGCTGTTTGAAACATGTTGCATCACATTCAAAACAACAATGATGTTTCAAATGGACTAACTCATTTCACACTTGCACATTCATTACTGTTTTTAACATTTCTGTGATAAATATTCCATATTTAGTGTATTTATCTTCATTTATAGAAGTCCTACAAATCGAAGTGAAGAACATCAATTGGTGATGTGGGGACTGGTGTTTTTCCTCCTAGAGAATGTGGAAGAACAGATGATAGACACAGAAGTGATTCCTGCTGTTCTGCAACTTGCTCTCTCACTTGTGACATCACATAACCTCTCTCCAAGCCTACAGTTAGCACTTCTGCAGGTAATATAACATGTATTCTGTTTATACATCATATCAAAGAGGGATTATTGTGGTGGTATAAATGGATTCACTCGTTGTAGCGACAGTGCGCAAAGGTATTTAGAATAGGGTAATTAATCTTGTAGGGTAGTTAGCCTCATCATAGACTCTTACTTATCTCAGTATGGATGTTATTGAGCATTAAATTATGAAATAATTACCCTGGATGTTACTCTCTGACTATTTACTATACCAAAACATCTTTTAAGTGTGTTAATATGTTACAATTTCTGTATTTGTGTGTATGCAACTATTAAACCCATCACGTTTTCTTTAGTGCCCGTAATACTGACAAACGCTTTGTGTATTGCATTATTATTATTATTATTATTATTATTATTATTATTATTATTATTATTATTATTATTATTATTATTATTATTATGGAGTATTTTAACTGTCTGAAATATTCCTCTTGGATTCGTTGAAGTCCATATTAATTACTCATTCCCATCATCTATTTTAGTGAAATTAAACACTGTTTATAACTTCGCAATATTGAATGTATTACCAATCTTCGACAGCCGCATTGTAAGAAGCAAGTGTTTTGTCTTCGACAACTGTATAGCACACAGATACGTAAATAAGTCAGTAAGTGAATGACGCTCCCATGTTAGGGTTCCATTTCTCTGACAACAGCCACGCCTAAATTTCCATCTCCTAACTAACTTTACTAATATTTACATTAGTGACTTTTATTCTATTTCGTGAATTTTTCCAAACATTTGTTTCCCCTTATTTCTACCAATAGTACCTTAGTGATGTATATATAACTTCTAGAAGCTTCAATGGCTTTCCCAGCTCTTCACGGTGAGTGCACATGGCGTCATATTAGAGAGAAGAATAATTTCTAAAGGTTTCTCAACATCTTGTTTCACTTTGTGTGGCTACTTCCACTAAGTGTCCAAACTTTCCCATATCTGAGGCTACTGCACCTAAAGAATATACTCGTCTTTCCTTATTTGCATATTTGAAATGTTTAGCTACATTATAAATATTCAGTTATTATTAATATTATCGATATGTAGACAACATGCATTGTTCTGATTAATCTTATTAACATGATAACTAAATGTCCCATTACACTATTGATGAAAGGAATTCAAATGTGAATAGCATTTAATTAATTAAAGTGGCCATCATGTGGTGACTGAATTGAAATACAATGCTTAAGGAGCATTTGCAATTACTGACTATGAATCTGGCCCTTAGGTGGCAAATCAGGATTTTTTTATTTGCACATTCCGCAGTTGATGTGAAGCTTCCTCTCCCTCCACCCACCAAAAACAATGTTTGGCTATGCCATTGTATTATCGTAGTAAGGTCCAATTTTACTTAACTGAACATTTGCATCAGCACTGGACTGGCTATATTATTACCAAAGGCTGTTGTTTTACATTAACTACCCAGGTCACCTGACCTTATGCAGTGAATTTTGTCTGTGGTGGATATGTACAGATGCCAAAAGATTATAACAATTATCTGAGCATGTCTGCATGATATGCAATTCTCACTTTGAATATTTATGATAGTTCAAAACTTTTGTTGCCTATATTCTTTTATAAACAAACAGTCTTCATAATAAGTGCTCAGAACAAATATATTACTTGAAACAAGACTGAAATGACAGTAGTCATAAATGCATCCACTGAAGAGATTAAAGTTAAAATAAAAATTTTCTGATGGTCATGTTTGATAATGTTAGTATGCATATTGCAAAATAAACTTTGCAAATAAATAGCTTTAAGATTGTATTCAGTATGATAATATCATGTTAAGTTACTTTTATGGAAAGCTACTCCATCTACAACAGATTTATTTATAGTTGGTGACAGTATCAAGTAGCAAGGATATCTCAAGAATATACCTTCATTTGTTTGGTTGTTATAGTGTTGCAAAATAACTTGAGGTTTCTTCCAAAAAAGGATACAATTGAATGCTATGATGTCATTAAATACTTTGAAGGTTTAATGACTACTAAAATTAAAAAGGAATTGGATCACACTTTGAAAGATATTCACCTTAATTTTCTATTGCGAAGAAATGGACTACAGAGTTTAAACACAGCCATTCCTCAATTTTTGATGATAAATATCCAAGATTCCAGTTCACTACAACTGAATAAAACATCATGAAAATCCAACAATGCAGCGTTAAATGATAGATGAATCAAGGTGTATGATTTTGCTGACACAGCCAAGATCTCATGAGAAAGTGTCTGGAGCATTTGCATATGAGAAAGTTTGCCGCATAATGAGTGCTTGTTTGTCAATCACATCAGAAGCATATGTGAATGAGGACTGCATGGAAACATGTAGGTGAATTTGACAAAATTTTTTGTGACATTACATCACTGTAGACAAAACGGATTCACAGCCACGTGCCAGAAACAAAGCAGCAGTACAAACAATCACTACAAGAGGATGAAAGTGCTCCAAGTGTATTCCTTCAGCATAAAAGATGATGGCTGTTTCCTGAGATGCTCAGGATATGGTGTTGGTAGACTACCTGTACAGTTAGTCATTAACCGAGAATACTAGGCAACTTTGCTGCAGCAGTTGAAGAAATCTATGAAGGTGAAACACCCAAATTTATTCAAGAAGAACATTTTTTTCCATCAGGATAACACAATATTCACCAGATTTGAACCCCAGATTTGACCTTTTTCCTCTTCCGAAATATGAAGAAATGGTTAGATTTACCTCGGATGTGGAGATCAGAAATCAGACAATCTCTTATTTTACAGATTTGGACAAATCATTTTGACTGAAAATATAAAGAAGTTACAAGAGTATCATTGGTACAAGTGTATAGAGTATAGTGTAAGGTGACATATTTGAAAAATAAAGTAAAGTTGAATTTAAAATCTTAGGTTTTCTTTCTCAGGCTAAGAACTTTGTGGACAACCTTCATATTTAGATATTTGTAACTGAATGATGAAATAGTTTCACCTCATTTGAGGTTTATTCTTGTCTGGTTCATTGTTGTATGATGTTTTGATGAGGTTAATTATTTTGAAATTGGGTTTAGGTTTTAGAAGTAGAAATTGAACATATATTTATGGAAATAAATTCATTGGTATTAAATTGAAGAGCAAAGATGTTCATCTCAGGGTTTTGTAACAACAAACATTGTAATTTTGCACACAGCCAGAAGTGAAGGGGGTTATTCCAAAGATTTCTACCTCCATCCCAATAGCAATTCTGAACAGTTCAAAAGCTGAGGGCACTTTTCCCCCTCACTTTCTCCATCCTACCACAAGCATACCCTGCCCAAGTCAAGTAAGCAGCCAGAGGCACCCACCATAATGTCTTATTTATTATAGATGCAATATATGCTATTTCCCTCCTCTGAGAAATGAATTAAGAGGAAGGGCAAGCTAGATGATGTGAAGAATCATAACCTAGAATTTTAAAAGGTGTAAGTTCCAACTGTAACATTTTAACAATATGAAGCATCAACATAACATAATTAAATAATGAGTAAAATGAGAAATGTAATGAAGTTACATTCAAATATATAGCATTGAAATTATAATATAACTCAAATGTGACCTATTCAAAGGTAACTGCACTTAAACAATGGATTTCAGAACCTCATTTCCACACAGAACTGTAATTAAGAAATGAACATTCTACCCATAGATGTTTTATATATTGATGCTAGATGGTGCCTAAGCAGCATTGTGTCATTGCCGGATTGAACAACTCTAGAGCCACCATTAATGTGTGAAGTAAAGAGCTGCAAACTGCACACAGGGATGTTAACTCATTAAGTTCATTTAATTTTAATAACTTTACCAAGTATACAGTTTGTACAACAGTTTAAATGTGGCATATCCTTATGCTGCCTATAACTGCAAGTAGCTATGGAGCCAAAAACAAAACTAGAACAAAAATAGTTTTCTACAGATAGGTTGATTGTTTGCAAGTCTACTTCACATGAACAACACATACTTTTACATGTAAATAATAACATTAGCAATATTATACCAGTTTAGTATCACCTCAGTGTTAATTTTACCTTCCCTTCACACATCTTTATTCATTACATTATGCAAGTAAAACATATCAAAGATCATGGTAAGTATTTTCAATGGGATGCTTGAGTCATTACACATTATACTGTCCAGTAAACAAATGTAAATACATGTTAACATGAAAAGTCTTAAAACATTGGGACAGTGAAATTGACTATTTGGAAGTGTCCTTGTTGCTATTTCTCATCTTATTAAAGAGAAATTGCATTACACTATTATTTAAAAATATATTTATTTTTACCTTCTCTACCACCTTCCTATAGCAAGAAGAGGTAGTATTGTATTCTATCCAAAAATTTGATATGGAGATTTCAGCAGAAATACACACTTTGAGGCTCCCTGAACCCCCAAAAAAGCATCATTAGTATGTATGTCTGTGTGTATGCATGCGAGAGAGAAAGTGCTAAAGCTAAACTTGGTGTTTAAGTTCAGTATCTCCCAAGGATGCAACATGAAGTTTTCAAGAAAATCCCCCCATCCCAAACTACCTTTGGCATTGGAAAGTTTTTGTTACTTTTGATTTTCTTAAAAAAGGCTCTTAAAGATTTTGATTAAAATATCATGTTTCCTGTACTGACAGGAGAAATAAAATGTAGATTTTGAAATTTTGTATAAACAGGTTATGAAGTCCCCTTTATTTTATTTTATTTTTTACAATGTTAACTAACTAGGAAAATATAAGAGGTAGACAAAAACTTATTACAGAAAATGTTTAGAAGATAAGATACTTTGTTATTACATATGCTTACAAGATGTTGAGCAAACACTTGGTAAACAGGTGACTCATGAGATTTACAAAGCGAAGTTAACAGTAGTAATTAGAATATAAATTTACTAAGCACACTATGATATATACAGTGTCATTTTATGGTGAGGCATAAATCATGCATATGCGTGCTCCACAACTGTCTATTACATTTGGGGGTTTTTTGTACCATAAATTCCACATTACTTTATTTAAAGGTGAGTCGGAATTGTTACACTAACATCACTTAAGTTTACTCACTTAACATGTTTCGGGAAACGGTTGTTCCCATCCTCAGAAGTTAATTCGACATGTTAATTAGTGTAACAATTCCGACTCACCTTTAAATAAATTCAATACACATCACTGTTTCTAGCTTCTTTTCATTACAATATCCACATTACTTACTCAGGAGTGATAGCAATATGCACTATAATGAGTACTAAGGTTGTTATAAATAGTGTTGGAAGTGCTGTCCATCTGCGTCAAGACATTTCTGTCAACATTGCATGAAATTTCCATTCACATGTATAAGTTCTTGCATATTGTTCAGAATTTATGTTTTTATATTGTTTTTAAGTTCATCTATGATGTGAGAATTGTTCCTTTAAACTTTATTTTTTAGGGTTCCCCACAAATAGGTGCACCAATTTCGTACATTTGTTTCCTCCATTAGGACATCTCCTTTTTGCTTCTTAGGTTTAACGATCCCGTTGTCCTAAACTTATTAACCAGACATCTAACAGTTTCTTTACCTGGAACTGGAATACCAGGAAATTTCTCCTGAAATTGTCAACACACCTGTCTACATGATTCTGTTTTTATGCATGCATTGTACATAAAAATCGTTATTCAAGCGTGAATTTGTCAGCAAGCATTGCAGCAGACAAATAACAAGACATTAACACTCTTAAGTAAATTACACACAACACAGAGGTCTTGAATAAACTTCACCTTTGGGATGCATAATGAACAATTTCTTTACAGCACAAACATAAAGCAGCAACTAAGCACAAATACAAATAAAGATAACCTTGAACGCACCATACGTCGGCAGCTGCACATAAAAAAAGTACCAAGGTCACTGCAGTACAGTGTGCTATGCATATAGCTGGTTTGTCGCCTTACCTAAAAATGACTACTCTGAACAAGTGTTATAATAGTAATAGTGTTAACTTAGGAACAATGTCATCTGGATTTATTACAAAATACATATAGTTTACAGAATGCCAAAATGTAATCAAAATTGTAGTTCTAATTCGTCATTAATATATTCTGCGACTGAGTAGTAAGCTTTGTCTATTAATAGTTTTTTAATTGCTTTGTTGAAATATTTCAAAATTTTAATTTCTCTGATTTTAACAGACAGTTATAGGCTTTTATTCCAGCACACAGTGGACTTTTCTCATATAATGGTAACCTGTGCATGGGTAGTTTCAGATTATTTTTAGTTCTCGTTCCATGACTATGTTGCATTTAAGCTATACACAAGTTCAAAATTTTTATGTACATATTTATTTCATTTAGGAACTCATTAGAGCACACAATTTTTGTAATTTTGTTTTGTAGTATTAACTGTTTTCAAAACATTTCATGTTGCAAGTTTACGCTGTTCTCAACTACGAGTGCATATAATAATAATAATAATAATAATAATAATAATAATAATAATAATAATAATAATAATAATAATAATAATAAATAATCTTTATTTGCCCATAGACATGATACAGGTATGTTTCAGGTATGTTTCAGTTATATATTTACAAGCGAGAGTACAATAAATTTCAATTCCAGTGATATACAATTGGTCTTATAATTTATACTTACAACTATTTACAATTCATCTACCCTGTATAAACATTTACTTATTAAATACTTCTTTAATTCCTTTTTGAAACTTACACCTTGTTTGTCTTTTATGGAAATTGGTAATAAATTATATAACTTGACACCACTTATAAGTGGGTCTCGGTCAGTTGTACTTTTATTAATGGTAATCCTATATATATTGTTCTTGCCACGCGTGTTATAAAATTGTGTATTACAATGTGTTATATGTATATTCTTATTTACTATATACAGTATTACTTTATATACATATAAGGAAACTACAGTGAACAATTTGTTTTCTTTAAAAATATTACGACATGTAGTCTTGTTTCCTAACCCATACACAATTCTTATGCACTTCTTTTGTAAAACCAATACCCTATTTAGGTTATGTATACTGGTGCTTCTCCATACCTCAATTCCATACTGCAAATAGTGGTAGATTACACCAAAATATGTCATTCTCAATGCAGCGTATCTAAATATTTCAAAAGCCTCCTTCACAGATATAAGCCAGAACTTACTCTCTTACAAAGACAATATGTTGATCAAATGAGAGGTTTTTATCTAAAATTAGACCTAGGAATTTAAGTTCTTGTACATGTTCCGACTATATTATTAGTTACATTTACTATTAGAGGGCTGTCTACATTTTGTCTACAATATTGTAGATATAGCATTTTTGGTTTTCTATATTCATTTTTAAATTGTTATGTTCTAAATATGTAAGAACCTCTCTCAAAGAATTGGTAATTGAATTTTGCAAATGATTGAGTGACTTATGCCAATACAATAGCGTGGTGTTATCAGCATAGGATACATTTTTGTAATTTTCATAACGGGTATGTCGTTTATATATAAAAGAAATAAAAGAGACCCGAGTAGTGATCCTTGTGGCATACCAAACTTAACAGTATTATATGACGACATGTAACTCTTTATTGAGCCATTGTTTTTACAAGTTAACATTGTGCATTGTTTGTGATTTGTTAAATATGATCTTAGTAGGTCATGCATTTTACCCCTTATAACATAATTTTCTAATTTGTCCAATAACAAATTTATGGCTACACTATCAAACTCTTTAGTGAGATCTAAGAATAATCCTACAGCTTGATTACCTTGGTCTAACTGTGAATATATTTCTTGTACAAGGTCTATGATAGCAGTACTAGTAGAATAATTCTTCCTAAAGCCATGTTGAGTTTTGACTAATATGTCATTTTTTTCTATGAAATTAACCTCTCTTGAATTTATGGGTTTTTCAAATATTGTACTGCAGATGGAGGTAAGAGTTATACACTGATAATGAGTTATATGACTTTTGTCACCCTTTTTAAAAACTGGTATTATTATGCAATTCTTTAAGGAATCTGGGAATATATTATGGTCAATTAAGGTATTTATCAAATGTACAATTATATCAATCAATTCATTTTTGCAATGCTTTAGTACTCTGGAAGAAATACCATCCTACCCACAAGAGTTTTGCTTCTTTAATTCACTGATTATTTACTGAATTTCAATACCATTAGTTGGAGTGAGATAGTGTGTTCAACAGTGTTTGTGTGAACATAATTGATTGGGAGTTTTTGTAAACTATTGATCTCATTTGTAAAGTAGTGATTAAATCTATTACATACAACATTAGGATTTATTATTTTTTGCCCATTAATTTGTAAGGTAATATCATCATTTGTTGTTTTCCTGTAATTATTTATTATATTCCATGCTATAATTGTTTTATTTGATGACTGACTAATTCACGTACTATAAACCTGAGATAATTGTTGGAGGAGTGCTTTGGCATATTCTTTTTTTAGTTTTTATAGGATTTGTTATAAAATTCCAATTTGGATTGCATGGTAGAATTCATACATTAATTTCATTCTTTCTCTTAATTTATTTATTTCGATAGTCGGTGGTATTTTATGTTTTACTTTAACAATAAGTTTCTTTACCTTTAGTGGGCAAGCTGAATTAAAATGTACCAATAATATTTTAAAGAATATATTCCATTTTTCATTCACATTAGTTACTGTGTATATAGATTCCCAATTTTCTGATTTTAAGATTTCTTGTAACCTTCCTAAAGTAAAATCATTAAGTAATCGTTTTTTAATCCATGTAGCCTGCTTTAATACACAGTTACAGTTGTATATATGAATAATTTCTGCACAGTGATCAGATAGTTGAAAGTCATTTACAAAAATAGAATGTTGAATACGTTCTATGTTAGTTATTATGTAGTCAATTGAAGTTGCAGTTGTATTTGTGATTCTTGTTGGGTAGTTTATTGCATTATACAGGTTATGGCTTGTTAGGATATCACATAACAGTTTATAATCCTGGGAATTATTGTTTAAATTTATATTGAGATCACCTAGAATCACAATTTTGTGTACTTCACCAATTAGCTTACTTTGAGATTGTCAAACTTATTGTAAAACTTGTTGATATTAGAGTTAAGTGATGTATATATACCTGTTATTACAATGTTACCAATTTCAGATATTATTTTAATTGCACAACATTCCAGGACCATTTCAATGCTGCAGTTACATATGTTTTGATATTCCTTAAACACACAATTATTTTTTACATATATGGTTACCCGCCTGCTTTATGATTTTTCTTACAGAAATTTGAGGCTAAAGTATAGTTATTATGCTTAGCTAATTCTAGTTCTTTCTTTGTTCGACCATGTTCAGTAATCACAACAATATTAGCATTAATTTCATTAAGTACAACATTTAACGTATCAGTTTTATTAGACATATACTGAACATTTTGGTACATGATTCTAAGTGTCCTATTATTCATGTTTGATCTAGTTTCCTTAATATCTTTAAGTTTTCCGACTGTGGCACTTTTATTACTCCATTAGAGGATACAATTAATGCATTCTGAGGTTTATTCACCATGTGTTCAATCATTTTAATAATCTCTTTAGCTACATAGCCTTTACCCAAAGAGTTTAAATGGAAACCACATTTAAAGTACTGCTTTTTTCCCCCAATTTGCCTACATCTAATATCTTGGCATTAATAAATTTCGAGCATAACAATTTCAGTTTTAGGTTAATTTTCCGAATTTCCTTATTTATACAAGAATTCGGCAGTAGATCATATCTATGTAATATGTTGGTGATAACAATTTTCCTGTCCTCTGGATATTGTACCAGTAAATTATCTACCCTGTGTAACATTTCTTGAGCTTCATTCTTGTAGATATCATTTGCACCCGCAATTATAATATCCATTTTTACACTAGAATCTTTTAGCACATCCTTTGTTGCTTGAGCAAATTTAGCACTAGGTCGTACATACGCATAACATTTACATTTTTCACAGGATCACTCACTTCCACAGTAATATTACGCGCATGACTGTCCCCATGTATTTACAATTTTACACTTTCCTTTATCTTGCTTAATTGTGAGTTCCTTTTTCTTCACATGGTGTGTCACATGTGCATCATCTAGACATGCTTGAAACATAATTATTCTTTCTTTCTAACGCAAGAGCTCATTACCACGAATAAACATTTGAATGCTGTTTCTGTATGGTAACTAAATACTTATTCCTTTGAAATAATTCCTATGTAAAGATATACTATGGATAATATGAACATGTGTAGAAAAATAATCTTTTATGGGAATACTATAACATATAGTATTGATGTATATAGGTTTCTCATTTGTAGCAAAAGTTGTGTGAAAGTATCATATCAGATTTTTAATTAGATATATTTTCACTCGAAATAAAGGTTACAGTTATCTCTCATATTTCCTGATGCTGTGTGCTTAATAAATATGAGGTCTGTTCAAAAAATTCCGGAACTTTGTCCACAACATTTTTCTATGCTTAGCTTTTACTTATTGTGCATGGTCTTCTTCAAAATACTCTCCTCCACAATTGATACACCGCTCCCAATGCCGTTTCCACTTCTGGAAGCAACCTTGGTACATCTTTTTCTGGATTGCGCGAAGCACCATCTACGAATTTTCTTTTATCTTGTCTATTGTTGCAAATCTTCAACCTTTCAACCAGGTTTTCAACTTTGGAAATAAAAAAATGTCCGCAGAGGCCAGGTCTGGAGAGTATGAAGGATGAGACAACACAGTGATATCATTTTTTGTGCAATAGTCACGCACCAACGGGATGCAGGTGCATTATCATGATGCGAGAGCCATGAATTGTCTCGCCACAGTTCAGGTCGTTTCTTCTCACATTTTCTCACAGGTGTCGCAACACGTCCCGATAGTCAGTCTTCGATTAGCATGCACAATTTCATTGACGTTCCTGACATGAGTGTCGTCGGTAGACATCGAAGGGTGTCCTGAGCGAGGGTCATCTTTAACTTCCATCCGGCCATTTTTAAACTGCATGAACCATTTTTAACACTGAGTACGGCTTAAGCACTCATCACCGTAGGCTTCCTGCATCATTTGGTGTATGTCTGTAAAGGTTTTCTTGAGTTTTACGCAAAATTTAATGCAGATGCGTTGCTTCTCTAACTCTGTCATCTCGAAATTCGCAAACTGTGTGACACAATGTTCTACTCAATACAGCACTAAACAACAACTAACAGACATAATATAATGAAACTTCCAGCAGTTACACATTAAACACAGGCATGTGCAGGGATGCCAACTCTCCATTGGTGCAAAATTACGAGTGTTCCAGAATTTTTTGAACAAACCTCATAATTTTATATGCTTCTAATGATCATCTATATAAAGTTGTATTATGAAATGTGTGTGTGATACATAAATTATTTACAGCTTTATCCAATCATGATCCTTTGGGCCTTCCTTGTTCAAACTTTTGTGTACACCATCCTTATCTAAGGATTTGTGTATACTGACTTCTTAGCTAGCATTTCCCTCAACTCAATGCTTTGTTTCTACCTTCCTGATTGTTTCCATGTTACAGTCATAATTAACAAATGATAAACTGTGCCCTATTGGCTTGAAATAATACATAAAAGAATATGGTTACCGTCTAGTCACAGTCTAAAGCATTAACTGAAAGTTATTACAAGACATTTACAAGAAGAGTAGCATAAAACAGAATAGTATTGGGCTTCAAACAAATTAATTGTGCATTTAAATTTTATGTACAAATTGTACAATGTATTTATATTTGATAGTCAGAAGATATTGTACATTTTTAAACTGGCTAAATAATAACAATATGACAGGACAAACAAGCTTTGTTTAGCTACCACCTTATTTGAAATTACTCTGTTGATAAAACATTGTAGATTAGATTGGATTGCATTTGCTAGCAGCCATAAAGGCTTGTGAACATAGAACATGTCAAGGAAATGTACAGAAATTACATATAAACATAAATATTACACAGAATATAGAACATTTAAAATAAAATAAAATAAAGACATACCTTATGCGTGTCAAGGAAATGTACAATACAGTTACATATATACATAAATATTACATAGAATACAGAACATTTAAAATAAAATAAAGACATATTATATACAAAATGAAACAAAGCAGGTGTAATTTTATGCAAAATTGAATACCTCACTACCGTTATAAGGATAACATTATATTTATAGACAAGAACAGTTATTTTAACTTTCACTAGGTTTGTACCTTTTGTTCGTCTCATGTTTCATTAATTCTAGAGCAGGCATTAAATGTAATTGGCAATTGTCATTAATATTTACTAATACTACTTACAGAATTATATATGTATTATCATCAGGATAATTTGTCATTCAGATAATCTTGTACAGAATAATATGCTTTTGAGTACTCTTTTAATTGCAGTTTTAAAGACATTGAAATTGTCAACTTTCCCCTTAAGATTCCCTTAAGGGGGAGCGTTAAATATTTTTATGGTCTCATAATATACACCTTTCTGGAAGCAAGAGAGCTTTGCACTTGGATGATGGATGTTACCCTTTTGTCTAGTGTTTATCTCATGAAATTCCATGTTTGTTATAAATGTGGTTTGATTGCATACAAAGAATTTTAAAATTGAAAATATGTACATGCAAGGTAGGATATAATCTTCAGTCTTCTAAAAAGATGTTTGCAAGAGTGTGTGCTATGGATGCTAGAAATGATTCTTATAACCTTCTTTTGCATGAGGAATATTTGTTTACTTTCTACTGAGTTTCCCCAAAATAATATTCCATAATAGAGTTAAAATATGCATAGTATACTAATTTAAGGGTATCTATAGAACTGACATTTATCAGTGCTCAGATAGCATAACAGGCACAACTGAGTTTGTGTAAGATATACGTTGAGGCAGTATTTTTAGCACTTAAATGATTTCAGTCTAATTATATAATATAAATTCAATAACAGCCCACCTTAAAGCAATATGTGTGTGCAACAATATATAAAAAGTGTATATTTTAGTCATTGTAAATGTTTATATTATTGTATACATGTATAATAATGTTATGTGAATGTATTACGTAATTTAATAATGTAGGAGCTGTGAGAATAATAGGTTAAAAGTTGCTAACTATGAGGTAACCTTGAGGCAATAAAGAGTAAGAAAGTTAATAATGCTACTAGTCATTATTGGAGCAACAATAATGTAAATTTGTGACAGTTTATAAAATAGCCAATCAACAACCAGAAAAAACTTTAGTTAAATGAAGGTATTCTATTGGACGAGGATTAGCCAATCAAAGACTTGAAATACAGAAATTTACAAATTTAGGCGCTAGAAATCAAGTCAGTTGCTTGTAGACAGCGCTCATAACTGGACACGTTGCTTGTAGACACTGTTTCTAACCGGACGCGAGATGCATCCTCGAGAAATTTTATACGTATTTTGTGTGAGAAAATAGTTTACGTGTTTAAATAGTGCAAGTAATTAACAAAAGAATCTCACAGCTCTCTATGTCAATGAAGTGTTATTTAAATCGTGTCAAGCATTAATAAATGGAGTGAAGAAAAACTTAAAATCTGTGTAAGCCTACATTCTTCAGCCGCACCACAACCCTGCAAAGAGAAACATGTCTGTAACAGTAATACTGACACAGCCAAAGCAAACATAAATATAAATATTTAAAGAAACAGTCAAAATTACAAAGTTAATATTTTTAAACATTTGGGGTAAAGGACACCAGAAAGTACATTTGGGGCGAAGGCTACCGGAAACTGTTTACCATATGTGCGGTTGCTACTACTTCAAGTTCGGCTACTCAACAGTTGAACTACAATACAACTCCTACTTCAAAATTGGCTTTCCATACGTGAAGCAAACATCTTCTTCAAATTTGGCTCCCAAAGCGTGGGGCAAATAACAATAACGTAAAAATAACCTTCTTCAAATTGGGGCCCAAAACGTGGGGCAAATAAATTAAAGATGTAATGTAAACTTTCCAATCTAAATATCTGTCTACTTGGAGACCCAGAAATTTAATGTTGTCTATTTGTTCTAGTAACGTGTCATTATTCCCAATTTCTATTGGAGTGTGTGATGATCGATTGGTTATAAATTTAACAACTTTTATTTTGTCTAGATTTAGAGATAATTTGTTAGCTTTAAACCAGTATGACATACAGTTCAAAACATAATTAAATTTAATTACGCACTCATTCAAGTTTTTACTAGTCACCAGAACACTCGTGTCATCAGCAAACAGAATGATACTTGCAATATCCTTATTTAAAATTATAGGTCATTTATATAGATCAAAAATAGTAAAGGTCCTAGGACTGAACCTTGGGGCACTCCATGTATTCACTGTTTTCCATTTTTATGTATGTTTTCCAAATCCAATATTATTGACTACTTCAACACTTTGTTTTCTTTCATTTAGATATGATACGAACCAACTTAGAGTTTCATTTTTTGAAAAGAGATGTGAGATGTGTACAAATGATTCTTTATCCATCCTTTGCCTTTATTACATTTTTGTTTGTTGGGTTTACTAAACTATTTTCAATACACTGTGAGATAGAAACCTACAGTGAATGAATATGTTTGCTTTACAGGGTTTAGAAAGGCTGGTAGTGACAGGTTCAGTAGGAGGCAAAGTGGCAGAGCAGGTCACCAAATTGGCTGTTGAACAACTAAGGCATCCTGGACCTATTATAGCAGTACCTGCCCTGCAATTATTGCTGTCATGTATGTACACAGGTGAGAAAGATATTTTCTATGAAAGTAATGTCATTATTCACCCTGTTCATTTTTAGGAATACGAAGCCTGTCTTCATTTGTTATGCTGGCTGATTCAACTCACCTCCCAAATTGCTACATAAGCAGTTTTGTATTTGCTAATTATGAAGTGTTGCTCTGTTAGCAAAACAGTGCTAAGCATATGTGCTTATCACAGGAATACAGTGGTTCACGTTCCTACTCCAGCAGATAGATTTTTACTTGTGTATATTTTTTAATAAATTCTAAATTGAGAATAATTCTAAAATCTTCTATGTATGTGAATATATTCACAAATGGAATATTCTGAGTATCTGCAATGGTCTTTTAAATGCAAGTACCAACTCTACATGTTCAATACAAGAACAGTGTTTCTCAAAGAAAGAGAGAGGGAGGGAGAAAGAGGGTGGATGGGAGGGGGAGAGAGGAAGGATGGGAGGGAGAGAGAGGGAGGATGGGAGGGAGTTTTGCATACAAAGAGAGATTGGGTCTGAGACTGAGTATTGTGGGAGTTCTGTATGACTGTTATTATCCCCGATTGTTTAATATCAATTTTCTGCAGACTACTCAATAATGCTAAGTCTGTTCCTGTTTATTGCATGCAACATTAGCAGCTGCATGAGCATCATCATGGAAGGACAATCAAGTATTTTAGCAACTGTCTTATTCTCAAATGTAACATGATTCCATAATACTGATCCATTCAGTCACTACAATATGAATTATTGGAGCATATCATTGGATATGATCAAAGCCACCAAACTTTAGGGCTTATATCCTTGCAAATCATCTTACGAAGGCCTTTTATTCTGAAGCACAACTATGGGCAGTTACTACATCCACATTCAACATGAGCTTTGGGACAATATATAATATGTGTAATAGATAAATGTAATTGTCTCTAATTTAAGAGATGTTCAGTAAAGAATCATAACTCTCTTTCAGTCATAATTTCTCGCAATTTTTATATTTACAATATTCTATTAGCTTAATTCTATTAGCTAAACGTAATTAGATTAATGAGTAATGAACACATTGTCTAGTTTTATTGTTGGCACTTGCAGTTCCTGCTTGTGAGAGACATTCAAGCTAAGACATGTTCAGTATCACGTACGGAAAAAACGAATGTGACACGAGATGAACAATATGCTGCCTTGAAATTCTGCTTCCGTCTTACAAATGTTCAGCTGAGGTTTAAGCAAAGTTAGAGAAGAAAAGAAAAATGGAGTTTTATTTATAGATGCTCTTTAATTGCTGTGATCCTTTGCATCCCATTTTATATTGGGCATGAAAGACCAGTAATTTTGCTCAGAGGCCTCTTTTTCAGGCTTGAGATTCTTTCACATGCCATACATCTATGACATGGGACCACTGGCTTTACTTCCCTTCCAAAGGAAGCCATGCTAAGGAGTTTTATGCCAAAAAATCCATCACCCTCTGCCAGGTTTGAACCTGCTACCTCGGAAACTAGAGGCTGGCATGGTAACCACTACACCACGGAGGATGACAAGCAAAGTTTGAGGAGGCCTATGGAGAGTTTGTTCTTCCTTACAGCATAGTTCAAAGAACATTTAAATTGTTTAAAGAGGGGGGAAAATCAATTTCAAAGGAAGGTGGACCTGGCACTTCAGTTACTGCTCTTGCAGAAGAAAACGTCAACACTGCTGCTGTCTTTGTGATAGAGGATCAACGAATATTTTAAGGGGAGATGGTGCCAGAAATAATGAAAAAAATCACAAAATATTTTTATTTGCTTATTTGAAAGTACATATAATTGTGATTATTATCCCAGATTTTTGCTTTAAAATTTGAACTACAATTGGTATAAAACAATTAAAACCTTAAACAGTGTAACGAGCCACGCCCACTTTTTTTAATGCTTCCTGTGGAGGAACAATTTTCTTGTTGAATTTTGCCTGTAAATTTTGAAACTATATCTTCAGAAGCCTTCAATTGTTTGAGTAGTTGCACAAGCCATTTTGTGGTCAGAGCAGTGCTGTATAGAAGGCTGTAGAGCTTCACAAACAAGTTTTATGTGTTTAGTGGAATTAGAATAAAGTTTGAGTTGTACATTTTTTGTACAAGGTAATGTATTGATTCTTTTTATAATACCAAGGCCTGATTAGAGCATTTAAAAAATGTGGTAAGCCCCATATTACCAATATGAAGAGGCAAAATGGTGTTGAGGCTAGGGTTAGGTCTGCAGATGCAAACATTAGCTTGTCTCCAAGTGCATTTATAGTAAAACTTGGGCCAAGTATTGTGCCAGGAGAAGAAAAACATGAAATAAATACAGGTTTCAGAATTGGGATCTGGAATTGCTAGCAGAAGCACTTAGAAAAGCCTGCAACTGCTCTGTTTGTGGACGAAATGTGAATTTGGTGGATGATGGAAAGAGAGATGGTTTGGTTTGAACATTACACATTTTATGTGAAAATTGTGATACTGACAAAGGATTCAAGACATCAAAGGCCAGTAGTAAAATGTATGAAGCCAATATGAGGTTTGCTTATGGACTAAAATATATAGAACTTGGAAGAGAAGCTGGAAACCTTTTATATGGTATGATGAACATGCCTGGTCCTCCACTAGAATTTACTGCAATGATTTACTGCACTGTGATACCATTCAAGACATCAAAGGTCAGTAATAGAATGTATGAAGCCAATATGAGGTTTGCTTATGGACTAAGATATATAGAACTTGGAAGAGAAGCTGGAAACCTTTTATATGGTATGATGAACGTGCCTGGTCCTCCACTAGAATTTACTGCAATGATTTACTGCACTGTGATACCATTCAAGACATCAAAGGTCAGTAATAGAATGTATGAAGCCAATATGAGGTTTGCCTATGGACTAAGATATATACGACTTAGAAGAGAAGTGGAAAACTTTTATGTGGTTTGATGAACATACCTGTCCTCCACTAAAATTTACTGCAATGAACACCACTCTCTTCAATGCAGTTGCAGATATAAGTGAAGAGCGCATGAAAAGGCAGTTCAGGGGGCTATTCAAGAAAATTGTGATGCAACTAATAGCAAAGATTTATCAGTTTCTTGTGACAGTTCCTGGATGAAGAGAGGACATACCTCACTGCATGGAGTTTCAACAGTCATTAGTGTCAACACTGGAAAAGTATTAGATTTATAGGTGATGTCTAAATATTGTTCTGCATGCTCTCTGCACAAGAAATATAATGATGCAAGTAAAGACATAATGTCAAGCACACAAAGCTGTTTCTAGCAAGAAGGCTCCAGCAGTGGGATGGAACCTGCAGACATGAAACTGACTTTCCATAAGTGTTTGCAAAAGTATGGAGTAAGATACATACAGTACTTAGGAGGTGGAGACTTTAGAAAAGACTACAGTATTGAAAAATTGGAGTGCTTAGGCCATATTCAGAAGAGGATGGATGGATACTCAGAAGACTTGTCACAGGCAATAAAGGCAAGTTACTGGAGGATGTGAAGCCACTGGGAAGAAAAGTATATTATGGTGGTGCAATTAGAAATAACCTCACAGACCTGGATAATATGAGGAAGGCAGTGTGGGCTATTTGGTTTCATTACTTGTCGCGAGACATTCACCTCAACACAGCCTATATCTAATCAATGGTGCAAAAGTCCTGAAAAGCAAGGAAACTGGGGAAGCTTATATAGCCTTATGAGGTAGCAATGGCCATTAAACCAACTTTTCCAGCACCGTCTTCACCAGAAGTACTAGAAAACAACCCAAATGAAAGCTTCAATGCTCTTATTTGGAAGAGATGTCCAAAGACTGTGTTTGTTTCCAATTTGGTGGTGGTGATTTCTTCTTTGGAAGCTGCAGCAGTGTTTAATGATGGAAATGCAGCAAGACTTCACATCCTCAGGAATTTGGGCTTTACACCTGGAGTCTTCACTGAGCAGATACTGTGGGGATCTTTGAGGAGCTACGAATCGCTAAGGCAGAGTCTTTATGCAGAATATAGAAAAAAATCTGATGTGTTACACTCACATGACTTTCTCTACTCTTGTACAAACTATTTTTACAAACGCTTATTCTCCATCTACTTCATGTTAATTGAGATAAACATTTGCAGAGACTATCTTGTTGCTAATTTTCTTGTAGATGTAAGGGGAATATATATTTAGAAGGGCAATTTGGAAATACAGTAGCCTTTAAGCACATACATATCTTTTTTTATTAAAATTTGAGTTGGTATATATTAATTCACATCACATAAAGGCGCTAGCTGTTACCGTAAGAGTGCTTTCAAGAGATATGTTTCTCTCATCCTCAGCTGAGACCCAACTCAATTCACTGATGTGAATTAATATATACCAACTCAAATTTTAAGTATCATATAACATCACAATAAGAAATACTTCTGGTTTATTATAAAACATACATATCTCTTAATAACTGGTTGCTAGGTGCAGCACCATTCCCTTTCCCACAATTAATACTCTTTGCATATCCAAGACAAAAAAAATGAATAACGAATTCCCATTTGAGAAAATAAGTATTGAAAAATTTAAGGGAATAACAAGCAATATCTCGAAAATGGTTCACTCAACAACAAAAACGTATATGACATAAATTGTGTATTTTAACGCGATCTACATTTTTTGTGTAGTAAAATTTTGTCTATCTCTTACGGTTTACCAGTTATGCAAAAGTCGTTCACAATGAAGAATACTTTTGGAGACATTCCCAGGAAATTCAAAATATACATTTTATTTGTCATAAAAATATCTTAAACATATGATATTTTAATCAAAATCGTTAGAGCCATTTTTGAGAAAATTAAAATTTTCGAAAAATCTTTCATGTAAAGGGTAATCTGGGGTGGCGGGATTTTCTTGAAAACCTTCGTGTCGCATCCTTGGAAGATACTGAACCTAAATACCAAGTTTGGTGTTTATCCGACTGTTCGTTTCTGAGTTATGCTGTTCACACACACACACACGCATGTGCGCGGACATGTTTCCAAAAATGCTTTTTTTGGATTCAGGGGGTCTCAAAACATGTATTTTCGGTGAAATCTCGGTATCGAATTTTTGGGTGGAATACAATACTTCCCCTACTTACTATACGTAGTAGAGAAAGTAAAAATTGCTTGACAAAGGAGCAGAGCAGCTAAAGAGCTGCAGAGGATTATAAAGAACAACAGTAATATGGATATGGGCAGTTTTAGCTAAGGTATGATTAAGGAAATGTTCATCCAAAATTTAAATTGATTTTTCTGCAAATTAAAATTTTCATCCTATAGGAACACACACATCACGAACTACTACTGGAAGGATTTTGATGAAATTTAGCACACTTATTCCTTTAAAGAGAAGAAATATTTAAGTGGAATAGAATTTTAGTCTACAGTGTATAAACAGTTTTATGGTTGAAAATATATGGAAAATTTTTCTTTAAAAAAATATTTAAATAAAAACAATCACAGAAAATAATTACAATAATTTACCAAACAGTTACTCCACTTAAATGTACATTTATTAGTATAGATTAGATTACTAAAAAAAAAAAAAAAATTAAAAATTTGCCTGGAAACAGTAAAAAAAATATACCAGAAAATAACTATGTAACAAAAAAAAATTCAAAATACTCTCACAGCATTAATAATTTACCAAATTCTGTAAAAATTATTTAAAGCATGTTGGTTCTCTATAAATAAGTACCAAATTTAAGATTTAACAAAAAATGTAAGAGGTATGAATTTGTAAATATATCAGTGCCAAATCTGCCCTTAAGAACACCTGAAATGCTGAAAATTTCACCGGATGCCACCCACACTTGCGTTCCAACACTGCTGATTCCCAAACAAAATGACATTATTGTGCAGGTTTGCATGGAATTAAAGATTATGTTACAGGAAGATACAGAGTTTTTTTTTTTTTTTCAAGGTAATCACTGCTAATAAAATGTGGTTACATTGTTTTGATTCTGGAGGCAAACATCAAAGCTTTATGTGGAAATCTCTATCACCAACCCCCAGAAAACAAAAGCAGTTACTTCTGCTGGGAAAGTTATGGTCATCTTATTGTTGGTTATTCAATGGAATAATTTATCAGCATGTTGTATCTTCATATACAATCGTAACAATTATTATATTATAATATTGTTATAAAATAATAGAGATGCAATATTATAAGAGAGGTCCTAAAGGCTCTGCAAGACCCTATTAGGTACAAAGGGCCACATCTCTGTGAAACAAGCTGGATATTACACCACAATAATGCACGGCCGCATATCGAAAATGTTGTTACTGATTACCTTGCAAAAATCAATGTGCATCTGTAGTCCAGATTTAGCCCCATGTGACTTTCTTCTATTCCCTAACCTGAAGAAACACCTTCAGGGGAGGCATTTTCCATCATCAGAAACAGTAGTAAAGCTGTGGAGACAATTCTATAGGACCTATCAAAAATAGTCTCCAGCATGTCTTTGCAAAGAAATGCTGAGAAAAGCACATTGCATTCAAAGGAGACTACTTTGAGAAGGACCATCAACATTATGAGGATGAAGAAAGGTAAGTTGTCCAAAAAAAAGGAAAGGAAAAAATAATCATTCTTATTTGAACAGCCCTCATATGATAGCATTTGAAAGCCTTGTAAATAAATTATGTCTTTCTTAATAATGTTGTTTAATTATGTTTGCTGTTCTTTAAGGTGAATATTTAATTATTTATATGATATGTATTAATTTTGTTATATACCTTGAATGGTGTTTGTAGTTTAACATGGCAGTCAATGTTCTCACATATAATTACTGTAAGTAAAGAATTGACTATGTGCTCTGCAGGGTTTTTAAAAACAATTAACAGGTTGCTATGTTATTAAAGAAATTTTCCATTCAGTCTCAACTCTTACTTTAAGGAAAATGTATTGGACTTATTCTTACTGAATATTTTCTAAACGCAAAACCCCACAAAGTTTTTGTTGATATATTAATGATAATCTAAAATTTTTAAGCTGCTGTTAGTCTAGTAAGCTGTTATATGATTGATATCTGTAGATTGTAATTGGTACTTGATGAAGCCTTTGATATTTTGTAATTATTGTGGTGGATGAAAATATCCCTTATCTCTCTCTCTCTCTCCCTCTCCCTCCCTCCCTCTCTCTCTCTCTCTCACACACATGCACACACACACGCACGCACCCCCCCCCCCTGTTTGCATTCTACAGAGTATACTTTATCTAACGTTACTACTTATTACTTCTTTTTTCATGTAAATTGCTGACTTGCTTGTAAGTGGGTCTGGGAGTGGAGATATATGGGTGGAGAAATGTGTGGATTCACATGCATGTGAAAGAGAGAGAAGGATAAAACATTTTGTCAGGACTAAGTAAGGTGATGTGCCACAAACCTTCTTCTTTGACATATTTTAATAATAGTTCTATGAAGTCCACAATATTTGTTTAAAATGTTTCCTTATAAATTGACAAAGCGTATCTCAAATTGGCCTTTATGTCACTCATTGAATGAAATTAAATTCCATTCTGCAGGAAGACTGAATGTTGCATCTGTAACTGGTAGTAAGGAACAAGATCCAGAGCGGCTGATTCAAGCATTAGAAAAAACTTCAGCCCTCTTTGACAGGTATGTTAGTCATTTTTTTAACATAGCTTTTCAGTTCTTGCATTTAATCTAACAAGCAATAAAAGAAATGTATTTTCATTAGTTCATTCATTGATTTGAGTGCATATAACCTTTAAAAGTAATAAATTATGTGCTTGAAGGAATTAGTTCAATACTGTAAATTACCTTATTATGTAGTAAGAATCAAGGTCTACTTTGTGAAAATATGTTTTATATAAAGAGTTGCAGATTTCAATAGGTGGAGCTTTCATTGTATTTCACATGTACACTAATTTTAAATGGAAAATTTACCCTCCAGATTGTGATACCTGTGAAACAGAACTGCTGCCTTTTTCTACCACCCCCACCCCCCTCAATGGTAATGTCAGATTGGGTGCAGAAGCCCTCCTTTGTATCCCTTGCTACCCCCTCAACAAATAGGTTGATAAGCTGACCACGGCACGGTGATGAATGTTTGGGAATTATTTGTTGTCCACTTTAGGTGCTACACTCAGAAATATTAAGATACCTAATGTTCTTGAAGCTATGTTTTGTTGTTCAGTGGTTTTGTTTGGCCTCAAACTCTTCAAAAGAGAAGATCTGAGAGAGATGCTGGGTGGTATATTAGGTCGATATAGAATCAGAATGAGTTTAGTTCCAACCAGTTCATTTGAGACAATTTAGGTGCTACAGTGGAATCCATGATATTGCCTCAAATAACAAGTTGCAAATGCAATGGAAAAGAAAATAAGAAGAAATGTGTTGCCTCAGATGAACTGCTTACATAGTAGTAACCAGGAGCCATGATGCTGCTGTGAATTGCTAGAGCAGCATAGAAGAAAGGAAGTATGGCAGTAATTTGTATCACAATAATGTAAATGCCAGAGTGATTGTAGTGTAAATAAGCATTGTATGACATTAATTTGAGATGTTTGTTAATTATATGCATTGTTAGGAAATAAGTTTACACGGCCTCACTGAAACTGACAATAAGAGTGGATAACAATGAGCGAGGGGGTGAGTTGAATATTAATTAGAAGAGACAAACAAATGACGTCAGATTGGCGCGCTTTTTTTAGAAATAGCAGGAATATTTTCCCTAGAGCATTTGTGTTCGTAATTTTGATTGGATATAAAAATAGACGCTAATGTTGGCGCGTTTTATTAACCAATAGCAGCTCGGTTATAATCTTTAGGCATATCGGGGTGTGGGAGTATAAAGAGCTAAAGTCAGAGGCAGATTTCGTCAGTCCAACAGAAGCATTCGCGTGTAATACGTCGATCAGTTCAACATAAGTATTCGTGAGTTATACGTCGCGTAGTTCAACGGAAGCATACATAAAGTACACGTTATGCAATTCTACAGAATCTCTCGCATCTTAAAGTTTGTTATAAATGTGAAACACGCGAATTAATAATGTGCAGTAAATAAGTGATTATAGTGATATTAGAAAATATAACAGTTTCAGTCTGGCGTATATCAAGTGTCAATATGTGAACTTAATTGTGACGGTAATAAAAGTGTAAAAACAAATTCTTTTATCAGTGTTATCTGTAAGTAACAAATCCTTTCCGTTTACACACCCTGTTCAAGAGATTTGCTTGACCGAGAAATAATAGCTAGCCGGAGGACAATGAACCCAACATTCAAAGTAGTAATACAATAACAGGTGCCCAGCAAAAGATAACACGAAGTGATCGCAACAAATTGGCTCCCATACATTGTGCTTATAAACATGAAGCATCTTCCAACTACCAACAAACATGTTACTTCAGAAGCAAAAAAAAAAAAAAAACAGATCATATTGGATGAACATCCAGTTTACATTATTATTACTGGCTGAGTTTATGTAAACAAGACCAAGAAAGAAATTTTAAATTGTGACATGAGTGGGACAAAAGACTCAAGATGAAGTGATTGCTCAGCAGGCTTCTAAGCAAAATCACAGCATAAAGAAAATTAACCAGGAAATGAAAAATGAATGAAGAAAATGAAAGATGAGACAAAGGGAAAGAAAAACAGAGTAAGAGTAGTTTGCCACCTTGGTATTAGGGCTTGCAAGATGGCGGAGTATGAGAGAATGATCTGCAATAGTAGCAGACACAGACGAAATTAAGGGTAAAGGGGTGAATAAAATGTCAGAAGTGTAAAAATCATAAAAATAGTGATATTTATAACTGGTAAAATGAAGATAACAGAGAGGGAATATCAGAAAATTGGACAAAGCAGTATAATATAGAAGCACATGGTTCACGTGAAGAGATAATAACATCCCGGCAACATGGAATGAATATGACACAAAACAGGGTGAAGAAAATAAGTGAAATCAACAGGAAAGCTCAAACAAGCATTGTAAAGGAGACAAAAGCAAACTACTAAAGAAAAAGAAGGTACAGTGTAGTGTGCAGTAAACATACATTTGGAAGCTAGGAAAGAGAAGCAGGCGTCAAAGAAATATGATTCAGGAAAAGTTGAAACAAAGTATTTTGCAAACCATTATAAAATTATTAAACAAGGGCCTTAAAAATGCTCAAGAAGAGATCACAAAAATCAAATGAGAAAGAAGCACTAAAATTGCAGATAAGAGAACTGATGGAAGAAACAAACTTTTCAAAGCCAACAATCGTAAACAGAGAACCAAAACGTGGTGCAAGTTTGAACTCAAATGGCATATCTATTTCAAATAAGTACTAGCAAATGAGGAATTGGAAGCAACAAATAGGAGTGATGTAGAAGAGAGAACAAAGAAACTGGCATTGAATTACAAGCGGACAAATCCAAATTGAGGAAAAAGGTAACAAGAGGATAGAAAAAAAAGAAGACATAAGTGAAAACTTCAAAATAGAAAATGAAGAAGAGTGTGAAAGCGTTATAGTGTATGGTGATTCCATGATTAAACATATAAATTTAAACAAAGAAAATCTGAAAGTGAATGTGTATAGAGGGATAAAGGCTGAATATCTGCCTAACCTACTCAGTCAATCAAAAGGTAAGAGTGAAGCAAAATTATTAGTTGAAAGGGGATATATCATACATATTATACATTGTACATTTGAAAGGGAATATATGATACATATTATACATTGTACATTTGAAAGGGCATATATCATATATATTATACATTGTACATATGAAAGGGGAACCATACACTTAAGAATTGTATAGTAATAATTTAATTCACTGAATGTTAAAACATTCAACATGTAACTTTGTACAGAGCTATTTGTAAGCAACGGGCGCGCTAGCTAATTGAATGGGAATTCCTGGAACTCATAACGACCATGCCTGGCGCAGAGTGGTACAACGCTACATGATGGCGCTGAAGCGCAAGGTTCTGAAACCTCATATTTTTATACATGCTTGGGTAATGCGGCCTGAGGGCCAATGGAAAGCATCGTTATATTTTCAAACGTAGAGGACAGCGTGGGTAAGCTGCCCTATATAAGACCAGATTTTGCCGAGGGGGCACTCTTACTTATTACCAGTTTAGTGCAACAAGAAGTCACGCCGAAGCAAGGTGCTACAGATGCACGTGGGTGCATATAAGGGTGGGGTTGCGTGTAAAGATAGATAGGCTCCTGATAAATATTCAAGTGGTAGGATAAAGTAAATGGGAAAAGCTAGCTGCCCTTATTTATTTGAACAAGGAAATAAACATCAGTTATAAAGGGAAAATTTGCAGTGTATTTTTTAACTTGCCTCACCCACTAGAACCTGAGATTAAAGAAATTTAGCAATTAGGTAGGAATGGAGTACTCAACTACCGACGAGCATCACTAGCCGAGGAAGAAGAGCACTACAACAGCCCGCTGCAAGAGTCGACCAACCATTTCCCGCTACATAGTACTACATGTAGGTACAAATGACATTAAAAGACCAAAAGGACCATGTGAAATTTCTAGTGAATATACAGTGCCATAAGATATACTGAGAAGTTTTTCCCACTTGCAACTCTTGTAGTAAATAGCATAATAAGAAGGGATGTTAACTATAAGATCATACAAGACATAAATGAGGGAATACGATGGGCATGTAAAACACTGAATGCTGTATTTGTAGATACAAACAAATACATAGATGATAGTTGTTTGGCAGAATGGGCTACATCTAAGTAGAAAAGGATCATATTTGTTAGGGAAGTTGATAAGTAAAGTTGTAAATATATGCAGGGAACAGGAAAACTTAAAAGCTACCTCAGAAGATGAACTAAAAATAAATCACAAAAATAGTATACCAAAACTTGTAACTAGTAAAAATAGTGAAATTAAAAGTAAAATTCAGACAAATGTTGATGAAACAAACGAAAATGCCAACATTATTAGGGAGATAATTAAAAGAGGTAAAAATTAAGCAGGCATTACTTTGTTTCATCAAAATGTGCAATATACATATAATCAATAAAAGGGTATTAATATAATTAAATATAAAAAATTTCTATCCTGATGTCATGATTTTCACAGAACATGGCCTAAACTGAGGAAATTGGGGCAAATAATTATGAAGGCTATAATTTGCAGGCATACTAGGATCATAGTAGTGGAGGGGTTGCAATCTATGCAGCTAATACAATAAAATTTAAAGAAATAGACTGTAGCAGTTTTATAGAGCAATCAGGATCATCCAAAAGGAAAGAAATATTTATTAAATGGAGTTCATAGATCCCCAGCGGCTAACAAAAATTATTTTCTTAATAGCTGAGAGAAAATGATAGATACATTGGTACAATTAAAATAATAATGGGAGATGTAAATATTGACTTGTTAAGCAATAATTCAGCAAAATATAATTTAATAGAAACTCTGTTTAGGCAGAATTTGAAAATTGGTATAAATGAACCCACTAGAGTGACTAAACAAACTAAGGCGAGTACTGATAATGTGCTAAAAAATCTACCTGAAAATAAATGGAAAATAAAAATAATAAAAGCGGAGATAGGGGACCATTATGGGCAATTTTAAAAGTATATGTAAAACCAGAAGTGCAACAATCTTTTTGAATACAAAAGGCAAATAAACAAGCATAATTTATATAAACTAAAGGAATTTTTTGCTCATGTAAGTTGGGAGGATATATACGGAGCTGACAACATTAACAATAAATGTAACATTATTAATAATACAATAAAACGTGGATTAAATATGAATGTATCTTTTAACAAGACTAAAATAAAATCAGACAAAATATCGTAAAGATGAAAAATACAAAAGGCATCAAGAAAGTCATGGAAAAGAATGAGATTTTTCTATATTCAATTAAAAAAATCCATATTTGGGAGAGAAATCATTAAAATATATAGAGAATTATAATGTAGCATTTAGAAAGCTAATAGGAATTAGTGACAAAATCAGAAAATAGGACAAAAGTAATATGGAGCATAGTAAATAATATACATAGGCAAAGGAAAAGTAAACAGAATGAAAATATTGTTATAAAAATTGGGGACAGGGATAGCAATAATCCTAACGAGACATGTAATATCTTTAACAACTATTACATTAATGTAGCAAACAATTTAAATGCAAAAACGTCAACCTTTATCAATTCACTTAATTTAATTAAACCATTGGGATAAGTGCATTCTATGGGAATTTTTGAAATAACAGAGGAAAATGTTATGCAGGAAATAAATAAGCTAAAAGCAAAACGAATCTAGTGGCTTGGATGAGATATCGAATGAAATACTAAAACATCTTAAGTATGAGATAGTGAAGGTCCTAACCCATATGGTAAATACATCACTAAAGCAAGTAAATTTCCAGGAATATTAAAAAATATAATTGTGAGACCATTATATAAACAAAAAGGAAAGACGAGTACAGAGTAAATTACAGACCAATTATATTGCGTTCTACCTTTTCCAAATAATAGAAGGCATGTATTTAAAGCAACTACAAACCTATCTTAAAAAATTGAATAGAATATCAGAGTGGCAATTCGGTTTACAGGAACAAAAATTGACAATAAATGCAATAGATAAAGTAAACAGTATTATAATAACAGCCTTAAATAATCAGGAAAAAGTAATTGCCATCTTCTTAGGTTTGTCAAAAGCTTTTGATTGTGTAAACATAGATAAATTAATAGATAAACTGAAAAATCAAATGAAATCATCTATGGAGTTCAGGGATTAGCAAAGGATTGGCTCAATTCATATCTAAGAAATAGGTGTTGAAATAAATTACAGAAATAAGGATGGAACAATGGAAAAAATAAAATCATGCTATGAAAACTATTAAACAAGGAGTTCTGCAAAGTTCTAAATTAGGGCTATTCTTATTTCTAGTATGTGAATTATATATTTGAATTGGTATTAAGAAATAATAGCTTAGCCATTGAATATGCAGATGACATGACATTAATAATTAAAGCCAAAACAATAACTGAGATTGAGACAAAAGCAAAAATCTATACTAAAAATAGTACAATAATATTATGCTAGTTTGGATATGGTATTAAACATTAAAAGGACAGCCTGGATGAATTTTTAATTTAAAAAAATTTCCACATTTAGTAACAAAATAGAAATAGAAATAAATGGAGAAGTCATCCCAGAAACAAATTACAGTAACCTTAGGAGCGATAATTACAAACAGCTAAATTGAAAACCATACATAAGGCATATTAATAAAGAAATAAATAAAGGTATCTATATAATGAAACAGGCAAGGAATATTATGGATAAAGAAACTGTTAAGTAGATTTACTACACTTTCATTTATTTGCTCACAAAGTATAGAATTTCACTTTTTGGAAATATCACAGAAAGAGACATGAAAAACATATTTACGTTACAAAAAAAAAGCACTTAGAATATTAGAAAAAGTAGATAAACAGCATACGTGTAGACAATTTTTTAAAAATGATTAAACTGTTCTCTGTATAAAAAATACTGTATTAGATAAAGATGAGTAAAAAAATAACAATGTTCATAAATATTATTTTAGAAACAACAATGAATTCAACCCTTAGGGATACTTCAAGCAACTAGATGTAAAAAGTATGGGGAAACACTATTCAATAAGTTAACTAAAGAGATAAAAACAAATAAAAATAACAAATGTATATTAAAATTGGTAAAAAAATATTTACTAGATAATGCTAAATAATGATCAACATACTACATGGAGAACATAATTATCGGCATAGAAGGTAATATCACTGACATAGAATAGGTAGTCACTTCAGTATCTTGGATGTGAAAATCAATGGTGAAGCAGACAAGCTTCCCAGCATAAAAGACAAGATCACTAACACAGAACAACCTGGAACACCTCAATGCCACATAAGAGAAATTCACAATAGGGAAAATAAACATCCTGGCATACAAGATCACCAGTTGAAAGAAACACCAGGAACACATGATGAGGAAATGGAGGAGTGAGAAAGTGACAACCTCAAGGGCATGGTCACACTTGTTGAAGTTTGGAAAAAGCACCTTTGGATTGTGAAGCTTGAAACACCGAGACACTTCAGCATGTGAATCACAATTATAGTGAGTCGTCCTCCGTAGTGTAGTTGCTACCGTGCTAGCCTCTAGTTCCCAAGGTCACGGGTTCAAACTTGGCAGAGGGCGATGGATTTTTTCGGGTGTAAAAATCCTTAGCATAGGTTCCTTCGGAAGTGAAGGAAAGCCAGTGGTCCTGTATGATAGATTTATGGCACATAAAAAAACTCAAGCCTGATAAAGAGCCTGAGCAAAATTTCCGGTCTTTCTGCCCAATATGGAATGGGATTCTAAGGACCACAGCAGTTAAAGAGTGTCCATAAATAAAATTCAATTTAATTTCTGTAACAATCATAGTGCAAAAGTCATATCTTCACTACATAGACACTGAAGATGCCTGAACCATCCATCAGGATCCCTTAATGCATCCCACAGCTTAAGTACATGTGCATGACAGGCTCATGAAATTACTTATGATGGAGCTTATCCAATATTGTAAAGTATTTCATCTGCTCAATGAAAGAAATATACAGTTACACTGCTGTTGACAAATAGATAAAAGACTCAATATAAAGGATAAACTTGCTGATACAGAAGTGAGATTCACCTGTGTGGTGAATCAGGGTCCCTGCTGATGTGCAGGATCATCAGCATGGAGTATCATAGATTGTGATCAGTAGACCGAAAAGGCCAAGGGCAGCATTCCAGACTCTAAAATCCACCTCAATTTTGGATTTACCACATCATAATGTCTACCTTATAGTAGACACTGATGCCAGCAGCACTGGCTTTGAAGCATGATGTTTCAAGTTAGGACTGTCAATAGCTAATGAATACTTACTTCATGGAGTGATACAGAGCAAAAAAGAATTATTTTGTTAACCAGTAAGAACTTCTTGCCATAATGAAGATTAAATAATTCCACAAGTCCATATTTTGTTCATTTTTACACTCTATTAAATCGCTAGAGAAATAAACTTTCACATATGCACATTATTTTTACCTTTGGTAAACAATGAACAGTGTTTCATGAGGTTACCCATGCATCTTCAGTTGACCAGCAACTTGTTTGTGTAACCTGCTGCCCAGTGTTTACCAAAGGAAAGAACAATATGCATATGTGTATATTATTCTATAATTAGGTATTTGGCTGCACAATTATTTAAGTGTATAGCTTATGAAGAATGGTGATGAAACAAATGGCATATGTGTACACATGCATATATCATAATATAATGTAAGACTAAAAAGTGAGTTAGTGCAGGTTCTGAAGTTTTGCAATCAAAAGAAATGAGGAGGAGACTGAACTAAAGATACGTTGTTGTATAATGTTGGTGCTGCTATTAGCCTTGTTTATTAGACCTTTTTGCTCTACATTGATAATTATCGCCACTCTCAAGTATTCAGTTCTTCTTCCTTCTTTACACACACTCTTTGATTTGTTATTACCTGCACAAATAGTGCTGAGACCGAAGGTGGCAGCAGAGTATCTCATTTAGTTTTCTCAAAATAAACTTAATTTTTATGTGCTCCTGATCTATGAGTGCTCTTCATAGACTTCTGGACAATTCGCAGAATTGGTACATATATTCTCTTCTGGGAAAATCTGGATGAGCTAGCCTGGCTGACACAGTTGGTTGAGCACTGACTTTCTATACACAAGGTTACAAGACCAGTAACTTCGTGACATCCTATCAATTATTGGTATGTGAAAGAACTCCTATGACACAAAATTTCAGCAGTATTGGTATGAGCCAAAATCTCTAGCTGAATTCTCTTTTGCCATCCTAAAACATTCACATTTGCTGTGATTTTCCTTTGATATCACATTCAGCAGTTAAGCAGGAAATACAAGATAAATAATATCCATCTGTCATTGTCTGATTTTAATATCTGTACATTTTACAGGATCAAAAAGGGTTATCCTTTTGAGGTGGAGTTGGTATGTAGTGTGTTACCAAAACTGCTAACAGACTTCTTTCCACCATCAGAAATTATGACTAAAGTTATTGGAGAATTCCTGTCAACACAGCAACCACATCCAAAACTTTTAGCAGCTGTTGTTTTCCAAGTAAGTAAATCAGAACTGGTAAGTTAGAACACCAGATAACAATAAGTGAATTTGCTTCACCTTTTAATGTAATTGTAGTAAAATGAGTTCTTACTTATAATTTTGTATATCTTTAAATAAACATATTCAATTGGTAGCCCATGGGTCACATGTTGCATGCAAGAGGGTACAGTACGGCACAAATACTTAATTATGTATAGTTAAATTATTTATTTTCATTACGCATTAGTTATCCACCAATACTTTGTATTAATACGTATGCTTTTAAGCAATTATAGACCTCGGATTTTAGGCTAAACACCTATTCTTATGTGTACAAATAAACTAAAACTAGTTAAATATCTTCACAATTTGTACAAAATATAAATGTATGGAGGGGGTTTTATGGTGCCTAAAATTCCTATTTTTATCATTGAGACCTATTTTAAGGTTTTAGGGCCTAAAAGTAGCTATTTTACAATTAGTGCTGTATTGTTAATTTTTTCATGCAACAATGAAAGATAAAGTCTTGATATCATAGGATTGGTTTGATTCAAAGACTGTGTAATAGTTTGATTGTGAGAATGATACAGTTTATGTTAGTGCTTTATCAGGTAGATTCACTTGTTTTGTAGAAAGCGAAACAGAATAGTTCTTGTGCCTTTTAAGACTCTTTGTCATCCTTTAGTGTTGGTTGGTGATTGCAGTATGGCAGGAATCTCTTCCAAAGAGCAAGAGTGATGAGAAGCATATTTCCCATCATTTCATAACTTGCATACCTCATTCCCTTCATTTACTGTTGATATGCATATGCACACATTTTGTTACTGTGCAATTTTCAGTGCTCATTAATTAATTACATTTTTAAACTTATTACAATTTTAGAAAGTGGAAATACATTTTCAGTACATAAAATCAAATGTTTAGCATATGGAAACTGTATTTTAGGTGCCTAAAACTGCATTTTTATTCCCTATTTTTATAATTTTAGTCTATTTTAGGTGCCTTAAAATTGGTTAAAAATCTGTTTAGTAATTATTATAAACATCTAGTTATCACTAACATGGATGACAATAAACTTTTCTAAGAAGTGGAACTTTGAATTTGGGCATCATTGATATACCCATCTGGCAGTAGCAGTGGCAGAGCAGCTAGCACTGTGATGAGATATGTGCTCACCCTTAACTCAAAAAGAATTTGTACAGAGGCCAGGTGAGGAGGAAAATGACACAAGGCAAATCTGACTAAGTCCAGGCCATTACACTGTATACACTTTCCTAAAAATAATTTAGAACAAGTAATATTGCAAGGACTCAAAAAGCAAATGAGTTGTAACATTCTACAATGTTCTAATGGTAAGTAGCTCCCAAAATACACCTATATTTGTCTAGACTATTCAATTGATCACCCCCACAAAGGCACCACAGCACTATAAAATTTCAATCTAAGATCTTTGAATTCATAAATTGACAAAATAAAATGGAGAAACTCAGGAATACATTGTACTTAAAAACTATTATTTCTATGAAAACTGAACAAAGACAGTTGCAGACACCCTAACCAAATAAGAGTAATTTTCAATAATATTGTAAAAGTAAACCATGTAAAACCAGATCATCTTAAGAAAATAGCACTTCTTTAACTTGACCCAAAGTGAGCCATTTAATCAACAAATACTTTATGAAATTATAAAGTATTAATGAAATAAATGCTGTGTAAGTCAATTATGCTGTATGAAATGCCTTTATGTAACACAAGTTAGCTAGACACCACTTACATTGCCCAGTCATAAATTTATGTAGAATAAGTAATATAATAATAAATTATCTTATCCACCTATAAAGTCCAGAATTCAATATGCAATAGCCATATCTCAGTTACTAAAGCTGTAAAGTGCAAATAAGTTACCTTATGGTTGAGTGTTGTTAAATACGAGGCGCATCCACAAAGTAAGTTTCCCAATTTTGTTTCCTTTAAAGTAAGCTTATTAAGCTGGGAAAATCAATCATGTGCTGGCCAGACAGGTCACGCCTGATGCCAGTAGTGAGACAGCAGTGGCCCAAAATGGCGGCTTTTATTCGTTCTCTTGCCACATGCGAGGTTCAGTCAGTGATAAAGTTCCTTACTGCACAAAACATAGCGCCGGTCGAAATTCATCATCAGCTCTGTCAGGTCTACGGGCAAACATCATGAGCAAACAGATGGTGCGTTGCTGGTGTAGGCGGTTTTCCGAAGGTCGTCAAAGTGTCCATGATGAGGAGCGCAGTGGGCGACCATCCCTCTCAATGATGACCTTGTTGAGGTGGTGCAGCCGTGCATCGCGGATAACCGTCACTTCATGATTACGGAGCTCAGCAGCCATTTTCCGCAGATATCACGATCCTTGTTGCATGAAATTGTCACTAAGCACCTGCTATTCAGGAAATTGTGTGCCAGGCGGGTGCTGAAAAATCTGACACCCAAGCACAAAACGAAACGCTTAGGAGCAGCATTGACATTTCTGCAGCAGTATCATGAGACGTGGATTTTGCACTTTACCCCGGAAATCAAGCATCAGTCAATGCATTGGCATCACAGTGGATCTCTGGTCAAGACAAAATTCAAACAGACTGTGTCGGTGCAGAAAGTGATGTGCATGGTGTTCTGGGTCGTGATACGGTAATTTGTATCACAAATTACTTAAATGTAAATAATGATTGTAATATGAATATGTATTTTTATGTGACATTGATTTCAGAGGTTTATTAATTGTAATTATTATTGGTAAATAATAATATACGGCTTTACTGAAACTGTCAATAATAGCGTAATAATGCAGCGATGGGGTGAGTTGTTTATCATTACTGGGAACAAGGAAGTTACGTAATGTTCGCGCGCTTTCGGTAGAAATTTCTAGAATATTTCCTAAAGCATATGTATTCGTGGTTTTCATTGGATATTAAAATAGACGCTAATGTTGGCGCGTTTTATTAGCCAATAGCAGTTCATTTATAATCTTTAGGCATGTCGAGGAGTGGGAGTATATAATCCAGGTCCGAGGTAGATCGCCCCGCAGTTCAACAAAATTCTCAATACTTTACACGTCGCCAGTCAGTCCTTCAGTTCGTTAAGTTACGCGCAGCAAAAATCATTAAAGATCTAAAATATTATAAAGTTAAATATACACAAAGTTGAAGTACGTGAGTTAAAAGTGATAAGTAAGAAGTTATTACAAACAGTTTCAGTTTGGCGAGTATCTACATCCATATGTAAAAGAGTTAGTGCACGTGTTCGACAATAAAAGATTATACAACAAATTTCGTCATTAAGTGTAATTTCTGGATAAAAGATTCCTTTCCGCTTCACAACCTGTAAGAGATACATTTTCGACCCAAACAGCTAGCCGGAGGACATTTAAAGTGAATTATTTCAAAACTGATGCAAATTGCTACGCCAGATGGAGCTACAAAACAAACAAAGAATGACGTCACAAGATGGCTTCCACTCACATGAAGTAAAAACAACATTAATTCTCTCGCAAATTGGTTCCACAACGTGGGGCTAACAAACACAAATACAAAAACATATCACGTAAACAAGCAATATACCGTTACAAATTGGCTCCCAAACGTGGGGCTCAACAAATTATAAATAACTTTGAAGTAAACTACTTCAGTCGGGAAGGGCATTGTGCTCATTATTGCCTACCCAGAGGTGAAACAGTAAACAATGGCCGTACTGTGAAACATTGCAGATATTGTGATGTGCCATTCAAAACAAGAGGCATGGAATGTTTACTGCAGGTGTTGTGCTGCTCCATGACAATGCTCTTCCACATATGGCTTGGTGCACAGCAACTGTTTTGCAGGAGTTCAGCTGGGAGCTGTTTGATCATCCACTATTTAGTCCTGATTTTGCTCCCTGTGATTTCCATCTTTTCTTGCACCTCAAGAAATTCCTGTCCTCTGGTCAGCATTTTGACAACGACGAAGAGCTGAAGAGGACTGTTACATGCTGGTTGCATTCACAGGCGGCAGACTTCTACAACACAGGAATACTAAAGTTGATCCCACAATATGATAAGTGCCTCAATTCTTGTGGTCACTATGTCAAAAAATAGCTCAAATATTGCTGTACCTGTTGCAAATAAAGTTTTTCATGTAACTATGTTTTCTTTGTTTTTTTAAAAAAATAGGGAAACTTACTTTCTGGATCCGCCTCGTAGTTCAGCAAGGAAAGTACAAACTAGTTCCAAATTTTGTAGTAGAATCGCACACAGTGAAGCAGTTGATAAAATACACTTACTGAAAGTGGAGTCAACCTAAACACACTTACTTGCTTCACTCACCTATTTATTTTGCAGAACATGTATCATGAGCATGAGCTCACATTATCAGCTGTCTGTTGACAGCTGGATCAACTCTCTAGCCATTTTTTTGAAAGTGTGGGGATCTTTGGGTCTCTTTGGGTCCAGCCCACAAAGTTGCTTTTCACTTCTGGTCCCTAAACTAGAAAATAGATACCATCATCCAGTTGCTGAAACCAACCCAGAAACCCAAAGAGTTTAAAATATGGGAGAAGATTTACATAAAGAAGTTTGAAAACTGCATCTTGAACTTTGAGTTGCCAGAAGCAGACAATCATTTATTTAGGTTCATCCATAGACCACCAGAGGACACCGCAGGCTTTCAACAGAACAGCTCGAAAATTGATCTGGCTGTCAACAGTGCCTTTGAATAACTTAGCAAACGGCACAAATTAATTACTGAAATTGCATGTACTGCAAAATAATTTGTAACAGTAAGGCGAATTACTTTACAAAACAGTGATCATACATAGCTTAGCAAAAGGCAAATTAATTACTAAACTTGTATGTACTGCAAAATAGTTTACAATAGTCAAGCAAGTTACTTTACAAATCCATGTTCTTGAATATCAAAGATTTAAAATGCAATTGGCAAAACTAATTCATCCAAATACTATAATACTTTACAATCCACAAAGAAAGATAGCAACATCACGAGTGGAACTCGCCTGGCAAATTGAGGTAAGCTGTATGACATGGTACAAGAGCAACTTTCCCTAACCAAGTACGCCAAAACCCACCCAGGTATCTTGATGACACTAACACTCCCAAACAGGTAGTGTACCCAAGAAAGAAGAAAAGCAAGTGCTAAATAATGGTGAGAAGCACTCTAATAATAATTTATATACAACTGCAAATGCATATGAGAAATGCTACAGCACAGCACTTGTCCTTTATTCACAATTTTGGTCAGTAGGGACAGTGAGCACATGAAAATTTGCATTTGGCTTTCACATACACCCAACTGGCAGCAGTGATGCTGAGCACATGGCTTATTGTTGCCATTCCTGTACTCAATTTATACCAAGTTTTCCAACTGTGTACATTTCCTTAACTACTGTAATTTATATACAAATTTGTAAGTAAAGAACTTGCTTCATATCTTCAGATAAAAGAACAGTAAAACTGCTTATTATTTCTGTATTGATTTCTGTCATTACCACCTAAAATTAAAAAGAAAGAATCCATATGTAAGCAATGCCTTTGTATCAGTAAGTGTGCTGCTGTTATATGTTTTTCAAAGTGAACTATTGGAAAACCAATCAAATGGGCCTTCCTTAAAAAAATGCTTGTGGAACACTATCATTGTATTCAGTACATTTGATTGCGAGTGGGATGACAGGACACCTGTCAGTTGAGCCCTTCAGCACTGAAAGTTGGTGGTGTACCCAACACTATGTTCCATGTACATGTTTCACTAGATTAGTTTCATAGAGAAAACACAACAACTGAGGGTTGTTCACAAAAGCTCCAAAGAGCTGCAGCAACCTGTGCAGTTGAAAAAAGGCCAATTAATAATAATAATAATAATAATAATAATAATAATAATAATAATAATAATAATGTCAGTTGTACAGAGTATTTCAGAATTCAACCAATTTGAGATAGGACACATGATGATGATGATTTTGTCATTGAGCTTGAAAGCAATAGACATCAACGTACTTACAATGAAATAGTTACAAATAATATTACATAACTAGCTTTTTTATATAATAAGAGTATGTACAAGATTGAAAGTACAATACATAATGTAAAGTAATATAGGTTAAAAGTTACACACTGTTATATATACCCCAAGGTCCTAATAGATAATAACCAAGAAAAAACAATAGTACGAGGGGCACTATTTATATTTTGAGCCTTGGCAACCCTGAATGTTGTAGGTGCCATCTGATGTTTCCAATAGAAAGTTTGACATTTTTGACCATAATCTACTTCAAACATTTGTCAATAGAGCGTCATTTGTTTTGTTTACACTAACTTGAAAATTGTGTGTCAACAAAAATATGAAATTAACTCGTGAAAATGTTCGTGCAATGATTTATTACGACTTTCGACATGGATTATCAAGACAAGAATGCATCGATCAACTAACTTCCACATTTGGCGACAAAAGCTCCATCCTTTGCCAGTGTGAAACGCACGTATAACGAATTTAATTGTGGCCGCCGTTCACTCAATGATGAAGTTCGTGAAGGTCATTCAAAATCAGTTGTTGTGCCAGAAAATATTGATGCTGGCAAAAACTAATAATGAAAGATCGTCATGCGACATATTGTGAGATCGAGGCAACCCTAGGCATTAGTTCCACCAGCATATATAAAATATTGCATGATTATTTAGCCGTGAAAAAGGTTTGCTCTTGTTGGATCCCACATAATTTGACGCAGTCTCAAAAAGATGTTCGTGTTGATTGGTGTACAAAAGTGTTCAAGAAATACAATGGCGGTGCCTCAAAAGACGTATATAAGATTGTAACAGGTGACGAATCATGGATCTATGCGTATGAGCCGGAACATAAACAGCAGTCGACTGTATGGGTGTTTCAAGATGAAGCAAATCCAACAAAAGTTGTTCGCAATCAAAGCACTTCGAAGCAAATGGTCGCCTGCGTTTTCAGCAAAACTGGCCATGTGGCAACAGTGCCTTTAAAGGAACGTAAAACGGTCAATGCTGAATGCTACACAAGCATTTGTTTGCCGGAAGTCTTCGGTGAAGTAAGGAAAACCAACAAGAACCGTAGGATCATTCTTCATCAAGACAATATGAGCGTACACACATCTCGTCTAACAACAGAGTATTTGAAGGCTCAAAAAATCGAATTGAAGGGTCATCTGCCATACAGTCCTGATTTGGCACCCAATGACTTCTTTTTGTTCCCGAACATCAAGAATAAATTGCATGGACAACGATTTTCATTGGCAGAAGAAGCCGTTGATGCCTTCAAAAACCATGTTTTGGAGGTGTCTCAAAAAGACTGGAATAAATGCTTTGACAAATGGTTCAAACGGATGCAAAAGTATATTGATCATAAAGGAGAATATTTTGAAAAACAATAAAGCAGTTTTCAATCAGAAATTACTTTGTTTTAATTATTAGACTCAAAATATAAATAGTGCCCCTCGTATTGAGATGCACTTATATTTCAAAATATTCTTGTAAAGAATAAAAAGGCATAGCAACAAGCCAATTGTAATGGGTTAGTTTGGCCCCACAGTTAGGGTGCCAAATGTAATGATTTTATTATGGTGAACAGCTGCAGGCGGTATACTTTAGCTTAGGGTACTCACCTATTTCGAAGTTTTGAATATACTTCTGCAATGTATTATTATCGATGTGCGTCTACCACTTCTGTGGGGAATCTTGAGCTGCGTGATGGATTCTGAAATGCTTGAGCTGTGTTTTCTTATCCCGGGTCATGGGAAAGGAAATTTTAAATAAGAGTGCATGCTCCTAAAACTTTCTGAATTTATTCTTACTTTTCTGAATAACACAAAAATAGTCACCTTTTCCAGATTAATAACACATTTGGAGTATTTTACAAGGCTTTACAATGTTTTTCACCGCCGATGATCCTTCTAAACTCGTATGTAAAATTTGCTATCCATGGTTGCGAATCGAATTCGCTCGGAGATGCGAAGTGTATTGAAGAGATGCTAACAAGAATGTCTCCCCTATCCATCTCTTTAATCTTTTTATCGTAAGCACTGAACTCCTATTGCAATTTCTTTTCATTACTGTATTTCTGCAATAACTTGGCTTTATCGACGTTTCTTGTGTTTACGCAAATTTTCAGATTATGTTATACGCTTTGTTCCTGTTTTCAGCTCTTAGATTTTTGTTATTATAAATTTTAGTTCATTTCTGTTTCCTTTCCAGAAATCCTACTTAAATTTTAATAAAAGTTATATTCTCCTTATCCCTTTTCCTAATGCATGGTATTTATTTGCATGTTTTATTTGTTAGTTTGAGTAATGTCTTTGTAAATACTTGTAAAAATTTGAAATTGTGCACTTTTATTTTTGTGCTGTTGTGTTTTCAGTAATTTCTTTAAATGATTTTAGCTTATGTTTGTGATGCCTACCCATTGGTTTACCATATAAATTATGTAGTTCATAGGTGGATCACCTAATTGTTTTGTGATTACTAATGGTCCCCCCCCCCAGGGGCTCACTTCGTGTGAGTACGGGTTAGGCACGCCCGGAGTCCCAAGCCACTCATAGCCATATTCACCCTTTCATCCCCGCCCCCAGGGACTCACTTCATGTGAGTACGGGTTTGGTGAACCCGGGGTCCCGAGCCACTCACCTCCATTTCACTCCCTCCACCTGCATCAACTGTGCCACGTTACTTTATTTCTTCTCACTCTTCCTCTTCTAGGTTTATTGTGATTCTTAGTTTGTACAGTCTTAGGCTTATTAACTCCTGTCTCACCAGCAGGGATCTTTTCTATCTCCGTTGTCCTTGCCCACGGTTTCAGCGCGGCTTCCGACGTGTGTGCCCTACGGGGGTCTCAGGCGTGAAGGTTGGGTGGACCCTTCGCACTGCCCCTATGTGGTAGCCTTAGGTGCGGAGCCCGTCCACACCGTCATGTACACCCACGTAGCTCTCTAAGGGCCCGGCCTGTGTTAATGTCCCGACGGCCGTGAGCCGTTGGGTTAGTATCACGGGCCGGACGTGTTACCGCTGACGGAACCCCGGTGTAATCAACCACAAGTCCCCTGAATCCGTGTCTGTGTTTGACGGCAGCGCGGCCTAAAGTGGGGAGCCACAGGCGGTTATACCTGTGGTAGGGGCTTAAAGCCGGGGTGTGCGTGGTGAACGGTTTACACATGTGGACAAGCAGTGGAGATTAGAGGGTAACCCTTCTGAGGTACGCTTTGCGATCAGTCATTGGAGGGGTCTCCATGACGGCACAGACCGTGAAGATATGGTGTCTTTTCTTCTTTAACCCCCGGATGGCAGGCTGACGCCGACGGTTCCGGAATGGGGTCCTTATCAATATGCATCCGCGCAAAACCCCTACTTTGTTTGACACGTTTTTAATTTTGCAACTGGCCAGTGAAGGGAAAACCATGCAGGACGTTAGCCCATTTTATATCAAACGCGAGGTTGACCGTATCTGTGGCCCAGTTAAAAACGCAACACGACTAAGGGACGGTACGCTTTTGATAGAAACCAATAAGGCCGACCAATCCGAGAAATTGTTGAAGGCAACTTTGTTGGGATCCTACCCCATCCGTGTAGCCCCACACAAATCGTTGAATTCCTGTCTGGGAGTTGTTACCACCTCCAGTCTGGACGGTCTAACAAACGAGGACATCGTCACCTGCCTTTCTGATCAACGCGTTTCTCAAGCGTACCGCCTAACCCGGAAACAGGATGGCGTAGAACAACCATTACGTACGGTATTTCTAACCTTTAAGGGCACTGTTTTACCTGACTATATTTTCTGTAGCTATGAGCGTGCCGCCGTACGTCCGTATGTTCCGAACCCCATGCGCTGTTTTCAGTGCCAGCGTTTCGGACATACTAAAGGATCGTGTAACAACCGTGCTGTTTGTGAGCGTTGTGGTCTTCCAGCCCATGAGGACTCGGTCTGTACTCGAGCACTTTGCTGTGTGAACTGTGGCGGGAGCCATTCATCTAGCTCCCGACAGTGTCCGAAGTTCCTCGATGAGAAATGTATACAGGAGTTGCGTGTCAAGGAACGTTTGACTTTTACCGAGGCGCGTCGCCGTTTTGAGCAGCTGAACTCTTGTATCCTTACGGGTTATTCGGTTGCGGCCCGCCGAACTCCTGTTACCACTGTTGGCCTACAAACTGCGCCCGTTGTAGATGCTTCCACACAGACCGACTTACCCGTAAGTAGTTCTTTGTCTCGTGCCATACCTGCACCACGGTCTCCATCTTCCGCCGTGCCACCATCGTCTTCCAAAGCGTCTACTGGCCTAACAAGTCTAAGTCTTCTAATGCCCGCAGTCGCTCCAGGTCTTCCCGTCCACCAATAGCCGTGCTTCCTCTGTGTAGTCCCGGTCTCGCTCTACGAGTCGCAGGGGATCTTCGGACTCCCGAACCTCGGAGTCGCCAGAGGAGTCTTTTCAAATCGTTGGTCCAAAGTCAGCCAAGGTGAGAAAGAAGATTAAGACGGTCCATTGTTCCGTTTCTTCCTATGAAAATAATCCAGTGGAATGTTAATGGGTTCCGGGCTCGTGCTCCGGACATACAATATTTAGTGTCACAACGCTCCCCTTCACTGGTCTGTTTACAAGAAACCCATCTGCAGCCTCATCACACTTTACACCTTCGTGACTTTACGGCGTTTAGGCGTGACTCTGCTGCTGGACAGCGTGCGAGCGGTGGCGTTGCTATCTTGGTGGCGCCTAACATCTCTGCCGCCCGCATACCGCTTACTACGCCGTTACAAGCTGTGGCGGTGCGTGTCCAACTCAGTTTCATTTGTTTCTCCGTCTGTAATGTCTATCTGCCTCCGGTCGGTGTCGTACAAGAGATGGATCTTCGGGCGCTTTTGGCGCAGATTCCCACACCGCTCCTCTTCCTTGGTGATCTGAATTCCAAAAATGCTGTGTGGGGCTCCGACACTGATGATGCTCGTGGGTGTCTTGTAGCAGACGTTTGTGATCTGTCCGGCTTGCTTTTATTGAACACTGGTGTCCCTACCTTTTTGTCATCTACCTATGGGACACCGTCAGCCTTAGACGTTGCTTACTGCAGCCCGACATTAGTTCCTCTCTTTGATTGCTCGGTGCTTTCGGATCTGTATGGGAGTGATCATTTTCCCATTCACATTCACCTCACAGGACACCATCCTTTGCCTTCTCGACATCCCCACTGGATTCTTTCCAAGGCTGACTGGAGGAAGTTCCGCTCCCTCATTGCTCTCCCGGACGATGGTTTCGCAACCATCGATGAAATGGTGGACTATTTTACGTGTACTATCTTGCTTGCAGCAGATTCCAGCATTCCTCGAGGTTCATCTACACCACGTCACGTTCCTGTACCTTGGTGGAGCGAGGAATGTCGCTTGGCCATCAGAACGCGCAAACGCGCCCTGCGTGTTTTTCAGCTACATCCTACGGAGGAGAACTTTGTGGCATTTAAACGTTCTCGGGCTAAGGCGCGCTATGTACTTCGGAGTGCAAAGCGGAAATCTTGGGACTCTTACGTGTCTTCCCTTTCCCGTCGTACTTCAGCGCAGCAGGTGTGGTCTGCTGTTCGGCGTATTTATGGCCAGTGTCGCCGGACGATCATTCCTGGTGTTGGTGTTAGTGACTCCATTTTCACCAGCGAGCGGGATATAGCCGAAGCCCTTGGCAACTCCTTCGCTGCTGCTAGCCAAACGGATAGTTATGATAGATCTTTTTTGCCTATCAAAGACGCTGCGGAGCGGATAGTCCTCGATTTTAATAGTGACCGTAATGAACCGTACAACGAAGCTTTTACCGTCGCCGAGCTAGACCATTCTTTATCCTTAGCAAAGGATACCTCTCCTGGCCCCGATGACATCCACCGCCAAATGCTGCTACATCTTCCGCCTAAGGCGCTTTCCTTCCTGCTGGACATTTACAACCGTATCTGGCGTGAGCAGGTTTTCCCGTCTTCCTGGCGAGAGGGTATTGTCATCCCCATCTCTCGACCTGGAAAAGACCGGCACCTTCCCTCTAGCTACCGCCCTATCTGTTTGACGAGTGTCGTTTGTAAGATCTTTGAACGTATGATTACCGCTCGGTTGGTGTGGTGGCTAGAGTCGAATGCTTTGCTCTGTAATGTTCAGTGTGGTTTTCGTCGCCATCGCTCCAGTGTTGACCATCTCACCCGTCTTGAGGCCTATGTCCAGAGTGCCTTTCTCCTGAAGCAGCATGTGGTGGGTGTTTTCTTTGATTTACAGAAGGCCTATGATACCACTTGGCGCTGTGGTATCCTCTGAAATCTGCATGCTTACGGTTTACGCGGTCATTTAGCTGTTTTCATTTGTAACTTTTTAAAACCTCGCCGTTTTCGTGTCCGTGTTGGAGACACGTTATCTCAGGCGAGGATCCAGGAGAACGGTGTACCCCAGGGGTCGATTCTCATTGTACCACTTTTTACCGTCGCCATCAACGGCATCGCTACTGTAGTTCACAGCGGAATACCGATGTCACTAAATACGGGACCGGGTCTGCCAACGCAGAGACCACACCCTCGCAAACCCAGGAGTAAACTCGTGGGGCTTTCCATTAGGAGCGGTGCCTATCCTGCTAAGACTCAGTGTGTTCATTTTCATCGCCTTCGTAGTGTACACCCTCCTCCTGATCTTCAATTGCATGGCTAACCCATCCCGTTTGTTGCGCACGCCAAGTTTTTGAGCCTTTACCTCGACCATAGACTCACCTGGGAGCACCATATTCGCTACCTTCGTGCATCATGCGATCGTTCCCTTCGAGTATTAAGGGTTTTATCTGGCGCCTCTTGGGGCGGCGATCGCACCGTTATGCTCCGGTTGTACCGCTCGTTGGTTAGGTCGAAACTTGACTACGGGAGTTTCATCTATGGCGCGGCGTCCGCCTCTAAACTTCGCCTTTTAGACACTGTTCATCATACTGGTATCCGTCTTGCTACTGGGGCCTTCCGCACTAGTCGTGTCGAGTGTTTGTATGCAGATTCTGGCGAACCACCTCTGTCTCTTCGACGCAAGTTTTTACTCTTTTCTTATGTTGCAAAGCTGGCGGCTCATCCTAGTCACCCTTCGTTCCACTGTGTATTCCATCCGGAACTCGCCCACCGTTATGTGCGCAATGCTACCATCTCCCGCCCATGTGGTGTTCGGTTTCGGGAACTTCTTTGCGCACATGACCTCCGACTGCCTCCTGTGGAGCGATCCTGTCTTAGTCGTATTCCCCCGTGGCAGCTCCAACGTGCCCGGTTTGATCTTGAACTTTCGGGTAATGCCAAAGTCGCTACCCCGCAGCCAGTGTTTCGCCAGCTCTTCTCCACGATTCTAGACCGTTACCGGGACTATTCCCCGGTATTTACTGACGGTTCCCGTGTGAATGATAGCACAGGGTGTGGTTTTATCTATGACGGTGGGGCTCACAAATTTCGCCTTCCAGACGCCAGTTCAGTTTTTACGGCCAAAGCTGTTTGCCATCTTCTCTTTCTTGCCTTTTATCTCCACATTTGTCCCTGGCCATTTTATTATTTGCTCCGACTCTCTGAGTGCCATCCAGGGCCTGCAACAGTTTATCGGCTCCTCCACCTTGATTTTAAAGATCCAAACACTTTTATCTCAGTTGATCTGTTGCAGATACCAGTTTGTTTTTACATGGGCTCCAGGCCATGTGGGAATTCCTGGCAATGAGGAGGCGGATGCAGCTGCTAAGGCCGCATGCCGTTTGCCAGAGTTTTCCACCTTAACTGTGCCTTCTACGGATGTTCAGCGGTACTTCCATCATCCTCTGTTTTTAGCTTGGCAGCTATCATGAGAGTCTTTGGCTGGTACTCAATCCCGGACAATCAAGGACACCGTACAACCCTGGTCCACTTCCTGTTGGGGATCACGGCGGTCAGAAGTAGTTCTGACCCGCCTAAGAATCGGGCATACGCGCGCCACACACGGTCATCTTCTGCGTGGTGCCCCGGCCCCTGTCTGTTCGACGTGTGCTGTGCCGCTTACCATGTCCCATGTACTGTTTGATTGTCCGAAATACGCCCCTGATCGTCAGTTTTATGGCCTGGGTTTTACGCTGCCCTCAGTTTTAGGCGATGACCCAGTGGCAGTAAGGTAGACCCTGCGGTTTGTCACCAAAATCGGGTTTTTTCCACAGGTATAACTTGCCTTTTAGTTTTGTGTTTTAGCCTAGATTTTATTCCATTTTACCGATACTTTTAGTCCTGGATTTTATTCTCTTTTAACCCCATTTATGGTCTTACAGCTATTTCGTTTTTAGTCTCTTCTAATGCGTTTTTAGATCGACCATTTTCAGTTTTAACTGTCTTTATGTTTTTCTTTGGGCCCAAATGACCTAGCTGTCGACGGGCCCTTAAACTCCACCACCACCACTAATGGTCCAGTGATTAGAAGCTCCAATTTTCTATTCCTTTTAATCAATGCTTTGGAGATGCTGTGTTTCCTTAACAATACTTTATCGCCTATTCTTAGTGACCATACATTTTTTTCATCTTTTCATTTTGTTTCTTCTCTTTTCCTTTTATCCTGGATTTTTCTGAAAACCAACTGACATTTTTCTTTTTCAGACATTTCCCTCTGCGCTGACATTGTTGTGGATATATCTATGACCAAAGGTTTAGGTTTGGCATTTAACATGAGTTCAACCAGTGCAAATTTTGTTGTAGGATTCACAGAGTTATTTACCATTTCCTTGATGTAGTTACATTTGTCAACCCAGGAGGTGTGATCCTTGTGTTTCTGGCAGGTTGACAATATTCACTGAGTTACTATTGGTGCTTTCAGGAGTCGAATTTGACTCAGATTGTTCTCTGTCATTATTGTTTACAAATCTGGGTTCCTGAGTTTCCCAATAGCTCCTATACCTATGTCCTACTCCTTGTATATTTTCCCAGTTCTTTGATTTCTTAGGTCAAGAGTGGCGAAAACGCCTTCCTTCCGTGAGTCACCAAATATGCAACACACACTGCATCACTCAGCAGCACGTGAAAAGCAAATGGGAATGTGGCAGAGAGGGATCGGCGCCTGCGAGTCCCTTTTTCACCATCTCTGCCTTAGGTAATCCCTACAGAAGTTTAGTTGGTTTATTTGGTTACTCCTGTTTGGTTGCCTGCCTGTGTAACTTTGCTCATTCCTAGGAATTATTGGGTCATATCTATCCCTCACATTCCTAGTTCTTTCAACATTGTTATTACTGATATGATTGGACTACATAGGTTACTGTGCCTCTCTCCTCTTGAAAGAATTTCTGTCTAGATTCCTAGATGTGTTGATTCAGCGTATCTAGGTGCCTACCACAGTACTGTGTGAGGTTATATGTGTCATTTGGTTTTCTGTTTTCTACCTCGAATGAAGTTATCAGTTCAATGACCTCCAAGAAATCTATTGGTTTTGCTACTATTAACCTGTCCTTACTGTGTCAGGGAAATGTCTCATTATACTGATATTAATTTGGTCTCGGACATACTAGGTTCTAGCAATTTTTCCTTGTTTGCTATTTTCATGAACTAGTCTAGTAGTGATAGTCCTTTGGAGGGATTATACGTCCCAGTAGGTGCTCCTACTCTGACTCGTTTCTGTAATGCTGGTCATAGTATCTCGACAAGAATAGGTTCCTAAATGACAGGAGCGGCTTCTTAATGTGGTAGCACATTTGCACTACAACCAAAATCCTGGCTCTCCCTTTAATGTAAATAACATATACGATTCATACATTTCGATTATCATTCTGACATGGTCTTGTGGAGTGGACTTCGGCAAGCATTGTATTGTTTGCAGGTGCCAAGTAGTGCACTCCCGGCTGCAACCCACATTGGTATAATGGTGAGGGAATGACGAACCAAGGGAGGGCAGAGGTGTATGGGGGTGAAGTGCGGGGCATAAGCTGCATGTTGTTGGTTAACCTAGTAATCAGAGAGCATAGAATAGGATGATCAACAGTAACAATACTTTTCGTTTCATCCCATACACAGAGCCATCTATTGAATTCACAGTAAATGTTTATCTCACTTCCGGTCTTCTATCTACTGAGCTGCATCTCTGATCATTATGTTGCCTGTATACCATGTGGTTTGTGCCGTGTTGTGTGTATCGGGTTTTAATTTATGAATCAAAGTGGTTTATTTAGCTAAATACAGGTAAACGCTGCTATAAGGAGAAACAATAAATTCCGTTAAGTGTCTTTTAATGCAACCATTTTCAATGCTAAACTTGGAGGAAAAGAATGAAATTAAACACATTGGCAAGCCCACACAATGCCTAAAAATCACTCAGGTAGTTCAAACAAAAACAAGAAGTTTTAACAGCGATGTATATGAAAAATATGATTGGATGTGTGGTTGTGATACTAAAAACGCCCAGTTTTGCTTTCCTTGCATTTTGTTTGGTGGTGAAGATACATGGACAAAGCATGGCGTGAATGATTTGCAGCATCTTCATGACCGCGCCAAAAAACATGTAGCGTCAAAGTTACACATGAAAAATACTGTCAGTCTTGTTATGTTAGGCAATGTAAATATAGCAAAACAGATGGACAGTGCATATTGGAGAACAATTGAACACAACTAGAAAGTGGCTCAAAATGGATGTGTTTTAAACATTATTATTAACTGCATTAGGTTTTGTGGGGCCTTTGAGTTGGCTCTTCGAGGACATGATGAGTCAGCAACTTCAAGTAACCCTAGTATTTTTCGTGGACTGATAAATTTCAGTGCAGAGCTAGACTGTGCTCTGAAAAACCATTTGGAAAATGCAACAGTGTTTAAGGAAACGTCAAAAATGATTCAAAATGAGATTTTGCAATGCATGCTTGAAGTCTGTCATGAGGAGATATCAAAAGAAATAAAAGACTCACCATTTTTATTTGTCATAGCAGATGAAACCAGTGACATAGAATCAAAGTATCAAATGGTAATTATCTATAGATATCTGGTAAACCATAAGCCAGTGGAAAGGTACTGGGGTTTTGTGAATCCTATAGGGCACAAAGCAGATAACTTAGCTGCATGCATATTGCCAGAAGTTGATCGACATCTGCTAGGATGTGAACATAAATTGATTGCCCAAACATACAATGGGGCTAATGTTATGTCTGAGTCGAAAAATGGCATTCAATTCATCATAAAACAGAAGTACAGGTCTGCAGAATACATTCATTGCTATGTGCAGTTAAACTTAATTATGTTAAATGCAGCATCAACAAATAGTAGTGTACGAATTTTCTTCATAAATTTGTGCTTTTTTCTCTAACTGTCCTCAGAGAACATCAGTTTTAGAAGTAGTAGTGCAGAAGCGGCTGCCAAGATCAGTGCAAATGAGATGGAACTTTCAATCTAGATCTGTCAACACAGCTTTCGATATGGAGGAATTAATAGAATGTATGAAAATCATAAGGAGAGGCGAAAGAATCACCAACTCAAGTTCTGTTCTTCAAGCATCTGGTTTTATTGGAATTTTGAGTGATGCAGATTTCATATTTTGGTTGTCCTTCTTCCATAAAATTATGCCCCATGTCGATATTTTCTTCAACCAACTTTAGAGGAGCGACTATACTCCTGTAATGGCCCAGGATAGTCTTAATTATTTTGAGATGGAAATTCTCAAAATTAGAATCACCATAAGTTCCACTGCAGTTGATGAGAATGTGACGAAGAAAAGAAAAATTGTGGAACACACTGAAAGAAAACGAGAGGCCATTGAAGTGTGTGATGTAATCATTACTGAAATGAAAGACAGGTTCAGATTTGTTGCTCATATGGGAGCAGCAGTTCTCTTTCAGCCTGACAGATTTTCAGAATATAACATTTCGTTCCCGGAACAACATATTAAAGTTGCCCTTCAGAAATATTCTTTTATTGAAGAAAAGAAACTGATTACAGACTTTCCACAATGTATAGTACTGAAGAATTTAAAAGCATAACTGGGGTTGTTCCACTAATGGAGTTTTTCAGGGACAATAATTTATGTTCCACTTTTAGTGAATCTGTTAAACTACAGTCATTCTAACAATCCCCATGACAACATTTGAGGCAGAAAGATACTTCTCTACTCTGAAAAGAATTAAAGCATTTCTGCGTAACACAGTGTCTGAGGAGAGGTTATCTGCATTGGCCATGCTTTCCATTGAAAGGGATTTCATCATGCAGATCAAGAACTTCAATGAGCTGGTCATCGATAAGTTTGTTGGCAGGAAGGAGACAAGGGCTGATTTTCTCTATAAATAGGTGAGTGCTATATGCTACACTGTTTATGAAATGTACATGTGTTATATATTGTGAATTCTCATTTCTTGTTTATTTGCGTAAATTAATCAGCCTATAATGAAAAACTTATTCCGTATTTATTACTTAAAACATTTCAAATTGCAAGGATAGATTTGTGCCCTGCCAGTGTTAATTTCAACCATTCTAAAGCTTTGTTTTTTTCAGGCTCTTTTTTTACGATCATCACCTCTAGCTCAGAAATTCTCTTTACCTTAAAGTACTCCTCAATTTCTTTAATGAATAGCTTGGGGTCATCTCCCTTCTCCTCATCGAAACTCGGCAGTGTAATCTCATATAATCCTGTGTTTGTGTAGCAGGTGTTGTGCATAGCTAGTGTGTTTATGTGTGGATTTACATTTTTATACATATCACTTTCAAGATTCATATCATCAACATCATAAACATCAAAATCAGGATTATTCATTTCAGAAACATCTTTATTTATATCACTTATATTTTCTTTTTCTCTCTGTAAACTTTCCTATTGCCTTAATTTCATTTACTATTTCATTTCTTATCTCAACTTGGCTTTGTTTTACTTCTACAATTTTTTGTTGTGATTACATCACATTAGCAGCATCTTTCAATACTGAAGCAATTAGTTTCTTCATACTTTCCTCATCTACATTCTCTTTCCTTACAGTTTCTAACTCCTGTTCTAAGATTTTCTGTACTTCTTCCCTCTGCTTTGTTTCTGAATTCTGCTGATGCAATTTTAAATTCTATACTACTCGTACATTCTCTCATCTTAATTCTACATTTGCCTATCTCATCATCTACCAATTTCTTATTCTCTTTCATTTCTAACTCTAAATCATTCATTTTATTTCCTAGATCCTCTATTTTGTTTCCTAGCACACTTTTTTGTTTCTTTGAGATATTGATTTATTGCCACTATATTCCTCTTACATTATTCTCTTCCCTGATCTATTCTCTGCTCTAACTTTTTCTAACCTGTTCTATTTCTTTTCTACTCTGATCTAAGTCTTGTTTCATTTCTGCTATGAATTTATATATATCTATCAAAAATAATTTCCACCAGCTACTTCTTCTACTTTGCTCATTTCTATGTCTACATTTTCAAAGCTCATTTTGGATTTTTCTACTTTCTTTCCACTTCTTAAGAGCATGAACAAAAATAATTAAATTTGATTTCCTACTTTTTGCCGTCTTCTTTTTTCATTTGCCACTGGTCCTCTCTCCGTCTTCTTTCTTCACTTGCGTCGCTCTGGAACCTGGACTCCCATGTCCTGAGTTTGCATCCTCCTCATTGCTGCACACCTCTCATTGTTGCCGCCTGCTTCTCCGAAATCTCTTCGAACTGTTGCTGTGTAGCCGTCTTCTTCTCTGATCAATCTGGATGTTTTTGTTTTTGGTTTTCTTTCCTTTCCCTTTATCCGGCTCCTTAGGTGGGTGCCAAATGTAATGGTTTTATTATGGTGAGCAGCAGCGGTATACTTTAGCTTAAGGTACTCACCCATTTCAAAATGACTCTTGAGCTGTGTGATGGATTCTGAAATGCCTGAGCTATGAGATCTCTGTTTTCTTATCTCGGGTTGCAGTATGGGAAAGGAAATTTTAAATAAGAGTGCGTGTTCCTAAGCTTTCTGAATTTATTCTTACTTTTCAGAATAACACAAAAATAGGCACCATTTCCTCATTAATAACACATTTTGCAGTATTTTAAAAGGTTTTTCACCGCCAATGATCCTTCTAAACTTGTATACAAAAATTGCTATCTGCGGTCGCAAATCAAAGCGTATTGAAGAGACCCTAACAAGAATGTTTCCCCTATCCATATATAGTCTTATATATGGCAGCCCTATATATAGTCTTTCTCGCGTTGTCTGGTAACTCACTCAAGTATTGTGAAGGATCTATATAGGCTGACTTTTAGCCAATAACAAATTTTCCATAACTATGGTTCATATTAATGTTGACTATGACTTTCAAACATTTTTCTTTTAATTTAATGTTTCTGACATTCTTTAACTATTCTAACTATATAAAAATATTTTTCTGAAACAATTATTAATAATCTTCATCTACTACACAACAGTCACTCCATCTTGAAATATTCCCTTTCCATCTTCACTTTACAAACAATGTTCTTTCTTTTTAAATTGTTTAACTCCTTAATATTTGTCTCACAGTCATACAGTTTATGCTTAAAGGTTGCTGCATAACATTGTCTTAATTCTAAAGATAGCTTATTATACATTTTGGAACAAAGTACTTCAAAACTCTTCTGAGTTGTAGTCAATCTACATTATGCAACATAATATGTTGACATGATCTGGTATTATAGGGATGTATATCTTGTCTATTTTGTAATTCTGATTAAAGACTTTTTATGTACAATAACACGTAAATATACAGGATGGACCATTTAAGTTGAGACTGTACAGTATCTCCAAAACTAAGCATTGTAGAAAAAAAGTCTTTAATAAACGTTGCTTGTTATTATGGGGAAACTAAATGCCATTAGTCGTGTTTTGTTTGGAGGACGTTATGATGGTCATTTTAGGTTTAATTTAATTTTTTTTAAATGGGAACCTACATTTTGTATGTTGTTTTCTCATTATAAAATGGTTTATAAAAAGCTGTTTATTTTGTGATGAGGAATAAGGAAACAAATAAAAAATGTTGGTTCCCAATTACAAATGTAACTTGACCATCCATGGATGGTCCAAACATTCATTGCGCTCTTCATTCAGAATTTTGGTTGTTATTTATTGTCATTTACATTGGTGTAAGAACAATTGCAAAGTGCTTTATACAAATGTTGTTTAGTTTTTTTTTATGAGTGAGAAAACATAAAAAGGTAGGTTTCCCATTTAAAAAAATTAAATTGACCCTAAAATGACCATCACAATGTCCTTCAAATAAAACACATTTATGGCATTTATTTTACCCCATAATATCAAGCAACTTTTATTCAAGACATTTCTTTCTACAACGCTTAGCTTTGGAGATATTGTACAGTCACAACTTAAATGGCCCACCCTATGTAGATTTATTACTGTCATTATTCTTAGTTTAATAAATAGTGGTTTACAATGAGGTAGCTTTGATTCATCTAACATTATTCCAATAACCGTTTTCTGCAATAGAAGTACATCAGAAACATGTGAGCTATTACCCCAAAGTAAAATACCATGCACTATAATGCTTTGAAAGAAAGCAAAATATGCTGATTGCAAATACAGGGTGTAACAAAAATGTATGGCACAAATTGCAGAACACATTCCTCACATGTAGACGAAGAAATTGTTATATGAACATGAGTCTGGAAATGCTTTGTTTCCATGTTACAACTCATTTTCTCCAACTCAGTAATCATGGGAAACACACATGAACAGAACATTAGAATAATGGGGAACATGCACCCTTGGTTACATGTGGTTACGTTGTCATCATAGGTGCACCGCCAGTGTTTTGTTTTACATGTCCCTGTTGCCACGCGACTTATGTCATTGCTTGTTTACAGGTAACATCAACTGTTTCAGTGAGCAGCACGACCTTGGCAAGCAAACAAGTTACTATGTACTAGTAGAATTGATCACAGATTTGGCTCGTGCAATGGCAGTGTACACAAATGCAGAGATGGCAGATACCTATTTTATGTATGGATTAGCAGACGGTAATGGCACTTGCACTCAACGTTTGTACCGGACGAGTTTTCCAAGATGAAGGTACCTCACGACTGGGGGAGGCCTAGAAGGGAGGACACCACAACGGGAGGCAGCAATTCTTCAGGCAGTTGACAACCACCCTAGTGTCGGTACAAGACAAGTAGCTGCAACAATGAATGTTGACCACATGACTGTCTGGCCAGTGTTACACGATGTCCGTCTGTATCCATACCATTTACAGCATGTGCAGGCACTATCAGCAGCTGATTTTCCTGCACGGGTATGCTTCTGCGAATAGTTTATGCAACAAAGTATCAACCCTAATTTTAGTGCAATGGTGCTGTTCACAGGTGAGGCGTCATTTCAACGAGATCATATTTAAATTATCACAATCAGTATGTATGGGCTGACATCAATCCTCATGCAACTGTTGAAGCAAGTCATCAACAAAGATTTTCTGTCAATGTTTGGGCCAGCATTGGTGACTGTTTGGTAGGGCCTCACGTTCCTCCACCCAGGCTCAATGGACAAAGTTACCATAATTTTGTAGAGAATGTTCTACCTGATCTGTTAGCAGCTGTGTCTTTAGCTGTGTGACAAAACATGTACTTCATGCACGATGGAGCACCTCCTCATTTTAGTGTTAATGTCCCTCACTTCTAAATAACAGATTTAGTGACAGATGGATAGGTAGAGGTGGACTGATTGCCTGGCCTCCACACTCTCTGAACCAAACCCACTGGACTTTCACTTGTGGGGGCATTTGAAAGTTCTCGTGTATCGAATCCCAGTACCAGATGTTCAGAGTCTCCATGCCCGTATTATGGAAGGCTGCGAAACCATACGCAATACTTCAGGGATACGTTAGAATCCGGGATTCACTACAATGGGAGTTAATGTATGTATCAATGCTCACGGAGGGCATATTGAACATCTCCTGTGAGAAAGAGTTGCATATGGTATGCTGGTGCGTTCTATTCTTGTGTGTTTCCCATGATTAATGTGTTGGAGAAAATGAGTTGTAACATGGTAACAAAGCGTTTCCATACCCATGTTCGTATAACATAAATTCTTTGTCTACGTGAGGAATGTACATTTTTTATTTTTTACGCCCTGTATGCTTCAGGTATATACATGTTCAAGTTTCTAATCAAATGTACAACTCTGGAGAGTTTGAACATTATGTGATCAATATGTGGTGCTCAGGATAATTTATTGTCTATTACAACTCCTAGAAATTTTACATTATCCGAATTATTATCTAAAGGGCTATCTCTGCAACTAAATGTCATGTGTTGTGTTTTGTTCTCATTAAGTAGGAATCCATTTGCTCTGAACCATTTATCAGCTGGGTACAGTGTGTTTTCTGTTGTAGATTTAAGCATCTGAAAATCTTTACTTGTATTAAAAAAAGTAGTACCATCAGCATACAGAATCGAATGTGAGACTACAAAAGATGGAAGATCATTAATCATTAATAAAAATAATAAAGGTCCGACAATTGTACCTTGTGGGACACCATAAATTACCTCAGCCATTTTTTATATCTCTTTTCCTATACAAACCATCTGCTTTCGATTCGTAAGCTAAGATCTGAGAAGTTTTAAAGCAGGACTTTTTACTCCATAGAACTTTAATTTGTTAAGTAGATAGGTTAGTCCACATAGTCAAGTGTCTTGTTTAGGTCACAGAAAATGGCCAATGCACAATTTTTCTTTTCAAAAACTGTAAGCAGTTTACGAATTAATGAGACTCTAGCATCAGTGATCAATTTCTCCTTTCTGAAACCAAAGCATGATTAAGTAATTACGAGGACTGATCAATAAAGACTGAGATTGATTCTTTTCCTGTAGGTTTCTTGAGAGTTTCCTGTCTCTACCATGAATATTTGAAAAGAGCGGGGTTTCATGTATAATGTCCATAGGCGGCAGCACTCTCGTATCGGTAGGTTGGTAGTAATGCTGTATATTGTTGACCCTAGTTGAATTTCGCATACCACAAAATGAAGGTGACACAAGAGGAGCAATAAAATGTTTTCGTTTAAATCATACAGCCTCTGAAACTTTGGAAAAGCTGAAGCAAGCATACGGTGAAGATGCACTACCTCGTGCAACAGTGTTTAGGTGGTTCAAAGACTTCAAAGTAGAGCGAGTCCTCTGTGCTAAGCAAGGTGGGCCTGGTGCTTCGGCTTCTGCTATAACTGAAGTCAACATCAACACAGCTGCTGTGATTGTTGTTCCCACTCACACCACTGTTACAGCAGTGTACTATACGTCAGTATTGGCTACACCGAGGAAGCACATTGCAAGGAAACATCCAGAACTTATCACAACAACGTGCGGCCTCACATTGCAAATCAAGTCCAGGAATTTTTAGCTAAATTCAACATTACCTGTGTGCCGCATCTGCCTTATAGCCCCAAACTTGTCCCCTATGATTTCTTTTTATTCCCATCACTAAAGGCAAAGCTCCGGGGCATTCAATTTGAGAGCACTGAAGCAGTGCTGAAGAAAAGTGAGGCGATTCTCAAAGACCTGACAAAGAATGGCCTGTAGCATGTGTTCGAGGACTGGCAGAGATGCTATAAAAAGTGCATTCACATAGGAGAGGACCACTTTGAAAAAGACCATGTCAACATTGAAATGGAGTAATAAATATCTGTGAAAAAAAATTAGTCTCAGTCTTTAATGATCAGCTCTCGTATATTATTCAGTTCAAAATAATTATATAATTCAGCATACATTAGCATTCAAGCACTTTTGAGAAGATAGGAAATAGTGATATTGGGCCATAACTAGCTGTGAGGTTTCTGTCTCCCTTTTTATAAAAGGAATAACTCTTGGACACTTCTAATATATCTGGGATCCCTGACAAGACATTTGTTTAAACCAAAAGTACGTGGCACTACAATACAATCTATAACCTTTTTTAGTATATTGTTTGACAAGCCAAAAATGTCAATGCTATCCAATGGCTTGAATCTGCTCACTGTACTTATACTACTTCTGGAGTCACTTCTGAAAAAACAAATTCACAGAGATTATGTCTTCTATTATAATGTTATATTAAATTCATTGCAGATTCATCAGGATACCATGTTATTTCTAATTTTCTCAGTTGATTTTATGAAAAATTTGCTAAAATCATCTGATAAAATAGAACGTCCTCTTTATGATTTCTGGCAACAGAATCGATTATATTCCACGCTTTCTTACATTTATTACTTGATGATTCTATGCTTTAAGGTTATGTAGCCTTTTTGTTTCAGGTTATGTAGCCATTTTGTTTCATTTATGGCAATTTTATTCATTTCTTGCATTCGTATAAGATTGCTTGGCCCTCTATGTCATTTCTTTCCTAAATATACTTAAGTACATCAAAGTTTTGCTTTTCATGTCAGCTAATTGTGGGGTATACAGTTATTTGGTTTCTTTATTATGACTTTCTTTTGGTTAGAATTAAGTTTTACTATGCATTTTCTTTCTGGTATATACAGTTCCAAAGTATTCTTAAACATCATGAAAACTATAATATATAGAAGTGGTTGCATATATACAATTTCACTAAAATAGGTTCAATACCTCAGAACTAGTTTCGAGGAATCACTTCCTCATCGTCAGCTGATTGCAATCTTCACTAAAATAGGTTCAATACCTCGAAACTAGTTCTAAGGTATTGAACCTATTTTAGTGAAATTGTATATTTGCAACCACTTCTATATATTATATTTAATCTTTTCACTATGTCTTCCAATTTAAAAGTAATGAAGTCATGAAAACTCTTTCAAAAATTTATTCAGCTGACAGTATGCTAGGAGTTGTGATTTACATAAGTTCATCCATTCTATATTACTTTTTTTTTTTTTTTTTTTTTTGTCGAGTGGAGCAGAAAATGATTTAATCACTTACCTCAGCCCCGTTGGGAGTCAGGACTGAGAGTGTGGGACTCACCAATAGTCGGCATACCCACTAAAAACTCCTCCACCGGAATGGAAAAATAGGAAGAAGGAAGAAAGAGGAATTCGGAGTGTTAATGTGGCCGTACCGCTGTTGCACCGGCGTATTCGGGGTAAGGGTATATTGGCCGGCCACTAGGGCCTAAGCCAGGTGATGGTGAGGCGCCAGGACGCAAGCATGACCAAGGCCCTACTTGCGCCCTTGGGAATTCAGGAGTGAAGGGTATAGGATAGTTAGGAGTGATGTGTGGCAGCAGTTCCCAGCTTGCTGCCGCGGTAAGTGAGGTGCGGTGTTCAATAGTTCCTCGGGTTCCTGGCGCGGCCTCTGCGCGTCGCGCACGGCCAGTCCTTCGGTGGAACTGTTGGAATTCCACGGATCTCGTCAAAGAGATACCATATGGTCTGTGATAAGGAGTTCTTGGTATCGGCTAGGAGCTCTCGAAGCCCCGCGACTGAGGCCTCAAGGGCTCCCAGTCGCGTGGGTCGGTCGTCGCTTTCCGCCTCTGTGTCATCTGGTTCAACGAGGTGGCCCTCGATGCGTGTCAGCTTGCGCTGAACCGATGCGAGGATCCCGTCGTCCCCCTGAAGTTCTGAGATCTGTCTTGAGAATGAGAAGATTGCCCTGGCCGAGGTCCGCTGCTTGGCCTCAACGGCCGCTAGGCGCGTGTTGGTTGCACAGCGTAGCTCAGCCATGCGAGCGGTGAAGTCTTGGAGAGTAGTCCGCAATGCAGACAGCGTGTCTTGTAGTTCTGGATGAGGTGGATGCAATGTTCCCCTTACACAGGGCGTCGTCGGCGGAGGCTGTTGGTTGGCCGTCGGCGGAGGCGGTTTAGTGGTTGTCAGCGCAGCTGACCTAGCTGTTGGCTTGCTCCGGGGGTACAGGGGGCACTGAGCCTGCCCCGTGAAGTGCGTGTGCCCAGAGCAAGTGGCGCAGAACTTGCGTCGTCGGCGGATGTCGTGGGCGATGCATTTTGCCGTAAGACAACCTGTTCCGCAGTAGTGGCACCGAGGTGCGGCGTTGCATGCCTGCGCTGAGTGACCGTAGCCACAACAGCGGCGGCAGGGTACCGGACGTTCACTCCTGCTTGCCTCGACACGCAAACACTGCCCCAGAAGAGGCAGGCTTGATCGCAAGGCCGCCTGAGCGCCCGAGGCGGAACCCATGTGGAGGCGTACCAGCGGTGTTGGCCCTCTGGTTGAGGTTATCCGGGATGCCCGAATAGCAGAGCGCCAGTGGTGCCTTGCAGCATCCAGCACGAGGTGCACCGGAAGATCTCTCGGCACTCCACAGATGACAACGCTGTGGCGGACATCTGCAGGAGGGTGCGTCTGCGACGACAGTGGGCTCACCAGTGGCGGTAAGCCGGCGGCAGTCTGTGGTGTTGTGCAACCCTATGTAGGAGAATCAGGGCTGGTGGCAACCTGTGGCGGTCGAAGTTCATGCTCCGGTGGTGCAGTGATGCGACCGGGTGAAGCAGCGGCCGAAGCGTAGCTGTGCCCGGTCAGCGGTGGCGGCGATGCAGCTTTCCCGGCGGAAGCCGGTGAAGCTGCCGGCGAAACGGCGTTGTCCGCGGCCGGAGCCGGGGAAGCAGCGGTGGATTCCTCAGCGGCTCGACGTTTTCTCCTCTTCCCCATTTCGATGATCTCGGCGAAGCGTTGAGATGTTACCTCGGCGGAGTCTCGAAGCGAAGTCATCGTATATTACATAATGACATTCTAAAATTTAAGATTTTACTATCTGTTATGGGCCTTGAGCTCACCATTTTAGTTTTAGTCTTCAAGACAGATTGATTACTTGGCATTAGAAATTTTATCTTGAGCCAGATCGAGTCATGAGCTGAGTAAGAAAAAGGTACCATGTCACATTTATTTGCATTAGATTAATATTTGTGCATGTGTTATCTAGGTAGACAAACTCTTGTGGGTTTGTTGTTAGTACATTTAAAATTAACTTGCCTGAGAAGGTTTTTAAAGTCTTTTACACTTTGTTTATCTACTGTTATATCAAAGTTTGCATTTAAGTCTCCACCAATTACAATATTAAACTATTTCCATTTAGACATTAAGTGAAAGCTGAAAAGTTCCTCAAGTGTTTTTAAGGAAGATGGTGGGGTTCCCTTGGGGGATTTGTACAGTACTATTATAATTAAGTTTTAAATTCATGTACTAAAATACCTGTTACTTCGAAATCTAGTTCAATACAAAAGGAGCCTAGTTGAAGTATACTACAATAAGACATGAAATATTTACTGGCATATATAGCCACACCCCCGATGTATATGATATTAATTACCTATCAACTTTATAGCTCGCTGAAAGATATCTCATAATTTTGGCACCAGTGTTCACATAGACAGAAAGTCAAAGTAATTTTCTGTTGCAAATTCATTAATTGGTAAGAGCTTATTCTGAATGCCCTCATCAATGTATCCTATTTTAGTATCAAAACTAGTACATGGTTTGGAAGAACCTAACTTAACCCTGTCCCTGTTGCATATAAGTTCACGATTGCAGGTAATATGCCAAAATAAATTTGAGCTAGTATGCCACTGATACAACTTCATTTATATATGCAGACAGTTTTGAAAGAATCTGATACAACTTCATTTATATATGCAGACAGTTTTGAAAGAATCCAAATTCTGACTTGGTAAGACTCATGATAAGACAGAGAGCTCAAATGTATGCTAATATGTACCAAATGCTTGCGGTTCAAAACACATTGAATATTTTACTTCTTTTTATTCTCTTTTCTTTCTTTTTTTTATCTCTTCTTTCTCTATTTCAGTGTGTGTTATGAAACAATACACATGGAATACTGCACATGTTCTATTTCTTACAATTATCAGTATAGAAATTTAATTAATGATAAGAAGAAATGAGCAGTAAAAGCTGAAATGAATATTCCATTTACATGGGTGTGACAAATGTTAAGAGAATGATAGACTGACACTTGTATATTGTGGTGTACATTTACGAAAGCAAAGTCAAAATGTTAGAGAAAATTAATGAAGAAACAAAAATAGAGGGAACATAATATATAACCATTAAGGAAGCAATACCTAAATAACTTACTTCTCTATCCATTTCCCTTAAGGAAGGAAAACGCAGCCAGTAAAGAAGAAAAACAAAGGGAACAAGTTGTTCTTACTTTATAGTGAAGAAACTTTTAGAAACAATAAGAAGAGCAAGCAGTATTAAAAAAATTTATTTTGAAGCTTTTTAGCAGTGAAACCAAGGTTGATTACTTGAGCATTAGGAGTCAAATTTGGGACATATTTCCTTCATTACTCTGTTATTATATAGGATATGTTTCAGAAGCCTTTGCTTCCATCTTCAGCTGTAGGGCCACTCTCTCCCTTCCTCGCAGATTTGTTTATGAACTCGTTAGAAATACACGTAACCAAAACTTTCCCCAACATCTTTAAAGTATGGTTTCAATATGTAGATGATGTTGCATTAGTGCCTAAAAAACTTGTACAAGATCTATAGTACTGTTGAACTTAGAAGACCAAGCCATTAACTTCAATGTAGATACAGAGAAAGAGGGATACCTGCCCTTTCTAGAATAAAAATAATGAGAATGAAAGACCTGCCCTTTCTAGATGTAAAAATAATGAGAAAGAAAGACATACTTTCTTTTGGGATATATACGAGGGTGGGTCAAAAAATAACAGCAATTGTTTTTTTCTGTTTAAACATGCGCACGTAAAATTTCACCAATCATGGTAATGGAAAGGTCTGACCTTGACTGATGCTGGGATATGCACAACATTGTCCACGTGATGTTTAGTTTGTCTGAGGGAGCCATTGTATAAGCACGTGTTTCAGTGACCTGACATAGATTTCAAAGAACGAGCATCAATTTGGTTTTGTGTTCTTCTGAAAAAATAAGGAACAAAAACACTGCAAATGATACAGGAAGCATATGGAGACCAAGCTTTATCAAAAAAACATGTTTTTAATGGCATAAAAAATTTCAAGATGGTGAAATAAGTCTTGAAGATGCTCCACATCCAGGATGGTCCTCCACATCAAAAACTGAGGTGAACCGCAACACTATTGACGTCATGTTGCAGGAAGATCAACGATTAACAATAGCAAAGAGTGCAGACATTATGCACATTTTGTATGGGCCAGTTGAAGACGTAATTAATAATGATTTGGACTACAGAAAAGTGGCAGCAAAATGGGTTCCATGAGTTCTTTATGAGGAACAGATGTCTCATTAGGTCATGACCTGCCTTCAGTGGATCACAAAGCTTCGGAGGAAACCCAACTTTCTGGACAAGGTTGCCACATGTGATGAGAGCTGGTTTCATCACTACAATCCAGAAACCAAATAACAAAGTGCACAATGGAAGCATCCTGCCAAGGCCAAAAAAAAGCAAAGGTGCAACCAAGTGCAGAGAAAGTCATGCATCTTGTGTGTTTTTCAACAAAATTGGGGTAATTTATGATCACGTGGTTCCTAAACATACCACAGTAACTGCTCAATACTACAGGAACATCCTTAAAGGACCATTCAAGACAAAAATGGCTAAGAAGGGACCAGAACTTGCTGCCAATGGATGGATACTCCACCAGCACAATGCCTCTGTTCATTGAGCCATAGCAACACAAGTGACAATCACTGAACTAGGTATCGAAATCATGTCCCACCTACCATATTCACCGGATCTAGCACCCTGCGATTTCTCCATTTCCACAAGTGAAAAAAATATATATGGGCGCTAATTTCAAACCAATAAAAAACTAAGTAGTGTTATTTCGGGTATACTGAACAGGATGTCAAACAAGGGCTTCTCTGAGTGTTTTGAAAAGTGGATAGAACATTGGAACAAGTGTGTAGCATCAGAAGGAGGGCATTTTGAAAGTTTGTAGTGAAATTCTAATAAAAAAATCATGGTGTGCAAACAAAGAAGGTTTTCCCATTATTTTTTTTACCCACCCTTGTAGAAAACCGTCCCACTTAGATAACTACATCAAATGCAACCATTTTATCACAAAGTCAACCAGCATACAATATTCAATAATCTAGTACACAGTTTAGTCAACTTTTCTTTAAGCAAAGAATACAACAAATGGTAGTCAGAAAGATAAACAAATTCAGAAGAAACAAGGAAATCAACAATACCACCCACACACCCTTGCAAGACAGGGAGAAAATTAAAAAATTCACGTACCACCTGTTACTACATAACAGGTTCCAAAAGATTTTCTCAAAGCATAGCATAATTCTAGTCCCTCAAAATAAATACAACTTGAAAAGTTTGTTAAGAGCACCTCCCAAAGATGAGGTACCAAAAACCTCAAAACCTGGAATTTACATGGTAAACTACCAGGTATGCAATAAGATATACATTGGAAAAACCTAATGAAATATAAACCTCCACACCAAAGAACACATCCAGAACATAAAATATAAACACACAGACAACTCGCAGTTGCAGTACAGTTTTGGGATACCAACCACAAAATAGATACAAACACTGAATTGTTAAAAGAAGTAAATGGTCCTTTAGAACTCACTGTATTGGAGAAAATTTTCATCTATAAACAAAAACACCATGTTATGAACTTTGAAATCCCACTCCAGACATCTACACCAGATTCATCATGTCATCTACCAGAGACAGAACAAAAATGTCACCAGCGCCGCCAGTTGACCTACAGCTGAAGATGGAAGCAAAGGCTTCTGAAACATGTCCTGTATAATAACCAAGTAAGAAGCAAGTGGGTTCCAAATTTGACTCTAATGCTCAAGTAATACTAAAGTCATTTAATATCTTAGAGTGAAGGAAACTTGAAAATGATAGGGGAATTTGGAAAGCAAGCTTTTCATTCATACCTCTACTGGAGGAAATTCAAGTGCAAACAACAAAGAAGAGCCAGAAAAATTAGAGTTGTTTTTTTATCCTCTGAGTGGAAGAAACTGAAAATGAGGAGGAGTAATTAGAGAAAAAGAACTATTTATTCATACCTCGAACTGCAGGAAATTCAGAAAAGACAAGGCAGAGCAAGGAAAATTAAACTTTGTTTTTTTATCCATGGAGTAGAGTTCACTTAAAAATGATAAGGAATAGTAAAGCGAACCAAACTTGTTATTATGTTTTCATGCAAAAAGCAGTTTAGAGGAACTGTTGAAAGTGATGTCCTTCAACTTTCAAGCATAGATTACATTGATAAAGAAATGTATCTTGTACTCTTTTGAAGATACCTAGAGTGTCACAAATTACACTACAGGCAGCCAATATTCTTGCAAGCAACTCCTCTTCTGAGTGTATTGGGGTATGGAACACAAGGATCTTATTGTGCCCCATAAGAAATGATCTGAAGGAGTAAGATCCAGAGAATGTGGCAGCCAAGCAGTATTATCACCATGCCAATCTATCATCCTGGGAACACACTACTTATGTGGTTTCTTATGTCCCTGTCAAATTGGAGAGGAGCTCTGTATTGCTGCAACCACATATGGTGCCTGATGACAAGAGGAATGTTATCTAAAAACTGAGGCAGCACATAAATCAAGAATTGACAATACAGCCAAGCCAGAAAAACATGGACCAATAAGGTAGGTGTAAATTATGCCAGCCCATCTGTTGATGTTGAACATGAACTGATGGCATGTGGACTATCATGGCTACACACTTTGCTATTTCTCTGATTTTCATACCTTCTAAAACAATACTCCTCAGTGAAGGGCATTTGGGAGAAGAAATCAGGCTGTTTGCCATACTGTTCAGAGATGCAGTTACAGAGGACAGTACCTTCAGAAGAGGAAAGGGATGGAGTCAGACTTCCTGCACCACACACCATACACTTGAATGGTGTGTATACATTTTACATGCAATGCATACCAGTCGAAGGGGTCTCCTGTATCCTCCCAAGGACATTGTCTTCAAATGCTGCAGTACGACTTGTTTGTCTTGCACTGGCATTTGGTCTTTGCACCTCCAAGGATCCAGTTTCCCATAGATGCTGGTGAACAGAGCAAAAGTTAAAGGGTTAGATGAACATGTATAAGAATATCTTCCTCTGTAAAGTAATGCAACTTCAACCTGTTACTTCTAGCTTCCCTGTAAAAAAGTGTATCTCTGCTTATGCTTCAAAACTGTAATTGTGAACTATTATTCTGTTAAATGCAATCAACATAACTCAAATGACACAGTAAGGAGGATATAGGAAAATGTTCAATGTGAAGTGAAATGAACACACATTTCCACTGTATATTGTAATCAAACAAAGAAATGGAGAGAACAAGTTTGGCAACAGAAATGGAAAAACTTGGATGGGGAAGTATTAATAAGGAAGATTCTGACTGTAAAAGGGGATAAAAATATAAAAGCTATGGGAAAATATTTAGGTAAGGTCAAAGAGAAATGATTAAGAATGACCACAAAGAAGATGGGGCTAAAGGCACATGAAATAGACTAATAATATAAGCAAGTAGACAATGGGTCATCAATATACAAAAAACCAGGAGTTGCGTGTATTGAGACCATAAATTAGCATAGTCGAGCAACCAAGAAGTGAATGTATAGTGTAAAGAGCCTAATATTTTCAAATATTGTTATAGTTTAAAATGTATGTAATTGTGAATGTTGAGAAATAAATATTCATATTCATTGTTAGCTATTTCTGCTTATCTGAAGAAGAAATTCATTATTGTACAGTTCCTGGAAAACAAAAATTAAGAATAAGGAGAAATATGACTGTAATTTCCCTTGTAAAATAGTTGTTTCTCTTCCAAAGTTAACTGTGCATTCTTTCATGTTTGTAAGTGCAGTATTGCATTAGTCTCAGGTCACGGTAATCCCATTTTTTAAAATTGCCTCTTTAAAGTATAGTTAACATGTCATTGTGTATTTTCGGAAGTTACTGTAGCTTCTGTTGTACATTCCTGTTCACAATTCATTCATTTGTTTTGTTCATTCCTTTAATATCAAAAATAATAAGATAAATGGAGCATGTGCAGTATACCATATATCCCTTATAATCAGTAAGTACTCAGTATGGCTTGAACCTTGGATCTGACCTCCCTTACATACTCATTTGAACAGTGCAGCTTACCACTGAGCCACACATGTACACTTCTCATCATTGCAGCAAATGTCTTTATATATCACTAATGCTGTATCAGTGGCATATTGCCTCAAATTGATTTTGGCTTGTTGCCTGCAATCATGAACTTACACCATGTGTTCACTAAATACCCCTCTATAATCTGAAAGTTAAGTGATCTAACTGAAACATTCAGGATGTACAATCTGTGATGTGTAAGAGTGAGAAAAATGGAAATGTGTGGACATGGTTGCACGAATGGTGTATTTTACAGGAATTTGAGGTTTTAAACATATACTTCTCTTCTAATATTTTACAGGTATTTGAGTGTGCATGTCAGCAGTCACAGTTATCGTTACTTCAAGATTGGGTGGTGCTCAGTGTTGCCAATTTTACTCAAAGTTCTCCTGTTGGCATGGCCTCATGGTGTCTCACATGTTTTTTCATCAGTGCTTCAACCAATGCTTGGCTTCGAGCCCTGTATCCTTCAGTGTATTTTCATGTGCGTGATTCATATAAGACCACTGAAAAATGGGAAATAAAGCCTTGTGAAAGCAGTGCAAACTTCTGGTCATAGTAAGCTAAAAGTCACAGCTCTTTGGTTGCTGAAGTATACAAGTGTTTTTCAAATTCTTAAGAGTGTGAAATATGAAAGGCTGTTCATTGTGTAAACTTTACATTATTGCTGCATTATTTATGTGCTGGGTGCTGGTACTGTTCTAAAAGTTTTTTGCAGAGTATTTTTGCTTCATTTGATATTACAGAATTTGTTTGTTTTATTCCTAATACCAGTTATAAAACAGAATATTCAGAACAGAAGCTTCACTATTAGCTTCTGAAGACTAACCAATAACATAGCTATGCAGCATAAGTATTAGATTTGCTGCAACTTAGCAAACTGCATAATCAGACAATAATAGGTGGGTATATTACTTAACAATATGCTTTTGATTCACGAATTTCAGCCACAAAACAGTCACTATTTCTGAAAAACTGTATCATTAATGTATCCACGCATGGAAGATTATCCGATTGTGCCTTTTTAAAACCTCTATCCCCATTTTAAGAAAAAAATATGAAATTAAAACTCTAACCAACAGTATACATCTACCATCAATGCAAGAATACTTCACGTCGTACTAGACCGTGACATTGCAACTCTTGCTTTCAGAGGAACATAACATGACAATACAATATCATTTGCTGTTAATTTGAGTATGAAATATTCATTAAAAATATTTTTAGCACTCGTGCATGTTCCCAGTTGCTGTAAAACAAAATGTAATAGCTTTGATTTTTCTTTCAATTAACATAATAAACAATTATTTGTGTTCAGCAATTTGCAATACATTTCACTGTTTACATCCCTGGCAATACATTTCCATCCAAGACTGTGTCTTTGTGAGCTCAAGCAACACATTGGGTGGTATAAATAAAAGCAAGCATTAGCTCATTTCTCACTAATTCCAAGCATTTCCTCAGTTTCGTATAAATAAAACTTTTCTGCTCAACCTCCTCGCGAGCAAAAGCTTGCTGACCTTGATCGCTGAGCTATTGCTCGCGATATGGTATAAATAAAAACAAGTCCTGCTCGCCTTTAGTAAGCTTTTGCTTGCTATTTCTTGAGGTACCTCTGTAGGTACCTCAGCTTGCTCAACTGCATTTTAATACATTGGTGGAGCTCACGATCATGGTTCCAGAGAGGAAAATAAAAATCACACGACTTTATCACTCTTTTTACAAACAATTCTTACAAAACCTTATTCTTGGTAGCTACTTCTTGTTAATCGAGATAAACTTTCATTGTAAGAATAGAAGAATGCAGTAAACTAAAAGGATAGTCAAATATTTTAAATGTGGGTCGCTATTTGATGGATTTGAAATTCCGTTCTTTTCAGATGATCGCGGAAAAAAGAAAAAAAAATCCTGACCTTCTACATTCACATGCTCTAATCATTCTTCTACAAACTATACTTACAAGAGTTTATTATTCCAGCTTCTTTTTTGTTAATCCAGATAAACGTTCAATTTACATTTACAATTTTGTTATACGATACAGTAGGTAAAGTGAGTCAGCTTTTTAAAGAGTTCCTGCCTATATGAGGGCTTTGAAATTTGATGCTCTTTGCATGATGACCACGAGAAAATATCGAATACTTCCCATTTGAGAGAATTATAAGTAGTTATTTGAAAGTTTAAACCAATAACAAAGAATATCTCAGGAATGATTAAAAAAAAGAAAGTAAAAAAGAAATGCTTTGACATAAATTGTGTGTTTAACGAGAACAATTTTCTTTTTGTAGTAAGATTTTTTGTAGATAGATTTGCCTATCTTATGGTTTACCAATTGTGCAAAAGTTACTGAAAAATAAGAGGACTTCGGAGAAATGCAATATATGCATTTGACATGAAAACATTTTAAACATATCGTGTTTAATCAAAATCGTTAAGAGTCATTTTTGAGAAAATACAGCTTTTGGAAAAAGTTTCCATGTTAAGAGCAGTTTGGGGGGGGGGACTTTCTTGAAAATCTTCCTGACGCATGTTTGGAAGGTGCTGAACTTAAATACCAAACTTGTTATTTAACGACTTTGCCTTTCTGAGTTTGCTGTTCAGACACAGATGTGTATTAGGATTCTTGTAGTAGAATCTCTTACAGTTTAGCCTTACATAAAAGTCATTCAGAATGAAGAGCACTTCACTGGCTATTCCCAGAAAATTCGGGATATACCTAATTATATTTACCATACAAATATCTTAAACAATAGCGCATTTTAATCAAAATTGTTGGAGCCATTTTTGAGAAAAGGGATAGTTTTGGGGTAGAGGAATTTTCTTGAAAATCTTACCACATCTTGGAGGATACTAAGTTTGAATTAGTTTTTTTTTTTATTTATGCTGTTCACACACACATTTGCTAAAGGTGTTTCTTTTTAATTCAGGCACTCTCAAAACGTGTATCGCTGATGAAATCTCGGTATCAAATTTTTGTGTAGAGTGCAATACTTCCTCTACTTGTTATACGTAAGTGATAGTGAAATTAAACATTGTTTCAAGATGCAAGAACTCGGATGTGTGCTGATATAAACAGTTATTTAAAAGAGAAAATGTAAAAGGTTGCGCAACATTTTCTTCCAGAGGCAAATGATACACGAGGTGGACCTTCTAACAATGCTGAAAAGATCCTGTGTTTTCATCTGGGTATTATAATGCTAAACAGAATGTGAGTGAGGTCATAGCGAGCCGCTCTTATTAATGGAAGACTGGTAATATAATCAAAGCGATATACAAATAAACACTTACATAGAGCAGAATGTTCGCACAAATCAAAACCGGATTATAACTAAAGAAGTTCAATTAAAACCAAACTTAAATTTAACTTTCAAATGAAACTCTTTAATCCAGTTTAACTTTAATTCATGATAACATCTTATAAACTCTTGGAATTATGTAGTGATATTTTATATAGATGCAGAGGATATCAATATAAAGATGCAAAAACAGAAATACAAATAATCTACTTTCAATATATCAGTTGGTGACACATTTGTAATACTATCAAATAAGGAAATGAGGAATTTTCTTTAGAAAGGGGATGAGCGTTATCTGTTAAAAGTTGGGTGAATCTCAATGTATGTTTCATTTGCGAAATCTTTAATTATAATTGTGTTATTTAAATTTTGCATGTCTATTAGATTTCATAAATGAGAATATGATTAACATGAATGAGTATATGTATATTTAGGTGCAGTAAAGATTTAAATCGCTTCCTGACAAAGAATGGGCGTGTTTGTTTACTCAGATGATGTATCATGGTGAAGGTCACTGAGCAAAAGCTTGGTAGGTGATAGAAATAGCTCATCGAAGAGGGGAAATTTTTATTTATACCAAACCATGACCTGATGCTCGTTTCTCAACTTGCTTGGAGCTACAGCTCACAAGCTTTTGCTTGTTTTTATTTATATCACCCATTGTTGAAAAGGACATTTCTAAAAACTTAATTTCATTTAGCTTCCTTTTGGAATCTGAAAAATAAAAGCAGGGAAAACACATATGTGTTACATTCACATTATTTTCTCTACCACTCTTCTGCAAACTTTTCTTATAAAAGCTTCTTTTGTCTACTTCTTGTTAATCGAGTAAGTGTTTGCAGAAATGCTGTTATTACAGATTTTGTTGTAGGTACAAGAAGGATACAAGAGGCTTAAGCTATTGTTAAATCTTTAAAAAGTGGGTTGCTATGAGATGGCTTTCAATTTTCACTCTTTGTGAGACCATCAGCAAAAAATCTGATGTGTTACATTCACATCACATTTCTAAGAGTGTCATTTATTATTATAGCTACAAACTACTGTTGCAAAAGCTTATTACTTTCTCTACTACGTATAGTAAGTAGGGGAAGTATTGTATTCCACCCAAAAATTCGATACCGAAATTTCACCGGAAATACATGTTTTGAGACCCTCTGAATCCAAAAAAAGCATTTTTGGAAACATGTCCGTATGTGTGTCTGTCTGTGAACAGCATAACTCAAAAACGAACAGTCGGATAAACACCAAACTTGGTATTTAGGTTCAGTATATTCCAGAGATGCGACATGAAGGTTTTCAAGAAGATCCCCCCAGCCCAGATTACCCTTTACATGGAACATTTTTCGAAAAATTTTAATTTTCTCAAAAATGGCTAACGATTTTGATTAAAATATCATATGTTTAAGATATTTTCATGACAAAATGTGTATCTTGAATTTTCTGGGAATGTCTCCAAAAGTATTCTTCATTGTGAACGACTTTTGCATAACTTGCAAACCATAAGAGATAGACAAAATGTTACTACACAAAATATGTAGTACGCGTTAAAATACACAATTTATGTCATGTACATTTTTTTGTTGAGTGAACCATTTTCGAGATATTGCTTGTTATTCCCTTAAATTTTTCAATACTTATTTTCTCAAATGGGAATTCGTTATTCATTTTTTTGTCTTGGATATGCAAAGAGTATTAATCTGTGGCAAAGGGAATGGTGCTGCACCTAGCAACCAGCTATTCAGAGATATGCATGTGCTTAAAGGCTACTGTATTTCTATACTGCCCTTGTAAATGTATATTCCCCTTACATCTACAAGAAAATTAGCAATAAGATAGAGTCTGCAAATGTTTATCTCGATTAACATGAAGTAGATGGAGAATAAGCGTTTGTAAAAATAGTTTGTACAAGAGTAGAGAAAGTCATGTGAGTGTAACACATCAGATTTTTTTTCTACTAGTTCATGTTAATCAATATAAATATTTATAGGAATGGTTTCATTATACAATTTACTATAGGTACAAAGAGAATATAAGAGGCTGAACGTGATAGACAGATCTTTATATGCTGCCATTAAAATTCCGTACTCTTTCCACATTACGAGAAACATCTATATTCTGACCACTTCAAAAGATATAAAAGTATTGAAAAATTCAAACCAATATCTCAGAAATTATCCCCCCAAAAGTTTTAAAAATAAATAAATAAACTATTTTATACGGCTCTAAATTTTTGGGTGTAAGTTTTGTGTAACACTTATGGTTTACCAGTTATAAAAAATTCATTCAGAATGAAGAGGGCTTCACAAGCTATTCCCAGAAAATGTACGTTTTATTAGTCATGTGTATATCTTAAACATACGGCATTTTAATCAAAATCATTTGAGCCATTTTTGAAAAACTAAACAGATAACAAGAAATGTTGCATGTAAAGGATAGTTTGGGATGGGGAGATTTTCTTTAAAATCTTTGTGTTACATCTTTGGAAGATGCTGAATTTAAATGTGAAGCTTGGTAGTTATCCTTTTTTTTAGGTGGAATATAATAGTTGCTTCCTCTACTAGCTAATGGTAGGTGCTAGAAAAGATGAAAAGACATAGCTCTCCATTATAATAACATAACCATCACCATTGCATATAATTATTTTCAAATCTTTGAATTAGTTGTTATATAATGTATGCCAGAAATATTGTCTTTAACATTTAATCAAAGATTTCCTCATGTGCAATCTCGAATAGGCCGGTGTGAATATGAAGACCGTAAATTGCTTTGTTTGGCTGCTTCAGACTTCTACAATAAGGTAAAGTAATATATTATTATTAAATTGTACCATATTATGATTTAATTTTAATAACTGAGATACTTAGAGCATCCAACAAAAGCTGAAACTTGAGTTCATAGCTTAAGGCTGGTTTATAATAAACTGGGAATAAGAATAAAAACGGAAAGCAAACATATACGAATAGGAATTGTCTGGGAAACAACTTGAGTCAATTGGGGAATTCAATGTCCCACCAGCGTGTTGTCACAGTAGCTCAGTGGTTAGAGTAACTGCATGGAGAGAACCAGGAGAACCATGAATCCTGACTGTGGCATTGAATTTTTCAGTTGACTATATATATAAATGAATGAATTTGGTTCACAATATCCCAGGAACAGGAATAGAAATGCCTATGTTAATATCAATAACAACGTGGCAATTTCCTGTTTCTTTCTAAGCTATTCTGCACATTTTGACAGTTTTCTTCTACTTATGTTACTCTATTTTGTATAATTTATTTACTACTACTTTCTCCTTCCTGAACATCCAGAGCTTCTATTAAATTCTTTTCAACCTAACATTTTTCCATTACATAACCACATTTACATAAATAACATTCAAATAAATAAATTTATACTCAGTACCTTGTTTGCTGATGCACTCATTATTGTCTATTGATGCAGATGTCTTCTTTTGTGCTGTCAGTTACTGTGTTTGATTCCCAGTGTAGCCTCCTCAGCTTTTGGTGGTCCTCAAATCAAAACCCCACAATGAGTTCCATGCCATTGATGGTACCAGAGAAGAGAGCAACCCTCGGATCTAGATGCATGGACATTTATTGATATTATTCCCCCATCAATGTGAATTTTTATGTGCAACCAATCTTCAATTCTTACTGTGTTCTTACTTCTCTGACTTTGTTATTAACTGAAGTTGGCTAAATTCTCAGAATTTCTGACACCTCTCTAATTTCCAAAAATCCTTAAGCTAATGTGCACGCTATTTCGGTTTCTTAATTACCTTCATCTTTCAGGACAAGCATTTCAATTCAAACTTGTAACATTATATACTGATTTAATACACAGAAATTATTTATTGCAATTATTTCTTTATCTTACTATTATTTCTTTATTTAATTATTTATATATTCCCATCAATAATTATGGTATCAAACTATATCTGTATTTGAATTTGTCCAGGCAGCTGGGAATAGTATTAAACATCCTCTGCTCTACAATGCTTTTTGTACTTCATTCTGATACTGGCAACTATATTTCATTGTAATGCACAAGTCTATGTCTCTTCTTTTTCCATGTAGAATTGATGTATCTGGATCTATTTGGTGTTGGTGCGCTAGGCCATTTGTTTAATTTCTGTCTTTCCTTTTTTCAGGAATTCAACAGAACATACTTCATTCAAACAGCACTGAACCTGTTCTCATTTGATTTTGGCATGATTTCCATGTTATAGGTTTTCAAAGCTCAAGTTCTGTTGTAACTTTAGAGCCATTACAACATTCATCACACTGTCACTGTCACAGAGTTTGAGTATGTATCACTATTACCAGATTGTTTTTCCAAAAGGTCTAGACTCGTGGCTTATTTTCAGAAACATTCAATTTCAAAAAGAAATTCTCACAAGTCATACATTTGCATTGATTAGCAGGTGTGTCATACAACAGAAGAATAGCATTTAGTCAAAGCTTGCAGAAGGTAGAAAACTCTACTTTGATATTAGAAAATTGATTACATTATAACTGATAAGCTTCTCTTAAAGAAACTGTCAGATAATATCTTCTTTCTTTCATTTTCTTCTCTTCTTTCCAAGCAATCGTCTCATCTTTCATTCCAGGGACAGTATAAACAATTGTAGGTCAAAAATGAAAATCAATTTTTTTTCCCCCCAGTTTGCAACTTCTTTCACTAACTTGGTTTCAGCAGCAAAGCTTTACTAGGTACCTACATCTGTTATTGCATAAGTTAAAAATATCATTGAATTCCTTAATTCAATATACTTAGCATTTTCTTCCATAATAACACATACATGTCATATTCATCAAAAGTTACAATAGAGAAAGATTACAGTAATAAATGTCTTAAGAAACTATGCACAATTATTTACATTTCCTTATCAAAGATATAACATTAAGGGAAAAAGCCTCATATAGCCTATCAATGCAAAAACTCATCAATTGAGCAAGTTTGTCATTAAGAAATTTGGTAAATATTTCTTGAAGCTTTGGGAGGATTTTATATTTCTTTGTTGTGTTGCAGCTCACAGATAAGCAACAAAAGCAGACATTTGAATCAGCATTTAAAGCAGCAGCATCACAGCCTGTTTTTGCTGAAATTGTGGCCTGCCTCTAAATCTAGTCACATTATGGTTGTGGATTTGTTTTTCGTTGTGAGTATCAGCATCAAAGAAGGTAAAATTCTGGCATCTCCAAAATTTAGCATTTAATAAATTCCTTGTTAGATGACTGTACATAATAACTACAATGTATATACCTAATTCTCATGGATAAGTCTCCTAGTAGCTGAGAATGACAGTACACATATTACCATCTAGAAAAATAATATTCTGAGTTGTTAATTATAAAATATAGTAGAAAGTAGGAAATTTTCTAAAAGAAAAGTCTAAATTTTCAAAAGAAAATAGTGTAAAATGTTCTTATTTGAAGGTTATTAAAATATGTTGAGTGTAGGATGCATATCATATCATTATAAACAGATGTGATATTATTTTATTTTACTTGTTTTAGTTTGCTAAATCATAACCATCTGGATATATATTGTGATGCAGCTATGGTCCTCAGTTATCAGTAGAAGATGTTAAATGACCAGCTGGGTGATAAAGAGCTCTCGCCAAGCGTAAACACCATCACTATCAAGACATAATCAAAATCTGTTGCAAGGTTTCCTTCTCCCAGCTTCTTGAAGTTCTGGAACTCTATGAAAGATTCCAGTTGCTATGTAAGTCAGTATTTTAACAAGTAAGCCAGTGAGTGCATTTCTTATACAACAACAAATACAGTTCTACAAGTGAGTTTGTGACAAGAGTTGTGACATGCAGTGAGTGAATCATCTGAAGAAGAGACACTTCACACATATTTCATTATCAGGCTACATCTACAGAAAAGTGAAGTGACAGGCAAAAGTTGAACTAGATCGCATTAGTGAAGTGACAATGTGTGAACTAAGTGAAGTCACAGTGAAAGTTGAACTATGTCGCATTAGTGAAGTGACAGTGGAAACTGGACAGTCATCCTGGTGTCAGGAGTGGGATAAAAAAGCCAAGATTGATGAAATGCTTGAAAAATAAATTGCCCAGAATAGAAAATGAAACAAAGAGCATAAATTCTGGAATGGAGAAAATACAGACAGAAATAAACTCTTGAGATAAAAAAATGGAGAGTGAAATGAAGAATATAAACTCTGGAATGGATAAGATGGAGACAGAAATGAAACAGTGTTAAAGAAGAAATGAGGAATGAAATGAAGAAAATTAAATCCAAACTCACTTTGACATTGACTATAAAGTCTGAGAATTTATTAGTCTTGAAAGATTTGAAAGGTGACATTGCTGGTGAGTTAAAAGAAATCGGATCTGATGTGGCGGGAAAAATTATGCAGTGGAAGAGCATATAAATCAGCAAGAAAAACTGTTAGACCAACAAACAAAGGAAAACAAGACAATGATAGAGACCACAGTGAAGGAGCATCTGGACCTGCAGACCAATGAAAGCAAAAGGATGATGGATGCCGCAGTGAAGGAGATGCGTCGCAACCTAGAAACCAAGATGCTTGCCTTATCGAAGTTGTAGAGGGTACCATGATTACGAGATCACCTAACACAAAAACAGTAAAGCTTCCAAAATTCGATGGCACTTCATCATGTGCAGTGTTCAAGCGCAATTTGAGGCCATTACTACCAACAATGGATGTACACCCTTGTAATTGAATACAAAACATTGGAGTTATAAAACAACATGCTTGCGAAGAAGGCCATGACTTGGAGTTGAGAATGCTATGGGGTAGGAAATAGTTGTTACACCACAAAATATGTATGTAAAGTAAAACAAATGGTTCGGATATTTCATTTCAAGCAATATATATGTAGATGGTTATGATTTAACAATTAAGGCATATAAAAACAAAAGATAATCAAATCTGTTCATAATTATAATATGCATGCGATACTAATACAAACATTTTTAATAACCTTCATGTAAGAAAGTTTTACTTCTTTCCTTTGTACTTAAGATGTAATCAACATTGTTAAAAGAGTATGCTAAATAATTGTATAAAAAGAGAAATTGCTAACATTAAGAATCAGTGAACCCATCTATTTAGTTAACAACTGTAACACCTGAGAAGATTGCTTTTCTCGATGGTTACAGAAAATACGACTTTTCCAGCGGTTAACTTGGTAGCCTGGGAGTACACAATCTATGGCTTCATCTTTATTTCATTGTATATGTTAAGTGGTTTCTGTATTATGTGAAAATTTGCACCTTTTATGTTGTTAAATAACTATAGGACCAAAGAGAAGATACAAGGTTTAAATTTTCACCTGCTGTAATTATCTAACAAGTTCTTCAGCCCTTCTGATCATTGATTGTACCATAGCTAAAGGGTACTTACAGATTATACAGAATTTTCAGACCTTAGAAAGTCTGTCAGAGAGGTTAAGGAAGTCAGATGTCTCACATTTTGCATGAATAGTGGCAATTTTTATCGATTACTAGGAAACAAAATTACAATTGTGAGAGCCACAGGGAAGGATTCATCATAAAGGTCTTCTAGATCATTGTATAATAATTTCATAAAGAACAGGAGGAAGTAAATGAAGTTAATTTGGCATTCGAGTTTAAAAAGCTATTGTGCAGTGTTGGGCAGCCAGCTACTTATGTATGTTATAGTTATGTAAACATATAGAGATTATACAAGACTTTTCCATATTCATTTGCATGCTTTGATGTGTACTAAGGTTGGCTGAGACTGAGCTTGCAGTGTACTCCTGTAGCTTTGAACCTCCCCTAACCTTAGCCATATTGCAGTTAAGGTAAATATATACAAACTATTAGACAAAGCAGTAGACAAAAAGAAGTACTGCTTCAATTTATAGTTATCACATTCAAGCTTGCAAGTTAAGATTTCAGTCTTTGTTTGTTTTCATACAAATGCATTAACTGAGTGTAAAATACTATTTGTATGGTTTCTGGGTGTTTGTCATATTTACAGTCTTATTGTTTTCTTCTATTAATAATTAAGTACATTTGCACCAGAACTAAATTTAAAAACTTGTGTTGCAGGTTTAAGTATGGAGTTGTTGCTGCAGGCAGTGTATATGAAAGTCAACATTCCTAAGACCCAAAAGAGATATATCCTATTATGAATTGTTTTCCCAGTGTACAAAAGCAGAGTGTTTAAAACCTGTTGGAAATAATAAAATAACACATTTTGAATTCAGCATTAGCTCTTCTTTCTTCCTACCACTTAACATCCAGTACACAGTATGCTCAGCCCTCTGTTTAGGTAATGTTATACCCATGGGCCCAACATTTTTTCCGCCTCCCAATGACTAACTTATGCAAATCTGAAAAACATTTAGCAGCAAAATTGTAAAAAGACTATTTTAAAATATATTATTTACAGAAGAAATCTACAAAGAAGGAAAAATTGAAAACAAACACCTTGAAGTACGGTAACCAACCTTGAGTTCAGAGTAGAAAAATGATTGCAGTGTCCAAAATTCAGGACAGAAACACCAATCATAAACTAATCAGTATTAACCACAAAAAGAGAGCTCAAAAGAAGCAACAAAATGACATCAGTACAAATAAAAAGAAACAATAAAAGATACAATATATACAATAATATGAATAAATACATAATCACACATTAATAAACTCATTTATGGAATAAAAACAACCTTGAATGCAATAATTTTTTCAGTTCCTTTTTTAATTTATTTAAATTATTTATGTTTTAATATATGTAGGTAATTTATTATAAAAATGGTGTGCAGCAAGTTGGTTTAGTTTTGAATAAATCAATTCTATGAGATCTGACATGAAAGTTTGTATTACCTCTTGTGAAATGATTATGAATTTGATTAGTAACTGTTTGACGATTTACATTATGTCTTAAATACATAATACCTTCAAATATACATAAAGGGTATAAGGTAAGAATATTTCATTTTTCAAAACTATGCCTACAAGATTGTTGTGATTTTAAGCCCATCATCACCCTAATTGATCTTCTTTGCAGAAGAAAAAGTGTTTTAGTATACTTATCAGCACGTGAATCCAGAAGTTATTCCATAGGACAAATATGGATAAATTAAACCATAATAAATGTTCATTAGTATACTTATATCCTCAACTTCTGCCATTCTTTTTAGAAGAAAAATACTAGAGCTTACCTTATTACAGAGTTTGTCAATTTGTACACCCAAGTGAGATGTTTGTCTAGCATAATTCCAAGAAAGTTTGTATAATGAACATCTTTAATATCTTCATTATTAACATTAAATTTTACCTGAACATCATTTCTGTTTTGAACCAGCTGTATATTCATAAAACCGGTTTTTTTTTATTAATATGTAATTTATTTAAATTAAAAACTGCAATTTGAATAATATTTTGATTATTGGAAGTCACAAGTTTTTGAAATTATCGCTAGTGTTACCAATGGATGTGTCATCGGCATAAGCAATAATTTTTCCATCTCTTATAGTTATATCATTCATATGAATAATAAATGGAAGGGGACCAAGAACGGAACCCTGCGGAACACCATATTTAACATTTAGCATCTTGGAGTAATATGTATCGATTTGCTGACAACATTCATGTGTTGTTTTAACTTGCTGTGTTCTATCACATAAATAGGAGCTTATTAATCTGAGTAGAATTCCATGTATACCATACTGCTCAAGTTTAGTTAATAAAATATCATGGTCAACACAATCAAAGGCCTTACTTAAATCTAAAAACATGCAATTATTTAATTCTCCCTTATCTAAACTGTCAATGAGGTATTCAACTATTTCAATTATTGCATCTTTAGTAGTTGAAAGTAGGCTTTCTCCTTGCCTTGTTATTAGCAAACATATTTATCACATTCTCAAAGTCCAATTTCACAGTCACATCATTTTCTATTGCTAGTAGAGCCAGATAATTCAAATGCTCCTGAGTCTGAGAAGCACGTAAGTAGTTCTTAACTCTTCCAAGAACTGAGAAAGTTTGCTCAGCAGAGTAATTCATTGCTGGTGTCTTCAAATAAATCTGAAGAGCTATTCTGATATATGTATAGATATTGAAGAAGTATTTGTCTTTTAGCATGTGGCTCATTTGATTCTATAAGATTCATGGAATGAGTGGAGCAAGGAATGAAAAATGCCAAGGGATTGAAGGACTTGCAGTATATTCCTGCCATATTTGCAGCATTATCATAACATGAGAGTTGAACTCAAAACACAGCCTCTGTCAATACTTGCTGGTATGCCCAGCATTTCTCAATAACTCTAAAAATCGCTCTTGTGGCATACCATCTCTATTCGTGCATTGTATAATGAAACTTAACTGATCAGTGTGAAACTTCAGGGGAGTAGAATCCACAGTGATGGAGAAATATTTTGAATCATCTAACTCCTTTATGATCTCTTCTGTGACAGTCTTTCCCATTATGTTTATAATTTCTTCATAAATGCTAAATAATAAATATGAGGTGTGCCCTATACCCCAGTTTCCATATGACCTTCAGCATTCAGTTCTAAACAAATCATAAAATTACAATTCCTTAAGGAACCAAACTGCTCTTGTCACAAAATGGCAGTCCCCTAGAAGAAAGTTTCTTCACTACAGCCACTACCCTCTGGAGTACATTTCTCCAATATTTTTCTCTTCTTCTGGGTGACAAATTGTTTATTAATTCTACATAGAGTATTCCTTATAGGGCTTTCTGCCTCGGGTAATTTAATGGGCAGCTTCACCTACCTCAATGTCCCGTGATGTCCTCAAAGAAATGGCTAGGAGTACAGCTAAACTCACGGCTCAGCTATGTCATCCATTGATTTGGGTTCTTTAGAATGTTGTGGATTGCTTTTGGATGGTGACAGGAGAAGGAATTTGGTAACCTTTGGATTCATTTTCTAAGTGAAACACTCGTGGTCATTTAATAATAGCACTTCTCATCACTAATGAAGTCTGCAAGTTTCAATTTTTATTAATTTTGAGGTAAGTTGAGATCCAAATAAATTCTAAATAAGCTTGTACTGGTGTATAAGTCTGTAATCCAGACCAATTTAGGATATGGCTTGAAGATTAAGTATTGTATATTATTTTGTGTCAATCACATCAGTGATTATAATGTAGTATCACTCTGACTGGTATTCAGTTAATCTGTCTTGTCGGTTGCCGTTCTTTTAATGTACTTTTTATTAGGAGTATATTCACACTTGGCGATAAACAACCTTATGCATGAAAATATTCAACACTTGTGGTTTACACTTAATTGACGCAAATACTCAGTGAATCACTATTTAACAAATGCTATATTATCATGTTATATCATTGCTTTGCAATTAGCGTGTCGCACTAGGACCTGTATAAACTGTTTAGGCATCCATTTTTAAGGTGAAGCATTGCAGGTTCACCCTGTGAGTGATTTGAGTCGACTACCTCAAAAATCCCCCTAAGACTAACTTAAATACTAGTACTGGATTATTCTCCACAGAGTCAAGTTTTTCTTACAACTTATTGGGTCAGGCTTCTGACTTTAACTTTATTGGTTATTTGTTAAAGACTTTAAATATAAATTGTAGCAAGAAGGTTCATTGGGGAAGCATCTCTCTACTTCACAAAAAATGGTCTCTCCCTTTAAATATGATAGAAACATGGAACTTTTATGGCACAACACTTCAGCTGCAATAAAAACTATGAGTTGCTTTACTTGTATTTATTTATAATTCTTTATGAAATTAAAAACATATATATATTTTCTTTAGTGCTTCCTGATGATATTAATTTAAAATAAATTGGGCCGGAATTGTGGATCATTTTCATTTTGGATGCTAATTAATTGCTAATAAAACTCCTTAATTAGCATTCAATAACTATTTCTTTTTATGTAGACAGATGTAACCAGAAATAATGCTACATACTCCTTTCTTTAAAACTTACAACACAGTCATGATGTGCACTGGAATTTTCATGCTCAGTTACCTTTGATTAGCATGTTTCCAGTCACTACAGCCACTTGTACCAAACTGGGATGAACCGCTGAACAGTTTTACATGGTGCACAATTAAGTCCTGACTGGGAGAATAAATCAAGTAATCGCGTTGCACAAGTCTCCATTGCACAATTTCCTTCCAAATAAATCCTTTGAAAGAAATGTTCATTTATCAGGATATAGTCACTCTGACTTTACAAAATCACAGTTTCTATCCTAGTTAATTCATTTCTTAGTATGTAACCTCATGTTTTTTCACTGTTTTCCCTAAAGAATATATCTTCATCTGCTGTAAAATCTGACAAAACTTCACTTAGGCCTAAATCTGGTTCACTTGCTGTGGATAACAGCACATGTGGGTTATTAATTTCAAATTCACTAATTTCTTTTCACAATAATTGTCACTGCAATGTGCAGTTGTAGTTTTTAAGTTTTCAGGTGGCGAAGAACATGCAGCTGCAGTATCTAGTACATTGTCTATGAAAAAGTGTATAACTTCAGTGTTTGATCAACTTTTCCTTTTCCTTCCTTCCTCTTTTGTTCAACTAATCTTCTGTAGCCTGCACCATTTCCTATCCATAGTAACATTCACTTTACACTAAAACTTCACCCACTGCACTGATAGAATAGGGAAAATACAAACACAATAATGTGTGTTACAAAACTGATACCACACTGCATAAAAGATTCTGCTTTTTTGATGTGTCCAACCATGCCACTCAAAAACAGTGCAGGCAGCATGCAGAAAGGCAGTGTTCCCAGTTGCATGATACATCGTGCACTTAAGCTCTCCATCTGTTTGTCTACAATTTCTCTCTCACTAATAAGAATTCCTGCTACCATTGCTGCCATTTTTAGCATCACAAGAAAATTTATTTCAGCGGCAAATATATATATTTAATGTTTTTGTTTATTTTCTCAATATTACTGCCCCTAAGAATTTATCACCCTGGGCCCAGGCCCATGTGTAAATACAGGGCTGAGTATACTGTATATCAGAGAGAGGAGAAGTGCAAATGTTCAGGCCTTAAAAAGAGTAGAGACAAAAAGGCACTAAATATACGAGGGGTATTTTTTAAGTAAGGTCTGGTTCGTCGTTGTAAAAAAAACTACGAGACATACTTTCGTCAAATATTTTTTATTCAATTCTTCATACATTCAGCTATTTCTCCACCTAGTCGCCGTTGTTGTTGAGACATTTGTCGTAACGAGGGACAAGTTTTTGTAGACCCTCGTCATAGGAGTCCGCCGCCTGTGAGGAAAGCCAATTCGTAACAGCTGCTTTCACTTCATCGTCCGTCTGGAAATGCTTGCCGCCGAGGAACCTCTTCAGATGCAGGAAGAGGTGGTAGTCGCTAGGAGCAAGATCGGGCTGTAGGGAGGATGATCGATCTGCTGCCAACCAAAGGATCCAATAAGAGCTTGTGTCTGAGCAGCGGTGTGTGGCCTTGCATTATCGTGCAAGAGAATCACTCCGGCAGGCAGCAGGCCGCGACGTTTATTCTGAATTGCACGGCAAAGTTTCCTCAAAGTTTGACAATACACGGCTGCATTGATTGTTGTCCCCGGATCCATGAACTCCACAAGCAGAATACTACGTCTGTCCCAAAAGACTGTTGCCATAACCTTGCGAGTTGAGAATGATTGCTTCAATTTCACTTTCGTCGGAGATGCCGTGTGTCGCCACTCCATCGACTAATGTTTGGATTCAACGATCACGCGGGACACCCATGTCTCATCCTCCGTGATGATATGGTCCAACAATGCATCACCTTCCTCGTGGTATCGGGTCAAGAACGTCAGAGCACTGGCACATCTCTTTTCTTTGTGTTCCTCTGTCAGCATCTTCGAAACCCATCGATTGCACAATTTTCTGTAGCCCAGGACTTATGTACGAATTCTGTACATAACAGACCTTGAAACCTGCGGAAAATGCAATGACAGTGTGGAAACGGTGAACCGTCGGTTGGCACGAATTTCGGTGTTTACGGCACGCACAAGATCTTCGCTAATGACAGATGGCCGGTCCGAGCGCGGTTCGTCATGCACGTTCTCTCTGCCTGCCTTGAATAACCTCACCCACCTACGGACTTTGGTATCACTCATGGCTTTGGGGCCATAAACTTCACTAATCTGGCGATGAATTTCTGCCGCTGTCGTATTCCTTGCTGTCAAAAATCGAATGACCGATCTAATTTCACACCCGGCGGGCCGCGCGATCGTCATAAACCTTTCCATCACACAGTACGGTCCACACTCACTGCCTACCTGACTCCAACCGCTGTGTCACTGTGTGCAAGGGATGCCGGGATTGAGTGCGCATGCGCGAAAGTACAGTTGCCTGATTCTTCCGACGATACGGGGCAGCGGACCTTACTTAAAAAATACCCCTCGTATGTAATATAGGTAGTAAAAATGGCATTTGTTTTTAAAGAGCAATGTTTATATAGAAAAATCTAAAAAATTCTGTACTCACACTTATAATGCTGTTTGTTGAACATAACTTAAGGTGTTTCTTCAATTATCAACAACAAAATATTGACATTGATCAGATGTATTTTTCAAAACAGAAGAAAAGAATATTCAATGTCCACTATGATAAGTAGGGTATATGTGAAACAAATAATGGTCCATGCACACCTAAATTTTCACCATTGACAATCTTGCCTAAACTTTTTCATTGCTTCTTAGTCTGGATGGCCAAATATTCCTCATTTGCATTTATTATTCATTGCACTTACTGCCTTGCCTGGATTAACTGCAATGTGTCTTCCACAAGCTTCAAAGATGCAACCTCTTTGTTCAAGACTGGTAATAATTTCAGGTAAAATAAAAGCAAGGTAATTTTGAATTTCTGCTTCAGTGGAAAGCATTTTTTGTACTCAATAGAAGTAGCATCATGTTCAGAAAATGAATTGATGACTTCACTAAAAACTTTGAAGTGCATTGCATAATACAAAACATCAGTAGTTTTAAGTTCAACTTTTAGGATTGGTTGTGAAGGTAGGAAAAGATTATGCACAAGCTCTTTGAATATCAAGATATGGAATGGACCTTCAAGGAAGGTCTTACTAATGGAGATCAGAAAATCAACATTAGGAGAGATACCACACGTTCCACAGCAACACGGTCAATGAAGGCAGTGTGTAAACGTTTTTAGATTTGTATAACACAACATCTTGAGAAATAGTAAAAAATAACTATACTAATTCCTGCTGACCACAGTATATTTAAGGCTGCAGTAATTAACTGAGAAATGGTTACTTTATTGGCCTTTTTAACTTCCTCAAAAGTTAGCAGGCATGGTGTACACCTCTCTTGATCATCTCCACAGCCATGTTTCCAATGATTATGATGGCTATAGAGATGTTTCTTTGTACTAACCTGATGTTAAATATATCATGTGTTCATAACAATCAACATGCACATAATTTTTTAAAGTGTATTTCTCCAAAAATGTCTTCAAAGGTTTGTTTTCTAATTTCCATAAACAGACCCCAACCTGTAGAATACTTTTTACTTTCTCTACCAAGTACATAGTAGATAGACAAAAAATTTGATACCAAGATTTCACTAAAAATACATGTTTTGAGGTCCCTTGAATAAATAAACAAAAGGGCCTTTTTAGAAAAAGTTCCATGTGCGTGCGTGCGAGAGAGAGAGAGAACGAAAAGTTAGATAAATATCAAAGTTCATATTTACGTTCAATAATACCTTCCAAAGATTTGATACAAACATTTTCAAGAAAATCCCCGCCCTACCCCAAATTACTTTACATGGAACTTTTTTTCAAAACTTTTGATTTTCTAAAAAATGGCTAACGCTTTTGATAAAAATACCATATATTAAACATGTTTATATGACAAATAAAATATGCATTTTGAATTTTCTGGGAATACCTGTGAAGTCCTCTTTATTTGGAAGGAATCTTGTATAACTGTTAAACATTAAGCGATAGGCAAAAACATTCCACAGAAAAAATGTAGATCTCTTTAAAACACACACTTTATTTCAAATAATTTTTTGTACATCACCCATTTCTGAAATATCGATTATTAATGGTTCGATTTATTCAATATTTTGTAAATATTTCTAAGTCCCATTGATTTTCAGTTGTTTCTTGCAATTGCATGGAATTTTAAGGTCAGCATATACCATTCAGTTCTTAAACATTTAATTATCACTGTCCTCTTTATATCCTAATGAAACGTGTGATGTAGTTATTTCTGTACACATTTATTTGGATTAAAATGAAGTAGATAGAAAAATAAACTTTCATAAGAATAATCTGTAAACCTACTTATAAACGTTAGAGGATAGAGAAAGTCATGTGAATGTAACACGTGAGATTTTTCTTTCTGCTGCCCAACTTTTTAGAGTAAATTAATATATCACAATACTTCTTTAATACTTCTTTTTGGTTTTCAGATTTTCACATTCTCTCTCTCTCACTCACTCACACACAAAATTATAATTGAGCTTTCATCTATGGATGCTCTTTAACACTAGAAAGTCTGAGGGATCATTTTGATAACTTTGCAATTTTTTAAAGACAAGGTCTCATTTAATTGCGGTTCAATGAACCAAAAATTTTATGACTTTATTATTTTATATAAATTTGCTTCCTTTAAAATTGTGAGTTTATAACTTGAACATAAATGAAAATAGACGTCACTATCTAGAATGTCTGAGGGATCAAAAAGATCCCTACTGTATTTTGCTCTTGAATACCATATTTTACTGTAGTTATGAAGGTATAATGTAATTAGAGGCATAAACTACCAAGTATAATGCAACAATTAATACCTCTCTTTGATGCTTTGTGTAAGTGCACCAACAATTAACAACAATGGCATTTCAATTTTTTTCCGTTAAAATGCTGATGCAAGTTCAGTTCATTTTACAACTGTATGTGGAAAGATGTATGGAAGAAGACGAGGTCTAACTGCTGAACAAATTCTGGAAGAATTACTTCAAATAGATGAAAATAATTTGGGTAAGAGTGATAACACGTGATTGTGAAACTGAGGGAGAAGACTATACACCGCCAAATAATGATGCAGACAGTGTGGATGAAATCAGACTAGGCCTTCTACGTCTGACTCTCAGGTTACACAAAGGCTTGGAAAGCATGGCATTAACCAAGGTTCTTGTCACCAAGCTACCAAAGTTTCTAGAGGTAGGTAGCCTCAAGAGTTTTCCGCTAAAAGGAGGAGACCTCTTGATTTTCCATTGCATGCAGTAGTATACTTTGAGGGAAAACCACCACCTTGTGAACAACAGGAATCTACTAGCACCAGATGCTACATTGAGCGACAACCAGAAACATCACCAAATGAGCTACATGGACCTAGTACCACTGACACCAGATGCCGTCCAGTTACACTATCTGTGAATTATGAACGCTCTAAAGATGGCACAGTATGGCATGTAATTCAACCTGGAATGGCGACAGGAAGACTGGGGTGTAGAACGTGTTGCATGAAACATCAGGACCTACCTCATATGCAAAAAGAAATATCAATGAAAGCAATGTTCTTAGTGCTTGGCATCTGATATTTGGTGACACAATGTGGTGCCATATCCAACAATGCACATAGACTGAAGCACACCGTCAACTCAGTGATATTTGGTCTATTTCTGTAAATAGACTAGATGTATTTATCTCCATACTATATGCAAGATGTGTTTACATGGCAAAGAATTTTCCAGTCAGTTTGGGGCCCACCATGCTTCACTCAAACAATGTCTCACGAGAGATTCAAAATCATTATGAAGTTCATGCGGTTTGAGCATCTAAAGACAGATAAGTTTGCTCTTGCATCGGCTATCTGGAATCCCCTCATAATATATATATTGTTATGCACCTTTATCATATATCTGGAGAGAACCACACAGCAGATGAGCAACTGTAGATTCTAAGTATATTGTGAATGGATATCCCTATACCAGGGCAAATAATCAGCATCCTGCAAATGAAGGTGTTGCTGAAAATGTTGTAATGAGACTCGTGCATGAACAATTGACTAAAGGAAGAAGTGTAACTTGTGACAGCTTTTTCACTTCACTAAAGTTCTGTGATAATTTGAAGTTTAAATCTACCAGTTGCAACGGTATTACAAATAATATTGATGCTTGTGATGTTTATGTATGTGTGTTTACTTTACGCGTTGCCATCTTGTGACGTCACTCCTTGTTTGGTTCGTAGCTCCCTCTGGCGTAGCAATTTGTATCAATTAGTTTCCGAAAGAATTTAAAGTTTTGTATATTGTCCTCCGGCTAGCTATCATCTTATCTTGGTAGGACATGTATCTCTATGTAAGGGTGTGAATCGGAAAGGAATCTTTTATCCAGAAATGATACTGATGAAGAAATTGGTTTTATAACTTTTATTGTCGAACACGTTCACTAACACTTTTTACATATTGATATAGATACTCGCCAAACTGAAACTGTTTGCAATAACTTCTTATTTATCACTTTTAACTCGAGTACTTCAACTTTGTGTATTTTTTAACTGTATATTACTTTATAATAATTCTCGTAATTCTGCTGCGCGTAACTTGACGAAATGAAGGACTGACTGACGATGAACTGAGAGACTGACGTGTAGTGTGTTGAGAATTCTGTTGAACTGGGCGAGCGATCTATCTCGGACCTGGCTTATATACTCCCACTCCTCGACATGCCTAAAGATTATAAATGAACTGCTATTGGCTAATAAAACGCGCCAACATTAGCGTCTATTTAAATATCCAATGAAAACCATGAATACATATGCTTTAGGAAATGTTCTAGAAGCTTCTACCGAAACCGCGCGAAACATTACGTAACTTCCTTGTTCCCGGTAATGATAAACAACTCACCCCATTGCTGCATTATTGCGTTATTATTGACAGTTTCAGTAAAGCCGTATATTATTATTTACCAATAATAATTACAATTAATAAACCTCTGAAATCAATGTCACATAAAAATACATATTCATATTACAATCATTATTTACATTTAAGTAATTTGTGATACAAATTACCGTATCATATGCCCCACTAGAAACATAATTATAAATATTTATAACTTGTTTGGAAACTTTATAATTGTGTTTTTAGTCTCCTAAATCTTGGAACACACGCTATCACTTTCACTTGACACTTCACACGCATTTAACACACGACATATGTTTTATCTCGCCACTACTTACTGGCTCTGGTTTAATTAATTTAGATATTAATCTGACATCACAAATTTTTTTTTTTTTTTATAGCAAATACTTTACCCTAAATTATTTAATTACTGTTACCAAATTATTTACTTTCTTAAGTTGTTGACAAAAAAAAAATTTATGCATTTAAGATTTTTGTAATTATTATACATATTTACCAAAATATTCACCCTTTACATATATTTAAATCTATTAAATCTAAGTAATGTTTCACATGTTCTGTTTGCTACATAAGTATTTGTTTTTAATTATTTTTACCAATTTTTTTTTTTTTATTCTGAATTTTATTTTAACAATACTCTTGGAATAGTATTTATATACTTTACTTTACTATCATATTAAGTTTCAATTATTACCTTCTTCTTTTCAAATACTTTTACAGTTACTAAAAAAATGTTATTTTTTTTTTTTAAATATTTATTTCTTTTTATTTTTCTATATATATTTTTTTTTTTTTGAATTTATTTCTGTTTTCTCATGACATATATATATTTAGTTAACCCTCTTACGTTCCAATACATTTCTCTGCAAGTCATCTTTACCTATCCAGCATTTAGTTTACATCTCGTTGCTATTTACCCTCCTGGATCAAATTGTGTGTGGCTAAACATTACTCGTAGCCGTATCCTAACCTTCAAATTGTTGTTCATGAATAATCTCTTGTATTCATATGAACTTTCGTCATATGATAACATTTGAAAACAATCTACAGTTTCTTGAACAACACATCTTTTACCAACTCTCATTTTCAATTCTTCTACTATCTCTTTAATTTGTAAGTACTCTGACAAATCTGTACTAAATTGTACTGGACTGGAGTTTTCATTTTGAACATCTTGGTACAATTTATTTCTTTGCATTTCTGATTCTTTCTGTATTTCTGATATCTCCCCTCTGAAATTAACTTGCGCCTGATTCACATCTACATTCATAACCTCATTTATCTCTCTTATCTCACTTGCAATGTTACTCACTTGATTTCCTAACTCTGTGCATTCTACATTAACCTCACTTTTAGTGTTAACCTCACTTTCTTTGTTATCTCTTTCCCTGCTCGTGTCTAGCATTTTCTTTGAAATTTCTCCTATCTCACTTGCTATTACTTCCTCATTTTCATCTCTCATTTCTGGCATACTACTATCTAGCTTCATAACTTTCTTTTCAATTTCTCCACTGCTTTGATCTACCTTTTGCTCTAATATCTCATTACTCCTACCAATATTTTCAATTGATTTCCTGTTTTGTTCTAAGCTCTTACCAATATCTTCCCTAAATTGATCTAGTTTCTTTTCTATATTCACATTAATCTTTTTCAGCATTTCCATAATCATTCTAGTATCAGAATTAATATTTCCTGCTATTATATTCTCACTTCCTGCACTAACATTTCCTCCCTCCAATACTATATCGTTTGAGCTTTTTTTTGTAACCTGTATTGACTTACAGCTAACTGTTACACTATCTCCCTCCATCATTGTTTCTTCTGTATTACTAGCAGCTATTGTTTTTGTTTTCTAAAAAAAAAATTACAATCACCTGACCTTTGTGATGCTGTCTGTTGCTGTAGCTTTGATGTCCAGCGTTCTGCCCCATTCTCCTATGTTTGTATGTCGCTTCGATGAAACTGCGTAGTCTTCTTGTCCTGTAGTTTGAATATCCCAGTTGCCTCGTAATCTCGGAATTACGATGTCCAATCTGCGTCTTATAGATCATTTCACTGCTCCATTCATTCCTAGTCATCTTGTTTCTTTCCTGGTCATCGTGTTCCTTTCCTGGCTATCGTGCCCCACGTTCTGGGTGCCAATTTGCAACGGTATTACAAATAATATTGATGCTTGTGATGTTTATGTATGTGTGTTTACTTTACGCGTTGCCATCTTGTGACGTCACTCCTTGTTTGGTTCGTAGCTCCCTCTGGCGTAGCAATTTGTATCAATTAGTTTCCGAAAGAATTTAAAGTTTTGTATATTGTCCTCCGGCTAGCTATCATCTTATCTTGGTAGGACATGTATCTCTATGTAAGGGTGTGAATCGGAAAGGAATCTTTTATCCAGAAATGATACTGATGAAGAAATTGGTTTTATAACTTTTATTGTCGAACACGTTCACTAACACTTTTTACATATTGATATAGATACTCGCCAAACTGAAACTGTTTGCAATAACTTCTTACTTATCACTTTTAACTCGAGTACTTCAACTTTGTGTATTTTTTAACTGTATATTACTTTATAATAATTCTCGTAATTCTGCTGCGCGTAACTTGACGAAATGAAGGACTGACTGACGATGAACTGAGAGACTGACGTGTAGTGTGTTGAGAATTCTGTTGAACTGGGCGAGCGATCTATCTCGGACCTGGCTTATATACTCCCACTCCTCGACATGCCTAAAGATTATAAATGAACTGCTATTGGCTAATAAAACGCGCCAACATTAGCGTTTATTTAAATATCCAATGAAAACCACGAATACATATGCTTTAGGAAATGTTCTAGAAGCTTCTACCGAAACCGCGCGAAACATTACGTAACTTCCTTGTTCCCGGTAATGATAAACAACTCACCCCATTGCTGCATTATTGCGTTATTATTGACAGTTTCAGTAAAGCCGTATATTATTATTTACCAATAATAATTACAATTAATAAACCTCTGAAATCAATGTCACATAAAAATACATATTCATATTACAATCATTATTTACATTTAAGTAATTTGTGATACAAATTACCGTATCACAGTCTTGTATATATAATGTATGTAACAGTCATTGTACTATGGTTATATTATGATGTACATGTATAACAATGTTATGTGAATGTATTATGTAGTTTTAACAATGTAGGAGCTGTGAGAATAGAAGCAAGCTGTTTTCCGTAGCAAACAGAATTACAAAGTAAAAGCCGAAAGTTGCTAACAATGAGGTAACCTTGTGACAATAAACTAGAAAGTAATAAAGGCTACTAATAATTCTTGGAACAATAATGTAATATTTAAAACACTTTATAAATAGCCAAACAAAAACTAGAAAAAGCTTAAGTTAAATAAAAGTATTCTATTGGAGAAGGCTTAGCCAATCAGAGACTTGGAATAGAGGAAATGTGCAAATTCAGGTGGGAGACGCTACAAGATTGTGTACCTGAGCAGTTCAGTATGGTACGTGTTCAGTGTGAGGCATGAAATTTTATTGCGGTGAGAATAATATAAAATTTACGTGTTAAAAAGTACAATTAACAATAATCTCACAGCTCTATAGTAGGATACATCAGTGAAGTGTTATTTAATCGTGTGAAGGATTAATAAACGAAGTACAATACAATTATATTTGTGTAAGCCTTCATTGTTTAGCCGTACCAGTCCTGCTAAGAGATACAGGCTTTACAAAGTTGATTCTTAAATGTGGGGCGAAGTTTGTAGAGTACGTGGGGCGAACTGTCCTAGAAACAATCACTTGCTTCAAATTGGTGCCTAAACGTGGTTGAACCACAACAACAATTAAACCCCTTCAAGTTTGGCTCCCATATGTGGGAAAGCAACTACTTCAAGTTTGGCTCTCCAACAGTGGGGTTACAACTACTTAAAGTTTGGTGCTCATAAGTAGGGCTGCAACAACTGCAAGTTTGGCGCCTAAACATGGCGCAAGAATAGGTGAAAAGAATCGCGAAACTACAAGAAATTCAAGATCAACATTCATCATCATCATCCAAGGACAGCAAAAATTCTTTCAGGAGTACGGGGCACGTAGTCAACAATTCAACTAGAATCTATGAGGGAACACCAGAATAAAAAGGTTTACTAACACAGCTAGAGAAAAGGTCAGAAAATTCCAATACTATATATTTATATCATTGTCAAGATAGTTAAGAAAATATATATTGTTATTAAAATAATGTCATGTTGTTAAGAAGTGGAAAATTAAAATTCAGCAATTCCAAACCAAATATAACAATAGAAAATATACAAAATAAAATGGAAATAGAAAACAAAGGAAATATGGAAGTAGGAGAGGATATGTCAGCCATTACTGATTATAATGTAAATTTTCGGTCAGAGCTAGAGGAAACAAATAGGTTAGATATAGAAGAACAATCATCTGTAAGTTCACAGGCATAGAAAGAGTAGCAGTATTATGCAAGGTCATTCACCTTTACACATGTTAGTGCAGGGAACAACAAATGAAAGAAACACTATCCCTCATACATCTAGCCAACAAGAGCAAGAAAACTCATCACAACAAAATTTAATGTGTATTCTAAAAACAATATCTGAAATGAGAGCAGAGTTGAGAAAAGATTTAAACAATAAACTTACTGAAACCAGTACAGAGTTAAGTAATAAGCTAACTGAAACTAATACAGAGCTGAAAAAAGAGTTAAATAATAAGCTAAATAAAACTAGCACAGAGGTAAATAATAAACTAAGAAACTAGTCAGGAAACTAATAATAAATTATCTAGTATAAAAATGATCTAGCTAAGCAGATACAAAATTATATGAAAGAAAGTAAAGCTGAAAGTAGGAGGTTAGAAATCCAAATAGAACAATCTTCTAAAGCACTTCAGAATGGTGCAGATTTAAAAGTAAATAAAGGTTGCAATCAGCTAGAACAGAAATTGTCAAATCATACTGATAAAAATGTAACTGAAATGGAGTTGAAACTTACTAATACTAAACAGGGTATTTGTAACAAGTTAGATAAACAGGATGAGGAATTAAAAGCAATGGTGGAAAATACAAATAGATTTAACAGGGGAAATAAGTAAAATGCATGAAATGGCCAAAACAAATGCAGATGCAATTAAAGAAGCAAACACAGGGCAAGGACAAGTAATGTCAATGATAGACAAAATTAAAGATAAAGTACAAGAAAGTAGCAAAGAAATAGATAAACTTAGAAACAGTTTTGAAACTTTAAGTACCAGTATACCAAAGGTAAATGCAAATGTAACTAATTCTGCAAATGCTAATCAAATGCATGATAATAATACAAGTGCTGAAAGAAGTTATTTTAATGCTTCCTCAAGTCCAGTACAATTTATTCATGATCCATTAGAATATTTTAAATTGAAGAATGTGCCTGAAGCATTAAAAATGATGCTTGTTAGAAAATGCTCGGATAATAAAACCTTAGAATGGTTACATATGTTAGCAGATAGTGAAATGAATTTTGAGTCATTTATAGTTTTATTTAGAATAAGTTTTGGAATACTACTGTGCAACATAAGATTAGAGCCTAAGTTATTCACAATATAGTAGAGATGACAACTTGTCAATGACAGATTATCTTATAAAGTATGCAAGATATGTCAGATATTTAACTCCAGTCGTGCATGAGGAAGATTTTATTAGTTTAATTACCAGACACTACCCTCTACACATACAAAACTACATCCTAATTGCAAGACCTAGGACTATTTATGAGATGACAGAGCTAATATCATCATTACAACAGCAAGGAAATAGTAATAGTAACGAAATTTGGAGTCCACATAGAAGAGACAGACAAACTAGACGTGATAGGCGTAATTAAATGCCTTTAATACATGCTATCACCATGAAAATAGGAGAAATAATGAATTTCAGGGCCAAAACAGATTCAATTACACTACCCAAAATATCGGAGATTCAAGACAACAAGGGAGACAGGAACACATAAATTATGTAAGAATGGAAAGGATGAATCAGCAGAATTCTACTTCACCCAGAAGTAATAATAAATTTCAGCATAGAGGAAGTATGCAAAACAGGGGAAACTTCCACTATAATCACACAAACAATACAAATACAGAAGTATACACACGTGGAGAACATAGCAATTATAATGGGAAAACAAGAGCTAGGGGGCGTGGCTCATACACAAATGTTAATGATAATGAAATAACAGTAACTGCAGTACAAAATGGCAATCCTGTAAGTACTGAAAATACTCACCAGGAAAACTAAATTACATATTGCCTGACGTAGATTCTGGTAATACATTACCTTGTGCTCTAAGTGGTAAGAATAAAATATCTACACACTTTAATTGTTACCGTCTGAATACATACAAACACTGGGAATTGTGAAAACCAATATGAATCGCCATATATTCAAACTTTTATTGCAGGAAAGGAAGTAAATGTAGCAATAGATTCAGGATCATCAAGCTTTATCTGCTCAAATAAATTTTAAGAACAGCTGTTAAATGAAGGCATAAAACTAATGTCAGCGCCAATAAATAATCTTGTATATAGCGTAGCCATAGGTACAATGACCCAAACTATTAAATCTCAAGCATTGATACTTATACAAATAGCAGATATTACATAAGAGGTCATGTTTTTAATAGTTCCAAACTTAATATGCGAAATTATAGTTGGATGTGATGTACTAATAGAGTTCTCTGCAATAGTTGATTTTAAGAAGGACAGACTTACATTAAATAAAGAAGAAAAGAATATCTACGTACCTTTTATAATAGATAAAGTAGTGCAAAGAATGGAACCAAAAAATGCAGTATATGAAGAATGCTTCATACAAATTGTAAATGTCCAAGCAGGAAGGGAAAATAATGAAAGGTTATTGACACTTAATGTCGATGAACAGAAAACTGACCTTACCAAGGGGAACCCTTATACAGACAAACCGCTGGTATAAGAAAATATGTTGGAGCAAGTAGAAAATAGCTATGTAACACAGATAGAAGACTGGAAAATACACACAGATACACTTATGGAAAATACAATACTGACTGACCGTGAAAAGATAATAATGAAAAAGGTATTACAGGACAATAAGCAGGTACTCAATGAAATTCCAAGATGGTGTACATTATATATACACACACATTCACTGTAGAAAATGTACCAACATTCAGAAGAAAATATAATAACCTACCAGTAAACTTAAGAAACGAAGCTAAAAAATTAATAGCTAGTATGCTAGAAAATAACATCATTGAGCTTGGCAATTCACAGTATATAAATAGTGTTTGTTGGACGGTAAAGAAAGATAATAGTTTAAGAATCACTATAGATGGAAGATATTTAAATAAATTCATACTACCAGACCACTTTCAAAATGAAAGCATAGAACAAACAATTGCAAAGTTATCACGTGGCAAATATCTATAGATCTTGCAGCTTCATTTTGGCAAGTCAAGCTACATCCAAAAGTACGTGATTATACAGCCTTTCAAGTTTTTGGATTACAGTATAGGTATTGTGTAAACTCATATGGATTAAAAAATAGTGCTAGTGGATTCCTGAGAGCAATACATAGTATCTTTGGTGACACAGCAAATGATTTCTTAATCAGATACACTGATGACTTTCTAATAATAAGTCAAACCTTTGAGGAACATTCAGAGAATATAAATTATGTATTAAATAAATTACATGAATATTGTATGACCGTAAATATAAAAAAGTCCAAATTCTGTGTATCTGAAATTAAATTCCTAGGATATGTAATTAATGAAGTAGGCATTCGACCAGATGAAGAAAGAATAGGAGCCATATTAAAAATCCCACCACCTAAAAATATTCAAAAGCTACGACGCTTATTTGGAATTATGAAAGTAAATTTTTACCAAGATATGCTATGGAAGTAGAACCTTAAAGACAGCTTTTAAAGAAAACAAATAAATGGAAGTGGACAGCAGAGCTACAAAAATGTTTTGAAAATGTAAGAAAGTTATTTGCAAATGCAATATTACTGGAACATCCAATGGATGAATTAGGTTATGAGTTGTATGTGGATGCATCTTGTCAAGGATATGAAGGAATACTAGGGCAAAGAGAACATGACAATACATTTCATGTAATAAGTACTGCTTCACGTGACTTAACCAATGTTGAAAGAAATGCATCAGTAACAATGTTAGAAATAGGAACACTCTATTTTTCATTACTTAAATTTAAGACACATATATTTCAGAAGAAAGTGAAAATATATACAGATCATATTAGCTTGACTTTTATTCAGAAATGTAGATTATATAGTGGCAAATTAGCTAGAATGATTCTTGCTATAATGGAATTTTATGTAGAAATTATACATATTCCAGCAAACAAAATACATCTAGTGATTTATTATCAAGAATCAACCACAACAAACAATTTCCTGAAAGCTGTTCTAGACAACAATATGAGATTAAAGTGCTTATGATAGATATTCCAATAAAGAAAGAATGATGAATCATTATTTAATTAAAATTCTAGTAGCAACACACTCTAACTTCACTCTTTCAAGACAATTATCTGGAAAGAGTGAAGTTACAGTGTGTTGCCACTAGAATTTTATTTAAATAATATTCTTCACTGTGCTTCCCTTTAATTGTTGTGTTAAAAAAATTGATGAGTCAATTTAAAAATATTAAAGAAGAGCAAGATAAAGACATTAAACTAGCGAGTTTGAAAGAAAAAGCTCCGAAAATAGAAGAGGCAAAGAATAGCGCAATCGCTGTTAAAAATGATATATAAGAAGCATGAAAAGGAGATAAAGAGGTGGAAAACAATAATCCAACAAGTATGGAATTAGAAGTAATAGAACAATTTCATCTAGGATGAATACATGCAAGTTCACAGAAGACAACCCTAACTCTTTTGGAGAATTTATATATCTGTAAACTAGGACATAAAGTAAGGAAATACATATCTTGTTGCAACCTTTGTCAAAAAGCAAAACAAATTAATGTGGCTTATGAATATACAACGAACTCAGTGCTTAGAGATAAACCAAGATGTTTATTAAGTTTAGATTTGCATGGTCCAATGCCTGTAAGTACATTTATGTACAAATTTTTATTTGTGTGCTATGACGTATTTAGTAAATATGTACAATTATATGCACTCAAGAATGCAATCAGCACAGTAAGTTTAAACAAATTAACAAAATCATATTTCCCAGAGGAAGGAATAGTTCAGGCCATACTTTGTGCTAATGCATCAGTGTTTACCAGTTCTAAATTTATGAATGGAATCAAAGATTTGGTAGTCAAACAGTATTTCTCATCAAGATATAGACCTAATGCCAATCCAGTAGAGAGAGAGAGAGAGAGAGAAAATAAATTCCAAATTATTTACGTGTAGTGTGTCATAACAAGCAGAGCAGTTGGTACTCATACATAAATATTATTCAAAATCTACTTAATCAATCCGTAAATACAGCAACAGGATTTAAACCAATAGAACTTCATCATGGAACATTATATAATACTTTGAGCTGTAATGTACCAGAAGTTATTGAAGACCAATCAGCTAAATTGCCAGAAAGAGGAAATTTTTAAATTAGCATTTTCAAAAATACAAGCAAAGGCCCTGAAGAGAAAACAAAAACATGAAAAAAGAAAAAGAAGAATTTGGAAAGTAAAGATAGGAGATCAAGTGTTAGTGAAGAATAAGAGGTTGTCAAATAAACTTCGTAAGGAATATTGGAGATTGTTTCTTGGTTATCATGGTCCTTATGAAATAATAAAAATATTCGGCACAGATACATATGAACTAAGGAACAATAAAACAAAATAATTGGAAGATTCCACAAACAAATGCAAACAGTCTGTGGTACAAGAAGAAACAGAAAAAGAAAATTAAACGTCTGGAACATAAAAGGGGATAGCAATGTAAATCTAAAATTGTAATAATTATAACCTTACAAAGTATTAAGAAATGAGTATTTAATAACTATAGTATAAGATGTACAAAATCACTTAAATAATGCAAAGTACTATTTATAATAACATCTTTACTAAATGTAACCAATTATCAATATAACAAAAGAGAGTATAGATAAAATGATGTAATAGAAGAAAATCCACTGTTAGTGAGAAAAACATAAGAAATTTGAATAGCAGCTACATTTATAATGTATAAGATATAAATTGTTATAAATTGAGGCCGTCAAATGCAAAACTTGCCTTATCCAGGTAAAAAGAATTTACAGAAAACGTGAAAAACTAATATTAGCAAACAGCAGAACATTAGAAAAGTCTCTTAATGTTATAATGTCCAGACTAGACCCTTAAAGATGCATGTATTTTCTTGAAAATCAGTCTCAAATAATATGGCGGTAAATCAGAATTTAATTTTGCATACAACGGTAGTGGATTTGGCAAGTTTTGGTGGAAACACAATACTAAATTACAATTGAGTGCAAACATTTTCTCATTTACTTCTCAATATTTGTGTTTGCCAATGTTAATAAATGACTTCTTGCAATATTTGTATAATTATAGCCATTTCTGATTTCATTTTAGTTAAAATAAACTAAATTTTCATAATTTTTTTCATCAATGTCGCACTCCTTTCATAGTTTGCTCACTAAAATTGACCAGTTTTCATATCACATACATCTTATGGCTTGTAAAAATTTACATATTATGTTTAAACTGTAATACTAATAACTAAAGTTCAAAAACAAACATATCAAATTCTAGGTTGTCCTTCCTCACTATCCAAGAAACTGTCACAAACAGCATCTACTTGTTTATCGTCATTGGCAATATTGTTTTTAGATATTCAATTCTTGTAAAATACAGGCTTTCATTTTCCTTCACGTTATCACCAAATGTTTTTTTAATAAATTTTTCACATCTGTAACTTTTTCCTCCTTTAAATTCCTTGCAATTTGCATTTCTAAGGTTTTGCCTAGCTTCAGAATGTCTTGCCTACACACAAATTGGACCAATAATTTGCCTTACGTCTCACTAGAACTTTGCCTGAGGTAAAACATAAAATAATATGTTTAGATGCCTTAAATTTAAAAGTGCCAGGATCCTGGTGACTTCAATATTTCCTTTGCAGCATACTTTGAATCTTGTATAGATACATTTGTCCCTAGCCTGATTACCTTTCCATGATTTTTTATAGATTTCAAAATATTCTTCAGGCCTACTGGTAGTGCTTCCCGTTCTTACTTCTTTCTCTATTTGCCCGAAAACATGGTCGGGAGGGGGGAATGAATGGTCAGGAATAGCAAAGATCATTTCTATCACCTGCACATTCTGTGGTGCTTGAATAGCAAGCCATTTATTATACATGCCTATCATAGTGGTGGTTTTTATTTTGTCCACAGCAGGCATCTGCAAATAGCCTTACTTTCTTAACTCAGAAAAATCGGATTTGCACGCATAACCGTATACTGCTGACACAATTTTGTTTGAACCTTTAGGATGTTCATTTTCTGTCCAAACAGAATTACAAACATTCTGATTTGCCAGTGTTGTCCCAGATGAACCCTGCACATGTATAACTGCCTGCTGTAGTATGCTACTTGATCCTGTACTTTTGACAGTACCATATTTTTCTGACAGTCAAATGAAAATGTTGCTACTTTATCATCTTCTTTCAGGAAGTCAAAATATGCCTTAGCTCTAAGTTTATGTATTCGTTTAGCTTTCAGCAAATTAGAACATTTAGTTTTATTTGTTTCCAATTTTATGTTCTCATCATAAGAAAGACAAAGTGAGCATATATCAGAAACAGGGCTTTTGAAGCCTATATTAAATTTTGCATTAAAAATATTATGAAAGAATCTCTTAGACACTTCAATGAATTAGATGCTTCTGCATTATACATACGTCTCATTTTATTAATGCTTAATTCCCTTGCTAAGTATTGCCGTGTTGATGTTTTGCTCCTACAATAATGGACGTGAAGTATTTTAAACTTCTGTATGAATTTAATTACAGATTCCCTGTTATTACCATTTTTTTGTGACACCCTGTCTCCACCTCGGCGCCACTCCAATTTCAAGGTGTCTTTTGTACTCTGTCTTTTGATATTTGCAAAATGTCCAGAAAAGTTTTCTGACACACCTGAACTGGCAGACCTTGTACACATTTCACGTGATACTTTGTTGTAAAACCCTTCCGAGAATCGTTTTTGACTGCACCCTACCGTTTAGGTATATCAGTTGAACAGTAAGTCAGTATAACGCATATAGGAATAAGCAGATGTGTTTACAATAGTCTCAATTGTTAAAGGCATTCAGCAAGCCTCGGTCCACGCTTGCCTGCCTGCAATCACAACAGCAAGTCATTCCAATGCAGTAACTTGACACAGGACATAAGGAAATTCCATGAAGCCTTTTGCAGCTGCAGTTCTAAAATTAAACTAAGACTCATATCTGTCAACAATAGAAGAATACTACTTAATTGTAATTCGATCATACATACCTTTCCTTCTTCTCTTTCACGTTTCAATTCACGGGATGCTCGTTCCTAGTTCTACCCTTTCCATCCCTTTAGGGATATGAGAGGACTCCATAATAACATATCTGCACCTTAGACTACTCAAAACTAACTTAAAAACAGTTGGAATCACAGGGCAGCCAATGTAGGGAAACAGAGTAGCGAAACTGCTATATTTGTTAGTGCTGGATAAGGCAAGTTTTGCTCTTCACACAGCACAATTGTAGTGAAACAAGTATTGGATAAGGCAAGTTTTGCTCTGAATTGTAAGATGGATTAGACGAGTTCTGCATCAACTGTCACCATGGATTTGAAGAGTTTTGCATTGAACAGCAGTTTTCGGGGCTCTCTTGAAGGTGTATTAGATGAGTTTTGTTCAAACCTAAAGTCACCAGTTCGTAGAGAACTGCAAGAAGTATTGAATCCCATGTCTAACTCAATTTTTTTCATTTTTGGAAAAGACGAGTTTTGCACTTGATGGCCTCAATTGTTAGAAATATAAATATATTTAAGAAATAAGTTGTAAATAAAGGATAACAAGCAATGGCGGCCGATAAAGGGGGCTGCAGGATTGCAGCTCCTCCCAGAGCAAATTTAATGCTGTTGGCTTAATTACCTAAATTGAATATCCGTATATATAATATTTTTTCGTCATTTATATCAAAGCCCCATTCTATTGCAAACATAATATGAGCATCATTCATGAGGATCGTGAGCATAATTCATTACAACTTGTTCATATCAGGCTGCACAGCAAGTTCTTATGTGAAGCTGCTTCTCCCTCAGAGGACTGCCAGTAAAACTCGCTAACGTGTTGCATATTGCTTCCATTTCCCTCTCTGGCTGCAACGCTACATGTTTCAGCTCGCCACACAACCCAACGTTTAGTGAACTCACTGGACTGCAATGTTTGCAGTCCCAAAAGTGGTGTTAAGTGCAATTTCGTGCAGATTTTCATGAAATCAGACTATTTGTGAATATTTTCACGGCGATTCAAATATATTTTTGTTTCCTGACATTAAAGTACAATCAAATGTGATTTTATATACTAGCGTCAATGGTGTGCTTGCAACAATGAGTAATTCAGTCGAGTATTTAAAGTCGCTTCGTTTTGGTGCTTTAACACTGCAAGAGAAATGTGTTATTAAAGTGCATGGAGACCAACTCCTGTGTTAACTATTATTCAAGCTGCAACAAGCTGCCAAAAACAATATAGTAGGTGTTTCAGTCCTGAAATTTACACGAAATATGAGTGGATATGTGGCTGTGAAGTCAGCAATTCCCTTTTCTGTTTTCCTTGCCTTTTATTTGGAATTAAAGACAACGCAGCCAACATTGCATGGGTTCAAAAAGGGGTTTCAGACTTGAAGAGACTATATGAAAAATGTCATAAATGTGAAATGTCCAAAAACCAAGTTAATAACATACTTAATTTTGCTACACTTGGGTCAGTAAATGTACAGGCATGTTTAAGCCAAGCCTATAAGGAATCAATAGATCGTCACAACGATCAAGTCCAAAAAAATAGGGACTCTCTTATAAAGATAATCAACTGTGTGAAATTTTGTGGTTATCACGAGCTACCCCTAAGAGGATATGAAGAGCATGAAAGGTCGCAAAATCAAGTTGTGTTCAGGCTGTTGATTAAATATACAGCAGAAATTGATTCCCTATATAAGTGCCATCTTAACCATTCATTTTTTAAAGGAACTTTTAAGACAATACAAAATGAGGAGTTACTTTAGTGCATTCTTAAAGTTTGTAAAGAAAACATTTTAGAAGAATTTAAGATAAAGACAGTTGAGGGTTGTTACACTACATCACTAAAATATTCAAGTAAGAATATTTTAATGATGTAGTGTAACAACCCTCAACTCTCTTTATCTTAAATTATGACACATCACTGTTACTAGCTTCTAAATCTTCAAAATTAGTCAATCTTAGAAGAAATTGAAGCAGCAGACTATGTGTCTATTATGGCTGACGAAACTAAATATATTGTTGACATGTTCCAGCCTATAATAGTCTTAAGGTATTGCAATGCCTTAGGTAGTCCTGTTGAGTGATTCTGGGGATTTTTTATTCTGAATGGACAAAATTCCGATGCAATTGCAGAAGTTGTAATTTCTGAGCTTGGCAATATACTAAAAGATAAGAAGAAGCTCATAGGGCCAAAGTTTTGATGGTGCAGCAGTAATGAGTGGGGCTATCAATGGAGTGCAAGTTAAAGTTAGAGATGCATACTTTGTACATTGCTTAGTACATCAATTAAATCTAATAAGAGAGCTGCCAGGCAAAACACAAAAGCTAGGATTTTCTTTTCAAATCTTTCTGCTATACCTGCCTTCTTTTCCCGCTCTCCGCACAGATCATCAGTGTTAGATTCGTTTGTTACGAAGAGAACACCCAGTGGTGGATCAACAAGGTGGAACTACAAGTCCAGGACTGTAAATGTTGTTTACGAAAAGAAGGAAGCATTGAAAGAATGTTTTCAAATTTTGTCAGAATCAGAGACTTCAAGCAGTGCGACAATAAATGAGGCATCTGCTATATTGGGGTATCTTGAAAATAATGAGTTTTGTTTCTGGCTTAATGATTTCCATTTAATTATGCCTCATGTAGAAATACTGCATAATCAACTACAGAATCGCCACATAGTGCGACGGTATTTACTTATAATGTTGATGCTTGTGATGTTTATATATGTGTGTTTACTTCACGCGTTGCCATCTTGTGACGTCATTCTTTGTTAGGTTCGTAGCTCCATCTTATGTTAGCAATTTGCATCAGTGTTAGCTTTTTTTGTTTGATTTCATTTCAAATGTCCTCCGGCTAGCTATTATCTTATCTTGGGTCGAACATGTGTCTCTATACAGGTTGTGAAGCGGAAAGGAATCTTTTATCCAAAAATTACACTGATGAAGAAATTTGTTTTATAATTTTTATTGTCGAACACGTTCACTATCACTTTTACATATTGATCTGGATACTCGCCAAACTGAAACTGTTATAATACTTCTTACTGATCACTTTTAATTCACGTACTTCAACTTTGTGTATAATTAACTTTATAATACTTTAGATTTTCGTAACTTATGAATCTATAGCCGACGTATCTCATACAAATATTTTGACGAACTTAAGACGACGTGTATTGCACAAAGAATTTTGATGAACTGCCTGAAGACGACGTGTAGTGTACACAGATTTTTGATGAACTGCCCGTGATCTACCTCTGACTTGGCTTATTTATACGCCTGCATCCAGATACGCCTAAAGATTATAACTGAACTGCTATTGGCTAATAAAACGCGCCAACATTAGCGTCTATTTTAATATCCAATGAAAACCACGAATACATATTGCTTTTAGGGAGAAAATATTCCAGAAGTTTCTACCGAAAACGCGCCAACATTACGTAACTTCCTTGTTTCCAATAATGATAAACAGCTCACCCCCCCCCCCCCCGCTGCATTATTGCGCTATTATTGACAGTTTCAGTAAAGCCTTATAAATTTACTTTCCAACAATATTTACAATCAATAAACATCTGAAATCAATGTCACATAAAAATGCATATTCATATTACAACCATTATTTACATTTAAGTAATTTGTGATACAAATTACTGCATCATATGCCCCACTAGAAACATAATTATAAATATTTACAACTTGTTTGGAAATTTTATAATTGTGTTTTTAGTCTCCTAAATCTTGGAACACACGCTATCACTTTCACTTAACACTTCACATGTATTTAACACACGAAATATGTTGTTTTTTTTATCCCGCCACTACTTACTGGCTCTGGTTTAATTTGTTTAGACATTAATCTGACATTACAATTTTTTTTATAGCAAATACTATACCCTGAATTATTAAATTACTGTTACAAAAAATGGTTTACTTTCTTATATTGTTAACAAAAATTTATCAATTCAAGAATTTTTTTTTTTATTATTAAACATATTTACCAAAAATATTCACCCTCTACACAAATATTTACATCTCTTAAATCTAAGTACTGTTTCACATTTTCTGTTTGCTACATAAGTATTTGTTTTTTTTTTTTTTATTTTAACCTCATTTTTGTTGTTTTGTACTTTATTTTTAACAATACTCTTGGAATTGTATTTACGTACTTTTACTTTAATATCATATTAAGTTTCAATCTTTACATTCTTAATTTTCAAATGTTGTTACAGTTACTAAAAATTTAATTTTTTTTTTTTTTTTTAACATTTCTCTCTCTCTCTCTCTTTTTTTTTTTTCTCTCTTATCAAATGACATAAATAATTAACCCTCTTACGTTCCAATACATTTCTCTGCAAGTCATCTTTAACTATCCAGCATTTACTTTACATCACATTGCTATTTACCCTCCTGGATCAAATTGTATGTGGCTAAACATTACTCGTAGCTGTATCCTAACCTTCCAAAATTTGTTCATGAATAACCTCTTGTATTCATTTGAAATTTCATCATATGATAACATTTGAAAACAATCTAAAGTTTCCTGAACAATACATCTTTTAACAACTTTCATTTTCAATTCATCTGCTATCTCTTTAATCTGAGAGTACTCTGACAAATCTGTACTAAACTGTACTGGATTGGAGTTTTCATTGTGAACATCTTGGTACAATTTATTTCTTTGCATTACTGACTCCTTCTGTATTTCTGATATCTCCCCTCTGAAATTAACCTGCGTCTGATTCACATCTACATTCATAACCTCTTTCATCTCTCTTATCTCACTTGAAATATTACTCATCCCACTACCTGACTCTGTACATTCTACATTAACATGTTTACTTTTAGTGTTAACCTCACTTTTTTTGTTATCTATTTCCCTGCTCATGTCTAACATTTTCTTTGAAACTTCTTCTATCTCACTTGCTATTACTTCCTCATTTTCATCTTTCATTTTTGGCATACTACTATCTAGCTTCATAACTTTCTTTTCAATTTCTTCACTGCTTTGATCTACTTTTTGCTCTAATATCTCATTACTCCTACCAATATCTTTTCTGTTTTGTTCAAAGCTCCTACGAATATCTTCCCTCAATTCTTTATTATTCTTTTGCATATTTTCCCTTAATTGATCTGTAATACTCTTACTAATATCTTCCCTCAATTCTTTATTATTCTTTTCCATATCTTCCCTTAATTTATCATTACTCTGAGTTAATTTTTTTAATTTCTCATTATTCTGAGTTAGTTTTTGTTCGAAACTCCTATCAATATCTTCCCTGTTTTGATCTATTTTCTTACTAAGATCTTCCCTCATACTCTTAACAATATCTTTCAGCATTTCCATCATCATACTAGCATCAAAATAAACATTTCCTGCTATTCTATTCTCACTTTCTGCACTAACATTTTCATCCTCAAATCCTAAAAAGTTTGGGCTATTTTCTGTAACCTGTATTGAATTACAGCTAACTGTTACATTATCTCCCTCCATAATTATTTCTTCTGTATTATGAGTAGCCATTGTTTTCTTTATCCTACCACTCCTTAAGTACATTTGTAGGTTACAATTTTGTTTTCTAAAAACAATTACGATACTCTAACCTTTGTGATGCTGTCTGTTGCTGTTACATTGATGTCCAGCTTTCTGCCCCTCTCTCCTAGGTTATATGTCGCTTCTGCGTTGTGTTATGATGAGTCCACGTCGTTTTGTTGTCCTGTAGTTTGGAATCTGCGTCTTGTAGATCATTTCACTGCTGCATTCGTTCCACGTCCTGGTTCCTTTCCTGGTCACTCTGCTACTTTCCTGGTTACTTTGCTTCTTTCCTGGTCATCGTGTTCCTTTCCTGGTTATCGTGCCCCACGTTGGGCGCCAATTTGTGAGTAGAGCATTGCTTACGTAATATGTTTTTGTATTTGTTAGCCCCACGTTGGGCGCCAATTTGCGACGGTATTTACTTATAATGTTGATGCTTGTGATGTTTATATATGTGTGTTTACTTCACGCGTTGCCATCTTGTGACGTCATTCTTTGTTAGGTTCGTAGCTCCATCTTGTGTTAGCAATTTGCATCAGTGTTAGTTTTTTTTGTTTGATTTCATTTCAAATGTCCTCCGGCTAGCTATTATCTTATCTTGGGTCGAACATGTGTCTCTATACAGGTTGTGAAGTGGAAAGGAATCTTTTATCCAAAAATTACACTGATGAAGAAATTTGTTTTATAATTTTTATTGTCGAACACGTTCACTATCACTTTTACATATTGATCTGGATACTCGCCAAACTGAAACTGTTATAATACTTCTTACTGATCACTTTTAATTCACGTACTTCAACTTTGTGTATAATTAACTTTATAATACTTTAGATTTTCGTAACTTGTGAATCTATAGCCGACGTATCTCATACAAATATTTTGACGAACTTAAGACGACGTGTATTGCACAAAGAATTTTGATGAACTGCCTGAAGACGACGTGTAGTGTACACAGATTTTTGATGAACTGCCCGCGATCTACCTCTGACTTGGCTTATTTATATGCCTGCATCCAGATACGCCTAAAGATTATAACTGAACTGCTATTGGCTAATAAAACGCGCCAACATTAGCGTCTATTTTAATATCCAATGAAAACCACGAATATATATTGCTTTTAGGGAGAAAATATTCCAGAAGTTTCTACCGAAAACGCGCCAACATTACGTAACTTCCTTGTTTCCAATAATGATAAACAGCTCACCCCCCCCCCCCCCCGCTGCATTATTGCGCTATTATTGACAGTTTCAGTAAAGCCTTATAAATTTACTTTCCAACAATATTTACAATCAATAAACATCTGAAATCAATGTCACATAAAAATGCATATTCATATTACAACCATTATTTACATTTAAGTAATTTGTGACACAAATTACTGCATCAATAGATGCTGCCAAAGTTCCAGTGTACATACCTACTTTCACTGCTGAAATTGTAAAAGTAAGAAACACAGTGGAATTCTGTGATTTGGCATAAGAAATCCCACACAAAAGAAAAATTGTTTCAAACACACAGACCAGAGCAGCAGCAGCAGCAGCCAAGGAAGTATGCGATGTGATCTTTCTGTGTCTTTGCTGCTGCAAGAATCACAGTCTGAGCAATTTAATTCAGTATTTCCAGAAAATGCGTTCAGTGAATGCGTAAAACTGTTTCCAGTGTTTTATAAGGAGAAACTACATAGGTACAGAACTTTCAGTCATCTGTTCAAGAGAAGAATTCAGGAATATTGGTGGTGCTGTAAAATTGCTTCAATATCTTAGAGCTAATAATCTTTCTTCCACTTTTTCTGAAGTGTTAAAACTTTTGAAAATAGCCATTATTCTGCCTTTAACAACAAGTGAATCTGAAAGCTGTTTCCCTACACTGAAAAGAATTAAAACATTCCTTAGGAACACTATTGGAGAAGATAGATTAACTGCCCTTGCTATGTTGTCCATAGAAAAGGAAATAATAGAAAACATCCCGAAATTCAACAAGAGAGAGGTCAATAAGTTTGCTACAAAGAAAGATCACCATATGCAATTCATCTTCAAATAACTAAGTAAGCTAAAAAATTCCAATAATCAGTGCAGCCCCCCTAGGTATAGGCAACATGAGCCGCCACTGATAACAAGTGTTAGTATGCCTAATTAAGTATTAAATGTACTTAATAGTGGCTGTGTTAGTGAATAAACAAACTTTACTCAGGTCATTGAACACCACATCGTTGACCTTAAAAAGTGTCGAATATTTGGCAGACGAGAGATAAATTACACTGCTATGCGAGTGTTGTGAAAACCAGTGAGTGTTACATAAATAATAACAGTGAAAAATAGCAAGTGTTATAATAAAAAGGTTATGCTTCTTTCTTTCAGGAGACTTTCAGAAAATATTTAAAAATTTAAAAGACAAAACAAAAAGAACATAATTTTTAAATATTTCTAAAAGGGGGAAATTTGAGGCAGTATTTATATCACTTAAATGATATCAGTCTAATTCTATAATATAAAATTTAATAACAGCCCGCCTTAAAGCAATGTGTATAATAATATATATATAATGTATGTAATAGTCATTGTATTATGTTTATATTATTATGTACATGTATAATAATGTTATGTGAATGTATTACGTAGTTTTAACAATGTAGGAGCTGTGAGAATAGAAGCAAGCTGCTTTCCATAGCAAACAGAATTACAAAGTAAAAGCCGAAAGTTGCTAACAATGAGGTAGCCTTGAGACAACAATAAACTAGAAAGTTTAATAAAGGCTACTAATAATTCTTGGAACAATAATGTAATATTTAAAACAGTTTATAAATAGCCAATCAAAAACTAGAAAAAGCTTAAGTTAAATAAAAGTATTCTATTGGAGTAGGCTTAGCCAATCAGAGACTTCAAATAGAGGAAATGTGCAAATTCAGGCGGGAGACGCTACAAGATTGTATACCCGAGCAGTTCGGTAACATACGTGTTCAGTGTGAGACATGAAATTCTATTGCGGTGAGAATAATATAAAGTTTACATGTTAAAAAGTACAATTAACAATAATCTCACAGCTCTATAGTAGGATACATCAGTGAGGTGTTATTTAATCGTGTGAAGGATTAATAAACAAAGTACAATACGATTATAATTTGTATTCTTCTTCATTCTTTAGCCATGCCAGTCCTGCTAAGAGATACGTGCTTTAGAAATTACTACTGACGCAGCCGAGGCATACATATACACTATTTAAATAAACATTAAAATACAAAGTTGATTCTTAAACGTGGGGTGAAGGCCACCAGAAAGTTTGTACAGTACATGGGGCAAACGCTCCTAGAAACAATCACTTGCTTCAAATTGGTGCCTAAACATCGTGCAACCGCAACAATAATTAAACCCCTTCAAGTTTGGCTTCCATACGTGGATAGCAACTACTTCAAGTTTGGCTCTCCAACAGAGGGGCTACACCTACTTAAAGTTTGGTGCCCATAAGTGGGGCAGCAACGACTGCAAGGCACACTTAGAAAAAATAGAAGAGACGTGCCACCTATAGCAAACATAGAAAATCAACAGCTCTATTCGACTTCTATGTTCAGAAAAGTTGGAGATGATATAAACCTGACTGTGTACCAAAGAAAAAAGAACAAAAATGTCTTGTTGTTGAGCACATTACACCCAACACTGCAGATCAGTAATAACTTGAAAAAAACTCCAGAGGCAGCCCAGTTCTACTATCAGTCCAAGTTTGGCATCAACGTGGTGACCAAATGTTACGCCTGTAGACCACCAAGTCCAGGTCTCGTATGTGGCCAATACACCAATTTTTCAATGTCCTTGATATATCAGCTGTAAATGCTTGGGACCTGTACAAAGAGGCAACTGGGCAGAAAAAATTGAGCCGAAGAAAATTCATACTTGAACTATATAATGAACTTCGTGCACCTTTCATGGCTTCCCAAAGAGGATTGGGCAAAACCAATCAGTGAAGGCCCCTCAGATTGATGCTGACCAGAATGCAGACAATAAGCAAAAAAAATGCAGGGTCGGAAACTCTTGTAAAGGAAATCCAACTGCAAACTTGTTTGTACAATGAAACAAGCCAGTGTGTGGTAAGTGTGAAGGAAAGAAACAAATATGGTGTGCAGCTTGTTACCAAGAGGGCAATAAGAAATGAATCTGCATTGTGGTGTTTTAATTTTCCAGACTGTTGTCATAAATGAAACTGATTACCATAATTATAATTACATTGCTATCTAAATCTGTATTCTGTGAGCAGCAATTTCGTTGAAAAATTGCATAAATTTGTGTTATGTGTATTTTTTTTTTTTGTTAAGACTGTACTTTAAAGTGCAAAGATTAAACAGATTCATTAAGAATATATTTGGTTATCTTATGCACCTTAATCACAATAGCTAAATCATGCCAAAATTATGCATTAATTATGTTTTAATACAGGTATCAAAATGATCCCTGTCAGGCATTATAGGTAGGAAGATCCTTCAGGCTTTCTAGTGTTAAAAGATTTTAAAAAACGTTTATCGTTATTTATGGGGTTTAAATCAATTGCACTATTCTGCCATATTAGAAATTAATATGCTATGGTTCCTAGCATCCCATTCTACATTGGGCATGAAAGACTGAAATTTTGCTCAGAGGCCTCCTTATTAGGCTTGAGGTTCTTTTTTGTGCTGTAAATCTATGACACAGGACCACTGGCTTTACTTCCCTTCTGAAGGAAGCCATATTAAGGACTTTTACACCCAAAAAATCCATTGCCCTCTGCTAGGTTTGCAACCTGGAGAACTAGAGGCTAGCATATACTCACTCACACATACACAGAGAAAGTAGGAATTAAAAGTTAGAAGCATATACTCACTCACACATACACAGAAAAGTAGGAATTAAAAGTTAGAAGTACATTCACAAAACACAAACTCATTGAGTAAGTATGTGTGACTAAGGTTTATAAGTAATTTATTTTGGAAAACAAAGTGCCGAAAATCAAAAAAACATGTTCTCTGTTGAAATTTTAACAGATGTTCATTAATGTATGGGCGCACTGTTCGATATAAATGGCTCAAGGTTTCCTGCTACTGAAAGGCATAATACAATAATTATTAATATATTTCAATTTATGGTCACTTCAATAGATGTGTTTTATTGTTCATTTTATTTCTGTATTTCATAATACATAGGATTTTGTGTGCACTGAAAAATACATGGTCAACTAAACAAACAAGAAATATTATAAAATAGTATTTTGCTATTACATTATTCAGTTGCCCTGAAGATGGGAACAATGTACATTCCTGAAACATCAGTCTAACGAACTTTTACACCCGACTGGAAGCCTGAGAAAATCACAATGCCAGGAAAGCTTCAACTCAAAAAGCAGTATTTTGGTTTACACATGTTTTCTTTTAAACTGCAGAATAAAACATGCCATGTAAAGCATGCTCAATGCAAAAGCACCATCTGCCGCCCTCCCAACCTTGCAAGTCATGAGCCACCACTGAAGAAAAGTCACTTCATCAAAACGTATATTCAGTTTTGATTAATAATGTGATATGAACATGTGAATCTATATGTAACCAAGTTTCTCTTACAGCACAGAGGAGACCTTTATAATGTAAATAATGTCTCAGCACCTCCAACTTGGGCAAAAAACTACATGCATTCCATTAAAGGATAATCAGTATTCTTATTAAAGGGAAATATAATGCTATAAAATAAGCGAATTGTGTGTATGAAGCTGAGAGGGAAGAAAGGGTACTAGTTTATTCATAGGAAAGGAGATGAGGTAGAAGAAATAGCAAGGACAGGAAAGTAGATTTTTCAGGATGATTTTGGAGCAGTGACCAAAGTTGGTCAGAAAATGATTGTTAGCATAATCTGTGTTAATAATGCTGATGGGATGAGTATCATGCAGTATAGTTGACCCCCAAGAAGATGGAAAATTGGGACCAAGCATGAGTGATCCTGGAGTTATCAACCTTGGGTGTTAAAAAGTGCTGCTGAATATGGGTCATAGGAGGGACTTTGATTCATCCCTTGGAAATTTGGCTCTTGTATGAGATTTTTTAATTGAATTCCCAAGACAGTTGCAAGTTATTAAGAGCTATACTGATATTGGTTGGGGCTCCTAATTTTATTAGTGCTGTGACAGCAGTATGCTGTAAAGGCTGAAAGTGTAGAAGAGAAACCACGAGGTGCTTGTTTTACTCTTTCTGCAAAATTAGTTGGATTGTGCCATCATCAATGCTTGCATTTGTTTGTGGCAAACCTTTTGCAAATGTAGGCCTATGTGCTGCAGTGCACAATAGGAAGTCACTCAAGTGGAAGTATCAGATGTGTGGTCTTTGGCACAAGTGATACATCTAGGCCGATATGGCAGAAATGGCTAGTGGACCACATCTACTGAGGCGATTGCAGAAGCATAAAGCTGAAAATTATTTTCCACAGGAATGAAGTAGTAAGAAATGGTTACATATGTTGGAAGTTTGACTGCATAAATGTTTCTACCATGGAGCATGTTGGAACATAGGAAGCAATCCCATCAGTGTAGGTTTTTCTACTCATGACATACTAGTTGCGCTGTGTTTTGGATAAATCTCCTCATGTATGTCCTGTTCGGTAACAGTGTGTTCAGTCCTGTTCTCAAGATGCCCTGTTTATACATTATACAGCACAAATGCCTTTAATTCTTGTCCTGTAATAACTGTGGAGTTTAAAGACATGTTTGCCTGATTTATGTGTTAGGAATGAAACCATCATTCTTCTTTTCTCAATAGGTCAGATAGTAGAGATTTCTTCAAATTTGGACTTGCAAAGAAATTGTCTAGTTATAAGAATAAGGATTTCCTGGGTAGTGGGGACTGGCTCAATGTGTATTTCATAAGTTCCTAAATCTGGAGCCTTACATTCTTCTTATGGAGTATTAGCAGGAGATGGAGATTCAGGATGAGGTGTAGATATATTTGTTGCCATATGGACAAAACTAAATATTTAGCCAACATTAATTTATATTTGATCTACAATAAGAATAAAAGACTACAAATATATAAGAAAGATGATTATTCTTTGCTCAGTCTTTTGAGGCAGAGGATAGGGGAAGCTAGAAAACCGGTTGTTTGTGTCGAGGTCAGTTACGTGTGGCACTTTATGATAGCTGCTGCTCCAGCCGTGCGACATCTTTATCTCCCCTTCTCTGAACAAACAATATGTATGATATGAAATGATTAGCACTAATACCATCTGACAAGAAAAGCTCAGCCAAAAGCATTGTATTAAATTTCCAGCCAGCACAAGATAATGTTATTAGTCTATATTGTCCATAATTTGTAGTGTTAACGTATATGTTGCTGTTATTGTGGTTGTTGCATGTTAATAACAAATGCTCCCTGAGCCAAAGTACACTTCCTCTGGTAATTTTGCAGTTGTTCTACTTCATTTCCTTGTTATTACTCTATTTTTGTCATTGTATATATCCATCACTGATTTATAAATCTTATTAATAATCTTTTTCTAAAATTGTATAATCATCTAAATTCCTTTAAGTGTTACACACACTTTTCGCTTCTACTTCTTTCTTGATTTACCAAATCTTTATATTTATAGCATTCTACCACAAATATTGCGTCACTTTGCACTTTCCTAATTTGCTTAAAATATGCTGCATAATGGCCAGTGACCAATAATATAATCCATACCACCCTTTTCGGCTATAAAAGTACTAGTTTTAATCTTTCTTTAATATTCAAAAAAAAGCTGAACTCTTTGCCCTTCTCCTTTGGTGTTTTATTCTTGTTGCCATTAATTTATTACCCTTGTTTTTGTATCCTTATAATAAATTCCAACAATCCAAATTTGTTCTTATTGTTTCTTTAACCAATCATATGCACCTCTCATTCTTATTACTAAATTTATCAGCCATATACCCAAGTTACTAATAGGGCAATAGTTGGGGTGGTTTTGGTTGCTCCTGCATATCTAAGAATTAGTTTCTTTTGTAGACTTTGCAGCTGCCTAAGTGCAATTTTCAATCTTGCCATCCTCACTCAAAAACTTAAACCATATCCTAATGTTTCAACCATAATACTTTTATGGTATATTTTTAAGGCCCAAATCTTCAATTTCCATTGTCCAAGTAAAACTAGTTTCATCATAACATATTCAGCTTTCTCTCATACATAGTTGAGATTAAATTAAAATACCATTTTTTCTCTAGAAAAATCTAACACATAAAGCTCCTTTCTCTTTTTATATTTTTTTATCTTTATTGTTAGGTCCTTAGAATCCCAAGACAGTATGAGACATTGTGATAGTCAAGGGTGGGTCCAGGATTTCTGTTAGGGGGTGCACCAAGTGGTTTGGGGGTCCTCCGCAGAAAAGTTTTGAAAATTTAGGAGATAGAGTAAATTTGGAGGATCATATCCTAAAAGGGGCAAAATTAGAAATATGTATGTGGTACTAACAATATTTATTATATTTTAAAAAACTAATTAATGTATCCCCCCCCCCAAAAGCACCAATGCAAAGAGTGAAGAAAAAAAAACCAATTCCTTTCTGCATACATTTTTACTTGAATATAAAGGCTCATTCCACAAAATTTGAAACCATGGCTGAATTTTCCTCTCCCCCCCCCTTTATCTAGGTTCTGAAATTCTCAAATTTCACTGAAAAACATATGAACTTTCTTATGATTAGTTTTATTTTTCCTTCTTAAGCTCAGAAACAGCATATATTTTACATTTCAAATGTTGTACACATCTTAAAAAACCTGAATCATAAATAGACAGTCAGTTGATACTAGTTCTTACCACTTAAATAAATCTAAGTCACAAGTGAGGAAGGGCTTTGTTTATTGCCAATTTCAAAAAGCATTTGACAGTATCAACATGGAGACTCTAAAACGGAAGTTAAGAAAAAAGGGTGTAAGTAATGTGTTCATTAGAAAGATCAAGAAAATATACAAAGGGGCAAAGTTCTGTGTCAGATGCAGTGGATCAAAAGCTAGGGCTAAGACAGGGGTGTAAGTTGAGTCCTATACTATTTAATTTATTTATTGACATTTTAGAAAGAGTTGAGAAAAACAATCCATATAGTTCAGTGATTGGAACCAAAGAGATACCAGGGTTACTTTAAGATGATGACCTAATGGTAGGTGCAGTAACAGTTGTGGGATTACGGAAAGCAATTAATTAAATCAGTAATTTTTGCAGAGAGTAGCGCATAAAAATAAATGTCAAGAAATGCAAAATATTAGTATTTAAAAAATTAAGTAAATTAAGGAAACATGAAAAATGGTATCTCAATGGAGGACTAGAAATAGTGAAAGAATTTGATTATCTAGGAGTAACAAGAATGGGAACCACATGGGAGGAAGGCAATGGCCAAAGGAAAACTAGCTATGAAAGGAGTGAGAGCAAATCTACAGAAAATACCAGAAATGTCTGCAAACTGGTTGGAAAGGCTGTATGAAGTTGTGGTAGAATCAAAGATGTCATATGAAGAGGGAATTTAGGGTTTATCAGAAATTGTAAATAAAATTGATGTAATACATAGGATGTTTTGTAAAGAATTATTAGGCTTGCCAAAATCATCTCAGAGGAGTAGCATTGGCAGAACTAGGTTGAACATGAAGAAAAGGAATAGTGATGGAAAGAGTTTTGAAATACTGGTACAGGAACCTGAAATTAGATGATGGTGATATAAAAAACATGAAGTACCAAAATGTAATAGGGCACAATAATTGGGGGAAGAAATTGGTATGGGGGATGTATGGCAGAGGGGTGAAAATAATTCAATCGGTTTTGGAAGAAAGTAAGGAAGAGATTGAGAGGCAAAAGACATGGGCAAGTTTTGAGAATAAAAATTCTTTGAGGTTATACAAGATGATAAAGAAAGAATGGGGAAGGGAGAAGTATAGAAGAGAGGAATTTGCATGGATGCGATCAGGGGTACACCAAAGGTTTGAGGAACAGTAATGTGGCAGTATGTGTTATGTGTGGAGAATCAGTGGGTATGCTCCATTGTTTGATGTAGTGTAAAGAAACAAGCAATTGGAGGGAGGATATTTGGGATAAACTAGAAAATATTACAGTGGCAATAAAAATGTTGACAGAGAATGGGAAAGAAGTAGGAGCATGGGTGAATATTTAGGAAGAGTAGGAAGCAAATGGATTAGAAAAGTAAAAAGAAAAAGATGGGAGGGAGTTAAATAAGGGCCCGAATGCATACAAATGACCTGGGAGTCACAGCATGATGGATCCATAGGAAAGTGTTTCAGTCTCAATCACAAGAAATGTATGTAATTGTAGATAAATAAAATATTCTATTCTAATCTTAGCTTAATCTGTTATTTGTATGCTTATTCTTTATTTTTAATTTATTCTCTATTATACTGTACTATACGATTATAATAGTTGCTTTTTTAAGATATTTAAATGAGAGAATATTTTGTATGGTTTTAGAAGTCACAAGCATGACCACATATCAATTTTGTTTCTCCCTACACTTAGAGCTTAAGTGAAATTTTCCATATATTGTATGTAAAAGTGAATCATGCTGCATTATCAAAATATAGAAAACAGCAATTAAAAATTTAATTTTTTAAAATTTTTATTTATTTATTTGTGCTAAGTTGAGGCAATATTTTTAACACTTAAATGATTTCAGTCTAATTATATAATATTAAATACAATAACAGCCCACCTTAAAGCAATATGTGTATAAAATAACATAAAATGTATGTAATAGTCATTGTATTATGTTTATATTATTGTATACATGTATAATAATGTTATGTGAATGTATTACGTAATTTAATAATGTAGGAGCTGTGATAATAATAGATCAAGAGTTGCTAACAATGAGGTAACCTTGAGGCAATAATGAATTGGAAAGTTTAGTAATGCTACTAGTAATTCTTGGAGCAACAATAATGTAATTTTTGAGACAGTTTATAAATAGCCAATCAACAACCAGAAAAAGCTTAAGTTAAATGAAGGTATTCTATTGGAGTAGGATTAGCCAATCAGAGATTTTAAATAGATGAAATTTACAAATTCAGGCGGTAGAATTCAGTTGCTTGTAGACATTGTTCCTAACTGGACATCACACGCATCCTCAAGAAGTTTAATACGTATTCAGTGTGAGACGAAAATTCATTATGGCGAGAATATTATAAAGTTTACGTGTTAAAAAGTGCAAGTAATTAATAAATAATCTCACAGCTCTCTATATCAGTGAAGTGTTATTTAATCGTGTGAAGGATTAATAAAAGGAGTGAAGTAAAATTATAACTTGTGTAAGCCTAATTCTTTAGCTGTATGACACCCTGTTAAGAGAAACAAGTTTCTACAAATTAATACTGACGCAGCGAGGCAAACATACATATATATAATTTTTAAAGAAACATTAAAATACAAAGTTGAAGGTAAAGTTGGGGTGAAGGCCACCGGAAAGTAAACTTGGTGCGAAGGACACCAGAACTTTGTACCATACGTGAGACATTCAATCATCAAGTTTGGCTTTCCAACAGTGAAGCAAATCACTTTTCTCAAATTGGCGCCCAATGTGGGGCAGTTATCTCATCAAGTTTGGCTCTCCAACTGCAGCAATACAATACAACTCTCTTTCAAAAATACTTTTTCAAAGTTTAACACTTCAGCTTAGACCCAGTTACAGCCCTGGCTCTTTACTGGGCCCCACCACACAGAATTACAATAAAACAAGGAAACAATTTTATACTGCAATATTCAATTTAATACCCCACTAAATTTATATATTTTCATTCCTATTCGATATACTACGCATTTACACAATGTAACACCACTACCCACTTTCGTAAAGCGAACCCAATCCAAATCACGTCTCCTCTCCTTGCTGACCATAACCATTTTTTCTTCACCCTATACAAAAATTTTCCAAGCTTCATGATTTGCATTTTGTCCTAAAAATTTTTCTCACTGCTATTTGCTTGTTTAATTTTAACCATTTACCACTTATTGCCTGTTGACGCCATTCATTTGTTCCTGGACATTTAAATAAAATATGCTCTGCATTTGCACAAATAGGACAAATTCCATATTCCCATTCTGAACCATGCCAATTCCTTCCTCTCTTGCTTATTACACACTATAATATACATTTCTCTTATAGTGTCCTTTCTTATCTCCTGATAAAACATTAGCGACTTCTTTTCTGTCATTATAGAATGCAATAACAGCTGTCTGTCTATATCCTCAAACCTAATTCTGACCAATTCCCCTCTTCTCAGCCACATATCACCCATTTCATTCCTAGTCAACTCTTTCCCAACTTTGTGAGTCCAATAAAGATCCCTAACACAGACTCCTGAAATTTTAAACATTCTTTAAACAGCATCTGCTAAATTCTGAACCAGTATTTAAGAATTCTATTATCCACCCTTTTACACTTACCCTCCCCATTTCCCACAATGCCCCTACATTTGCCACACTTTGTGGGATTCCCAGCATCTCCTTACAAAACCTGCTAAGTATCCTATCCATACTTTTCTCTAAAATTTAATTTAATGTTTCAGTTTGAGTGGTCAGGTATGTGACCATGGAACCAGATTTGTGACACTAATTAATTGCAGATTTGTTTACTAGTTAACATTGTTTTATTAGTCTCTACTACTCCCACTAGGTAGCAATAGTAATTACTTCCTGCTATAAATTATTTCAACATCCTGTTCATAGCATATGGGATCTAGTGGAACTTCAAAGTTATCTACAACCATCAGTGGCTAATGTGATAGTTTCAAGCTTCAAATATGATAAGGATCAGAGAGCAAGGAAAGCTGCCAATCAGAGAAGGTACTACCAGAAAAAAGAAAACCAACAGCAGAAAATGATATGTCAGAGAAAAGCAGTTACTATGACTAAGAAAGAGAAGAAGCAGCAAGAGAACGCCAGAGAAAATGTAGAGCTTCTAGAAAGAATAAAAACACTGCAGTTACATTGGGCCGTATGAATAAAGCGAAGCATAGCTTAAGCAAAGTGTAAGCTTAGAAATTTGAAGCTTATGCTTCAGAATTTATGAGCAAGATGTGAAGCAAAAGCTTGTGATGATAAGCTTTTCCTTCGCCTTGAAGCTCTGGCTTCGGTATTAGATAAATTGTATGAATAAAGTGAAGCTGTGGCTTCATTCCGGAAGCTATTACTTCTAAAATGTGAAATCTACTCAGTTGCAGACTCACCTTTGCAAACTTCAGATATGGCTCAATTAGCAGCGTGCATATGCCATGAAAAGTGCTATAGACCACATCAATGTCCACCTAAAGAGCATTACAAAGCTCTATATCCTTTCAAAGACGAAAATTTTAAGTGGACTGCAAATTATTTTCTGCCAGAAACAGAGGAAAGAGGAGGAACATGTCATCACAACAGAAGATTTTCCTTCGGTATTTGGCTGATCCAGGAACATACAATATGGACATAGGGGAGAAAATGGGGCTCATCATCAAACTACAGTGAGTAAAACACTGACCCATGATTGGCTAGAAAAATACAGATTGTACACATCTGCAAATACCAAACACTATGCAGTATGGTGACAAATATATTAATAAAAATGGTTATCAATGCGCATGCTACATGCAAAGAAATGGTGAGCTTAGCTGGCCAGGGTCAGTGCATGATAATCCAATAGATATGCAAAAATTCAAATGTTAGGGATGCTTAGTGGATTTGAGAAGTGTCATTTTGGTTGATGAAGGTATGGCCTAGAACCCTGGCTAATTACCCTCCATCATAATCCAACAGAGAACAGTCAAGTCATTTAACAAGCATTTAAAGAAAGAGAAAGTTGTAATAGACGGTTGTTTTGGTCAACTAAAGAGGTAGTTTCTATTCTGCAATGTGCCCTTAGAGTTGCCTTATCAAACATTCCAAAAATGTTGCTTTGTGTACACAATGTTTTGCAACATCTGCATGATTAAAATTTTGAAGACACTGCGCAGGATCTCCGTGAGATGATAACGAAAAGGAGGCTTTAACTGAGAGGGAATTCTTAGGAGAGAATATTGGAAAGAGACAACAAATTGAAGCTGTAATACAAAATGGAAATTTTTAATTGCTTTTTTGTTTATGAATATAAAACAATTATAATTTACAAAACTGTTAATCATAAGAGTTAGATCTACAACAAGCTATCAGAAACTCTATGCAAGACATTTATCACTGTCTAAAGAGCAGTGTCTATGTCAGTTTGGCTCCTATCCATTTTCCTTTTTACTTTCTCTACTACGTATAGTAAGTAGGGGAAGTATTGTATTCCACCCAAAAATTCGATACTGAGATTTCACCGGAAATACATGTTTTCAGACCCCTTGAATAAAAAAAAAGCATTTTTGGAAACATGTCCGTGTGTGTGTCTGTGAACAGCATAACTCAGAAACGAACAGTCGGATAAACACCAAACTTGGTATTTAGGTTCAGTATCTTCCAGAGATGCGACACGAAGGTTTTCAAGAAAATCCCCCCACCCAGACTACCCTTTACATGGAACATTTTTCGAAAATTTTAATTTTCTCAAAAATGGCTCTAACGATTTTGATTAAAATATCATATGTTTAAGATATTGTCATGAGAAATGAAATGTATATCTCGAATTTTCTGGAAATGTCTCCAAAAGTATTCATTGTGAACGACTTTTGCATAACTGGTAAACCATAAGAGATAGACAAAATTTTACTACACAAAAAATGTAGATCGCATTAAAATACACAATTTATGTCATATACATGTTTTTTGTTGAGTGAACCATTTTCGAGATATTGCTTGTTATTCTCTTAAATTTTTCAATACTTATTTTCTCAAATGGGAATTCGTTATTCATTTTTTTGTCTTGTATATGCAAAGAGTATTTATCTGAGGCAAAGAGAATGGTGCTGCACATAGCAACCAGCTATTAAGAGATATGTATATGCTTAAAGGCCACTGCAAATACAAAACAAGGGGAACATAGTATGCCTTAAGCGATAGTCAAATATTTTTAGAACGGGTCATTATGTGTAAAATGTAATTCTCTTTGCATGTCAAATGATCGTTTCTGCAAATGTTTATCTTGATTAATATGAAATAGATGGAGAATAAGAGTTTGTAAAAATAGTTTGTACAAGAGTAGAGAAAGTCATGTGAGTGTAACACATCAGATTTTTAGACTGGTTTTCATATTATTAACTTTTTTTAGCAACTATTTTGTTTCAATTGGTGTGCCAAAAGTAGCCTAAATACATGTTACCTCCTTTTTGCTCCTGAAAGGTGGGATTTCTCTAGTAATTCTAGTATGTTAGGATACACATCTAAAGCCACAGCTAAAAACACCATTGTACTTTCTGCAAAAAACCGACCTTTCATCTCAACCTGATGTCAGTTTTAATAGACACTTCACACATTTACAACAAATAAACCGACAGTAACTGTCAAGACCAACAACAGTGAAATCAATTGCTCGCGCTTACTAAACTCAGTTGCTGATAATAAGAATGAAGCAGAGTGCTAGAAGCTTTCACTTTTGTCATGGAAGGTAAAGATTATTCATACAACCTGAAGTCAAAGCTTTCACTTCTACCTTTTGCTTGCAAGCAAATTTTCTGACTTCCACCTTCATCTTCCTAGCTTGTGCTTAGTTTTATTGATACAACCCATTAGCAAGCCCTTCTACTGCTTCTCAGACTCAGCATTCACCTTGCAGGATCCCACAGACCCTTGGTAAGGCACTGAAGAAAACTCTGAAAGCTTTGCCAGCATCTCCAAGAAAACGATTAGCAGTTGTGAGTAGTGGGGCAGAGAAAGTGGGCCTGAAACTACAGGAGAAGATTGTTTCTGATCAAAATCAACATAGAGAATTTGTGGAAGCATTTTTGTGTCGATCAGTTATTGTGTGTACTGCTCTTGTTATGCATGATGAGATGACCATATGGGAAAATGTTGTAAGAAACCGTGTTCATAAGTAATATCTTACAATGCACATGTGGTTTCCAAGCAGAGAATCCTAACTTGAACATCGGATAGTCAAAGTTTTGTAGTGTTAGGCCACAGAATTTTCTTCTGATTAAAGTCACACCTTGTGAGCAACGCAAATGCAAAATGCATAAAAACTATATGCTGTTGTTGAAGGGTTTGGGGATTACATACGATTTCTGGAGTAAAGTGTTGCGTAATTTAAGCTTGGAATCAGAATGTTGGAAAATGGCATGCATGAAATGCAATGGTGGACAATTGCTTGATGAATTAATTTCAGGAAACGGGTTAAGTAATGCAACAAATGTACAGTGGTATGAATGGTTGTTGATGGAAAGCAAAAGATTGTGTAAAAACTCTCATGAAGGGTGTGTGGGGAGTTGATTGACAAGGTTCTATCCAACTTCAAAAGTTTCCAGAAACATGTACTGGTCAAACAAATTCAAACTGCTACATTTCAGTCTGATATACAACAATGTGATACCATTGTATTACAAGTTGATTTTGCCATGAATTACTCATGTGAATGGCAAGCTGAAATACAATCTGCATTTTAAAATAGAGTATAACGTTATTCACAGCTGCTGTTTTTGAGGCCAAACAAAACACAAAATGTTATCTTATTGTGAGTGATACAAAGGACAAATCAAAACATTCAGCATCTGCCTTCATTTTCAAACTCATTGACTACATCAAGTTTCAAGCCAATATACAAAACTAATAATCTGGAGTAATGGTCCATCAAGCGAATTTAAAAACAAGTTCACCTGTTACTTACTCGTAACACAATATCTAGATTAAAACAATTTGAAGTATTGAATGGAAGTATTCAGCCACTTTCCATAGGAAGGAAGTTGTGGGTGTGGTGTAAAGTCTCGAGTTTGTGCAGAAGTTATGGGAAGAAGAGCCATTGTGCAAAATGCAGCTGATTTTGTCACAGTAGCTGCAAAAGTAGTTCATAATGTCACTGTAATTCCAGTGATGTAGGAAGATATAGATCAACTTCAGATTCAATGGAATCTAGCAAAGGAAGTTTCAGGCATTAAGAACGCACATGTCATCAGATGTTCCAACAATTATGTGTATCTGTATAGCAGTCAGCAGTCATAGGATAAGCCAATACATGTGTGTTACTGTGAATCATGCTGCAACTGCTAAGGTTATGCATATGATGCAAATAATACATCAACAAAAGAATAAAGTTCTAAAATTTCACCTGGGATATGTTTACTTGTAAAAGTATTAGGTAAGAGAACATGGAAGCTATATGTAGCACAAGTATCTTCACTTGACAACTCTAACATAATGTAGTTTTCCTTAATAAACAATCTGAATCATATATAATGAAGATGACATTGCTGCTACACAATTGAATAACATAATTTAAATATTACCTACTTCACAATTACAAATCATGGGATTCTAGTATTTTCACACTCAAGTTTTCTAAAGTTCATACACCATGACACGAACATGACCAGTACCATTTTATTACATTACACCATTGTAAATCATTTCTAGTTAATCTTGTATGTCAATGTTTGTTTGTTAGAATGTGCTGAAGTATGAAAAAAAATTAACAATTAAAAGTGATTGTCATTAATGAATCACAGAATTTTTAAAATGAGGATGTGTATGTCATTTGTTACTTCTATTTTTTGTCACATATATGATCACTGAAAGAAAGACAATTTCATTACAGACTATAGATAAACGTAAATTGTGTTAATTTTACTTTTGCTATCTTTACTTGTGTAATAAAGACTGATTGTGATTTATACTCAGCGCCAATCAAGAAGGTGATTGACAGTTACTAACCACGTGTCGGAAAGCTTTAAATGAATAGTAGGGGATGAATACGTCACAGCGGTCATCATAGCAATCATTAGAAGGACCAATTAGAACTAAGACGTTTCTATAGCAACGATAGACACAAATGCCTTGTTGCGATATTGTAACACGTGATTGGCATGACGTGCCGGGCGAGCAACTGTTGCAGTAACATAAACTGCAGTCTTACCTTCTGCTGTCGCTGCAGTCATAAACAATGTCCTCCTTTTAGCCCCAGCTTGCTTATGTTTTTGCATCAGTTTAGAGATTGCCTGCATACTGAAAGGTTCTTTTGCATCGTCCTATTTGTATATTTGCCTTGTGTTACGTGTATTTGAGTCCGTGTGTTGTGTGAGCATTTATAATTGTGTTAACACGTTTAATGGTGAAGTAGGAGTTGTAGTTCCGCTGTTGGGGAGCCAAAACTTGAAGTAGTTGCAACCACATACGATACAAACTTTCCGGTGGCCTTCACCCCCAAGTTTAAAAATCAACTTTGTATTTTTAATGTTTATTTAAATATTATATATATATATGCCTCGGCTGCATCAGTAGTAAATTGCAGAAACACGTATCTCTTAGCAGGAGGTGGTGTGGCTAAAGAATGAATGCTTAAATACATTATTATTTTTTACTTCACTCCTTTTTATTAATCTTTCACATGATTAAATAACACTTCACTGATAATCCAACTGTAGAGCTGTGAGATTTTTGTTAATTGTACTTTTTAACATGTAAACTTTATGTCTCACATTGAATACGTACCATGCGAACTGCTCAGGAATATTGCCTTCTAGCATCTGCCGTCTACCACTTAAAATTATAAATTTCTCTATTTCAAGTCTCTGATTGGCTAATCCTACTCCAATAGAATACTTTTATTTAACTTAAGTTTTTTCTAGTTGTTGATTGGCTATTTATAAACTGTTTTAAATATTACATTATTGTTCCAAGAATTATTAGTGGCCTTTATTAAACTTTCTAATTCATTATTGCCTCAAGGTTACCTCATTGTTAGCAACTTTTGGCTTCTATTCTCACAGCTCCTACACTGTTAAATTATTTAATACATTCACATAACATTATTATATATGTACATAATAATATAAACATAATACAATGACTGTTACATACACTTTATATATTATATTATACACATATCGCTTTAAGGCGGGCTGTTATTTTATTTTATATAATTAGACTGATATCATTTAAGTGTTAAAAATACTGCCTCAATGGATATTTAACAATGTTCAAAAATAGTGACAAAGATAGCGCAGCTAAACGAAAAACTGAGCGCACTCGGGAACCAAATAAAACTGTATTTGTAAACATATCCCAATTTAAGGACAGGCGCAGGAAATAATATGCTCTGTGAGACAATATTTTGAAGAGTAAAAGTTGAGGAGAAAATAATTCAGTGGCTTGATTCGCCGCAATATACCAGCGAAGGAGGGATGAAGAAAAGTGAGCTACTGGAACTTGTGAAAGCGAACAAACCGCGGTTTCCAAGTTATGTAGTTGACGGTATTGCTGCAGAACATGGTTACAAAATAGTTAGGCTTCCCCCTTATCATTGTCATTTTAACCCGATTGAATTAATTTGGGCTGAAATAAAGGGTTATGTTGGGCAAAACAATAAAGGTTTCACTGTATCATCAGTAATTAAGCTTAAAGAAGAGGCACTAACAGCAGTAAAAGCTGAAAACTGGAAAAAAGTGGTGACTCATACAAAGGGCGTAATAAGTGCAGCTTGGGAAAATGAAGGAGTTTTGGAAGAAACTATAGAACAGCTTGTCATTTCCATAGGGAATTCTAGCAGCTCTTCAGATAATGATGATGACGACGGTGGCAACATTGTCTATCAAACGAGCAGCAACAACAACAGCGTTGCAAGTGATTTGGAAATCAGTGGCATTTTTCCATTAGAATAAGCATCAATATTTCACAGGTATGTCTCTTCTGTTAACACAGATCTTTACACTGATATATTCTTGCACGTTCTATCCTCTGCACATAGATTCGTTATTTTACAATTAGCTTCATATACGAATATAAATAATACCCATTCTAGAATGCAGGCGCAACCCAGTCGCCTTCGACACAGTTCTAACACGCTTCCATGTGGTCGCAATGAGTGGCAACATCGCCTCTCTCTCTCTCCGCGAAATGTCAATCACCTTCTTGATTGGTGCCGAGTATAGTTTCAGTAATAATAAGCCAATTTATCATACTATTTATGTGCATTTAAGCAGATGTTTGTCGCATACATGACAATGGAATGAGCCTGAAGTCCATTTTTTTGTGCTTTTGCCCACCAAATATTCATGACACCATGTTGCAGCCTGTGGTTTTTACTATTTTGCTTGGTGAGGAGGAAGCGCATGCCCATCCCCCTCTGGACCCACCCTTGCCGGTCATAGTATATACAGTTAGCATTTTATTGCTGCAAGAATCAGAATCACTTTAATATATTATGCAACAAGACTATAATGGTAGTAATTAAGGTGCAAGTATGTTTATGAAACGAATGGTAGTGAGTTTTTACAAAAAGATCTTACCTTGTTAATTATAATTATATGCTGATTTGATGGCAGGGCCTTTGGTGTGTTTGCATAGTGCAACAGATTGCAGCAGAGTCCACACCATATTTATTGATTTTTTTTTTTTTTTTGCAGGTAATATAAAGCAGGACATATTGAAGCAAATGAAATGAACTCAATTTATTAGAGTATTAAAATTACAATGAACAAAATTTATTTTATTTTAAACAATGTCATTGTTTATGTGGGGAATGGATCTCAGTGGACTGCTGCTCTGAAAGTGTTGGCTGCACACGCTGCCAATCATAATGAGTCGCTGAGGCATCATAGATGCGATAATAATTCAGTTACGTTACATGTAATCACCGTTTTATAGTGTGATCGATCAATTTTTTTCCCATTTTTATTAATCAGGTGATGCTGTTTCCACATGAAGCTTTTATCTCTCAAATTAAAACTTAATGACCCTCATACAACTTTATTGAAAGCCACTGAAAATGAAAGTGACCATAATTATGGTAATATAGCAGGAAGATAAAATGAATGGAATACTGTGATGAAGCACAAGTTCTGAGGAAGTGAAGCTTAAAGAATTTGGCAGCATTCCAAATTATTATAGTATATTATCAGGAGGAATCTGTTATGCAATCCATCATTTTCAAGTTTTGCTATTGTGTGTGGCCATATTGGTGTTGTAGGTTAGTGTCTAATTGCAGCATTTAATAGCAATATTCTGCATCTTTCATTACATTGTCAAAACAAGATGTTATAGCAAATTTCAGCTTATCCTATGAAATAAACAAATTTATTCTTAGTTCTTTTGCCCCGAGGCTCATTTGAGCATTCATTTCACATAATATAGCCTGTTCAGCTAACAGATGTTAAAATTATAAGATAGTAACTTTTCAGAAATCTGAAGTAGAATAATATTTGATCATTAAAAAAAAAATCTGATGTGTTACACTCACATGACTTTCTCTACTCTTGTACAAACTAATTTTACAAATGCTTATTCTCCATCTACTTCATGTTAATCGAGATAAACATTTGCAGACTCTATCTTATTGCTAATTTTCTTGTAGATGCAAGGGGAATATATATTTACAAGGGCAGTATCGAAATACAGTAGCCTTTAAGCACATACATATCTCTTAATAGCTGGTTGCTAGGTGCAGCACTATTCCCTTTTCCACAGATTAATACTCTTTGCATATCCAAGACAAAAAAATGAATAACGAATTCCCATTTGAGAAAATAAGTATTGAAACATTTAAGGGAATAACAAGCAATATCTCGAAAATGGTTCACTCAACAACAAAAATGTATATGATATAAATTGTGTATTTTAACACGATCTACATTTTTTGTGTAGTAAAATTTTGTCTATCTCTTATGGTTTACCAGTTTACCAAAAGTCATTCACAATGAAGAATACTTTTGGAGACATTCCCAGAAAATTCAAGATATACATTTTATTTGTCATGAAAATATCTTAAACATATGATATTTTAATCAAAATCGTTAGAGCCGTTTTTGAGAAAATTAAAATTTTTTAATAATGTTCCATGTAAAGGGTACTCTGGGGGGGATTTTCTTGAAAACCTTCGAGTCGCATCTCTGGAAGATACTGAACTTAAATACCAAGTTTGGTGTTTATCCGACTGTTCATTTCCGAGTTATGCTGTTCACAGACACACACACAGACATGTTTCCAAAAATGCTTTTTTTGGATTCAGGGGATCTCAAAACATATATTTCCGGTGAAATCTCGGTATCGAATTTTTGGGTGGAATACATACTTCCCCTACTTACTATACGTAGTAGAGAAAGTAATAATCAAAGAGATTAAAAAATATGAAACAGCTACCATAGTTCTTAAGTAATTAAGAGGAACTCTAAATAATCGTGCCATATAAGTTAGAGGAAGAGAATTATTCAATAAATTACCTAGACAAATAAAGAACATAAACCAGCCAAATGTAATGATGAAAACAATAAAGAAATACTTAATAGAAAATGAATTTTATAGTATAGATGAATTTAGACATGGTAAAGCAATGTAAAGTGAAAATGATATTTACGGTAAACGTAATGTAAATGCAATGTAAAAGAAGTAATGTAAAATTATAAGCTGTACTTGTTAAATTATTTTATATTTGTAATTGGACATGTCCTTTAAATGTATTTAAAAGGATGATGATAATAAATCTTAATTCAGTGACATAGATTAAGGTTTATTAAACATAAATTATTATTTAACACAGAAAGTTTCTCTGCAAAACCTTTCCCTCTTGTTGAAAAAAAAATAAAAGAAATAAAAGCTTCTCTAATAAAAACTGAAAAGAACCTATAGGATAAAGCAACACAGTAGTTTGTAAAGTTACAATTCCTATGAGGATATTCCGTCAGTTATAGTGCATATTAGGTATATCATACATCTTCTTCCTCTGTTTACCTTCCTCATATGTAGGAGACACACCCCACAGGACTCACAAGCGGGTGCCTGGGGTCAGAGGCTGTCAAGGATCAGATCAGATAGAATATCTAGGATGGGTGATCAGCTTGAGGCCTGGTATGAGAGCAAGAAAGTAAATGATGATGGTGAAATGGACAAAAGGAAAGGTGATAATGGAGCAGTTGGTGGAATGAATGGCAAGGGGAAACTGGAGAAAATCTGCTCAGATGCTGCTTTGTCCACCACAGATCCCACATGGGATCAAATCTGGGCCACCTTGGTGAGAGGTGAGCAGTCTAACCGCTCAGCTTATATTAAAAATCAATGGAAAAAATTCTGTGTTACATTCACATGACTTTCTCTACCCTTTATCACTTAGTGGGTATAAAAATTATTCTTAATAAACATTTATTTTCCTATCGACTTAATTTTAATCCAGATAAATCTTTCCAGAAATAGCTGCATTACACATTTCATTATAGATAAAAAGGAGTAGCAACAGTCAAATGTTTTAGAGCTGAACGCTATATGCTAACCTTAAAATTCCATGCTCTTTCATGACACCGTGAGAAACAACTGAAAATTCACAGGATTTAAAAAGAATGGCTAAGTACTGAACAATTTTAACCATTAATAATGGGTATCTTGGAAATGGCTGTGTCTTAAAGAGGTCTACATTTTTTGTGTAATAGATTTTCGTCTATCACTTAACGTTTACCAGTTATACAAGATTATACAAAATTCCTTCCGAATGAAGAGGACTTCACACACTATTCCCAGAAAATTCAAGATGTGTATTTTATTTGTCAATGCTATTTTAATCAAAATCGTTAGAGCCAATTTTTAGAAAATCAAATTCAAAAAATGTTCCATGTAAAGGATAATTTGGGACAGGAGGACTTTCTTTGAAATCTTCATGTTGCATTTTTAAAGATACTGAACTTAAATACCAAGTTTAGTTTGTTGTTTTAGAAGCTTTGTAAAAATTAAGGCAAAATTCAACTCCTAATGCTTAAATACCAAGTTTGATATTTTGATATTTATCCAACTTTTCGTTTTTGAGTCATGCTGTTCAGAGACCTTTTTCTAAAAATGCTTTTTTTTCCCAGAATCAAGGGGCCTGAAAGCATGCATTTCCAGCAAAATCCCAGTATCAAATTTTTTGGGTGGAATGCAATACCTTCTCTACCTACTAAGTACATCGTAGGGAAAGTAAAAATGGTTAGTGTGCTGTGTATATAAGTAAAAGCTAATTCCATCAATCTACCGAAGATTACATCTTACATTAAGAATTTTCAGTTTACAGCTTTTTAAGTACAGATAGTATTTTCCATACATGCTGCACAATCTGGTGGTCTAAGGCTGATTTAAACATAGTTGCAGTCATAAAATGAACATTAACTGTAAGCATTGTGGGCCTTTGCTGAACACATCTTCTGACAAATGTACATAAAATGTGACTGTGGCTTATTAATACCCAATGGGTAATTGCAGGGTTGGGAGAAATAGCGCTTTAGGTGTTGACTGCATCCTGTTTAATCCTTAGAAAAAAGAACAAAGAAGGAAAGAAAAATACATGTGAATTATTATATATTTATTAATTACGCTTAGTATTACAATTCAAAAGACTGACAATCACTTTACTTTGTACTTCATATTGGGATTTACACCTTTTTTGCTGAAGTATGATAGTACTTCATTTTCTTTCTTGGGATTAAGTTTGGGATTATTTTCCAGATGATATGATAAAGGCAGTGGGTTTTTTGCTGTATACATAAACTCCTCTCTATTGTGGTATGGTTCATAGGGATCATCTGCGTAGTACCTACGTTTCTTCCAATACCTAGTAACCATTTTGTCCAGCAGAGTACACTGGGTTGCATTACAAAAGATATGCTGTCTATAACGTCGCTTCTGATCCTCAGTTTTGGTCCATAAGCGCTTGTAACGTGATGCACGGGTTCTGATCCAGCCTCCCCTAAGAAAAAAGATTGAAAATTAATAGAGAAATATTTAGTAGCATAAGCAGCAATAAAGTGGCAATTGCTTCTTAGTAGCCATATCTAATAATTCTTGTATTAAAATACTTAGTTATGAGCTGACATATTTAACATTTACTAAAATATTTGTGAAAATATTTTGTGAGATGTTTCTCACGTCCCCAGCAGCCTGTCAACCGGTTGTTAGTCATTACTTTGAAGCTAAAGCTTTCACTTAATAAATTTTGAAACAAATAAACTGGATAACCCTAACTGCCATTCATTAAACTGCCACTAGAAGATGACCAGATTTTGTAGTTCCAGCTTCTCGCCATGTTCTGACAGTTGGCTCAAGTTGAGAATGCAGGAAATATCCTGCAACACATGTTATAGACAATAACCTGAATTAGTGAAACCACAAGTGTTTATTTTGATTCATTTTCTTCTAATTATTAAATCTGTTGTTATTCTTGCCATTTTTATTAAATGTATTTGATCTGCTTTTCCACTTCATGTCATTCCCAAAAATGTGCCGCATCAGCAACCTTATTTCCTGTTCATATACAATGTTTCTAAGATGTTCTTGTACACCCGTATCAATGTCTCTCTTCAATTTTCCTACACCTATCTTATCACACTGCAAGCAGTTGATTTGGTAAATATCTGATCTTGCCCTAGCTAAGATTGTGATCTTGGACAAGATGGATGCCTGGGAATGGGAATAGAAGATCCTTGGATGAGACTTTTGTGAAGATTAAAGAAACAAGATAAAGACAATTTTATTTATGGTCTGATCTAACTTAGAAACAAATGATTTTGGGACATGCAAGAAATAGTTTAAAAAAAAATCTAAATTTAAACAAGAAATTTTGGAGCATGTGTACACACAAGGGAAATAGCACATTTAAACATGTGGCTAAGGAAATAGACAGTAATATGGTTAATTTGATAACTCTATAACATAAGAAATTAAATTCATGAACAAAGGACTACAAACTTGTATGCCTTTTCCCGGTAATATTGTTGACTTTTATAGTAGACACTGGAAAAGCAATGAATAATTTTAATAAGAACAAAATTACATTTAAATGTGGCAAACTTTTAGAGAAGATCAGACACAGTACATGAGGATTACTAAATTGTTAAGTCATGGGTAGTCATTTATATCAAAGCATGTTCTTTGTGGTTTTATTATTATTCAGGGATCCTAAAAATGTGTATTTCTGGTGAAATCTCGAATTTAATTTTTGTGTAGAAATAATACTTTCTCTACTTACCAAAGGTAAGTGATAGAGAAGGTAAAAATGTTTAGTAACCAATATTATAAAGCAGTAAACAGAGCAAAATTATTTATTAGAAGCTTTATGAGAGGTAAAATTTATTGAAAACATATTTAACCAATTTGTATCTGCTACAAGTTTGTATGTCTAAAACAAAGAAATAAGAGTAGAAAAACTGCTGCAGAGATGAAGTTCATGCAAAAGACTGCTGGTTTCGCTAAATATCTAAAGACCAATGAGTTATTTTACAAGAGGTAAAGATGCAATCAGTAATGGAATACATACATTACCAGAACAACTGGAGACAACTACATAGGAGGGCAATGGATTTTTTTGGGCGTAAAAATCCTTCCTTTGGAAGGGAAGTAAAACTGTTGGTCCCGTGTTGTAGATTTACGGCATGTAAAAGAACCTCAAGCCTGATAAAGAGGCCTCTGGGCAAAATTTCCAGTCTTTCACGCCCAATATAGAATGGGGTTTAAAATAAAGAGAGTTGAGGGTTGTTACACTACATCACTAAAATATTCTTACTTGAACGCGTTTCGGGAGATGGCTTGTTCCCATCGTCAACATGTTCTCAACTGATGTTTCCGGTCATTGTCTGGGGGATGTGTGTGCCTAGTGGTGTTCTCTGGTGCTGGGCTGATGAACCTCCAAAGGCTGCTGGGTGGCGGCAGTTCAAAATTCATTAGGTGATTCCTATGTTTGACAATATATATTTTTCCCCAGATGTCCAATTCATTGCTGCTGTTGATCGGTTTTAAGAGTTTTATGTTCGGAGTGATATCATGGTTTGAAGACCAGAAATGATGTGCTACTGCTGATTTATCTGGCTGCTTTTGGTAACGCATCTCATATGCTCTTTAAGTCTTATTTCTAGATTTCTTTTGGTTCTTCCTATGTATACCAGGTTACATTCATTACAATCAATTTGATATATACCAGCTGATTTATCGTTGGGGATAGGATCTTTTGTTCTGTTGCATAGTAGTTTCTGTATATTGTGGTTATTCTGTGGAGACAGGGTGATGTTGTATTTCTTGAAAATCCTTTGAAATTTATGATGTGTCCAAGGGGGATAAGCGAATTTTCTATATGCTTGTGGTTTTTGTTGTCTAAGTAACGTAGTTATTTGTTGGATGTATTTCTGTCTTTCAAACCTTTTTATCTTGTTATCTATTGTTTTTTTCTGGTATCCATTCATAGTGGCTATGTTGATAATGTGTTGGTATTCTTTTTGGTATTCCTCTTTCTCCATTGGTATATGTACTAACCTGTTTGTAATACTATTTAAAATTGCCTGTTTGTGGCTTGTAGGATTGTAGCTATTGTTTTTAATATAATTTTCTGTGTGCATTGGTTTTCTGTAAATGCAGAACGTTAGTTTGTTGTGTGCATTATTTCTGATGATCCTGATGTCTAGGTATGGTAATTGGCCATTTTCTTCTTTTTCTATTGTGAATTTAATAGATCTTTTTTGTAAATTTAATAATTTCAAAGCATCTTCTGAAAGTTTTTTTGGACACAACAAACTAACGTTCTGCATTTACAGAAAAACAATGCACACAGAAAATTATATTAAAAACAATAGTTACAATCCTACAAGCCACAAACATGCAATTTTAAATAGTATTACAAATAGGGTAGTACATATACCAATGGAGAAAGAGGAATACCAAAAAGAATACCAACACATTATCAACATAGCCACTATGAATGGATACCAGAAAAAAACAATAGATAAGAAGATAAAAAGGTTTGAAAGACAGAAATACATCCAACAAATGACTACGTTACTCAGACAACAAAAACCACAAGCATATAGAAAATTCACTTATCACCCTTGGACACATCATAAATTTCAAAGGATTTTCAAGAAATACAACATCACCCTGTCTCCACAGAATAACCACAGTATACAGATACTACTATGCAAACAGAACAAAAGATCCTATCCCCAACGATAAATCAGCTGGTATATATCAAATTGATTGTAATGAATGTAACCTGGTATACATAGGAAGAACCAAAAGAAATCTGGAAATAAGACTTAAAGAGCATATGAGAAGCATTTACCAAAAGCAGCCAGATAAATCAGCAGTAGCACATCATTTCTGGTCTTCAAACCATGATATCACTCCAAACATAAAACTCTTAAAACCAATCAACAGCAGCAATGAATTGGACATCTGGGAAAAAATATATATTGTCAAACATAGGAATCACCTAATGAATTTCGAACTGCCGCCACCCAGCAGCCTTTGGAGGTTCATCAGCCCAGCACCAGAGAACACCACTAGCCACACACATCCCCCAGACAATGACCGGAAACATCAGTTGAGAACATGCTGACGATGGGAACAAGCCGTCTCCCAAAATGTGTTCAAGTAAGAATATTTTAGTGATGTAGTGTAACAACCTTCAACTCTCTTTATTTTAAATTATGACACATCACTGTTACTAGTTTCTAAATCTTCAAAATTAGTCAATAGAATGGGGTACTATGGACCATAGTAGTTAAAGAGCATCCACAAATAAAAAAAATTTTTTCTTGATTACTTCCTGTGAGGATAGCTCAAGGAGCAGGTATGTGCGAACAAATTGGCATTTGAGCAGGTCAAAGAAAATATCTATGCAGAAATTCAAGCAATGGATCATCAAACATACTGTAATGAACAATGCAATAGAAAGAGCCGAACTATGTGAGGCAGCAAATGCAGCTCATGTGAAAGATGTCACTTTCTAGAGCTAATATAATTAAACTCCATGTTTTAAACATATACTATATATTACATTCATGAATAAAACCATTATATCCCACTCTTAAGTTTTAGTTCCTCTCTGTTTTATGCAACAATTTCCTCTACCTCCTTTGAAAAACTCACTTGCCAGAGAACTGCCAATATGCGTAATACCTTTTATGGCTAAGCGAAAGCCGGAGAAAGCCTTACCCGGTCAATTGATTGCATGTGTCGATGGCACCCAAGCTGCATATGAATGACAGGTGTGCATACTACCATTTTGATCATGGAGATCAATTATCATGTAGCAAATGAAGAAGTGAGTGTTTGTAAGAAACTGAAATGCTTACCAAGCCAAACGGAAAAAGCGACTAAGTGCTGCCTTCACTGATTTTCTCTTTCCTTTTCTAATTGAATACTTAGTTACACTGCGAATTTGTTGCTCCTGAACACATCTCTGTGCTGCCGATAGTATACCACCACTGAAACAAACGTGAAAAGAGCATACGACAACTATTATAACTAATGTTAAGTATTGTGAACTGCTGAAATGGTTATAATAATCACATATGTGGTATGATAATATGGTTGTAAATTTCAAGGCAATTAACCCTCCGCTACACGCGCGATCATTTCACCTCCATTATACGCGTGCGGACCATGAGTCCACATTGCATTTTATACCAGTTTAATGAACAATTTTAATGTTATGGTTAGAAAATAAAATATATCTGAACCTGAATAATATAAATAAAGCACTGAATTCGCTTTGAGCATCAATGGTGTAAGTAAATAATTTAAAGTCATAATTTACCCTTAAACCAATAAGAATGTTTATTATGATCACTGAAATTAGTGTCCATTCTGTTTTCTCACTGTTTTTATGAATGCATATTAACCAACAGTTATTTTCAGAAAATGCACAGATATGCTGCGACATATACAAGGCACACAGATTTATTGCATAAATTGCAACAAAATCCTGTTGGTCTGTTTTTCTTCCATTCGCAGAAGTTGCATCTTCTTCAAATAGTTACTTGTGGAGCTTTAGGAGTAAATTCAGCTTTCGGTAATCCCCAAATTTCCGTAATTAGTTCTTGATGTTCGTTGGAGTATTTATCTGATTGACCTTCATTGTAAAATTATCATGCAATAATTCCTTGGGAAGAACTTTTAGATAATCTTTTCTGGAAATGGTTGAGTTTGAATTGCTCCTGTAAATTACATATCCATTGATTGCAGTAATATTCAAGAGAGAAAAAAATTACAAATGGCCATCTTCTGGTAATTCTTGAGTATGTACATTTCATCTCATCAACTTTATCCACACCAGATTTGGTATCATTATAAAAAGTTATGATTTCTGGTTTGAACTTTTCCGAATCACTGTCAATACTATTATCATGTAAAGTAGACAGTGTCAGAACGACCTTGTCTTTCTTAGGCTTATATGAAACAAGTGTCATATTCTTCCTAAATGCAAAAATGCTGGATTCCAGAGGACGATTTTTTGCTGTCATAAATGGAGGAATTTCATGTTTATCTTTTTGAATTGTTCCACCCATTGTCATTTTCCAACAAGCCAACAGCAAGTGGAATCGATGTGAATCAATTATCACATGTTACATTTCTGCCAGATTTGGATATGCATTTCACCATTCTTTTGACAATAGCATGAGGTGTGTTGTCACAGAAATATGGCCCATCCATCTGGTTTCCACAATATATTTCTAAATAACTAGTATAATATATCTTCGCATCTGTAAGTCCAAACATTTTATACCGTATTTTGCCGATTTTGATGGAATATATGTATAAATCCACATCTGTCCCTGAATGCATCCAGCATTTCATTCACTGTAACTAGTTCTGAAAAACTGTAATGTTTCTGGCAGTTCTCATTGAACTCATCGATCGAGAATCGGACAGCGGCTAACTTGTCTGTTTCTTTTTGATTTTCTGATGTCATCAAATCTCAGACATGTCAACAAGAAACGAAAACGATTTATGCCCATTGAAAGTCTTAAGTACGTCAACCCAATACCATCTGCAGGCCAGAAATCTTGTAAATTTGTGTGTGAGGTTCGCAGAACACCCGCCAAGAAAAGAAATCCTAAACATGCATTGATATCTGTAATGTTAGTGTCTGCAGCATCCCTTTATCTGGAATATTTAGAACGAATGGTAGATATGTAAATATTAGTATAGCAAACAATTTCTTCTAAAATGTTATCTGTGAAGAAAAGCTGTAAAGAATCAATTGGACACTTGACGTTTTTGCTTCGCCTATGACTCCCGGCAAATGCTTGACAATATTATGTTGAGCTCTTCTTACACTCCTATTTTGAATTAGAGATCGTTGACTCCATTGCATACCATCTTTCCCAGCATACAAGTCAAATTTATATATAGTATCTTCGTCCAAGGATTACTCACTTTCAGAATTGTGATCACTTTCAAAGATTGACTTTGGATCACTACAATCTTCATTAGCTAGCTCTTCGTCCAGCAATTTCAAAAGCCACTCATCATTCACTCTTCTGAAAATAATAAAAATAAAAAATAAATAAATAAAACTTATTTCAGTACCTAATCAATGTTGGTCAATGACAAGGTTGACAATTGTATGACAATTAGGATAAATTCATTTTCTAAATAAAGAAATAAACAACTTTTCTGAACGTTATTATTTATACTTTGTATATTACCAAAAACGTGTCTTACTTGCAATACATTATAAAAGAACTGATCACAGAACTGACTCACAGGAATGCATGCACATGGACAGACACTCCGCACCTCACTAATTTGCTGTCGCCAATTATTGCCAGTGATTCGTTGAGGAACGAGCGGAAGGTAGAAAAAGCCGCTAGCAGAAAGCTTTAATTTCTAATTCATTGTTGACGGAAAGCGGGGACTCACATTCCGCAGTGCGTGTAACGGAGGGTTAAAACATTCCCCTTTCTTATTTCGAACAAAATAGCTTAATTGGTTCTGATTCGATATGTGAGCATGGGCGAATCGGATGAATATCGAGTTTTAAACGCGCAGATCCTACGGCTACGCTTTTTGGCTTAGGGCCTTCAATGCATTGTTTATAGCTCTCCGGCATGGACTCATATATCGAATCGTATCCCTTTAATTTGCACACAAATGTCACTAAACTTTGATTCGTTTCACATCACGGCAATACCATCTATATACAACTTTTGTATGAAATTAGGTAATTTCTTCCAATGCCTTAGATCTAGCTTTAAAAAGTATCACATATAAGCACCTTGATGATACTCCAACCACAAGTGCAGGAGTCACAGGACTTATATTCGGCTTCAATTGCAAGTATAATGGACTAGTTGTAACTGAAAATGCGTTACATGGCAGATAGTTGAATATTTGTGGAATAGCTGCAGCAGATTTTTGAATACCAGCAGCTCGCAATGCTGAAAATAAATGCAAAATACATCCTATAAAAATCACCCTAACCACAAAGAAGGTTAACTAGTGTAAATTGAAATAACATACAAGAGCTTAAAAGCAGGAAATAGCAAATATTAATTTACTGCTGGATTCATTCATATATGCATTCCTGAATAATTACGTACCGCAAGGAAGGAATCTAAACATTTCCTTTCGAATGCTACTCGTTCCACACCATATATAAACGCTTCGCACTTGTTATCTTAAAATCCCGATGTAATGTACTTTGGTGTTGTGTGATGTAAACGGCGATCGGTGTTCCTTCTTGTTGGTTGGCTGCCGGTCAGGCGCCTGGAAATGTTCCGAATAATAGTGTTGAAATTTCCGTACAACGGATTTTCACTGGTATGTAAAGTATATACCAAGTTTGCAAGCACAAAGAATATTCTATCAGCTTTAATATAGCATAAATAACACGGATAATTCGATTTAAAGCGATTAACCTAAAATGTCTCCTTCGCTGAAAAAGTGAGGTTGATCACATTTTTGCTCTACAGAAGTTTGTTTACTATAGCAAACATTTGTACGCGGTACAGGCACATAATCAACAGCATAAGTAACACATACATTACGGATACCATTAACATTGCCCTCAGCTAAACCAGGCTGTGCTGGTTTTATTAAGCTGATTTCTTTCATAATTTTTCAACTTTCAGTATAGTATTAATAGTCGCCGAATTAATGGGAGGCTATAGTAGCGCCGTCATTATTATAAATAGATCCGTTTTATGACACACCTAAACAACCTGACATAGATATTCAACATTAGCATCTGCTATGTTGTAAATATGTTAATCCACAAATCTAATCATACCAATGTGTATGAAAAGTAATCATGATACTAGAGGTAGACTAGTGTATTGTTTAAAACGAAAGTGATGCATTATGTAGTGACTCCACAAAGTATTTATCTCCACTTCAAAAAGTTCCAGGAGCTAAATTTAGTGGAAAGAAAATTATCATTTCAATATGCAGAAAACAAACAATATTAGATCTTAGGTCACTGTCATTTTACCACATATTTCATTTTATTAGTACTACAATTTGTTTGAAAAAACTACTGGTGTTTTAACTGTTCACGTGTAGTATGTACAAAATTATTTTATATGCATTAAGTAGGTCAGTTTATTTTTAAATACCTGACAGTACCACTGGCATATCATTTAAACTGAGATGGAGAAAGAAATTTTTGAAGCCATAAAATTGAGATGCTAATGAGTAAGTTCAGTATTAAAAATATTGACAGTATTTTATATATATATATATATATATATATATATATATAATGTTGATAAAATATTGACTTTGGCAAATTTTTCCTTCAAATCAAAACCCATTCTCACCACAATTTCAGATATTAAAGAAACTGCTGTAGTAAATTAATGTAAAATAATTGTGTAAATGCCACATACAGAGAAGTTGAAAAATTGGATGCAATTTTAAAATAATTATAGAACTAGCAAAATGAAAAATCTTTAAAAAATGCCAGAAACACTGTTCATTCTTTCTACACATTAAAGCATAGAATTTTCTCTCTGTTAATTTTGTTGTTAGAATTTCTTTAAAGGAGAGACAAAAACTTTTGAGTTCTGCATATACATATCTCATTAACTGCACTTTGTAGTTATAGAATTATAATTTGTCATGTTCATTGATGATAAATATATGTGATGAACTTCACAAATTAAACATGTAGATTAAGTGGAAAGTGGGACAGGTGCACATTGCAGCAGTGTTTCAGGATTAAATACATCAAATGTGTTGTTTGATGGGAACAATACCAAAGTATATTCAAAATTGCAGATAATACAGAGATATTTAACCTAGGCATAAACTCACTTTAAGAGTAGACCTGGGACTCTCACAAACATTGAAAATAATAAATGTTTCTCTTGGACTTAAAGGTGATTGTATTTCAAAGGTTCTATTATGTGAGACTACTACTAATTTAGCTGAGTACAAGTCAGAATGTGAAGGGAAAATGAAGAGCAAAGCTATGTTCTGTCAGCAGAGATTTGTTGCACAAACCTGCACCTGAAGCAGCCAGGCATGTTTTTCAAGCAAAAATCTTTGTATATGCAGGATAGTTGATAGGTACATGCAGTTGAGGCTGCTTCAGGCACAGGTTTCTGCAACCAACATTTATGTGGCGGCCCTGGTAGTTAGCATTCTAAATCCTTCAACCACAACACATGAGGTTAGTTTTCTGGACTAATCACCCATAGTCACCAACACCAAAATTATGATTTATTATACTAATAAAAGATTGCTTCTCAGTATATGTGCTCAGAAAGTGCTTTCATGATGCATGTGAAGTTTATCTCATAATGACTAGTAAAAAGCATGACTGTTATAAACCACTTCACCAAAAGCATTTGGTTCCTGTTTTGCAAACAAGTACTTTAAAATCATATATTTATATCCAAAACATTACTTCTTCGTCTTTCTCTGTTTACCCTCCCTCTAGGAGGATTACACCTTCCAGGACTCACAAGCATGTGCCTGGGTTCAGATGCCTGAGAGTAGACAAACTAATTGGATCCATCTCTGATTATTTAAAATAAAGTTTCCCAATACATTGCCAATAAACAAGACGCTTTTATTTTATTTGATTTTTGTAAAGGTAGAATTTATTTTAATGAGTCAGTGCACATAAATAGGGCCAATACATAAATATAATTAAATAATGGCGGAGGTATACATAAAATATTTCCATACAAAAACAAACAGAAAACAAAAGAAAAAACATTCCATTGTGGTTGATTTATTAAATTTAACAACAGTAAATGGGTTGGTAAAAAAAAATCTATAAAACAGTATTAAAAGTATAAAAATAATATCCAGTACAATAAACAGAAATATGCAAATACAAGGACATGTGAAGAAACTAATTATCAAAACATTTACCTGAGAAAAAAAAAAACTCTGCTTTCATTCTGAATACGTTATCTAAATTTAAAGATGCCATTTCTTGAGCTAGATTGTTGTAAAGGCAGTAATTAAGTTCATAATACTTTGTGAACCGTAATATTTGGATATATTGATATTTGTGTTACTGGGTGTGTAATCTTCTGTTTAAGTCATAGTTATAATTGGGAAGAAACTGATAACGGCATCATTTTTAAATTTTGGTACAAATATTTCTATGATAGTGGCAGACGGCAATGAGCGCCGAGAGCACGGACAGGAAAAACACTGTGCAGGCGGTTTGGAGTCTTTTGGCTCACCCTGTATCTTGCCATTGAATGTTTATGTATATAAGGTAGGAATAGATCAAAGGGAAATAAATTCACGTAAACCCAAATGTTTTAGTTTAGATAATACTCCTATTGTTGGTATAATTTTCTTTTGAATAAATTCAGTCCATAAATACTATTTCAAGTAAGAATCTAGCATTAACCATATATAACAAAATTTGTTTACACATTCAGTCAACTATTTTCAATAATTAATGGAGCATGGGGCTTTAATACATAATTACTTTTATGAAAAACATATATTTCATTTTATTTTAATTATGTATCAACCTGTTTTGGCTAAGTCAGGTAAGCAGTAAATTTACCTTGCTTCATAGATGCCATAATTTCATTTTTAAATGTTCCACTCTAAAATAGGGAAATATCATCTGCATGCATGTTTTCCATTAAAGCTTAACCAGTTTTTTTTCAAAAAGCCTAAATGTCTGCATGTTAACATTTTTCAAACATTTTGGATAGTGGTGTTTGTTCCTTTAACAAGGGACAGTATATTTTTAACAAATATTATTCATTTCATTATGTGCAAATATCTCAGTTTAGTCTGGAACAGTTTATATTTCCCAGTAAAACATTTGTAGTTTTGGATCCAATATTATCAACTGTTTTCAAAGAACCTCTATTTGTAATTCCAAGAGTAAATCAGTGGATACAATCTGAAATTTGTGTGAAAGATTCTGTGAAAAATGCATAAAAATTTAAGTGATCGACAAATTATACTTAAAAGGGGGGGGGGACTTAGAATTTGGTTTTTTTTTTGGTGGAGAGGAGTGCTTTAAGCCTTTTGTACTTGGACACTATAGGCAATTAAGAGAATAGAAGATTTATGATGGACAGAGTAATTTAGTTCCTTAACATGAGTAAGTTAACTGATGGTTGCCCTAAAAAGCAAACACCAGATAACTGAAAAAATATAGGTTTATTGTGTTCTCCTAACTTTGTACTTTTAGTTAAATAGACCTGTTCCATAAAAAAAGGCCCATCTGGGTAACTTGACCAAACCAGGAATTGAAACAAGCTCACAAGTTGGACTGCAAGCATGTTATCCCCTTACTAATATATTAAATTTCAAATATGATTAATAGAAGATAGATGAGATGGGTTAGTACACACTTACTGCTTCATTTAGTCAAAATTTATGAGGACATGTTTCAGAGACTGTTGTCTGCATCATCAACTTGTCAGTTGCCGGTGTTGGATAATTTTTTGCTATAGGAACTGCTGAGTACTGTTAATGGAGATTTGGAGAACTTGAAAATCACATTTTTCTCAGGGATGTTAAAGTTCATGAGTTGTTGTTGAACTTCTTTATAAAGGTCTCCCATGTGCTGAGTTTGATGACCTTATTTACCAATTTTATAATTTAACTTTTCTGCTGATCTCATGGTTTTTGTACCAGAAAGTGCTGATACAGCTGATATGTTTATCTATATGCTTATTGAAAATGTGACAGAAATGTTCTTTGAGATGAGTTTCTAGATTTCTCTTGGTCTTACCAATGTATACCTTGTTACACTCCAATTAATTGATCTTCTTTATTCCAGATCAAATAAATAAAAACTTAGTACAAATATACCAGATCTTTTTTTCTTTCAGGGGAACACTTCGTAATTCGTTGAATTTAATTAAACTCCTTGCTGAAACTGTTGTATGGCACCATTGAGATGTTATAATCATTGAAGATGGCCCAGAACTTGTTCATTGATCAAGAGTGGCAAGTAAACTTTCAATAAAATGTCTTTAACTTTGTTTGGGGGATGTTAGTTAAACATCAGACTGCTTTTTCTTTTTTTTTAGTTTAATCTAATTTTCTTGAAAACTGTTTATTTTTGCTTTCTTGGATGAAATCTGTTGGCTTTTATGTAATTGTTTGTGTGAATATCTTTCCTGTGTATGCTGAATTTGAGAGAATTGCTGGACCTGATAATTTTGAGGACCAGAAGACGTATCATGACGTCTTTTTCTATTTCCTTGGTGAAATTAATGGAAGGTTCAGAGATAAGGAAAAAAAATCATAAAACAGAAAGCAGTGCAATAAATAACTACATTCCAGAACAGAGCTAAGACAGTTTATAAAGAGTTTACTTACGACCCTTGAGCAGTGAACAAGTATAGAGCCATCTTCAATGATTTTAACATCTCATTGGTGCCATACAACAGATTCAGTACGAGAAATTTAATTAAGTTAAATAAAGTTGACAGTTTTCCTCTGGAAGAAAAATGATATAGAATATACAAGATTGTTTGGATTGCATCAAGTGAACTTTGGGAAGACTAAGAGAAATCTGGAAACTCGTCTCGAACATAACCGTCACATTTCCAATAAGCATACAAATAAATCAGCAGTATCAGCACACTTCTGGGACAGAAACCATGAGATCAACAGAGAAATTAAATTCTAAAACCAATAAATAAGGCCATCAACCCTAGCAATGGGAGATCTTTAAAGCGAAATTCAGCAACCTCATGAACTTTGACATCCCTCAAGAAAACACGATTTTCAAGTTTATCAAGACTACACCAGCAGCATTCAGCTGTTTCTATACCAAAAGATTACCAACACCAGCAGTTGTCAATGAGATGATGATGCAGACAGTTTGTGAAACATGTCCTCAAAAATGCTTAGTACGGGAAGCAGTACGAGTGCATTAAGACATCTCATCTATCTTCTATTAATGCATTAGGCTTCACTATGTTTATTTCCTTCACTTTATGTGGAGATTTGATGTTGATGAGGAGGAGGATTACTTGTTACATCAGTGCAGAATATAATAGATGCATGATAAATATGCATTGCAGGTTTCACGAAGTAATTCCTTTAGAAGATTTCATCTTACTTCAAGACACTATCAAAAACATGGCAGCGAGAAAAGTAAAGGGTAAGTGAAACAGTATTGAAATGTGTTTATTTTAGAGGAAAGCTTTTGAAACAAAAGCATAATTAATAAGTCATAAGTTAATTTATTCATCCTTTAAGATATATAATAAAGGACATGTCAAAATTGAAATATATGTGCATGTACATGATAAGAACAACATTTTTATTTACATGTTATATTTGTACTCTTTGTGCTATAATTGAATTCTCAGTTAAATATTTCTTTATTGTTTTCATACCAACATTATTGTTGCTGATTTCTTTTATTTTCTTTTGGTTATCTGTTTTATAATTAAACTAAATAAAAGTTGAAAGAAATTTTTGTGATACTTCACACAGATTTCTCTACCAATGATAGATTCACACATATTCATTATATATTATGCTATTCATATAAAAAGTGATACTTCTATCCTCAATGTGTTACGTCATCCACCATGGTGTAGTGTCTAATGCTAGCCTCCAGTTCCCGAGGTCACAGGTTCAAACCTGGCAGAGGGCGATAGATTTTTTCGGGCATAAAAATCCTTAGCATGGCTTCCTTTGGAAGGGAAGTAAAACCGTGGTCCCGTGTCATAGATCTACAGTATGTAAAAGAACCTCAAGCCTGATAAAAAAGGCCTCAGAGCAAAATTACCGGTCTTTCATGCCCAATATAGAATGGGATGATAAGGATCACGGCAGTTAAAAGAGCATCCTTAAATTAAAAAAAACTCAATTTCAACTCACTACAGTATATTTTGAAGGTTGTTTATTTTAGGAGTTGTATTGTAGTTCGAATGTTGGGGAGCCAAACTTGATTAAGTAACTGCCCCACATATAGTACAAAGTTTACAGTGGTCTTCGCACCAACATTTAGAAATCAACTTTGTATTTTAATGTTTCTTTAAATATTATATATATTTATATTTGGCTCGGCTGCGTCAGTATTAATTTGTAGAAACATGTATCTCTTAACAGGGGGTGATGCGGCTAAAGAATGTCGGCTTACACAAATTATAATTTTTACTTCACTCCTTTTATTAATCCTTCACACAATTGCTAGCATTGTAACACTTCACTGATATAGAGAGCTGTGAGATTATTTATTAATTACTTGCACTTTTTAACACGTAAACTTTATAATATTCTCGCCGTAATGAATTTTCGTCTCATACTGGATACGCACCGAGCGAATGAACTGCTCTCGTATGTTGCCTTCTAGCGACTGCCGTTTACCACTTGAATTTGCAAATTTCATCTATTCCAAGTCTCTGATTGGCTAATCCTACTCCAATAGAATACTTTTATTTAACTTCCAGCATTTCTACTTTTTGATTGGCTATTTATAAACTGTTTTAAAATATTACATTATTGTTCCAAGAATTGCTAGTAGCATTATTAAACTTTCTAATTCATTATTGCCTTAAGGTTATGTCATTGTTACCTCATTGTTAGCAACTTTCGGCCTCTATTCTCACAGCTCCAACATTATTAAATTACGTAATACATTCACATAACATTATTATACATGTACACACTAATATAAACATTAATACAATGATTGTTACATACATTTTATATATTATATTATACACATATTACTTTAAGGCGGTCTGTTATTATATTTTATATTATATAATTAGACTGAAATCATTTAAGTGTTAAAAATACTGCCTCAATTTTTACCTATGAATTGTTTCAAATTAAGCATGTGGGTTTCAACATATGGAAACAGCATTCAAATGTTTATTCATGGTAACGAGCTCTTGTAATGGAAGGAGAAGTAACGGAAAAAGAAAGGAAGAGTTGCAAACTTTCAAGTATGCCCATTAGATGGTGCTGAAGAAAGGTCTAAACTTGTAACATGGAATATTTCTATAATGACTAACACTACAAAAAAATTGGACACAAATTGTGTCTCTACGTTTTACCTGTCATAAGTTTTTTCTATCTGTTAAGATTTTCTTGGGTTTACAAAATAAAACAAAATTCAGTCAAATAAAGGGAGGATCACATGATATTCTTACAAAATTCATGTTATAATTCAATAATCTGTTATTTATATTACACATGTGATATTTTAATCAATATCATTAGATATTTTTGAGAAATAAAAAAATAATGAAAATTTTTCAATGTAAATGGCAGCATAGGATGGGGGAATATTCTTGAAAACCTTTGTGATCTTTGGAAGATGCTGAACTTAAATACAAAGTTTGTATTGAACCGATTTTTGTTTTTTAGTTATGCTGCTCATGCAGAGACACACACACTCACGTGCATGCGCACGCATGCACTCACTCTCTCTCTCTCTCTCTCCCCCTAAAATGCTTTTTACTTTTTCTATCACATACATCATAGGTACAGAAGCTATTCATTCCAACTAAACATTTGATATCAAGATTTTGCCATAAAATACATGTTTTGGGCCCCCCTGAACCCAAATAAACCATTTCTAGAAAAATGTGTGCGTGGCTGTGTGTGTGTGTGTGAGAGAGAGAAAGTTCCATCAATTTTCAGTTGTTTCTGGTTATTTCCTGTGATGGGGGTTCCGACCCCTTTAGCTGTCGTGATGCGGTCGCTGAGCACCAGTGGTACTTCTAACGTTACTAAAAGTATGCCAGGCCAAACGTCCGAGCCCCACCTGAAGGGGTGTCTTTTTGGATTGGGTTGGACTCGGCGGGGCAGTGGTTCCCAAGACCTGTGGGAGATTGGGTACATCTGTAAGGGTTTCCATACAGGCATGGTTGTGAGATGCCTCAATGTCCTCCAATATCAACTTGGATAGCCGGTAGACAGTATGCTAGATTGCTGTCGGCCCTACCAAGGTTTTTCGGTAGTCATCCCCTGGGATGACGCATGTAAGTGGCATATCCACTTCCATCCTCGTGTAAGCGGGATGGCCTTTTTAGACTCTAGGTATTGGCCTCATGGGAAACACCCACAGAACGGAGAGCCATTTGGTTGGCGCCACCCTGGGCAAGGAGGGGGGGCTTGGGCTCTTGCCTTGATAGATCGCTTAACTGTTTCTGGTGATTGTATGGAAACAGTATGGAATTTTAAGGCGAGCATATAGTGTCCAGTTCTTAAACTTTTGACTATCACTACCCCTTTTACATGTATCACAAGGTGTGTAATGTAGCTATTTCTGCAAAGGTTTTTCTCGATTAAAATCAAGTAAGTATATAGAAAAATAAACTTTTGTAAGAATAATCTGTATTCCCACTAATAAACAATAGAGGGTAGAGAATGTCATGTGAATGTAGCACATCAGATTTTTAGTTCAGGGATTCCAAAATTCATGTTGCTGGTGAAATCTCCATATTAAATTTTTTAGCCACTACTACAGATAAATGGCAGAGAAAGTAGTAAAAAAAAACCTAATCTGTTGACATTAATTTTTTGTTTAGCTTAATCCATGCAAATACCAATAAGTTTAATCAGATTACAAAAATATGCAGCAGTAAAAACAGAGAATTGTCGAAAGTTACAATTTTTTGCATTAGTATTGCAGCAAACTTTGAAATACAGGGTCTTTTGTTAAGAGCATGAGATGCACTGAAAGTTTGCCACTTTAACCAAACAAGCTGCTGGTACCTGTCACTTGTTTATTGCTAGCAATGGTGATACCCTGAAAATCGAGCTCAAATAAAATACATTCATATTTCTTTGAATCAGCAGTATGTTCGTTCTTATGTGTAGAAGGAGATTCATAAATTGCATTTCAGTATCTGCTTGAAGATAACATAAGTTTTGTTGTATGTTTACTAATCACAAACCCAGCAATTGAGTTACCCATTAATGAAGCTACAATATAACACCCAAAGGGTATGCAAGCTGCAGAACAGTTGCATTGCTAATGAAAGACCTTGTATAATTATAATTTCAATCAGTAACACTTTGTTTTATTTCCAACCATAATAAGCCAAATAACTTACACAACAACAGAGTTGTACCCGTTTCAAGTGTACCATTTTGGGGTTTTCAGTTAAGTAATGATGAATAGTATCTCAATACAATGAAGAACAAACAATATGGTAAGCTGCTTTAAAAATGAGATATTAGTAGATATGACTTCTGCTGTGGCAGGACAAATGGAACCAACAAGAGAACAGAGCATGCAAATTGTAACATGTGAAATTACACTGAGGAGCGGATATCATATTAAGATGAGCGTGCTTAAATTCAGTGTCAGTTTAATTAAGAATGACCCAAGATCACTGCTGCAATATCATCACATAGGGCAACCAGCCCATCACTGCTAACATCCCTTGGCACCTGTCATCAGGGAATCAGGAGGGACTAGCAGATTATTTGTTGGGCTCAGACATACCCCTGAGAAAGTAGAAATGTTGTGCTTAGAGATACCCAATTCTGTGATGAAAAATACATATCTGCATGTGGTTTACATGTAACGGTTGATTATGGACGCTGAATATTGAAAGGAGTATCTGAATTTTGGTTTCTGGCCCCCTAATAAGATATCAGTAGTGCCAATGAAGTTTCCAATATTTCAACATGGGCATTGTTTATTGGAGACTCCTGTATGCAAGCATAATTGCTAGCTGCTTTCCATTTGTCATAATGAAAATACCATGTCCCACCTTATTCATTGTGACGGCATGGCATTTTTTCACTGTTAGGGTTGAATATGCTAATCACAGCTATTGCTTATATATACCTAATTTTCTGTATCTCAGCAATTTATGTTTTTTCCTATGAACATTTTGATATTGTTTCAGAGGTTCAGTTATCAGATATACTTTTGGCACACTAACAGTAGGAACAGTAGCAACAATAGCATATGCTGCTTATGATCCAGGTTTTCGAAAATGGATGGGAAGGAATGTGCCTTATACGGACGAGTTTTTCAAAACTGTATTTCAAGAAGAGGCGTCTTTCTTAGAACAACTTGAACAACTCTATACAGCTATGAAAACAAGGTAAAACTATTTTTCTATCCTGCTATGTCTCTCCTTCCCTTCCTCTCTCACCCTCCTCTTACTATTTTCTTTTCCCATTTGCATGCCTTTTGTTCAATTGCTTGTCTGTAACTGGATGAGTAATGAAATGAATTCATTTGTACAACTTAATTTACAGGATTTAAACAATATACCGTATGACTAATTATACCTATGTCAAATTGTCTGGTCTCTAAGCCTATTTTGTGCTACTCAGTTTACTTGGCTCCCTGGCCTTGTAGCTCACTTGAGGATCCCTTTACAGCCATTCCTCTTCTTCTCCCCATTGTTGTTCTTCTTTCCTTGCATCTCTTACATTTGTAATATGTTTTTCTTTTACTTTCCCTAAAAGCTTCCCCATATCTCTAATATTCTTTCCTTCTTTTTCTGTCTGCATTTTCATAGTTACTATTCTTCTGTTCATTTTTCTCCCCATACTTTTTCTCTCAATATATTATTTCTTTACATTCACTCATGCAGTGCTATATACTTTCACTTTCACCACATAATTTGCATATTCCTTTTCCACTTCTTCTTAACCCTTTTAAGTACATTGACCCTGTTCTCATCCATGCTAATCCTTCTTTTCCCTATCTATTACATTGTTCAACGCACGCTTCTCTTCCTCATTCTCTTTTTATTATTTTATAGAAATGTAAGGATTTTTTATTTTCTAAACTTCCCCATATCTCCTGCCTTTCTATGTCTTCCATTCTAGTTCTTACTTCTGTCCAAAATAACTGGATGAGTATGTAGCAACAGATAATTTAAAAAAAAGATCATGAAGCTTGCAATCATTAAAATCTTAAAACATTGATGTTATATAAGAGATTTTAAAAATTAACTGTTTTGTTTGGAAATTATGTGAACACAGTCCTTAAAGTTTACTCAAGCAAGATTAGTATTGTGAAAACACTTGAAACATTCTAATGACAGCCAAGCAGAAAAATAGCCATATAAAAAGAAAATCCAGTTACTTAAATTTATTTTCGGAAATTTAAACTGTTTCACAACCTACATATAAAGCATAATGAACCTAAAATTTCTTGGAGTAACCATGGATTCCACCCATATGTGCTTCTTAATGCCCTATAATATGATTACTTATATCTCATTTCAGTTCACATGTGATCCAGTTATTCATTAGTATTTAACTAAGGATATGAGTAAGAAAAACAAATCAAAATGTTTGGAATATATTTGTGTATTGATTTCTTGTTTATCAATCATAAAACCCTACTTAAGTTGTGGCTTCATCACTATATGAAATAAATTATAATCAGTAATGCATGCAATAACACAAAGGTTGTTGAATATTAATTATATTAATTAATTAATAATATTAATATATATTTATTAATTTTCATATATATATTTATTAATTCTATGTATTAATTATTTATATAATTAGATTGTATATATATATATATTATTCATGTATATTAATTCTCATTTATACACGTTATGTTTTATTTAAAGTAATTTTTACTTATAATTTACTTGTTAATTTACTTGCATTACTGTCATCAATTACTCCTTCAGCAATTTTTTAGAATATAATAAACACAATCCAAGTAATTTTAAATCATCTTATGAAGAATTGGAAATCATGTTTGGTTGGAACAAGCCTTTTAATGTGATTGTTCTTGAGCATATTGCTGAAGGCTTCAGCTTTTGAGACATTAACCTTACAAAGCTATTTGACATTAAATTTATGAATCAATTAAACACATTTGAAAGCATATTGCTGTTATTGTCAACATTATTTCAAGTGCTGCAGATACCTGTTTTGTGAATGGATTCTTCTCTGATGGGTTGGAGAAGGACACTGCTGTGCATGATTTTCATGTGGTCTCCAATTCTGTTAATGTGACTATTTTCCTGTGATGCAAGTTCTGTTTTACATCTTGCATTTTTACATCTTGGGGCTTTTTCACTGTTGTGGTGTTTTTTCCGAAGTGTCATGTCAATGCTGATTTATGTTTGAGTTGATATTCCTAAAGTGCTCTTTGGATCTGGTTCCCAAGTTTCTTTTAGTTTTACCTATGTTAGTCCTATCCTAATCCAAGTTAATCTGATATGTACCTGATCATGACCTAGCCATGGGAAATCTGTTATCATGAGTCCTGGCAAATCTTTTTATGAGCACAGTGGAGACAAAGATCATCAAAGTGTTTTCTTGGATGTTTAAAATATGGTACTGATACACTAAAAACACTTAGAAAATATAATGAGTAAGTGATGTGTAAGTATTTCTATCAGCTCAAAAAATTAGTAATGTCAATTAATTTGGATTACAATCATCAAGTACTCCTTCAGCAATTCATTGAGTTCTATTTTGTTTCATACTCAATATAGCAGTAGGTAAGTAAATAACTGAAAATTCTTGGATAACAGCAGAGGAAAAAATAATCACAGTTTCTATATAAATTATAAGAGTATTTTTTGGCAGATGTGCATTTATTATATTAATTATAAGTTGAACATTTACATTTTGGTTTATTTATTAAATATATCTATTTTCCTCACGAGTTTTTCAAATAAGGAACTAGTTTTTTCTTCACATACAAGATAATGTTAGTTATGTACTTTAAAGTCTAAGATTGGTGTTGAGATGCAAGGTCTCCACAGAAACATTTGCAATGTTTCTCCAATGTATTTTGTGTTAAAACCTGTAATTTTCTAAAATATCAGTTACAAAGTCTCTGTTCTTATCTCTCGATATGCATTTATATAATACATATCCACTCACTTCCGAATGCTACTTTCATATGTATAGCAGGAGAGTACTTCCAGATTTGTCATGCTCAAGTTCATTCATCGATCTGTAGGAAACAAGAAAACTTAGGAAAAAAAATTGCTCACAGTCGACACTGGAAACTAGTATCCAAAGTGCTTTTAATGCACCATCCACAAATGTTTTATGTGTACTCTGCATGAATATCAGAGCTTCAAGGACACTCAGATTAGCATTTTTCTGCAAGAGTTCCTTGAGGTCCATATATCCATGCATAGCTTTGTTTGCTGGAACATCTTTTAAAGAGGGCACTTTGGCCATTAGGGACTTCAGCTAATCTGTGTTCTGAATAAGAACATTCTGCCTGCAGAATAACTCTGAAACAGGCTCCAAGATTGTTGTGGCTGGATCACAAGAAATTAAACTGTCCAATTTCACAAACATACGGATGGCAATGTTCTTCAGAGATTTTATATTCCTTCCTCTTTGAACACACTTAATTTTTTTCATGCCATCATTTACTTGATCACTAAAAACACCTCCAGCAGTCACTTGAAGTTTTTTCTTCAGATGATGAAGTCGTTCCCTCACCTGAGTCTGCTTACTAGTCTCCAATTGACTGAGCAATGGCTTCAGTAGTATTCTAAGTGACTTCACAAACAAGCAATTAACACGTAATACGTTTATATCCTCCTCCTTGAGAATACTCAGGAATTTGCAGCCAAAGTTGAAATTGTATTCCTCTGTCCTTCCTGAATGTAGGAAATTAAAGAAAATCTCTCAGTTCTGTGTCAGCCATTCAACTGCTGTTAACCAGGAGTTCCAATGTGTTGGAACAGGAATGGGGAAGAGGCCAGCTGGTGAACTTCTTTCGTCAAGGTATTGTTGAATGCATGGTGCCTTTTTCTTGCATTCAAAAACATTTGTTTGACTGACAAAACCACTCTATTTAGTTCCGTGAGATTGCATGGAAGAATTTCAGCCAACAAATTAGTTTTGTGTTCCCAACATTGTACCTGAACAACCTGATCAGACAAAAGGATTTGGAGACCCTGGAAGCATGTATTCATGTACCTTCCAAGTCACTGACAAATGCCACCATCTGATTGTACCCAACCTCCATATCCTGTAGGGCATCAGAAATCGCTCTAGCACAATTTTGTCCATTAACAGGAATGTTACAGCTGCAACATATTGCTCCTGATGGTCTGTTGGTTCCACAGTAGATAAGATAACAAACACTGCTCTGCCCTTCTTGTCTGTTATTTCATCGCTCATAATAGCAACGTTTTTGTTCTTTAAAGCAGCAACAGCGGTAATTTTTCTTTTATCTGCCAGCTGCTGTAAATACTGCCTTCTAAGGTTATCACTGCATGGCAGTTCCCCTCCTCCCACAATATGACGATGCAACCAACTTCTAAATACAGGATGCTCTGCTTTTTCAACAAGAATGTTTGTAGTCACAAACATTTCAACTGTGCTGGTAATAAATTCCAATTTGGCAGCCTGAAGTTTAAAAAAAATGGTTTAATAAGCTATTAAAAACCATAAATAATGTATATAATTAAAATATAATACCCCTTAATATTCAGATTTTATGCATATGTTTTTACATATTTAAATGACATTTCTTCAATGCAGTTATGGTAATGCTTGAATGCCAGGAACTGCTAAATCGGTCAACTGCTAAATAACCTCACCCTCAGTTTCTGATGCTAGGGGAGCTGGCGAGAAACCGGAACAATGGTACCAGCCGCCGATAGCATACAACAATGCTTTTCTCCGTAGTCAAAACATTAATTTTATTTTGCATCCCACCAGTTGTCAAATCATAAAAATAGATTATAACTTGACTAGTATAGGAAGAGCCAGGGATTTTGACATTGAACATTTTAATGAGTGCTAATGCTGGGATTATGATGAACTTTACTTTGAAGGTGGTTTAATGTTATATTTATTTGTTGAGCCCCACGTTCTGGGTGCCAATTTGCGGTGGTTTAATGTTTACGTAATATGTTTTTACGTAAATTATTAGAACTTGAAGATCTTATGTTGTGCTGCTTTTGTTTTGTTTGGTTACATAATTTTAACTGCCCCACGTATGGGAGCCAATTTGAGAGTCTTTTAATGCTATTTATATTTAACATTTTTGTAGCCCCACGTTGTGGTAGCCAATTTGCGACGGTTTTACTTATAATGTTTGTGTATGTGTGTTTACTTCAAATGGTGAAGCCATCTTGTGACGTGATTCATTTGTTAGGTTTGTTAGCTCCATCTGGTGTTAGCAATTTGCGGCAGTATTAGTGTTCGTTTGAAAGAATGCTACTGTTATTTTATTTAATTTTTGTTCACTGTCCTCCGGCTAGCTATGATCTTTTGGTCAAGCACTTCTCTTTATACAGGTTGTGTAAACAGAAAGGAATCTTTTATCCAAAGATAACACTGATGAAGGAATTTGTTTTACACTTTTATTGTCGAACACATTTACTATCACATTTACACATTGATCTTGACACTCGCCAAACTGAAACTGTTATAACAACTTCTTACTGATCACTTTTAATCCACGTACTTCAATCTTTTGTATAATTAACTTTACCATACTTGAGATTTTTCATAACTCTTATACGCGTAACTTGCGAATCGATAGCTGACGTGTAATATTTCTGCTGGACTGAAGGCGACGTGTATCATACAAAATATTTTCGACCAACCAACTGACGCTCTTTGCTCTTTAAGTCTTATTTCCAGATTTCTTTTGGTTCTTCCTATGTATACCAGGTTACATTCATTACAATCAATTTGATATATACCAGCTGATTTATCGTTGGGGATAGGATCTTTTGTTCTGTTTGCATAGTAGTATCTGTATACTGTGGTTATTCTGTGGAGACAGGGTGATGTTGTATTTCTTGAAAATCCTTTGAAATTTATGATGTGTCCAAGGGTGATAAGTGAATTTTCTATATGCTTGTGGTTTTTGATGTCTGAGTATCTTCTTATCTATTGTTTTTTTCTGGTATCCATTCATAGTGGCTATGTTGATAATGTGTTGGTATTCTTTCTGGTATTCCTCTTTCTCCATTGGTATATGTACTAACCTGTTTGTAATACTATTTAAAATTGCATGTTTGTGGCTTGTGGGTTGTAGCTATTGTTTTTAATATAATTTTCTGTGTGCGTTGGTTTTCTGTAAATGCCGAACATTAGTTTGTTGTGTGCATTATTTCTGATGATCCTGATGTCTTGGTAAGTTAATTGGCCGTTTTCTTCTTTTTCTATTGTGAATTTAATAGATCTTTTTTGTAAATTTAATAATTTCAAAGCATCTTCTGAAAGTTTTTTTGGAACAATAGCAAAAATATCATCTACATACCTATACCAGGTTTTGAATAGATGTGGGAAAGATTTAGTAATATGGCATTCAAAATGACTCGTATATAGTTCTGCTAAAAACGGTGAAAGGGGGTTTCCTCTAGTTAGGCCTGAGGTTTGTTTAAAGATTTTGTGATGGAATGAAAAGAAATTTTGGTCCAGACATAATTTTGTTAGTTTTAGGTAATCTTCTGTTTGTGCTCTAGGTGTGCCATTGTTTAATATCCAATTTTCTAGGAGTGGTAATAATTCTTCTTTTGGTATGCTTGGGAAGAGTGCAGTGACATCAAATGATACCATCATGTCTGTGGGTGATATATTTATATTTGAAAGGTGACTGGTTAATTCTAATGAATTTTTTATACTAAGACTTTTGAACATAGGCATGGAGTTGAAGGTATTTGAAAGCCAACAAAAGATCCTATCCCCAACGATAAATCAGCCGGTATATATCAAATTGATTGTAATGAATGTAACCTGGTATATATAGGAAGAACAAAAGGAAATCTTGAAATAAGACTTAAAGAGCATATGAGATGCATTTACCAAAAGCAGCCAGATAAATCAGCAGTAGCACATCATTTCTGGTCTTCAAACCATGATATCACTCCAAACATAAAACTCTTAAAACCGATCAACAGCAGTAATGAATCGGACATCTGGGAAAAAATACATATTGTCAAACACAGGAATCACCTAATGAATTTCGAAATGCCGCCACCCAACAGCCTTTGGAGGTTCATCAGCCCAGCACCAGAGAACACCACTAACCACACACATCCCCCAGACGATGACCGGCAAAATCAGATGAGGACATGCTGACAATGGGAACAAACCGTCTCCCGAAGCGCGTTCAAGTAAGAATATTATAGTGATGTAGTGTAACAACCCTCAACTCTCTTTATTTTAGACTACTTCTTGTTGTTTCATAAACGTTTGATACTTTTCCTGGCTCTGACTGTGCAAGGTTTCCCCTTTCAATTTCGAACTAATGGAAGGCAATTAGGCAGCAATGTAAATGAATGCACTAATAAAGCCGGATGCACTCGCGGGTACAACAGTTCTATAGAGAATGTACTGCCAGACTACTCAGTGTGTACTGTATAAACATTGTAATCTGTTGGTTTCGTTTATTCAGCACCACGTACTTGTGAGAAGGAAACACATCGCAAGGGTTTAGCTGACTGGACTAGCCCTCAAGAACATACACCAATATCCCTGACGAGATCTATACCATTGTTCCGACTTCTCACCACTAGACAGATTTAGTGGTCCCCAGCTTTCATACATCACCACAGTTATTACCATGCTTATATGAGGATTCAGCATGTATTGAGTATGGTAAGAATACGATCCCAATAGGTCAGATATCAAATCAATTTCAGTACATAAACGCAGATTGGATTCAAATTTATTCCATTGCGCCATGTAAACCAGTCTTCTATTATGTAAGTAGTCAGAAAGAATTTTAAAAAAAAAAATGCAGGCCTCTGCATTTGGCGAGATGCTATAATTATAGAGGTAGGAAAATGTATTTTGACTTACCTTGTATTTGATGAACCTGCATATGATGGTTACTGCAGGAATTGTTCATTGGAATGGTTTATGCATTTATTTATTTGTTATGTTATCCTCACATATTTGATGATATTAATATGAATATTGTATTTAATTGTGAATGGTTGTCTTATTAATATGTGTGTGTGTGTGTGCGCGCGCGCGTGAGAGAGAGAGAGATATTTGTATCATGTCATGGCTAACCCTAACCAAATTTATAAATAAGGAAAATTAATATCATTTTAGACGGTCATTGAAAAGTAAATAGAAACACAAATGTATTATTCTCCTTACAAGTACACAGAAGATATAATAAATAGTATTGCCAAGGAGAAATAAATAACCTTCTTCTTTTAAAAGAAGTCATTATTCCACCAGCACTCATACCATACAGACCACTCATATCTCTTGTCAATTCTGGATATATACACCCTCTCAGGAAAGTATTCACCTGCACTTTAAAAAAATTGTAGCAGCCAAATTAATGGAGGGAAAAATCAAATTTTTTTGGAGACATAAAAATTAAATGGTAATACAGTTAACATGTCTTGGTGATTTTTCAGATTGTTCATTTTATCAGTTTTATAAATTTTTTGAAAAAAATATGCTACAATTACAACTTTTCTGTATGTGGTGTTTTCAGAATTATCTTTCATGCATTGGGCAGAGCTGCTTTTTTTTTTCTTCTTTTTTCTTTCCCCATGGATCCACATGCTTTCATCGACATGTGACTTAAACTGGTGGAGAAATAAATTCATAAAGTCACAAAAGTCAGCCAAAAATAAGGAATTAAGGCAAAAACATTGAAAATCCCCAATTTTGACATTTTTGTCTTCCATCAAATAAAATCTTATTTTCACACCAAAATCAAGTAATACACAAACAAAATTGCTCTACTGAATGGATTCAAGATCATTTTGAAAACACCATGTACAAAAGATTTGCAATTTTGGCATATTTTTCAAAAATATATAAAACTGATAAAATTAATGATCTGAAAAACTGCCAAAACACGTAAACTGTATTACCATTTGATCTTTATGTCCCCAAAAATTAGATTTTTCTTTCCATTAATTTGGCTGCTAGAAATTTTTAAAGTGCAGATGAATACTTTCTTGAGGGGAAGTATATATGTTTGAATAAGTTGGTGAGTAATGTCATTATAGATACAAGATGATTATAAATGTTAATGAAATTGAATAACATAAAAGGAAATTATATTGGAAAATTTAAAAGAATTAAATTATATACACAGGAAAATCTCACCTGTGACAATGCATCTCATAGTTCAAAAATAATTAAAGAACCCAACGATAGACACTAAATTACCAATTCAGGGTATAAAATTTACGCTTACATCATCAAAGATAAACTGTACAAACATTATGAAAATCTAATTGGGGTAGAACAAAATGGCTTTAGAAGAGGAAGATTTTGCTGTGATGGCTATTTTTCAATGAAGATGCTAAAAGAAAAGCATAGAGAATTTAATTTATAAACTCACATTTCTTTATAGACTACAAAAAAGCTTTTGATAGAGTAAATAGAAATAAGCTCTTATAAATTCCAGTCAAAGATAAAGTTCCACAGCAAATGTTGCTTAATATTTATAATATCTATAAGAAAAATTTGATAGCTGTCAGATTTCAGTGGCAAGAAATTAAAACTGGTATAAGGCAGGGCTGTGGTGTCTCATCCCTTCTATTTATAATATATATGTACAGAATTATTCAAGATTAGAGAAAAACACATCATGGATTTATACAAGTAAATAGAAACCTACAAATAGATGCACTCCTCTGTGCAGATGTCTTGGCTCTCATAGCACCTACAGGACTTATCTTCAATTCCCAGTTCATAATTTATAATACCAAGTGGGTGAACTGTATGATATGGAAATGACTATTCATAAATAAAAACTAATAGCATTTTGTGGAAAATATCCAATCCCTACTAAAATCTGTCTAACAAACTGCTTGAAAGAGTGAATGAATTTTCATATCTTGGCTATAAGGAATCCTTTGCGTATGAAATAGATATATCAGATAACTTTCTTAAGTACACCAAAACCATGCAGATAATAAACAACATAATTAAACCCTCAAAAGTACAGAGACATACAAAACTATATCTCTACAAGATTTTAGCAAGACCGGTCTTATGGTGGCGAGACATGGACAATGAGAGGAAAAGATGAAAACAGGATAACAACTAATGAAATTAGATTCATGCGTTCAACAGCTGCCTATACAAGATGAGACTACAAACACAATGAAGATGTACTAAAGGAATTACAAGTCGTACCTGTAATCCAATATATCCAAAAGTTCCAGAGCATCTGGAAGAAACACATACATTGAATGCACTCTAGTAGGATCCCTAAAGTTGTGCTTAGTTATCATCCTAGAGGAAAACAATATGGTTGGAAAATCCAGCTTTGAATCCGTAACAGCTCTTTGGCCTAAAAAACTTGAATGGAAAAAGAAGGATTATAATATCTGCCATTTTTTTTTTATATAATATGAATGACAAGGGTCTTTTCATCGTGTTAGGTCTTTACATTATTCAAGTCACAAGATATAAAATGAAATGGGGGGGCTTAAAATTTAAGATTTCAGGTTCAGCTCTGAAACTGCTCATTCAATTTGGTAACACTTTCACCAGTGGTGGCTGGTGAATAGAAAGATGGTGGTGCACAATGTGGTATCAAAGTGGGGTTAAATGTGGTTCAATTTCAAAATTATGTACAATTAAATGACTATACATAAGGATACATATGATGTTATTTAAATACAGTGCTGCAGGTTAGAATATAATAAGTAAAACAAAAAATACCTATTTGTAGAGGAAATCCATTCGCCTGCCCTTGCTCCTTGCAAACTAGTCATTAACCCTATGATTGAAATCTGGTATATTCATAATGAAATTCTGTTCTTTGGGAAGCATTGTCAGAGCTGAAAGTCTTTCTTGAGACATCGTATTTCTTAAGAATGTTTTTATACGTTTTAGAGTAGAAACACATCTTTCTTCCTCTGATGTCATCACATGTGATCAGCATGCCCAATAACTTGTAACATTCGCTAAGAGTTCCAATAAGATTATTTTCCTAATTCTAGAGCACCACGGAATCTTAAAAATTTATTATAATATTTAAAATGTATCTTATCTGTTACTTTCTGATTGTGAAGCTTGATTGATCTTCTGTAGCTTGAATCTAACTGAGCAGCAAAATTTACATTTCCAGTATGCTGAGATTCAGGGCATTTGTAATGTGGGTGGAAGAATTTTCATGTTTTTTCATCCGATCATGAAGGTGATTGATATATTCATGCCCTTCTTAGCCCATATATCTTCCCTGCCGCCACCGAATAGTAAGGGAAACAAAACAAAGCATTATTTGTTGCAGCCACATATTCAGTCATTTTTCTTATAAATACCACAGTTAAATGTTCTAATAAAATTTCTTGTCTTGCTGTTAATTTCTTGGGAGATATTTAATGAAGGCATAGGCCTCCATAATCTCTTTATTTCTAATTTGCCCTCCAAGCTTAAAGAAGTAAATGTTGAGATCAGTAATGCTACACTACTCTTTTTAGTTCTCCATCTACTGGAATAAATATCCTAAAATGATGTGCTATTCTTAATTTAATATTTGAAACATGGCCATACATTGACAATATAGGCATACTTACCAAAGACACAGCACAAAGTAACTTCAGCACTAATTTAAAAAGAGGCACAAGCATTAGTTCACAATAACAATAATATTTTAACAGAAATAAGATATTCTATTTTCTATGTAAGATATGATGCACAAAACAAGCTTTGCACAGAACAAAACTACACGTTGGACAATACTCAGTTCATACAGAAAGCGGAAACTAAAAAAAAGTTCAATTCAAACTCCCTTTCCGGAGGAGTAGGTTGCCGGAAGAGTACAGCACCACTGAGTCTATGTTGGCTGCTAGCATCAACAACTCACAGAAAACTCATGTTACTTTATATATGTGAATTTAGGAGTCAGAGAATTATATTAGATAGTATAGCGCAATTGCTGACAGCACAAACATCATAAATAAGATATTTATGTTTATTTATTTGACAAACGTTTAATTTAAACAAATACTTTCACAGAGTTTTTTTGTCAGTCTTCCCTTTATGTTGGTACCACAGTCAGGGTATTTGATAAACATTTTGTCCTAAGAAAACCATGTCCACATTTCACCCCCTGTCCCCTCATACCCCAATCTGACCACCGAAACTACTTCCCTGTGGTCCAATCTGACCACCAAACTATTCTACTGTAGTTTGTAACTTTCTGCAAATATCAGGCTCCTAAAAATGATATAAGCACAACACCAGCTACAAATATTCATGGATGAAAGCTGGAAAATAGTATTGCAGAAACAAATAGAAAATCTGATAAAATAAAGAGGATTGTACAAACCTGCAACCTCCTTGAGGGGCCACCCCTAAGTTTCTCCAAGTGAAAATTACTTTATTCCTGCAGATTGAGGGATATTTGGCAATTCCAGTGTCTTTTAGAGTTGTTTTCAAGAAAATGACTTTCAACATTCACTATTTTCCCTACCGTTTCACTGAGCATTAAAATCATAAAATGTACTATTTCTATCAGAAATAGCTCAATCAAGCTTAAATTTTTTTTGATTTTAGCAATTATAGAGATTTAGATTATAAACTTTTAACATAGAGTGACAGTGTCTGGATTTTTGCCCATATTCTTGAATAACACTACCTTTTTGACAAATGTTCATTAAAGAAGATTCTTCTGATTCTCTTAGGTTTCTTAAGTGGGTCCCATGAAATTACAATGCTAAGCAGGAAGGCCAACAGAATAATCTGATATAATCATATAATACAATATAATCTAATTGAATAAAAACACTAACCAATTCAATCTATCTATATAAAAATATTATGTTGATATGTCTATATTGGAATTGTATAATACCTAAATGGATAACAAACAGAAGTGGAAAATGTGTTAGCTTAGAATTTAGTGTGGTTTTTGGCAATATTTGCCAGAACATTTAGATAGGTTTTCATATAGTATTGCTTAGAGATAGAGAAAAATCTGATCTCTTGCATTCACATGAGTTTCTGTACTTTCTCTTTTACAAATTATTCATATATGCTTATTCTTCTATCTACTTAATGCTAATCAAAACAAACTCCTATTACACATTTATGCATTTCGTTGTAGTTATAAGAAAGATAGGCTAAAGTGATAGTCAGATTTTTATGGGTCTCGGGTCACTTTGTGATGGCTTTGAAATACTATGCTCTTTGCATGACCACAAGAGAAAGCAAATAGCAATTTGCCACTTAAAAATGATGTATTTTAAAATTCAAACCAATTACAAAGAATATCTTCGAAATAGTTAACACCACAAAAAATTTGAAACATTTTCATATAATGAAACAAGAGTTAGAATGTTTTCCTTAATAAATACATTTCTACATGTTTCTAATCTTTTAATATTGAACATAATTCTTATACATTTTTTCTGTAATATAAATATTCTATTCATATGTACCTGTGCAGCTCCACCCCAAACTTCCAAGCAGTAGCTAAGTTGTGGAAAAATAAGCCCATAATACATAATTTTCATGGTGTGATCATTCACATACCTTCTCATAAATCTAAATAAATATATACCTATATCTGCTAACTTTATTACAAACATTATTAACTTGTTCTGACCAGGATAGCCTATTGTCAATGTTTAAACCTAACAAGGGATGGGATATGGTCAAAGTAAGTCTATCTCCGGGAAATTCTTTTACTACCACCTAGACCAAATATCATGACCTTGGATTTTTCTTCATTTACTTTTTATTAGATTCAAAACAGCGTATTAATGAATGGGTTCTAGATTTTATGGTATTAGCCAAAGAATTTAAGTTTTCATTCCGACAGAGTGCTGTGGTATCATCTGCATAGCTGATTGTAGTGAAATTATTGCCTTTAGGGATATCATTTATATAAACAATAAACAGTAAAGGACCCAAAACAGAACCCTGAGACACTCCATGTTTTACCTGTAAGAAAGTCGATTTTACTCTATTTAGACTGCAACCAATAATATAGTTTATTTCTGAGCATTGTAATCTTCCCGTTAGATAAGATGGAATTAATTTGTGAGGTAGGCCTCTAATGCCATGCAATTCAAGCTTATTTAATAAAATATCATGCCTAATGCAGTCAAAAGCTTTAGATAAGTCCACCATTGTTATTCTCACCGAACCAGTAATTTTAATCCCAGCGACTTCAAAAACTTTTTCTTTAGCATTTACTGAGATAGGTGATATTTTATACTGATCTAGGATGTTGTCCCTTGCAAAAATAGCTACTTCTTCCTTTATACTTATCTCTACAAAAACTAGCTTGTAGAGTATAGGATTTGAAAATTTTAAACTGTAGGCTATCTTGCTTTAGGTCATGTTCTGATTATTACTCGCGCAAAACTTCTGGAATCGTGACCTTGATTGCTACCCCAGCTGCCGAGCCTAGGAATGGTTTATGTTTAGCTTAATCAACGAAAGCGATATAACACCTTTGCTTTCTCACAGTGCGTAACACATACAGTCTGCATAGAAAGTGTCTGCATCTGGTTGTAATTTTAAAGAGAGCAGTATCTAAATAGTACTTACTTTATATTTGTTATATTTATAACCACGGCTCCTATGTTTTCAAAGTTAAGTGGTAAGGTGTTACGTAGTCAAAGTAGGGAAATAATTGCAAATGTCCTCGACTTCATGAAGCAAGAAGCAGAGATGAAGGAAGAAAATATATGTTCATCCGAGTTCCACAAAAGCCTTAAGAGAGTGAAAGAAAGAGTAGTCAAAGCAACTGGTGTTTCACCGAGTTTCATTTCCAGAGTTCTCAAAGATAAGAGAAAAAAAACATATGGATGAAAGAGTACCATTTGACACATCTGGATAGAAAGAAACATAAGGTCCCTAAACATATTACAGAAATAAACGATTTCGAATGCGTCATTTGGCGCACGATTCACAATTCCTATGTGGAAGAAAAAACTGTGCTAACAATAAGCAGATTGCTCATTAAGCTGAAAGACAGCAGAAACTTACAAGGTGGTGCTACAAATCTCAGAAAAATTATTAAAGTTTTAGGAAGAAACCGAAATCAAATAGAAGAGCTCTAACAGAAAAGCAAAATAAATAAATAAATAAATAAAATAAAAAAAATAAAAATAAAAAGTAAATGTTGCCATGATAGCTTAGTCGGTTAGACCAACGGCACGGAAAGCCTAAGTTCCGGGGTTCAAATCCCGGCTATGGCATTGAATTTTTCAGTCTGATTCTACCTTTCCAAATGAGTATAATTTTATATGTACTTATATCAGCATCAATTTTTAAGGTGGTGCTACAAATTTCAGAAAAATACTATAGTGTATGAAGATGAGTCATACATACACAGCAGTCGTACAGCATCTAAAAGTTGGAGTGACGATAGCGAATTAGGTTGCAGGTTCCTGTTGCTAAAGGGCAAATACTTATTATTGTTCATGCTGTTGAAAAGATCGGCTTCGTTCCAAATGCCCTCCTTTTACAAGTTGCAAAAGCAACAGGAGATTTTCATCAAGAAATGAATACAGAAAAGTACATGAAGTGAATCAACGCCATGTTGATACCTAATATGCCTGCTGGGTCTGTTCTGGTCATCGACAATGCTTCAAAATGCGTCAACACTCAATTGACAAACCACCTACCTCAAATTCCTTGAAAGAAGAAATGAGAGCTTGATTACTTAGACATAATATAGCTTTAGATGAAAGCATGAGTAAAACAAAGCTATATAACTTAATTAAAACCAACAAACAGCTTCAGACGTCATACATACGTAACCAGATAGTAATACAACATCGCCATAATGTAGTTAGACTGCCATCGTATCGCCCAGATCTAAACCCAATCGAATTAATCTGGGCTGATATCAAAAAATGGGTGGCAATGCAGAAATATCACTTTTAAATTAAAATATGTGGAGCAGTTATAACGCCAGCAATTTGCTGAAATTGGAAGGCCAGAATGGGAAAATGTATGTCAACATGTTGAATAAATGAAGAATCCTTATTTCTAAAAATACAGAATTGCAGAAAATCAAATATAAAGAATTCTCATCCAAGATAATGGTGCAGAAAGTAGTGACAGCAGCGATGACGGCAATAATGTGAGTGATTCCGCAGAAGAGGAAGGGTTGTTAGGTGTGGAAGAATTGGAGGCAATGATTGACATTGCTTTTTATATTAAGCGCTTCTTACAGCATAGATTTTAATATACTGTATATAACTAAGTTTATCATTGCAGCGCATAACCGGTGTGCGGATATTTGACAATGACTGTCCCACGCACTCCTGCAGCATGCAGACGACTGTTCACCTCCTGATCTGGTAAGCAACTCGCTTCTTAGCTCTCATTAAGATTTTCACATGTCTAGAACTGTTGCGCCGATTATAAGTAGAACTACATGAACTCCATGTTCTATTAAAAATGCTTCTGTTGCATTCAGTTTGTTACTTAGGTACTGTATATTAAGGTGTAATACTACTAATTCGGATTTATTGACTAGCCTAAAAAATTACTTTCACCAGTATGTAAATAATTATTCTGGGTCCCCTCACGTTCATCTTTCTTTTTGCTGAACCTGTCCTTTCACTGTTCTTTCACCTGCTGCTTCTTGTGGATTAAAATCTTCCCCCTGGCATGCTATATGAGTTTCTTCATGGGTCCCTTCCTCCTGGTTATTCCGTTCTTTCTTGCACCTACTAATTGCATCACAAAGTAGCCTGCCAAGTTTGCCAGATCCTCTTCTGTTCAGATGGAGACATCCCTCCCAAGGTCCCTATCATCCAGCCAACAATTACCATCGACCATCAGGCAACCTCGTCTCTGGATAACCAATCCAGTATGTGGTTACAGTTGTTATTGATAAATAGCCATGGAATGTTACAGCATTCAGCAACGCATAGAAATTGTGAAAATGTATTATCAAGATGGATCATCTGTTCGCCAAACCTACCGTGTATTGCATGAAGTTTATGATGTGCATAATCATCCCTGCGAGAGAATGATTCTGCATTTGATCGATAAATTTGAAAGAAGTGGTTCCATCAGCTATCAAAGAACGCCTGTACGTAATCGACGTAAGCGCTCCAACGAAAACATACGGAGAGTGTACGCGAGAATGGAAACAAATCAATTGCTCGTCAAGTGCAAGTATTGGGGCTTTCGCCGACCACAACTTGGTGAATTCTGCATCTGGATTTGAAGTTTCACGCTTACAAAATGGTGTTAACTCAAAGAACTAAAGCCCAACGACCATAGGTTGCGCCGTGTAATCGCTGACTGGGCTATGGAGCAATTAGAAGCTGACCCGGATTTTTGTCAAAAAATCATCTTCAGCAACAAAGTCCACTTTTGGATGGATGGTTATGTTAACAAACAAAATTGCCGCTATTGGAGCAATCACAATCCAATGCAGATTCAAGAACGACCACTTCATCCCCAAAAGGTTACTGTGTGGTGTGAATTTTGGTATGGTGGAATCATTGGTCCATATTTTTTTCAAGATGAAGATGGAGAAGCTCTAACTGTCAATGGAGAAAGATACTGGGCTCTTATAAGGGACTATTTTTGGTCTCAATTGGATGGTATGGATCTCAGAAACATCTGGTTCCAGCAAGATGGTACCACATGTCATACTGCTCTCAAAACAATTGATCTTTTGAAGGAGAAGTTCAGAGGTTTCATCATTTCCCGTGGTGGTGATGATAACTGGTCCCAGAGGTCACGTGATTTAATGCCGTTGGATTACTTCTTGTGGGGTTATGTTAAATCTCGAGTTTATGTCAACAAGCCAGAAACAGTAAATATCTTATGAATAACATCACGCGTGTTATTCGTGAAGTTGGACCTAATTTACGTTCTTCTGTCATTGAAAATTGCGTCAACCGTATACGCGCAACCCAATGAAGTCGCAGCGGTCACTTAACTGATGTTCTCTTCCACACGTAATGACATTAATTATGTTCCAAAATAAAAAAAGAAATCAATCTGTATCATTTATAGAACGTGTTTTATTTAAGTTCAAAGATTAGGACCCTCTTGTTGAAAGGCCCTGTATATCAGGCTTCACTTCATTAAATTTCATAAATTTCAACTGATGCTTAAGTTTGTCAACACAAATTCCCGGATAACAATAAACACCGTTATCATTCTTCCGGCATTCGTTTCCTGCGTATCGTATGATGGAATCGCCAAAAACCATAACCTTTTGTTTCTTCACTCGGTCCTGTATTTGGAAGTTATTTTCCCTCTGTGTTATCTGTTGGACCATCAATTCCCGATTTATTTGTTGCATTTAGAGCTTCAAATCTGCTGTAAGTGAGCAGCATATTTGCACATTCTTCACTTTCCCATACGGTTTTTTTGTTTGCTCTTCTTTTTACGACTGTACTATAACTATCTGTCTCGTTCAAGCATTTTTTGAGATCTTCATTTTCGTTTATCAACAACTCTCTTTTATTTTTGAGTACTCTTATTTCTTCATGCGCACATTTAAGATCCTTGTTGAGCATTTCAACAATCTTTTGCAGCGACACAATCACCTCAATCTCACGCGTTCCTCGGGCTTTGGGCAACACTACGATCACATGCTCGTCTTGATTATTTATTATCAGCGCTTTTAAACTTCCTGTACGTTTATCTTCATTTCCACAGCTACTCTTGTCACTAATCTTTAGTTCAACAGATTCTTGACGTCTTTTCCACTGTTCCACGTTAATTCCACTTAATTCATGACGCCTACTACGGGTTAACATACCTATTGCCACCATTTATGCAGAAAGAAGGGTGACAAAAGGGAGGGTTAGAGATGTTAACTTTCACTTACAGCGGCAAGCACAATTCTTGAAATTAACCCAAATCCATTAATTTTAATGTCATTATATTAGGTTGTCTCATAAGTAATGTCAGTTTTTAAGTTTGGTGTTTTATAAGATAGAATTGGTTTTCTTTGATTTGCCAATGCTATTTACAGGAATGTAAATTGACAGTAAATTGAATGTAAATTGGCTGGAAAAAATATATAATATGGTAGTTGAAGCAAAAATGTTATATGGAGTTGAAATATGGGGACTAGATGGTGGATGGGAAGTGGTGGATACAGTACACAGGATGTTTTCTAGAGAAGATATAGGTTTACCAAATGCAACAGTAAAGGAAGTTGCTCAAATTGAAATGGGAAGAGTGGGAAGGAAAGGTATGATTATGGAGAGAGCCCTTAAATACTGGTATACTAAATCTAGATGAAACAAATTTCTTAAGGTAGTGCCTGGATTTCCAAGAAAAGAATTTAAGGAAAAGTGGATGGAGTTACAGTATGCAAACTATATTAGGAAAAGAAATGGACTGTGCGATATCTGGAGAAAGAGGGAAAATAATGGAAATGGGTTTTGGAAAGATGGAGGAGATTTGAAGCTATAGAAATACAAGAGTTGTTTAGGAACATTGGGGATAAAGGATCACTAGAATTGTATGTACAAATAAAAAATACTTGGGAAAGAGAAGGATATGTGGATAAATTAAATAAAGAACAAATAGAGAGTATTGCTTGGGTTTGAACGGGCATGTGGAGGCTAACAGGGATGAGAAAAGGTTTCCAACAGAACCTATGTCCAATATGTGGAGGGAAGGAAAATTTGGAACATATAGTTTTTTGAATGTAAAGGAACAGAGTTGTAGGAAAGAGTGTATAAGTGAGAAATTGCTTAAATAGGCAGAAAAGTAGCCTTAATTAAACTTTTTAGTAAAGTAGAAAGAAGGTAAGCAAGTACTTAATCAAAGTTAGGAAGAAATGCTTGTAGTCTATAAAAAGAGAAGCAAATGAGACTTAAGACTATGATGTGTTGCAAAAACAAAGGTTTAATTACTACTATTTTGAACATTGTATGCATTTAAACCCTCATTATTATTATTATTATTATTATTATTATTATTATTATTATTATTATTATTATTATTATTATTATTATTATTATTATTATTCATGAGCAATGTTGTGATGATTGTTATATTAATATTATTATTAATAATATTGTTATCAATGTTAATATTATAATAATTATTATTATTAGTAGTAGTAGTAGTAGTAATAGCTGTATTACTAGACACAAGAAATACCTGGGTTTTGAGTATGGCTAAGATAACAGCCTGGGCTGATAGCCATATTCTGTGTATGGTGGCTTAGTACAAATAAATAAATATGCTGGACTTAAGATGCATACTGTTTCCATGCAATTGCAAGAAACAACTGAAAACTGATGGGGCTTAAAAAGAATGGCAATGTATTGAACAAATTGTACCATTAACAACAGATATCTTGCTATAAAAAAGTTATTTGAAATAATTTTGTGTGGTATATTTTCGTCTATCACTTAACGTTTACCAATGTATTGAACTAATTTAACCATTAATAACAGATATTTTGGTATAAAAAAAGTTTTTTGAAGTCATTTTGTGTGGTATATTTTCGTCTATCGCTTAACGTTTACCAGCTATACAAAATTCTTTCCGAATAAAGAGGACTTCACAGGCTATTCCCAGAAAATTTAAAATGTAAATTTTTTTTGTGTCATGTAAATATTTTTAATATATGGTATTTTAATCAAAATCGGTATAGTCATTTTTTAGAAAATCAAAAATTTCGAAAAAGTTACATGTAAAGGGTAGTTTGGAGTGGAGGGATTTTCTTGAAAATTTAGTGTCGCATCTTTGGAAGGTACTGAACCTAAATACCAAGTTTGGTATTTATCCAACTTTTTGTTTTTGAGCTATGCTGTATACACACATGCGCACGCGCATGGACCTTTTTCTAAAAAATCCTTCTTTTTTTTTATTCAAGGTGCCTCAAAACATGTATTCCTGATTAAATCTTGGTATAAATTTTTTGGGGGTGGAATGCAATACCTTCTCTGCCTACTATGTACATGGTAGAAACAGTAATTACTAAATCAATTTTTCTAATTAGACATTTTAAACCAATTGGTCACTCCAACTAACTAAAATTGCTCTATTATGGGGTTATCTATCCACATCTACATCTATTCCACATGGAATTGAAATATAGGGAAGTTTTCCAATGATTCATCTGAACAGAGTATTCATCCTTCAGAAAAGGTGCATTAGTATAATTTTTAATTTAAAAAATACTGACTCTTATGCAGATATATTCAAACAAAATAAAATATTGATAATTTGTTGTTTTTGTAAATAAGCTAAATTTGAAGAATACTGATGTACATGACTACAATACCAGACTCTACAATAACTACTTTAGGAAACAGACTATCAAGAAATCTAGGGATAAAGATGTTTTTGTAATGGGACAGATTTTATTTAATAGCCGCCAACAACATAAACACACTAAATGGTAAAAAGCAATTTCAAAGCAAATTAAAATACTACTTAATAGGAAAATGTGTGTATAAAGTTGTTGATTTGTTAATCTCTTTTTATATTTGATTTATATACTGTATTGTTGACAATGTCAGAAACTTGTACAAGTGCATTGACAGTTAATAAAATAAATAAAAATAATTAAAATTTGCACTCTTAGATGTAGATTCCAACAGTAATGGGATATCTCTCAACATTAAAAAATTACTCCCCCCACCCCCAGCCCACATTTGTAACACATTAGATACTTGAGTGATCTAGGAAAATTTTAGAAACTTATGCATTAGGACCCAGCAAATATTGTAGCACTGGGCAAGCATTGTGTCTGTTGTATGTCTGAAGCCAAATCTTGTTTTGTTTGTATTGTTTACTAAAATCACGAGGAGCATAATAAATATAATAAAGCATCAAACCTAAATAAACATTTTGCTTTATTAAATATTTATGTTTTACTTTAAATTAACTTGCACAAAATTACATATCTTGGAATTACTTCTGCCAGTGTTTAAGTAGAGACATATACTTTCTTATAAGTATTCATATTGAGGCAGTATTTTTAACACTTAAATGATTTCAGTAAAATATTATATAATATAAAATATAATAACAGCCCGCCTTAAAGCAATATGTGTATAATATACTATATAAAATGCATGTAACAGTCATAGTATTAATGTTTATATTATTATGTACATGCTCAATAATGTTATGTGAATATATTACGTAATTTAATAATGTAGGAGCTGTGAGAATAATAGGTTAAAAGTTGCTAACAATGAGGTAGCCTTGAGGCAATAATGAATTAGAAGGTTTAATAATGCTACTAGTCATTCTTGGAAGTAATAATGTAATTTTTGAGGCAGTTTATAAAATAGCCAATCAACAACCAGAAAAAAAGCTTATATTAAATGAAAGTATTCTATTGGAGTAAGATTAGCCAATCAGAAACTGAAATAGGGCAAATTGTACAAATTCATAAGTCAGTTGCTAGTAGACAGCATTACTAAGCGGATGCGAGACATCCTCGAGAAGTTTAATACGTATTCAGTGTGAGACGAAAAAAGTGCAAGTAATTAATAAAAGAATCTCACAGCTCTCTACATCAGTGAAGTGTTATTTAAATCGTGTCAAGAATTAATAAAAAAGGAGTGAAGTAAAAATTATAACCTGTGTAAGTCTACATTCTTAGCTGCACTACACCCTGCAAAGAAATCCATGTCTCTAACAATAATACTGATGCAGCCGACATAAATATATAATATTTAAGGAAACAGTCAAATTACAAAGTTAATATTTTTAAACTTGGGGCGAAGGCTACTGGGTACCATATGTGCGGTTGCAACTACTTCAAGTTCAGCTCCCCAATAGTCGCAATACAATACAACACAACACCACCATAAAATGAACCTTCTTCAAAATTGGCTTTCCATATGTGGGGCAGAAACTACCTTCTTCAATATATACCAGGTGAGTCAAATGCCCCTAGATATTTGTATCTATGCAATCCACAGTTTATAGTCTAATGAGAAAACATTGACCCTTTTAGCAAACCAACTGTTACTGTAGCTGAGAAAACATTGACCCTTTTAGCAAATCAACTGTTACTGTAGCTCTGCCCTTTTATTCAGTATATACGCAACCACCATTAATGATTAAAGGCCTGAATGAGCCAAGGAGCTGTGAAAGGCTTAAAAAAAGAGGGCATTTCATGGATATAATGCTTGCAAGGAGGTAGAGGAATGTTCTCCCAGAGAGAAGGATAAAATGCGTGGGTTCTGGTTGAGTGGGTTACTGACGGCATGTGGGGAAGCAAAGGTTATCTTCGGCGAAGGTTAGAATCTAATATTTACATCAAATTGTTTTGGTTCTTTTTTTTTTCTCCTTATGTTTATTTTCTGTATTTTAGTATGCTAATTTATTTATTTTTCCTATTGGCTCTACTGTGAGCCAAAGAGACAAGAATTACAATCATATAATAATTGTAAATGTGTTACGTAGTTAGCTTTCATTCTTTTGGGTACATGTCGACGCTATTAAATCTAACAGTTTTTGTTTCATGTTTAACCCTTATGTTTTACTACTTCTACTGACAAAGGAGTTGTAAATCTGCTAAGTTCATGGGTAAACAGCATAATAAATAGTTAAAAGAGCATGGATTTCATCAATGAAGTAAATGTTCAAAATGACAACCCCCTTCATCAATTTATATATGGGTACGTTGCTGGAGAGACCTTCTTGCATGATGTAACATGTGCAGTGTAATTTGCGTGCATTCTTTACGTATGAATGCCCGTAGACGATTTGGGCTTTGCGGTTCTTGACCGTAGATCCGTTCCTTTAAATGATTCCACAGAAAGAGATCCAGTGGGATGAGATCAGGTGATCTAGGGGGCCATGCAATTGGGCAATCTCAGCTAATCCATTTTTGCGGATATGTTCTATGTAAGTGATTCCTTACAACCAGTGACCATGTGGTGGAGCTCCATATCACTTGCGCTTCAAAGTCGCATCTGTGGAGAGCCTGGTGTAGTTGTAGATGGTATGGATGATATTTATTACGGTGCAATATGCGCATCACTGAGAACCGACTTAGACTTATGTGCAGATCGTGTGCTTGAACTGGTATGTGGATTTTTTCTATTGCATTTCGCACAGCTTCTTCATTGCCTCCAGAGTTTACTGGAGCATCGCGAGCAGGTGGTCCTCTTCCAAATCATCCTGTTTCACGAAGGCGTCTTTCAACCCTTCGAAAAGTGTCTACAGTAGGTGCCCTCCTTCCTGGAAACTGTTCTTCATACAGGCGCTTTGCTGACAATGCATTACACCTTGTTTCTCCATAGATTAACAGCATGTCAACATGCTCATCATTTGTATATGTTATGACAGCAGCCGTGCCTCGTAGAAAGGTTTCAGATACTCAGTAGAAAATGGAGAGTTTATTCACGTCAAACATTGATGTAGGCGCAAATAGCTAAAGCCACTTTGCATGTGTGAAGTGTTTTAAAGTGGCTGAATGGACCAAGCATAATACCGAGCACAATAAAATACCTACTACGAAGTATAAATTATCCACTTGTCAGTGGAAAACATGGCAAATATTTTATTTTGTATACACCTATAATTTTATCAACAATGTTCTTGTATCATAATATCAAATTATAGGCCCAAAGAGATAAAACAAAAGGTAATAAAAAGTTTTAACTTAACACGAAGAATTTGAACCTGAACTGAAGTGACACAGTGGTAAATGAACCATGATAATACCATTTGGCTAATCCTACCCTATGAGTGAGGGTTCTTATACGAATAAATAATTTCTGAACTCAGACCCCACCTCGAATCTTTACACATTTTTGCGACTTCATACAGCGTTTGGAGCTTGTTTTGGTAGTTTTAACTCATATAAACAAACTTCATCAGTCATTTCAGTTACTGTATGAAATGAAATATACCATAGTTTGTGACAGAAGGGAAATTATCTACCTAATACTTAGCATTTTTTGACAAGGCTGTACAACGAACCTTTATTGGGTGACGGCTTAAATCCAATTGGTTGCACTGCGTAGATCTGCCATTTTGTTTTCAAATATTTTTGAGAACTGATGCATGTGATAAGTTGTTCCTTCAGGGGCATTTTCAAAGGTGTGTATGAATGTATGCTAAAGAATAAAAGTTTGTAAAATCAGCTAAAAGTGCTGCTGCAGCTCCCAGTGTCAAGGTGGGATGTTTTTGGAATCGACATACATGGCGATTGCATTCTGTCCCATAATACACTTATGCACTGAGTTATCTATCCCACCTCTATAAAGTGTTATGCAAATCAGCCATTAGAAGGCATTCAAGAAAGGTGTAAGTCATATATGTCGCTTAGTACGTTGCATAAATTAAAAAATAAATAGGGACAGCTTACTCACCTGGTATATTTCAAACAAAAATATGCTCCTGTGCAATGTGAGATAAAATGACTAGCATTATTATATGCGTACCAAAAAATTTATTTTCTTTTTTCAGTACTTATAATGCAATATTTGGAGAGCCAGAAAAGAAGTTGGAAATTCGTACCAAACCAGCTGAAAAAGAAGAACAGAAGAAAAAGGAAATAGAGGACTACAAAAGTGAGTGTTTTATTATTGCATATATATTAATTGTTGCCTCTCTGCCAAATTGCATTTAAAACCAAAGGTTTTCTAAGCTTTTCACCAACCTGTTGAACCCCCTGGGGGAAGAAATTTAATACACAAAAATTAAGTATAATTTGTTAAATATGGTGTCCTATGAAAATCTATTCACCCAATACTAGTTGAAGTCAAAAAGAAAAGCAAAAATAATGGCATCTGCAATCCATAGAAGGTAACTTAACATTGAATCCAGCTTGAGGATGTAGATAACTATGATGAAACTAATGGAATTTAAGAACAATTTAGTCCCTTAGTTGAAATTTTAGAAAAGAGTAATGTATTGTGTATGTACAGTTAAAATTATTTGTGTATCTTCACTTGTGAAACTAAGATACCAAATATATATTCTTGAAAGCATTGACAAATTTGATGGAAAATTTAGTAGGTCTCCTTTATATTATTATAATATCTAAAGAAACATAAGTTATTCATATGTTGGTTTAACAGACCTATATTCTTGGCTTTGGGTTAATGTTTGTGTTGGACATACTCAGGTTATAACTCTTAATGCACACCTTTAAGGTGTGAGAACAAATAGAGGAGTTAGGTGGAAGAATGGCTTAAAAGAAAAGAAAAAAAAATCAATGATGACTCTCATATAGAAGTTTTAAATTAATGTTTTTTCATAACTTTACATTTTGGACTAAGCCATTCCTTCACCAGTTTCTCATTTATATTTTCTTAGAATCTTTGGTGCATGCTGTGTTTTTCTTTTTGTGTGTTTCTTTTACAGTTCATAGTGTGGCACTAAAAATGAGAAAATCCTAAAAATGCATTTGCTTATAAATTCAGTGAATCTGTTGACTATAAGAAATGAATCACATCTGTTATATGTAATTTCTGATATGTTATTGTATGTATTTGTAATTACATGAGGTTATGTATACATAAAAAATGTTAAAACAAGCGCTTACACAGAGAGGGAGAGGGGGAGGGAGAGGGAGAGAGAGAGGTACTGGTCAGCCAAAATAAAATAGTTAATGGATATGGGCACAAGGTTAGTAAAATGCTGTGTTATGCTTCCCTAGGCTTCATTGATCAGCAACAGAGATTGTTTTCCGGCAAAGTAAATGACAAAATAGCAAGATACTGGTGTTTGCCTACATGTGTTAGCAGCTTCTGTTGTATCCATGCTGGCTGGTTTGTGCTCCAAGGCCAATTGCTGGATGTAAACAATGTACTGGCCTCATGGTTGTGGCTAAGCAAAATAAAATTAAATGTTTATGATCAATGGCAGGCATGAATGCTGTTGATATACATGTTCAAGTAATAACTGAAGTCCACATTTTTTGCAATTAAAGAACATGAGAAATGAAATAATTCTCATCTGTATATTTCAGGTTTTAAACTATACTGACTCCTTTAGATAAACATAAAACTGAAGCGTTCCTAAAGAAAGCATATAAAAATTAAATATTATTTTAGATTATGAGCCAAGACAAAACTAATGGTTTTCTTGTTAAAATAAAAACTCATAGTGACCCCAAAATAAACATAAAAGCAAAATATTGATGTTGTTTATGGGATAAATAAAATTAAAACTATTATCCTTTCAAAATAAATTAAAAAGCCAGCTAAAACAATTATTATGAAAAACAAAATATTTTTATCCATTACAGAGGCAAAATACAATTAATGGGTGATACAAATAAGAACCAGCAGTGGCTTTTGAGCCACTGCTAGATGAGTGGGTTGAGAATGAAGCATCAGCTCACAGTTTCGCATATACAAGGTGTTACAGAATTGAACCAAAAAAGGCTTTCAGGGGTTACAGAGTTGTGTTAGGCAAGCACTTTGATACAGGATATTTATGGCCATTGAATTCATTGTGGTTTACAGTTACTCAAAATCAATAATGAGCCAGAATGCCACTGATAAAACTTCTCTGAATTGCTGCTACTTGCAGATAATCATGGCATGCAAAGCGAAAGACAGAATAGCCAAATGATGAGACTATAGAGCTCATACTTGTGTTCACATGGATGATCAGGTCTGAGCTTCAAGTCATAACAGGATAAGTTTATTGTTTTTAAATCCATAATTTGATTTATGTATCATGAGACACCACACACAATCAAATTCATGTGCTGATGAGTGTTGTTAAACTTAGTAGAGGAAATTAATTTTAAAGGACAGTATACACCACAAGCTTTGTTTATACATATATAGAAGTGTGATACTAGAGAAAGAATAGAGGAAATAAATGAGCACAAAGAAGAAACTGACAATGTAATCAAGCTATTATGAAACATGACCTACTGAATTTATATTTTAAAAAGGATAATAGGTGTTGTTACAAAGTATTAATTTATAATAAATTTGTTACTGAAAGACAGATATGAAAGTGCTTAGGAATAGCTAATAAGTAAAGTGCTTCGCTTATTTGCACATTCCGCATGAAAATTAGGGAATAGATTTTGCTATTCACTCCCTAAGTTGGGAGGATGTAAACAATAAAAACGAAAGAAAAAGAGAGGAAACCAAACTTTTTGTTCACATCTCAAAATGGAGCAAACTTCGGCACAACAAAGAAGAGGAAACCAAATGTACAATTTAAAATAGTGAGAGTTAAAGGTTGTTACACTACATCATTAAAATGTTCTTACTTGAACGCGTTTCGGGAGAACAGTTTGCTCTCATCGTCAGCATGTTTTCAACTGATTTTGCCGGTTATTGTCTGGGAAATGTGTGTGGCTAGTGGTGTTCTCTGTTGCTGGATTAATGAACCTCCAAAGGCTGCTGGGTGGCAGTAGTTCGAAATTCATTAGGTGATTCCTGTTTTTGACGATATGTATTTTTTCCCAGATATCCAATTCATTGCTGCTGTTGATCGGTTTTAAGAGTTTTATGTTTGGAATGATTTCATGGTTTGAAGACCAGAAATTATGTGCTACTACTGATTTATCTGTCTAGTTTTGTAAATGCATCTCATATGCTCTTAGTCTTATTTCAAGATTTCTTTTGGTTCTTCCTATGTATACCAGGTTACAGTCATTACAAACCATTTGATATAAACCAGCTGATTTATCGTTTGGGATAGGGTCTTTTGTTCTGTTGCATAGTAGTTTCTGTATATTGTGGTTATTCTGTGGAGACAGGGTGATGTTGTATTTCTTGAAAATCCTTTGAAATTTATGATGTGTCAAAGGGTAGTAAGTGAACTTCCTATATGCTTGTGGTTTTTGTTGTCTGAGTAAAGTAGTCATTTGTTGGATGTATTTCTGTCTTTCAAAATTGTTATCTTCTTATCTATTGTTTTTTTCTGGTAACCATTCATGGTGGCTATGTGGATAATGTGTTGGGATTCTTTCTGGTATTCCTTTTTCTCCAATGGTATATACTAACCTGTTTGTAATACTATTTAAAATTGCATGTTTGTGACTTGTAGGATTGTAGCTATTGTTTTTAATGTAATTTTCTGTGTGAGTTGGTTTCCTGTAAATGACGAACGTTAGTTTGTTGTGTGGATTATTTCTGATGATCCTGATGTCTAGGTAAGGTAATTGGCCATTTTCTTCTTTTTCTATTGTGAATTTTATAGATCTTTTTTGTAAATTAAATAATTTCAAAGCATCTTATGAAAGTTTTTTTGGGACAATAGCAAAAATATCATCTGCGTACCTATACCAGGTTTTGAATAGATGTGGAAAAGATTTAGTAATATGGCATTCAAAATGACTCGTATATAGTTCTGCTACAAATGGTGAAAGGAGGTTTCCCATAGTTAGACCTGTGGTTTGTTTAAAGATTTTGTTATGGAATGAAAAGAAATTCTGGTCCAGACATAATTTTGTTAGTTTTAAGTAATCTTCTGTTTGTGCTCTAGGTGTGCCATTGTTTAATATTCAAGTTTCTAGGAGTGGTAATAATTCTTCTTTTGGTATGCTTGGGAAGAGTGCAGTCACATCATATGATACCATCATGTCTGTGGGTGATATATTTATATCTGAAAGGTGACTGGTTAATTCTAATGAATGTTTTATACTTAGACTTTTGAACACAGGCATGGAGTTGAAGGAATTTGAAAGCCATTTTGCTTAGTTTATATGTGGGAGAGTTTATGTTGTTCACTATAGGCCTCATTTTGTTGCCAAGTTTGTGTATTTTTTGTAGTGCATATAACCTAGGTATGATGGGACAATCTGGTTTAATTCTGGATTTTTCGGCTTTTATTAATGTTTTCATTTCTATCAATGTGTTTTGGAGTGACTTAGTGCATTCTTTTAATGGATTTTTGTTGATTTCTATGTACTCTGGGCTATGGAGTAATTGCATAACCCTAGTTTCATAATCTTCTTGGTCTAATATCATTAACGTGTTTCCTTTGTCTGTTTCCTTGTCTGCTTTGGTGTATACTACAGGCTTTGACTTTAGAGATTTGATTTTTTTTTGATGTGGTATGCAGTGATATTTTTGGGCTTGTATCTGGTCCAATATTGGTTCACACTGTGATTTTATTATTCTTTTATCATTATCTGTTAGGTGATTGGAGGCTATTTTGATATCAGCAATGAAGTTTTCTGTTTCTTTGGTGAGGTTTATACAGGTTTTTAGGCCATTGTTCAAGACAGAATACTCAGTGCTGGTGAATGATTTTTTTGAGAGGTTAACTGCATATTGCCCTGTTGTGGGTTGAGGCAGTATTTTTAACACTTAAATGATTTCAGTCTAATTATATAATATAAAAAAAATATAATAACAGCCCGCCTTAAAGCAATATGTATAATATAATATATAAAATGTATATAACAGTCATTGTATTATGTTTATATTATTTTGTACATGTATAATAATGTTATGTGAATGTATTACGTAATTTAACAATGTAGGAGCTGTGAGAATAGAAGCTGAAAGTTGCTAACAATGAGGTAACCTTGAGACAATAATGAACTAGAAATTTTAATAATCTACTAGTAATTCTTGGAACAATAATGTAATATTTTAAAACAGTTTATAAATGGCCAATCAAAAACTAGAAAAGCTGAAAGTTAAATAAAAGTGTTCTATTGGAGTAAAATTGGCCAATCAGAGACTTGAAATAGAGAAATTTACAAATTTAAGCAGTAAACGCCAGTTGCTAATAGGCAGCGTTCCCAACCAGACGCTAGATGGCAGCGTACCTGAGCAGTTCATTCGCTCGGTACATAATCAGTGTGAGACGAAAATTCATTACGGCGAGAATATTATAAAGTTTACGTGTTAAAAAGTGCAAGTAGTTAATAAATAATCTCACAGCTCCCTATATAAGTGAAGTGTTATTGAAGGATTAATAAAAGGAGTGAAGTAAAAATTATAATTTGTGTAAGCCTACATTCTTTAGCCACATCACCCCCTGCTAAGAGATACATGTTTCTACAAATCAATACTGACGCAGCCGAGGCAAACATAAATATATATATATATATATATATATATATATATATATATATATATATAATATTTAAAGAAACATAAAAATACAAAATTGATTCCCAAACGTTGGGGCAAAGGCGACTGAAAAGTGAACGTTGGGGCAAAGGCCACTGGAAACTTTTTACCATACGTGGGGCAGTTACTTCATCAAGTTTAGTTCCCCAACAGTGAAATATAATACTTCTTCAAATTGGCTTTCCAACAGTGAGGCAATCAATCTTCTTCAGGGTTCATTGTTCTGGTTGTGTTTATATGTTGCCTTCGGTTTTTGGTTATGTCTAGAGGATTTTTTCCGGTGTTCCAGGGAGTTTTTTTGTTTGAATATTAGGTTGTTTAGTTTCTTTTTTAGTTTCATTGTTTTGGCACTCATTTTCTTACTAAGTATCATAAGGAAATTTGACCGTAAATTTTCCCATAAGGGAAAATATAGGATTCCCTAAAAATGGGAACCCTATAAATAAATTTATGGGAAAATTTATAGTCTAATTTGCTTTGACATACATAGAAAAGACATACCCAGATAGCTACATTAAAAATGACAGCTACAACTCCAGGGAACACAAATATTCAATAATAAACAGCCTTACCTTCAGATTGGTAAACATACTGATGAACACACAAGAATGCAACAAAGAATACAAGAAGATTCTGGAAACCATACATAAAAATGGCTTCAACAAAGAGATAGTAGACAGGTAGATAAAGAAATAAAAAAAAAAGAAACAACATACAAAGAAAATAACCACACTAAGCAACATCAAAACAAAATTAAAAAATTTAAAAAAATCACTTTCCACCCATGGAGACCTTTCAGAAATTCACAAAAATATTCAAAGAATATGGTGTAACCCCCAGTTAACAAGCATTGCTTAAAAAACCTACTCAGGACTAACACAAAGCACAAAATTCCAGTGGGAAAAACTTCTGGTATTTATGAAATTGAATATCAAGACTGCAAGAAAGTATATATATAGAAAACCAGGAATAAGGTCAGTCCATAACCATGTATGAACTTAGCACTTCAATAAATAAATAAATAAGTAAACATAGAGAAGACAAAGAGGGTTACAGACACAAGGTTTAAGGAACACATGAGAAATGTGAGATATAAACAAATGGAGAAATCAACAGTTGCAGAGCACTTTTAGTCCACAGATCATCAGCTGAGAGAGTAACCAAAGCTCTTAGAGGCCTTTGGAAAACCAGCAGAACTCTCCATTTGGGAAAAATTATTCAATCATAAGAATAAGCACAACATATTAAACTTGATGACCCATATGAAAAGTATCTCATTGTACAGCACCTCCAGCAGGAAACACCATCTACAAGTCACAGGAGGAAGCATGGTAGTGAATCTAGGCCAATGATGTTCGGTGCAGAAAGTGAAGCTAGAGTAATAAAAACTCAATTTGTGCATATAAATGTTAAATAAACTTCACTATGGTTTCCCAAAAAATATTTATAAAAATGTGAAATATAGCTAAATTTAGTGCAAAAATGTTGATAAAGTAATACATAATAATTTATATAGTTAGCAAATATGTGGACTTCTTTCAAAAAAGGTATTAAAGTCATAAATCTGATGATGTGTTAATTTACTGTTAAGATTCTGTTCTATTTAATCTGCAGTTACAGATAAATGAGTGCTAACATTTTTAAAACAAATCTGTTTATCAACTAACATTTTAACATCTCTGCTTATTCTTAAATTGTGCATGATTGTCTTCCCATTTTCCTTCACCAAAGCTCCCCCACCTGTGTCCCTGGATGTTGCTGAGAAAGATGAAAGTCCAGAGCCCTGGAAAGAGGTTCATGTACAACCAAAGGGAGATATTCCCAAAACAGGTAAGTCTTACACTATAGAACAAAAAATAAAAACATAGAGTTTCAAGAAAAAAATACCGTAAATATATTCTGTAATAACTAGCAGTTCTTGACAAAATGTGCAGCAGAACGTACTTAAGGGCAGTATGGGACATAATTAGTTTATAATCATTACTGAGGTTATAAAGAAAAGAAGGAATAAAAGAAAGTTCTCTTTCTTATAGTTCACGGGCAAAGAAGGGCCATAAGAAGAACACTAGAAATGAATTTACATGGAGCATGTATCTTATTGTTTTTGTGCAACTTGTAACCATGCATTTAGTAAACTTGAAAGTGATTGAATTGTGATCATTTTCTTTGGTAATCCACAGTGCATTTCAGCAGTGCGGTATGTGAGATCTTAATGAGTGTACACTATCAATCCATACCTGTTACATCCTCTGCATCTTACCCCTCAGAGCTTCTATTTGTGTCTGTGTATTTAAATAAACACTTCAAATTTACCTATTTGTGAAAATTTAAAAATCTTTAATTTTCTCTCAGTATTTTTAAATTTTTTACTGTAGGTTTTATTCCCTGAGTGAAACCAGCACTCAAAATTTGTGTTTTGCCTTTAGCAGTACTGCATATATTCATTTGTAATAATTATTTTGTTCTTTGCCCAAAAACTGCTCCAAACTGACAATTTAAAAACAAAAATTAAGTTCTGAATCTTTTCCAAATGCATAAGCTTTACAAAATAATGCACAGATTTTGGGGTACATATACAAACAATGTTTCAATGTGGCCCACCACACATGTTAATATCTATTATTCATCCATTGAAAATTGACCAGAAAGATTTTGTTTACAGTTTTATTATATGCATAAATAAATGCGTGTATACAATCTCTGTCAATCTGATCATGTTACACCATTATTCAAATTACTGCATTGGCTCCAGCTTAGGGAACAAAGAACATTGCATTCCTTATATTTCTGTAACAACTCTTTCATTCTCACATTCCGAACTATGTAAATGTTCACTTTAAGTACCTTTCTGACTGTTTTAATGGGAAAACATCAGTCATTAAACTCTTTCATTCTTGTTATACCTGTTCATCATACAACCTTCTATTCATCATTTACCATAGCATTAACTTGTCTTTGGAATTACCTGCCAGAATACTTAAGGGACTGTTGGAAGAGCGTTATAGAGTTTAATAGGAAAATTAGGGAATTATTTATAATTCTACTTAATTTGTTGCTGTATTATAATGATAAATACATTGCAACATTCAGTTATTATTACTATTATTTTATGTGCTAGCAACTAATATTTCAAATTTAAATATTAAACCATTTACAGTAATTCTTTTTACCTATATGAATTTTATATGTAAAAGCATTTGGTTTTCATTGTTTGTTTTCTTTATTTTAATAAGTTTGTTAGACCTTTGTATATTTATGTTTGTATTATATTTTTGTTTGGTTTAATACCTTTGATAGACATTTATATGTTTATATTTTTATTATGTTGTATTAAATTGTGTTGCCTTGTAGCATGGAGAGAAGGCCACATGACCTTTACTCATATCAGGATAAATAAATAAATTATGTAATACTATTCAAATAAAGATATTTATATAGGAGTCATTCCACATCAAACCAAACACACATAAAACACCACTTTCTCTAAATTTTCTGAACTTTAGTTTACTTGTTCCACATATAAAATAAGTGGACAGATATTTTATATTTTGTGGAAAATTAAATTATTTTAGGATTTACAGGGCACTTAACATTTTTCTTATATATGCACAACGTTACATAAAAGCAATTTATTTCCGGAACACAGAATGTCGAAAAAAATTCCCAAAGTACCAATCACTGATAACAGTGATGGTGTGCTACAGAGTAACAATGCTGTGAATAATTCAGAAGTGGTTTTGAATATAGTAATCATTTTGAGGAATATACAGCAATGTGAAAGCAATCCCTGGTACCTTTGAGCTAAATTCATTTATTCCAACAGCCAATAATGGATAAATAATCAGATGGTGTTCATTTGAGCCTGAAGGGAAAAAAGTGTGCATTTAAATTGTATTTAAGTTGCTTCTCATAGCATAAGATTGAATGTTTTAATGTTTCTCAACTGTATGCCAAATTTAACAGTTACATGTGAACAAACCAGTGCAACTAAAGTGCTGTGAACAATAATTGACAAGGCATCCAATGACAGACTGCTGCTACTGCTACCACCACAGCCGCCACCACCACCACCACCACCACCACCACTCCCCAGCCATACCGCGCTGCAATTCTGCTATGTACTTTCTAAGCTATTTTACTTAAAATTAAGTTTACAGGATCCCATTCTTTGTTTTATGCAAATGTATACAAAAAACTACAAGGAATTTATTTATGATTTTTATAGAAATTTAAACTTGCGGTTGGTAGGGATATATAGTTTTTAAGTGTTGGATTTGAAAAATTGATGTAAATAATTAATTATATCAGTTATAATAAATATCAGGTAAAAGATTAAATATTAAATTTTGCATTGCACTTTATAACATAATTTTATCACTTATCGCCTGTGAGATATTCTAGTTTAAATGTAGAGAAGTGTGCCGCTTTTCACAAGTTGGATTGTGCAATATTTCTTTAAGTTATTGTGATTTTAATAATCCTTTGTTTTTATAATCCATGGACAAAATTTGAGGTGAATCGGAGCCATGATGGTAAAATTTTGTGAAAATTTGTGTGACTTGATGTGGAATGACTCATAGCGTGATGCAGTAAACAAAAAACTCTTCCAAGAATGAAATACATGCTTGTACACAAAGCTACAATGAACACATACAAAGAATAATTTCAGAGAGAATTTTAAGAGCAGCTATAAATGGGGGAGAGCAGGATTTATGCTTAAAAATAACAAAAAGTGGAAAAATGACTTTGTTTTGTTTTTTGGTTGAAATTACTCCTTTGTGTATTAGAAACTTGGCATAATTCATTTAAACCGCTTCTGCCACTCTTATCACATCAGGCAGCCATTTTTACAGCAGCATTTTTACAGTATCTTAATAGATTAGTTATATTTACAGCTCTTTTTCTGAGATGATTGTTTTTACATTTTGCATCACAGAAAAATTTTCAGCTTCAACAAATGTAAAGTTAAAAGTATTTTGTTTTCACATGCTCTTTAAACCGTAACGACCATTTCCTTATTAAAAGGTACCCAAATCAAGTGGTTAGAAAGAGTATATAAGGCAATAGTGAAAGCAAAAATACTCTATGGGATTGAGGTTTGGGGATATGATCAAGGGTGGCAAGGAGTGGATTTAATATTTAGAAGTTTTGGTCATTTAATTTTGGGTTTACCGGCTGCATCACCGAAGGGAGTAACATTGTGGGAACTAGGGAGATCAGGAAGTAAAGGGTTAATAATTGAAAGATTGATAAAGCTTTGGTATCGGGTTAGAGCTTTGGATGACCAGAATATTGTAAAACAATGTATGATTATGCAAGAGAAATTGCCAGTGTCTGATAATTGGGCCTTATCTGTACAAAAGATTATTGATGAAATAGGTATGGGGAATGTATGGAGAGAGAGAGAGAGAGAGAGAATTATTAGGAGGAAGTTTCTGGAAGGAAATCAGACAGAGAGTTGAGGATATCAATATACAAAATATCTTTAGCAGTATTAGGGACAAGAGAACCTTGGTTTTGTACAGGCAAATTAAAAAAGATTGGGTCAGGGAAAAGTATGTTGAAGTGTACAATAAATTTGAAAGGGAAGGGTGGGCATGGTTTAGATCTGGAACAATGAAGTTAAGGGGAATGAAAGGGGGAATGGATCCACAGAAATGTCCATTATGTGGGGAAATTAAGAATGACCTACATTTTATCTTGGATTGTAATGAGATTAAACAATGGAGAGATCAATGGATACCAGTTGGGTGGTTGAAATTACCGAGACCAATAATTAAAATGAGAATTGAAAAGCTTAAAAATACAGAAGAGATTATAAAATTGGGTAGACTATTAGGAAAGACTAAACAAAAATGTAAGAGAGGAATTTCAAAATTATAAAATTGTATATTTTGCAAGGATGCCTATCAAGTAAATTGGTATATTTAATAAATAAGTGTATTTTACATGTAGATAGTTAGGAACCTGGTGTATAATGTGATAATAACCACAGTGTGTACTACATTTGCACCAGGTGCAACTCAAGTATATATATTGTGTATTAGAAAGGAAGAGTTGGTATATTTATATGTAATAGAGATAGTTTTAGATAGTTAAGACAGTTCATGTATAATGAAAGTGAAATAAATTCATTCATTCATATTAAAAGGTACTCATTTAAGTAGAGAATTAGCTTAAAAATTAATTGCCAGGAAATTAATAAGATAATATTTTATTAAATAATTAAATTTCTCTATATGTTTCAATATTTTGAAACTAGATGCTAGGGTACCATCCTCATTAACACACTACCATTGGAGGTAATGGACATCACCCGCTGGGTGCAACCAGCTAATAAATGGGTCCAGCCAATACTTGGTGGAAAGAATCCCCATACGGGGAGCATTGAAACAACAACAAATGTTAAGTAATGATATAAGAAATTTGCAGTAAAAAAATTTAATCAATGTCATAAAATTAAAGGGGCTGAAGCATTTAAAGTAATTGAATAGAACAAATAGAGCATAACTTCTAAACTCTAAAGGTTGGTTCACAATAGCTCGAGCAAGGTAACCAAAACAAGAAGGAGAACAGGAAGCAATGCAACATTAAAAATGTTGGTTCACAGTAGTCCAGTAATGAGAATGGAAATGCATATTGATGATCATATCAATCACAAAGTGGAAAGTTGATTTTCCACATTGTGATTTCATTTGTTTTTAACTGACCAATGATATTTTTTCACCTGCTTCTAATTCAGCCAACATAATGCGGATCAGCCAAACATCAAAATTTGATAGAGTGAATATTATACAAATACATTACATTTCCAATTCCTTTAATCATACCAAGCTTTCATTCCTTTATTTCATGGTGTCATGTATTTAATGACATCCTACATTAAAATTGTTTATTCTTCGTTAAGTTCTACCGGTTTTTGCTGTTCTTTGTAGTTTTTGCTATTGTTTTTAGGCAGTAGCCACTTCTGAGTTGCATATAAACAAACTACAGATGATCCATTCACTAGAAGAACCAATAATCAATGAACCTGTGGGTGTCAGGATCTGAGGTTAGGATGCACATTATGCTAGAATTTCTTCCAGTTTCATGTTTCCAGCTTGCGATTACAGAGAGCACTGGTGGCTGTTTCATGTCATAGCCGCCTAGAATAATCACTACAGTGAAGAATCTATATGCACAATATGGATCTAATATGCCATACCCGGGAACATGAATGAGAAAGTTAAAACTTGACCAAATCTTCTTTCTCGTTCCCGGGGACTTGAAAAGCTTCCCATCAATTGGGAACGCTCCCATTAAAATACATGTATTTCAACTTTGTTATTCTCATTCTATTTACTGTTTTCTTGGTGGTTGTGAACCAGCCTTAAGAGGTATAGACATGAAATTGAATGGGATAAAGCACTTGAATATTCCACTATGCCTGCAAAAATTATAATTATTCAGTTAGTTTACAATGTTATTCACATATTCTCACAGCCAGATGTCACTTGACAGCAATTTATAAATTTTTCTCTACAAAAAGAATACTTCTAGCTTTAGTAGTTCAAAAAGTTAAATATTAAGGTGTATGCCTTCCCCTTAAGCACTGAAATGGAAAACATAAGAATAATTTCAAGAATACTGTAGCACAATACTTCTAATATTGTTGTCTACCTCAGCTGCAATTTGAAGAAATTAAAGCATTTAGCACTGAAAAAAGGGGGTGCAAAGTAATTAAGTAGAATGGTAATAACTTTAGGATGGAGTCTTATAATTATTACGACAAATATCCTTTACCATTCACTTGATCTTGATGAAAATAAAAACTAATATGTATCATCCAAATGAGGAAAAGATGATTAACTTGCAAATATGGGTGAAAATTGTGAGTGTTTGCTAGTGGTGGTTTTTAGACCTACATATATGTACAAATTGTAATTTTTACAGCATAACATAGAAGCATGCTTATGTGTGTATTACCTCTTAAGTTGCCTACAGCTCTCAATCTTTGCATTAAATTGTTTTCAAAGCAGTGAAAACCATTTTATGGGCAGGTCATAAATCCTAAATAATGCTTTCAAAACAATGCTCAGATTTAGAAAGCAAGGTTCAACTTGTATTTGTTCCTTAATGATTAATAGGATATGAAATCACATTTTGTATAGATAAGTTTATTTGCCTATAGACATACAACATGTTTCAAGCATTGTCACAATCTAATATACATCAATCATACAAAATTATTTATTCTATATTTATTATTCAAATTATAAATCAATGATTTAACATATAAAATAATTTAAATTCTATGTTATACATTACTATAACTCATCAATTCTATAAATATGAAGTTGCATCTTTCATTACAATTATTTCAGAAGCAAGCAGATTGATTTAAAAAGTTAACTTTTTCAGGAGATTTCTGGAAATAACGATAAGCAAGAAGATATTTTAATAATCTTAGTTCCAACAAATGTGCATAATATTTTGCCATTATGACCAGTTTCTATAATTTTATAGTATAGCACCAATGCAAAAGTATTTCCAAGAGCTGCTGCGAATGTGCATCTATTTTTACTTCTGGATACTTTTAATGAACACTTCTGTGCAGTGTACTTATTTCTTCAAAAGAAGCTGACAGTAGTAGATCAATCAATTAAAACATCAGGAAAACAAGTATGTTCACTTGATATTCAGAACAAACAGGTTTTTTACTTACAAGTGTGCAATTCCATTGGTAATTGAAAAGCTGCTCCCAGATATGTTATTACAGTGATAGACGTATATGTTTAATGGAAAATGCAGTATTATAGACTGTGCAAAAATCTTAACCTCAGGACATTAAATGCGACAGTATTAGTTTCAGGCTGCTGAATGAAAGTGAATATACACTCTCATAATTATATCATTTGTAAAATAATTATATTGCTATTAATACATACAAAGCATCAAGCTTTTTTTTTTTTGCCAGATATTCAAGGGGAAATTTCATAAGCATGTCTATAGTGTTAAACCTCAAGTTCATTTTTCTCAAAACTTATCCATTAAATATAAGATTTAACTTCATATGGAACCCAATATTACTAATTTTAATTTTATGCAAAGAATATTTGGTAAAACTGCATATTGATAACCATATTGTATCTTGAATCCCTCATGACTATTGTAGCCTGGCAAGATTCCAAAAATGCAACTCAGAATTGGTTCTGTGCGCAAGTGCTGTCCACATAATACTCTGAGGAAATATAGTTATATTTGGGTAGTAGCTGCTTTACATATTCTCATTTTCTGAAGAAAAAGTTTTATTAGAAAGGAAAAAAGAGGAATGCTAAAACACAATAAGGTAAAGGCAATAAGAGAGAAACACAATGAAGAAATGTGGATAATTATGAAGAGTATTTACAAGAAAAATAGAACAGGGAATGACATTATACCAAATGAATGGAAAACATATTTTGAAAGTTTGTTTGGAGTGAGAATTGTTAAAAGTAGTGAGTTGATTTTGAATAAAAGCAAGGATTGAATGTTTAGATAATGAAATTACAAGTAGTGAGATTGAATATCAAACTAGAATTTTGAAAAAGAATAAGGCAGTAGCTATAGATGGAATTCCAGGGTAATTTTGGAAAATGTTTTATGAGCCGTGCGTTGGGTGGAGTATACTGACAAATTTATTTAACAAGGTGAAAATTAGTTAGATAATCCTGAAAATTGGAAAACAAATGTGGTTGTACCACTATTTAAGGGAAAAAGTATGGGAAATTTTACAAGAAACTGGGATGGGGAGCTGTGGAAATTTGGAGACCAAAGTAGAGTAAGGCTTTGGAAGGAAGTTAGGCAGGAATTGAAGATATAGATAGACAAGAGATATGGGCTAGTCTTAGAAATAAGAGTTCTGTAAAACTATATACAATAATTAAAAAGGATTGGGGAAGGGAGAAATGTGTGGATTGTAATAAATTTGAAAGGGAAGGATTTGCATGGATGCGATCAACAGCACTATTTTTAAAGAGTTTGGGAGGAGATAATAAGGAAGGGTGCATTATGTGTGGGGAGCTAGAAGAAATACTTAATTTTTTATTAGAATGTGACAGGTGAAGAGATGGAGGAAGGGTATATAGGAAATAAAATGGGACAAATTGCAGAAAGGAATTGTAGTACTTAAAATGTTAACTGATATGGGGAAAAACAGGAATAAAATGATGTGAGAATATTTGGGAAAAGTAAGGGAGAAATGGATTAGAGCAGTTAAAAAAGTTGAGATATGAATTGATAAAATAGTTAAAAAATGAAATGTAAATAGTTGGAGGGGGGACCCTTCCTTATACAGTTAACCCTGGGGTTGTGTGTAAGTAAGCCTTGTATAGATGGATGTTAGACTTATTAGATTGTAAATCTAGATTTAGCACTTTAGTTGTAATTATAAAAAAATGTTTCTATTGTTTTGCTTGTATTTGTATATTTATGACAATAAATATTCAATTCAGTTCAATAGTAATTGAAACTAAAATGTCATCAATCCACTCTCAATTTCAATGTGTTAAAAAGTTTCACTGTTTATAATCACTTCCAGTAATTTAGCATATGATTTTTGTGTTGTTAAAACCTCTCATTCTTCTACAGTGTATCCAATTTATTAAATGTAGGCTTTTAACAAATCAGCTTCACATGCATTATCATTTCATTCTTCTTATGCATTAAATATGATTTCATTTGCAGAAATAGATAAGCCAGAAGCAAAAGAAGATCGAGCAAAACCTGCAGAAACACATCCAAAGAAGTTAGCAGATCTCGAAGCTAAAATTGCATCATCTGCTTCAGAAGCTGTTAGTGTCTATGAAGAAGCAGCAAATACACTCAGTGGTAAATGTTATTGTGATATGCATACTTATCCATTATAGTGCATGATATAGAACTTCAATTTTTTCATAGCTATCTCCACCTTGGGAAGGAGATGTCAGAATAAGCCTAAAAGCAGCTGTCACTTGAGCGGTTCCAGAAGATTGTATTATGTGTAACCAAGTTGTCTACCATAGCTTACCCTTAGACTGACTGAAAGATTGTAAGGTGAGCTATAGAGAAAGTAAAAAAGAAAATCCTGTAGGCCAGCACTTATGAAACTGAATCAAGCAGAATTTCTCATTTCAGTATTTTTAAATGGAGCAAAAGAAGATACGTAATTTAATTGAGAATTACAGAGCAAGAATAATTTATTTTGCTGCAGGTGAAGAATTTTTGTTTTGCTTATGGTTATAAGTAATAATCGTGGCGTTTTCAGCTAAACAAATATTTGATAATGCATTCTAAACACTGTGCAATATTTTGTTTATTTAAAGGTTTAGGCACTGCTTATTGAAATTAAAATAGTATTGGTAATGCTCTTATGGCTGTATCAAGGATTATCCCATTTGATCTCTCAAATCCCATCATAATCTTTAAATGTGTCAATGACTATGTTGAAATGAGTTCAAACCTAGACAGGTGAGAAATATACTGTTAGCAGTGTTTTCAATCCCAATGCTGGTCTTAGCCATGTGGTGGGGAATCTTGCAGACATGTCAAAGGATCTCAATAAAGAAGATCATGTGGTAATAGTAGGGGGACCTGGAAATAGTTTGGATAGGAATCTCAATTATTCAATTGAGATGGATATGAACTACATTGCTGATGCCAGTAGCCACACAAATGTGAGCTTTGTGAATCTCTTCTGGAGGCATGACAAGCCTTGGATTAACAAGAAGGTGAGGGTGGTTAATCGAAGACTTGATCAGTGTCTTGGTAGAGAGGGAACAGGCCACATTAGAATTATAGATGCATCATCCATTGAGAGGAATGGTTATACTACACATGGATTGCATTTATGCGCTCATGGCAAGGATATGCTGATGCACCTCATTCCTGAGAGCATTTCATGTACATCCATGGGTAATACCAGTAATATTCCTGCAATTATTAACAGTAGAGTCTCCCTTTTTTAGGCTAAATAAGTGATATGGAAGGACATTACAAGTAATTGAAACAGAGAAATTAGACAAATATTGCACATAATCAACAAAAAGACATTACTCATTAACAGTATTTCATCAAAATATTCAAAGTTTAAGAAATAAAATCTCTGAGTTATTAATTAGTTTCAAAAATGATAGTAAAAACCCAGATATCTTATGCATAACGGAACATCACATGGACAAACAGCAAATGTTACATATCTCAATGGAAGGCTACAACAGAGCAGCATATTACTGTAGAAAAAAACTTTCTAAAGAAGGTGTGAGTATCTTGGTTAAGAAAAACATACAGTTTGACGATATTGATCTGGATAAATACTGTATAGAACAAACATTTGAGTGTTGCGCGGTTCATATAAAAATGCCAGACAATGAACTAATTATATTAACAGTATACAGAGTCCCAGCTGCCAATTTTGAAAACTTCCTATACAATCTGGAAGCCATTCTAAAATATCTATTCAAGCCTAAAATTGAATTCATACTTTGTGGCGACTTAAATATATACTTCATAAAAGACAGCAACCAAAAGGAACAAATTTGTTCATTATTAAGAACATACAACCTTATGCATACAGTCAAGTTTCCAACTAGAATTCCAAAAAATTCCAAAACAGCTATTGATAATATTTTCATAGATATGTCTAAAAATGAGTACCATGAAATCCAACCTTAACTAATGGACTTTCAGACCATGATGGACAGTTGCTTAAAATCAATTATAACATTCCCTATTCCAAAATAACAAATCATGTATCCAACTACTGGGTCATTAACAGTGAGAACATAAAACTCTTTAATTACCAGCTTTCAGTACAATCCTGGGAAGAAATATACAAAAAGAACAATATGAATGACAAGTTTAACTACTTTATAAATACTTTCATAAGGATTCATAACTCAAGTTTTCCATCTCATGTAAAGAAAATTATTAACACCCCTAGAAATGGCTGGTTAACACAAGGTATTAAGATATCCTGCAAACACAAAAGAGAACTCTACTAGAGAAAGCAATTGTGAGAAAGATAGACAACACTATAAAGAATATTGTAAAATTTTAAAAAAGGTATAAATGTAGCTAAAAAAAACTCTGCTATGAAAAGCAGATAGAGTCCTCAAATAACAAGCCTAATACAATATGGAAAATTATAAAAAAAGAGACTGTTAAACATTCACACAAAAAATGAAATAAAAGAAATTAGAGTAAATCATATCACCACAAAAGAACCACAAGAAATAGCAACATTATTTAATGAGTATTATATTGAGTTAGCAGAAAATTTACTGTTACAGTCCAAAGAACATGCGGAGGACCTTATTTCATATTTGAAAAAAGAAAGCTTAGAACAGCCTATTTGTACAGAAATAGTACCCACAAGCACGATAGAAGTAAATAAAATGATAAAATCTCTCTAAAGCAAGAATTCATCGGGTTATGATGAAATAACTACTAAGACATTAAAACTATGCGCCGATAAAATCAGCAAACCTTTAAGTCATATATGTAACTTCTCCTTTGTAACAGGGACTCTTCCTGACAGGCTAACATATTCTATAGTTAAACCACTATACAAGAAAGAGCCAAAGTCACAACTGTCGAACTATAGACCAGTATCATTACTAACTGCTTTCTCCAAAGTATTTGAAAAACTTATGTTAAAACGAATATGTCACCACCTAATTAAAAATAATATTTTAGCAAAGGAGCAGTTTGGATTTAGGAAAAATATGTCAACCAATGATGCCACTTTCAATGTAACAAATGAAATTTTTAAATCACTTTATAATAAATGTAATACACTAGGAATATTCTGTGACCTATCAAAAGCATTTGACTGTGTAAATCATAACATACTCTTATCAAAATTATCATATTATGGCATTAAGAATAAAACATATCAACGGATTGCATCTTACCTATCAAACAGACATCAAAAGGTCATAATAAATACTGCAGATAATTCCAAAATATATTCCAAATGGTCAGAAATAAAGCATGGTGTTCCACAAAGTTCGATTTTGGGACCATTATTGTTTGTAATATATGTCAACGACCTCTCCAGAGTAATAAATGAACATGCTCACCCAGTTCTCTTTGCAGATGATACAAGTATTATAATTAAAGAACACATCAGCTGCCTCTCAGAGTTATCCAACAGCATTTTCAGTGTGGTAAATAATTGGTTCGATAGTAACAAAATTCATATAAACTTTGAAAAAACTAAGTATATCAATTTTTGCACAAAAAATAAAAGTATTGCAGACATAAGAATTGAACATGAAGGCAATGAAATTACTGAAACTTGTAGAATAAAATTTCTTGGTCTTATTGTAGATCATAATATGAATTGGAAAGACCATATTGACTACATCCTACCAAAACTAAGCTCTGCATGTTTTTCAATTAATTCATTTTACAAATAAAAGCATCCTAAAAACAGTATATTATGCTTATTTTCATTCAATTATGACTTGTGGAATAACATTTTGGGGAAATTCAGTAGATGCAAAAAAAATGTTTCTTTTGCAAAAAAAGGTAATAAAAATAATGACAGGTGTAAATAAATCAACTAATCGTAAACTACTATTCAAAACATTTGGAATTCCACCATTAGTCTGTGAGTATATTTTAGCTATACTTTTACCATGGTTGACCACCCAGAAATGTTCATAAAAATTTAGATATACACAGCAAACAAACCAGAAATGGGCAGGACTTACACAGGCCAAGCAATAACCTACAAGTACTCCAAAAAGGGGCTTACTACAATGGTATAGTATTATTTAATTCACTTCCATCATATATTAAGGAACTGAAAACTAATAAAAATAAATTCAAGTTAGCATTAAAAAGATATCTCATCACTCACACCTTCTATGCAGAGGAGGATTTCTTTCATTCAAAAAAATAAGTGACTATAAAATGTTACCAAATTTTATAACTACATTAAGTATAAATAATATTGTTTTAAAATTTTTTAGCTCTAACATACTCTACATAAGATTTGTAAGAACTACAATTTATTTACATACAAGTACACAATGTAATTATGTATTTATGACGTAATCTACATCCTAGAGTAGACTAGCTTTCTTTAAGCTGGTCTAGCTCATTATAGGGTCTACAGATTGAGATGTTATGTTATGTTACAGATTAGGAAATGGCTCCTATTCCTGAGAGCATCTTAGCATATAGTATATCTGATTGAGATGTTCTTTTAGGTAATTGTACCCAGTTTTCAGTCTGAAGTTTGCTTCTGCCTCCTTTCTGTAAACATTCTTATATAATTTCCACTTATATTTTGTCTATTGATAGTTCTGTTATTTCTTTGAGTATGTATTAACCATTTTTCGAGTTGCAATTTGTTTTACAGATTATGACTGGATTGTGTTTTGGTTTGTATGGAATGTAGTACCATTCTTGGCCAGCTTGTTCCCTGTTTTATTCCCATTCAAGCCTGTGAGGGTGTCCACTGAAAAACTGGTCTCTTGTTCAGTGCTTGTAAGTGTTTTAGAGCTTGTTTTATGTTTTGGATAGGTATAGTTTGTGTATGTTCATTTGATGATATTGTTTGAATTGTCTTCAGATTTTCAGTCAGCCAGGATAAAAACATTGTTAGGTTTTGGAACTGGCAGGAAAATAGCTTCTGTTTTGTCATTAATGCTACTCATATATGGGGCCTGGGAGAATGTTGTGAAAAGATGGAGTAAACTCCAGATCCAGCTCAGCTTATCTTTTTAAGGGCATTAGTTCTAAGACCACATTTCTTAGTATTGGTATGTATTTTTAGTATTTCTTAGTTAGAGTCCCTTTCTTACTCCTCTCTTGTAGTTTGTGTTCATGATGAAGTCCATTGGATGACTTGCTTCTTGGTACTGTCAAGGTTGTTGAGAATTTCTTATTGTTCTACTCTGTTCGTACTAGCGTATACTGGTTTAGTTGCATTTTAAGATGAGCTCTGTGAGTTTCTATTTTTTTTGTTTTTTTTTTTAACTAAACTTGCTTGTAGTGAACTCATTTTTAGTAATGAGAAAACTTCTTGTATTTTCATTTCTGCTGTATGGTTGCTGGTGTATAGTTATGGAGCTGCTGTTAGGGTAGACTTTGCTGTTCTGCTGAATAGATATAATACATTAGGTCATATTTTCTTTAATACATTGGTCTTTCTTTTGATGCTGTTACTACAATTCGTTTTCTTGCTTGATGACAGGTTTTATGTAGGTTAATCATGTCTTAAATACCACTGAGTTCCTATTAGTCTTTTCATAACTCCTAATCTTTTGACCATATTGGATATTTTATTTGCATGGTCTACAAAGGTTTGTTTGTTTTTAGATCAATACCTAGATATCATATTTCTTTGCTTAATCATCTCTATATGTTTTATGCTTTGTTTAAGTGAAAATATTCAATACAACCATTATGTGAAGAATAAATTAAGATTGTAACATGAATACTGAAACAGAAATGAAATATATTACCAAAATTAACTGCAAATATAAACTCCAATAAATGTAGTAATAATTTTGTTTCTTGCATCATCTCTTAGCTAATACATATGTCAGTCCAAATATACAAAAGGAATGTAAAAAACCAATTATAAAAGCAATGCCTAATTGAAGAACTATTTTTTAATTTTGATGGATTCAAATCAGAAGTTATCTTAAGTATAAAGCATACCAAGAAATTTTGTGCCAAGTTAAGCAAAAAACCTGTGACATCACAAATAAATTTATATTTAAAGAGCATAATTTCTGTATTATGTCCAAACATTTAATGTTTTACACTACCCCCCCCCCCCCCAAAGTCAAAACTCGTATAATGTGATTCAAGGAAACAACTTCTCAAGCTCGATTTACACATGAAGCAACATTGTTTGATGATTCAGTTTAATGTATGGCTCAAAAGGCCTTATAAGAAATAGTGCAAAATTATGTTTAATTCAGTCGTATCAGTTGGCAACCAGTTTCCTCATTAATATAGATGACTTCTGACATGGTGAAAACCAAATAGACATGAAATCTGTTAATCATATTCCCAGTTTTTTCCTCTCCCCCCCTTTCTTTTTCATTTGTATATCCCCTTTAACTTCTAGTGTCATACTTGGAGCTTTTACTTGAGAAACAACTGGTGGTTAAAGCTGAATAAATATACCTAGACCATTTTATATCTGTATATTATTTATTGAATATTTTGTAAAATGCAAAGCCTTGTACAATTTATTTTGTTATATTCATGAAAACTTATAAGTTTGCCCTCTTGACGTATTTTTATTTCATATGTTATGTTTTATTCATATCTAATTTCAGTAATGTATGGTTGCTATGTGATTATTGAAAATTTTAGTATTTAATATTTGGATGTGCAAAGTATGATTACAATGGCAAAAATATAATTATTAATCATAATATCTGATTGGATGACAGTAAGAAATTAGGAATGGGAAGTTGATAATTGACAAATCACAGCCCAGCATCCCTTTCTGATATCTCTACTGCTCTACCCACATTACCACTAGCATAAGGTTCTTTCACACCCAATATAGAATGTGATGCTAAGGACTATAGTAGTTAAAGACATCCATAAATAAATAAATAAATAGCATAAGGAACGTTGAGGTGAATGTATGCACATTTGTGTGTCTCCACTAATTGAAACAAATATTAATTTTATTGACATTCATTGCCTTTTAAACAGTATTGTAAATATAATCTACTATGTTTAAGAATTAGTTGTTGAAGATCTTTGCATGCATATATATCTTAAGCAGATTAATCAATTACAAATATTTAATTCATAGACGCAAATCGTGTTAGAATTTAGTAGAGTGCGCAGCTAGCCTCCTGAATTTGTACAATGACTTCCACACATTCCTTGTGAAGTGACCTTGGAGAAGAACATCTCAACCACACAAGACAAATAATGAGTTTTACAGGCTTGGCGCAAGATTTAGTCATGCAGATGCAAGTTGTATGTCAACATCCAGGGCAGTCATAATCTGCCTTTGGCAAATATTCAGAGAAGGCTAGTGCAGGAAGTTTCCACCTTTGGTATCATCTACATCGAAACGAGAGGCCAAGCCTACTAGATCAAGGGACCCACAAGAAGCTCCCTCCCCAGCAACAGAATTGACCCTCCACCACACATCATTATGTTGAACTATGAGTTTTTAATCCTGGCTTTAAGAGTTTTTACTATAAAACATGCTCAGTCACTTCCACATTCATATTTCCAGACTCTGCATAGGGTAAGGAAATTATTCCAGTTAAAGAAAAATTCCCTGGCCTGAAGCAGGAATTGAACCAGGGACCTCTGTGTTGAAAAGCCAGTATGCTGACTATTCATTCACAGAGGTAGTCAAATATTCTTGTGTAAAGAGTATGTTGAGTTTTTTACTTTCTCTACTATGTATAGTAAGTAGAAATATTGTATTCCACCAAAAAGATCCATACCGAGATTTCACCAGAAATACATGTTTTGTGGCCCCTGAATCCAAAAATAGCATTTTTAGAAAAAGGTCCATGTGCACGCGCATGTGTGTGTGCATGCATGAACTCAAAATAAAGTGCAATAAACACCAAACTTGGTATTTAAGTACAAAATCTTCCAAAGATGTGACAAGAAGGTTTCCAATAAAATCTCCCAATCCCAAACTACCCTTTACATAAAAGATTTTTCGAAATTTTTAATTTTCTAAAAAATGGCTCTAATGATTTTGATTAAAATGTCATATATTAAAGATACTTTCATGACAAACAAAATGTATATCTTGAATATTCTGGAAATAGTCTTTGAAATCCTCTTCATTCAGAAGGATTTTGTATAATTTTATATAACTGATAAACATTAAGCAATAGACGAAAACCTATGACACAAGAACTGTATATCTCTTTAAAACATACAATTTATTTTGAATAACTTTTTTCTTATGGCATCAACCATTTCCGAGATATCCATTATGAATGGTTTGAATTGTTCAATACTTAGCTATTCTTTTAAAGTCCTGTTGATTTTCAATTGTGTCTTGCGAGATCATGGAAAGAGTATGGAAGTTTAAGGCCAGCGTGCAGTGTCCAGTTCTGAAATGTTTGACTATCACTATTCCCTTTGTATCTATGTGTAATGCAGCTACATATTTTCGGAAAGGTTTATCTGGATTAAAATAAAGTAGATACAAAAATAAACTTTCATAAGAATAATTTGTATACCTACTAATAAAGGATAAGGGTAGAAAAAGCCATGTGAATGTAATACATTGGATTTTTTCTTTACAGAGGAAAAATAATAACTGTGTTTTGAAGATGTGAAAAAAAAAATTAAAAGCTTATAAACACAGTGAAACTTGGTAACGTTTGAGAAGTGGTAATTTAGAATAAAAATTATATTTCAAAATGCTCTGTTTGAAACTGCATAGTTTGTTTTAAATGATATATTGCATAGAATTGTATAGACTACATTTTACAAATAGTTTGTCTCGTGTAAAGTTGCAAATTAAAAACCTTTAACAAAGTAATGATTATTATTTCCCCAAATGTCAAGAAATCATTTTTTGCTTGTAACAAAAAGGGATCCCGTAATATTTAGGATCTCTTTTCTCATAGAAATGTCATTTAAAAGGGGAGAGGGGGAATTCATCCACTGTTGTGATATGGGGGAAACATGCTTGCATTCCAACATATGATTCCACATTTATGTCACACCCCATAGTTATTTTTCCCATATCCTGGCTCTCAAAGGAGGTTTTCTTCATATCATTTCACTGTTTTCCTTTCATGCTTAGGCACAATCCCTTTTAAAACAAACATTTTGATTTTAGCTACTGCAGCTTAGGACATCTTTCTCACATCTCCACTTAGCCAAAATGTCTTAAGCAGCATTTTAAACAAAATTAACGGTATAATACCATTATATGAATAAAACAACTCTGGCCAAACATTGTAAGCTATAGTGAATTGCATAGCCTCATCATAATTATTGCTCTCCATATTCAGACTGCAAGAATATCTAAAGATAGCATCTGTAAAATAAAAGCAGTAGTACTTAAAATGTTTTGGCCCTCTAGTACTTAAGAATTTTTGGTTCTAGGGATGAATTTCTATATTTCAACATTCTTTTCAAGTGTAACTGGAGAGCTTGGCTGAACAAGTAATAAATGTCTCCAAAGGAGGGAGGGAGAGAGAGAGGGGGGGAGAGGGGGAAGCTCAAAAACGAAAAGTTGGTTAAATACCATACTTGGTATTTAAGTTCATTACTGTCCAAGAATGCGATACAAAGATTATCAAGAAAATATCCTCACCCCAAACTAACCTTAACATGGAAAAATGCTCATTCATTTTTATTTTTTAAAAAATGGCTCTCAAGATTTTTATTAAAATCCCATATGTTTAAGATATTTTCGCGACAAATAAAATGTATAACTTGAATTTTTTGGGAATAGCCTGTGGTTTATAAGAGAGACAAAAAATCATACTACACAAAAAAATGTAGATCTCATTAAAACACACAATTTATGTCAAGTAACATTTTTTGTGGCATTAACTATTTCTGAGATATTCTTTTACTCGGTTTTTTAATGTTCAAATACCTTTATAATTAGTAAGTCTCTAGTTGTTTTTTTTTCTGATGATCACACTCAAAGAAAATGAAATTACAAAGTCATCACATAGAGCAGATTTGACTATCTCTTAAATCTACTATATTCTCCTTGTACCTGCAATGAAACGTTATTTCTACAATGTTTGTAAGATTAGTTTTCAGAAGAGTGGATAGAGAGTCAGTGAATGTAACACATCAGATTTTTTTGAGACATTGCCCATGTTTATTTCTAAAATATAGGAGTAATTTTATTCCTAGTTATTTCCATGCTTCATAATTATATAAGCAAATATACATGTTTACACTGGCAAAAAGTGATCCCATTTTACATGTTTTTTATTAATATAATTTATTCTTTTTCACAGATTATAGTTCCTTAGTGTTCCAGTTCATTGAAAATTCTGTCAGTCAGATGGATAAAACTTCCTGGAAGAGAATTAAAGAAGCAGGTGTCAGAAAGGATGAAGTGTTGAAGAATGTAGAGGCCAAATCAAAAGAAGCAATGTAATTATTTTTATTTTTGGTGACAATACAAAGAGCCTAAAAAATGTACACCAATTCCAACATGAAAAATATATGCTTTAAAGCTTTACTACTAGATGTTTAAAGACATCAGTGTTGAGCTTTAAAGCTATTTTTTACTTCTGCAATCACATAAGATTCTCAAAATGTTAACCATTAGCATCCAAACACTTTCGATTTCAGTGAACTACTGCAGCAAAAACATTGACTATATAGAGACTACAGGGATTACTTTGTATGTCATTTCAGTTTCTTTTTGTAGTTCAGTTAGTGTAGCTGATTCTCTTTGGCACATCACATCTTTTAAGGTTCCTCACAGGTTGTTACGTTCGGGAATATGCAGGAAATTCAGAATGGTCCAGCATTAGTTAGAAGTTATGCATGTGTCTGCTGTTTATATGATTTGTTAACTGGATAACCCCTATTAATGTGTGCATCCTTTTGGGTTGTTATACATAAAAGAGTAATTTCATCACTCATGATGCCATTTTGCCCAAGTCTATTATGGATTGTTGTTGATAATTATCATTTTATCATAATCAGCATTTGTTCATACAAAATAAAAGTTGTGAGGTGTTTTCCTCTTTTACACTCTGTGGGTAGTGTGCACAATGTTAGGGTAAATTACTTTGGAAGTATGTTTACTAAAGAAGTCCATTCTATGGAAGTAGGTCATTACGGGAGCAATTTACTCCAGAAGTAATGTTGGAGAGCTTAGTTAGAATTTACCCTTTTAGTTACCACTACAGAAGTAAGGGTCCATTACTTCCTGAGTATTGTTTTGTTTGCGCGATTTACTTGAAGTGATCATGGATAAGCTTATGTGCAATAAAAAAAAAGGGGGGAGCGTCAGCGAAAGAGAAAAATCTTTGTTGTTAGAGATAAAGAAAATCCATTTAAACAATATGAATGCGAAAACATAATGTAAAGGTTGTCGCGGTATAGTTCGTGTTATCTTATTTGCTGAGCGCCTGTTATTGTTTTATTATTTTGAATTCTAAGTTCTTTGTCCTCTGGCTAGCTATTATTACCCAGTCGAGCAAATCTCTTAAACAGCGTCTGTAAACGGAAAGGAGTTGTTACTAAAAGATAACACTGATAAAAGAATTTATTTTTACACTTCTATTGCCGTCACACTTTATTCATTTCTCATAATTGCTCTTGATACATGCCCGACTGAAACTGTTGTATTTTCGAATGTAACTATTATCACTTATTTGCCGCAAATTATTAATTCGCGTATTTCACATCTTTTAACTAACTTTACGATGTGAGAGATTCTGTAGAACTGCGCGACGTGTAACCCATGAATGATTCTGTTGAACTGCGCGACGTTTGCCTTGTGAATGATTCTGTAAAACTTTGCGACGTGTAACGCGTGAATGATTCTCTTAAACTGTGCGTTACCCATCTCTGGCTTCAGAATTTATACTCCCTCACCCCGATATGCCTAAACATTATAACAGAGCTGCTATTGGTAAATAAAGCTCGCCAACATTAGCGTCTATTTTTTTATCCAGTCAAAATTACGAACACATATGCTCTAGGGAAAATATTCCCTCCATTTCTATAGAAAAGCGCGCAACTCTGACGTCATTTTCTTGGCTCTTCTAATTAATAAACAACTCACCCCCTCGCTACATTGTTACCTGCTCCTATTGTCAGAGTCAGTGAGGCCGTGTAAACTTATTTCCTAACAATGCTTATAATTAACAAACATCTCAAATCATTGTCATACAATAATGTTAATTTACACTACAATCACTCTGGCATTCACAGTGTTGTAATATAAAATACTGCCTCATATGCCCCACTAGAAACATAATTATAAATATTTACAACCTATTTTTTTTTTGAAATTTTATAATTGGGTTTTTAGTCTCCTGAATCTTGGAACACACAGTACTTATCACTTGCACGTAACACTGCACACGTATTTAACACACGTTATACATCTGACATTACAAATTTTTTTTATATAGCAAATGCTGTACCCTGAACTATTTAGGTCACTGTTACAAAATGGTTATACTTTGTTAGATTATTGACCTAAAATTTATACACTCAAGATTTTTAACCTGGTTCATCTTGTAATTATTGAACACATCCTCTACACAAATATATTTACATCACTTAATTCTAGACATAATTTCATATTATCTGTGTGCTACATAAGTGTTTTGCTTTAATTATCTTTACCCCTTTAAACATTTATTTTTGTCCTGAATTTATTTCTCCTTTCTTATGGCATATATACATAGTTAACCCTCTTATATTCCAATACTTTGCTCTGCAGTTCAGCTTTACTAGCGGTCATTGATATTCCCTCTCCTGGATCAAATTGTCTATGGCTAAGCATTGCTCGTAGCTGTATCGTAACCTTCCAAAATCTGTCCATGAATAGCCTCTTAAAGGATTCATATGAAATTTCTCCCCCTGATACCATTTGAAACCAATCTATAGTTTTCTGAACCACACATCTTTTGACAACTATCATTTTCAATGCTTTTGGTATCTTTTTGATTTGAAAGTATTCTGACAAGTCTGCAATAAACTGTACTGGATTGGAGTTTTCATTTTGAACAGCTTGGTGCTTGTTAATTTCAGAAGTTAGTTTTTGATCCACCTTTATAGACAAAAATTTAACTTCTTCAGACAACTTATTTCTTTGTGTTTCCGACTCCTTCTGAATTTCAGATATCTCACCTCTGAAATTAACTTGCACCTGAATTAAATCTGCATTCGTAGCCTCCTTTATCTCTCTTAGCTCACTTGAAATGCTATTCATTCGGCTACCTAACTCTGTACATTTTACATCAACATGTTCAATTTTATTATTAACCTCACTTTTTTGGTTAGATATTTCCCTGCTCATGTCTGACATTTTCTTTGAAACTTTTCCTATCTCACTTGCTATTATTTCCTGATTTTCATTTCTCATTCTTATCATACTACTATCTAGCTCCATAAATTTCTTTTCAATTTCTTCCCTGTTTTGTTCTAAGCTCTTGCCAATATCTTCCCTTAATTCCCTATTATTCTTTTCCATATCTTCCCTGTTTTGATCTATTTTTTTTTTCTAATTTCTCATTACTCTTACCAATATCTTCCCTTAATTCCCTTTTATTCTTTTCCATGTTCTTAGTTAGTTTTTGTTCTAATTTATCAATATTCAGAGTTAGTTTTTGTTCTAAACTCCTATCAATATCTTCCCTTAATTCCTTATTATTCTTAATTAATGTTTCACCAAAATTTCTCAGCATTTCCATCATCATACCGGCATCAAAATTAACATTTCCTGCCATTCTATTCTCACTTTCTTCACTAATATTTCCTCCCTCAAATCCTACATTGTTTGAGCTATTTTCCGTAACCTGTATTGAATTACAGCTAATTGTTACATTATCCCCTTCCATAATTGTTTCTTCAGTATTATTAGTAGACACTGTTTTCTTAATCCTACCACTTCTCAACAACATTTAATCTTTCACAATTTTTTTTTCTTATTTTGGGATACACAAGAAATTTACAATTTTCTAACCTTTATGATGTTATCTGATGATGTTTTGATGTCCAGATTCCTGCCCCTCTCTCCTAGATGTATATGTCGCCTCTGCGTCGTACTACGATGGATCTGCGTCGTCTCGCTGTCTTGGTGTACTGTAGTCGAATTCCCCTGTTGCCTTCTATTCTCGTAGTTAAGATGTCCACTCATCCGCGTCGTCGGTCGTTCTGGTGGTTGTTTCTGGGATCTGCGTCTTGTAGTTAATTGCACTGCTCCATTCACTCCACGTTCTGGTTATTATGTCCCTTCCTGGTTATTTCGCCCCACGTTCTGGGAGCCAATTTGTCGCGGTAACTTCGTGTTATCTTATCGCTGAGCGCCTGTTGTTGTTTTATTATTTTTTAATTTTGAGTTCTTTGTCCTCCGGCTAGCTATTATTACCCAGTCGAGCAAATCTCTTAAACAGGGTGTGTAAACGGAAAGGAGTTGTTACTAAAAGATATCACTGATAAGAGAATTTATTTTTACACTTTTATTGCTGTTACACTTTATTCATTTCACATAATCACTCTTGATACACGCCTGACTGAAACTGTTGTATTTTCGAATGTAACTATTATCACTTATTTGCCGCACATTATTAATTCGCGTATTTCACATCTTTTAACTAACTTTACGACGTGAGAGATTCTGTAGAACTGCGCGACGTATAACCCGTGAATGATTCTGTTGAACTGCGCGACGTTTGCCTTGTGAATGATTCTGTAAAACTGTGACGTGTAACGCTTGAATGATTCTCTTAAACTGTGCGTTACCCGTCTCTGGCTTTAGAATTTATACTCCCTCACCCCGATATGCCTAAACATTATAACAGAGCTGCTATTGGTTAATAAAGCGTGCCAACTTTAGCGTCTATTTTTTTATCTAATCAAAATTACGAACACATATGCTCTAGGGAAAATATTCCCTCCATTTCTACAGAAAAGCACGCTACTCTGACGTCATTTTCTTGTCTCTTCTAATTAATAAACAACTCACCCCCTTGTTACATTGTTACCCGCTCCTATTGTCAGTTTCAGTGAGGCCGTATAAACTTATTTCCTAACAATGCTTATAATTAACAAACATCTCAAATCATTATCATACAATAATGTTAATTTACACTACAATCACTCTGGCATTCACAGTGTTGTGATATAAAATACTGCCTCAAGGTGCTGGAAAGAAATGCCTGGAAAGTCGTAACGGATGAATTTAATGCTTCAAGTGATGGGAAACATACTGAAGAGCAGCTTAAAATTCTAAAAACAATGTTTCTAATGGAAAGGTAGGATCAGACGACTGAAAAATTCAATGCCATCACCAGGATTTGAACCACGGATCTCCCAGTTTTCAACCGGTTGCTTTAACCACTGAGCTACCATGGCATCATGCCGGTACGACATTAAATTCCCCAACTGACTCATATTTTGTCGAGTTAAAATGGTGTGGTTCCGCGGTTCAAATCCCGGTAATGGCGTTGAAGTTTTCAGTCGTTTGATTCTATCTTTCTAACCTTGTCCAACACACAGCTTGAGTGGAAGAACAATTAATTCCAATGTTTCTAATTTTCATATTTCCATTGCAGCTCACTTATACCCCTCCCAATTTCAGAAAAGTTCACCATATTCACTAGATGGGCACAAAATAGGAACATGTGTGCAGTCAATTGCACCCACAATATGTGGGAGATCTGCAAAGGCGAAGAAGAATTGCCTTTTTTTTTTCTGAACAATCATGTATATTTATTTATGTACCTCGCTCTTAACCTCAAAAGGGTTCTAACAGCACGATAAAAGATATGACCAGCAGATGTATAGTGCATGTTTATAAGATCATCTGTAATGCTGGGATTATGATGAACTTTACTTAGCGTGAACATGAAGTTAAGAAATGGTAGTAAACTAAAGGTCTAATTAGGATACACTTAATATAATGGAAATGACTCTTGAATGGTAGTTCTTTTATTACTTCGTTCTGCCGCTTCACACTGATTGGTTCTAATTACCATGTGACATCAAACTTGACATAACAGGAAGGAAAAGTTGTACATTACCAAACTCTTTAAGTCAAGTCATGTTACGTTAAGTTCATCGTAATCCTAGCTTAACTCTCTGAAGTGTTCCAGTACAAAACACTTGCAGGATGCATAACAATTGCAGTTTGGGTGATACAGCTGAATTCCTATCTGAGTTTGTTGTAAATGATCTCCAAGCAGGTTCAAAAGAAATGTAAAAGATTCTTTCCTAAAACCCAAATGTTCCTTGAACTCTCTCTGTATAAGTATCATATGGATCTCACATACCACTTTCGCATTCTCATTGTTTTCTTCATTGAGATCATCAATGTAATCTAAGTAATCTATGAACATGCTAAAATACCTTCCTCCAAATATGATATGGTATTCTAGTTCAATTGACAGGTTGGTTACTCCATCCAGGTCCCAGTAGTAAATTCTATCTTGTGCTCCATTTGATCCCATAGTAACATACTACAGTAAACCCTCGTTTAAGCGAATTTCAAGGGACCGAAAAAATAGCCAATTCGGTTTAACAAGGTTTTGTAAAAATAGTCCTGTATTATCTGAAATGGCAAATACAACTGTTGAGTTCACCTTTTCTCTTGTTATGTGTTCCAAACGAATGAGGATGCTCTACGTTCATGACCTCTAAGAAAAAGTAAAAATAACTACTGTATGCAGTATAGCTGGCATTTGTTTAATTGATAACGTATACTGTCACATGCCTGTCATAATTTTTTTAAAACAATACAAATATGGAACAATATTGTACTCATTGAATTAGTGAGTTGTGTAATACAACATAGAATAATCTTAAGAAACACTACAATGTACTGTCCTTTAAAAGTTAAGTTTTAATCAGAACGCATGTTTTGTTTACAACAATTCTTATCCATTGCACATTTTATTTCTATAATTTGAAAATCATTAATTGTTGGTTGTAATATTAAGGTACTCTCTGAAGATACCACATCTAGGCAGTCTGAAATTCTATGGAGACATCAGAAGTGGCAGCAAATCTCTCAAGAACAGAAATTGCAACTGCAACTTTAGCGCGGGGTTGTGGTGTCATATCTTCATGTTACTCCTCAGAAGAAGGCAGTAAAGAATTATCATTCTCTTCTGCATCATCAGCAGAACTGATGACTGATTCTTCAGCAGCACAGATGTTGTTGTCTCCCTGTGTCCATTCTTCCATATTGATGGTACAAGAAGGCACCAACCGGGTGTAAGCCTGTAGAAGAGTAGTATCAGAATCCACAGTTGTATCCACATTATGAGTAAGTTTAGATGTTGGATCATCAGTGGCATTATCAGTTACTGTCCAGGCCTTCTTAAAACATTTAGTTATAGTGTCTGTTGTAACTTCATCCCAGGCAGCAGATATGTTGCGGATAGCTTGCAGTACATTCCAATGTGAAACTGTAGTTCTATTGCACTGATGGCAGCCTTAACGAGTCGGCGTCTGTAATTACGCATTATTGAGGCGATTATTCCTTGGTCCAATGGCTAGAAACGGCTTGTGATGTTAGCTGGTAAGAAGATAACTTCTATGTTCGGAAGTTCCAGATCGTCAAACTGATGTGCCTAGCAGTGGTCCAAAGTTAGCAAAATATTTCTCTTCCTCGCGGCCATTTGTTGTTGAATCTTCAAGAGTATCCTCAATCTTACCACGGAAGAGAGATTTGGTCATCATTTTATTGTTATTCTCGTACTGACTTGGCAGATTAAATAGATTGACATTTTTAAAACAGCATGGATTTTTGTATTTTCCAATCACTAACGGTTTGAGCTTCTCAGAACCACTTAATTACAACACAAGACCACTGTCAGTCTCTCCTTGCTGCGATTTCCTCCATGGCATTTTTCACCCTTGACATGTAGTGTTTTTCAGGCATCAAGTAATAGAAGATGCCTGCTTCATACATATTAAATACATTCCTTGGGTGATGATGAGAGAGCTTGGATTGAAACTCCTGTGCCCACTCATTGGTATCTTCCTTGTTTACTCTATGTGCCTCACCACAGACACTGACAGCGCTGATTTTATGTCTCTTCTGAAAATGCCATAGCCATCCCTCAGAACACACAAACCCAGAAATTCCCTTTTTCTGGACAATTTTTCGAGCTTTTTCTTGAATCATGGTGCCAGACAATGGGATTTCCTGTGAACGTATGTGTGAATCCTCTACTTCATGTTTTGCTGGCCTCATGCGCTTGCTGTTGCCACTAAATGAATAACCTGCCAGACTTGCCTGTATTTTCTGTTTTGAACTTATAATCGATGAGAGAGTAGACTTTGGAATCTGAAAGTGTTCTGCAACCTGTGTTTTGGTCTTCTCTTCACTGTCGACCATATGTAAAATTTGCTGTTTTTGTTTCAGCATGAGAGCATTATGGGCACGTTTCTGTTTCGATGGCATAGTGAGTGACAGAGCAAAAAACAAACGTTCACTGTTAACAAGCAGAGACAAGCAGGTTTGTTGCAAGTTGCACGCCTTGTGTGGTGTTCCGACCAATCTCCTCTTACCCGCCCTTGTATCATATGCTGCGGAGGTGATATGTAAGCAGCAAGTAAGCAGTCAGGCCATTGTTGAGAAATTACAGTACAGTATTGAGAAAAATTATGTGAAATGCATAACGGAAAATACCATAGTGCACAGCACAACATACATATTCAGTTTAAACAAAGAATAATGTGTGGAATACGTAATGAAGGGACCAAATTTTAGTTCGTAGTATGAATTATCCGAAATTCAGTTTAAGCAGTAGATTTTTCCACATAATTCAGCAGGGACCGAGCAGCTACTATGGGTTAACCGAGTTTTCGTTTATCCGATTTCAAATTAGCAAAGGTGTATTGTACATGACAGTGCTCTCCGACATTTACTTTTGCGGTAATTTATCTGGGAGTATCTGAAAGGAGTAAAATACTTCGGAAGTAGTTTACTCTTGTATTGAAGTTGCCAAGTGTTTGACTTGAATAGTAGTTTCCTACGAAAGTAGAGCATACTCTAGGTTTGTGCACGCCAGCCTGTGACTGGCTTTATTAAGGCGTTCCCTTCCACTTTACACATTAATGTTTTCAAGTAACAATAATTTTATCCATCCTTTGGGACACATTTGAATCTTTAGTTCTACCAACCAAATGGGTATTAAATTGCTGATTGCAAATAATTACCATCCATTTCTTTTAATTTTTTTTTAATATCATTATTTTTAATGTACCCATGGTTGAGTTGAGGATTGTTCGATATTTGTTTAATAGGAGTAAGGGGAAAAAATTTATTCCAGGCTATTCATCCCAATCAAGACTCAAATCTGGGACTTCTGGGATAAAAAGACAGACATTTTGAAGAAAGGGTGGTCTGAATAAAAATTATAATGTAATAGTAAATATTAAATGAAGGTAGTAGTAAAGCAAATTGTATAGATATTTAATTCATATTAAATTAATCATTTCATAGCCTTACTTCTAAAATTATAATAGCATTATAACTGTAAGATAAAGATTTGATAACAAATAATAAAATTAATTTCTGTAGGTCCATTTATATGTTTTAATAATTTAGTTTAGGATGTTTATTTCTTAATTGGGTTACCAAAAAGTGTTTATTACTGCCGAATTATCAGCATGTTTAATAAGCTCTTTGACTCTGGTTTGCTACTTATGTTTAATTTATTGAATGTAAACTTCATCACAGCCCATATAATTGGTTTAATTTATGTTATATGTCTTATGTTTTGGAATTTCATTCTAATGATGTATTTGTTTTGAGGTTTCTGTGTTCTTTCCTAACCAGAAGAATAAAAAGAGTATTAAACATTTTAAAAGTTCACTTGTTCACCCTTGAGCAAAAATAAATTATTTGATTTTTTTATAACAACTTCTTAAAATATTAATAAAAACTGAAGATGTATAGTAGTAGTAATAGTAATAATAATAATAATACGAGGGGTATTTTTTAAGTAAGGTCCGCTGCCCCGTATCGTCGGAAGAATCAGGCGACTGTACTTTCTCGCATGCGCACTGAATCCCGGCATCCCTTGCACACAGTGACACAGCAGTTGGAGTCAGGCAGTGAGTGTGCACCGTACTGTGTGATGGAAAAGTTTACGACGATCGCGCTACCCGCCGGGTGTGAAATCAGATCGGTCATTCGATTTTTGACAGCAAGGAACACGACAGCGGCAGAAATTCATCGCCAGATTAGTGAAGTTTATAGCCCCAAAGCCATGAGTGATACCAAAGTCCGAAAGTAGGTGAGGTTATTCAAGGCAGGCAGAGAGAACGTGCATGACGAACCGCACTCGGGCCGACCATCTGTCATTAGCGAGGATCTTGTGTGTGTCGTAAACACCGAAATCCATGCCAACCGACGGTTCACCGTTTCCACACTGTCATTGCATTTTCCGCAGGTTTCAAGGTCTGTTCTGTACAGAATTCTGTCAGAAATCCTGGGCTACAGAAAATTGTGCAATCGATGGGTTCCGAAGTTGCTGACAGAGGAACACAAAGAAAAGAGATGTGCCAGTGCTCTGACGTTCTAGACCCAATACCACGAGGAAGGTGATGCATTGTTGGACCATATCATCACGGGGGATGAGAGATGGGTGTCCCACGTGACCATTGAATCCAAGCAATAGTCGATGGAGTGGTGACACACGACAACTCCGACGAAAGTGAAATTCAAGCAATCATTCTCAACTCGCAAGGTTATGGCAACAGTCTTTTGGGACAGACGTGGTATTCTGCTTGTGGAGTTCATGGATCCGGGGACAACAATCAATGCTTCCGTGTATTGTCAAACTTTGAGGAAACCTGGCCGTGCAATTCAGAATAAACGTCGCGGCCTGCTGTATGCCGGAGTGATTCTCTTGCACGATAATGGAAGGCCCCACACCGCTGTTCAGACACAAGCTCTCATTGGCAGCAGATCGATCATCCTCCCTACAGCCCCGATCTTGCTCCTAGCGACTATCACCGCTTCCTGCATCTGAAGAGGTTCCTCGGCGGCAAGCATTTCCAGACGGACGATGAAGTGAAAACAGGTGTTACGAATTGGCTTTCCTCACAGGCGGCGGACTTCTATGACGAGGGACTATAAAAACTTGTCCCTCGTTACGAAAAATGTCGCAAAAACAATGGCGAATATGTGGAGAAATAGCTGAATGCATGAAGAATTGAATAAAAAATATTTGACGAAAGTATGTCTCGTAGTGTTTTTACGACGAACCGGACCTTACTTAAAAAATACCCCTCGTATTTTTCAGAGACCAGAATACATCCAGAAATGACATCACAAAAACAAATAGTTACATATATGGTTAGAGATATTAAATAGGTGTTGATGTTCGTACGATAATACGATATTTATTAAACATAAAGAACATGTTAGGCAACAGAAATTCATACATACAAACTTTCCTATGAACAATACAGTGTAGGCAACATAAACTTTCAACATAAAACATAATCATAATCCCGTCTTGTTTAAAGTATTTATTATTATATTTTTATAAATAGTTTATATTTAATTTTTTTAAATTTAAAGTAATTTATTGCTGTATGCAGAGGACCTAATGTTAGGAGTTATATCTGTAATAGGCTTGCAAAAAGCAGTTAATTAAATACACAAATTTTGTATAGAAAGGGGAATTCAAGTAAATGTAAAGAAATCAAAAGTTTGAGTATTCAAAAAAGGAAGTAAATTAAGAAAAGAGGAACAATGGTATCTGAATGGACAACAGTTAGAGATGGTAAAGGAGTTTGATTACTTAGGAGTAAGATTAAGTAATAATGGTGGGTGGGAAGCACATTGTACGAAGGTGGTGGCAAAAGGCAGAGCTACTATGACAGGATTAAGAATAAGTAATTATAAATTGGAAATGTCTGTTAAATGGTTGGAAAGGATGCACGAAACATTGGTAGAATAAAAAATGTTGTATGCAGAAGAAATATGGGGGGGCTTCAGAATTAAGCAAAAAAGTAGATCAAATATACAGATATTTTGCAAAGAACTTTTGGGATTAACCAGATCAGCACCAAGGGAAGTAGCATTGATAGAATTAGAAAGAACAGGGGGGAAAGGAATAATTATGGAAAGAATTTTGAAATGGTGGTACAGGTGCCTTCAAAGAGAAGAGCAAGATATATTAAAAATTTGTGTGAATCAACACAAGATAACTTAAAACAAGAATGGCTCATGGGCAGGGATAAGAAGAAAGTTAGAGAGGATAGGAATCGTGGACATTTGGCAACTAGAAGAAAAAAATAACAGATTTTGGAAAGTAGTAAGAAATAGGATAGAAGATATAGAGAAGCAAGAAATCTGGGGAAGTCTTGAAAATAAAAAGTCCCTAAGTTTATATGGAACAATTAAAGTTTGGGAGAGGGAAGGTTATGTTGACTCATGGGAAAGGGAGGGTTTAGCATGTGTTAGAATAGGGGCTATGTTTCTAGAGGGTTAAGTGCGAGAGAATTGGGAACATGTGCCATATGTGGAGAAAAGGAGAATAAGATACACTACTTGGTAGAATGTAAACAGAGAAGTGAGACAGGATGTTTGGGGTCCAAAATGGGACAATATGAGCAAAGAAATGGGAGAGTTTTCAAGGAAAATCAAGGTAAAAAGGTTAAGAAAAGTAAAAAAAAAAAAGAGCAAGGGGAAAGGAGCAGGAAGGGCAAGAGAAAGGAGGATAATAGGAAATTAGTAATAAGGGAAATGGAAAGGGAAAGAAAAGAATAAGGGCTAACTGAAAGCCAAAGGGCCAAGTTGCCAGGCAAAATGCAGCTCTCTCTTAAAAGGAAGGAAAATCAGACTAAATTTGTACTAGAATGTAAGTAGTTTTAAGAAATTACATAAAAATGTATTTAAACGTATTTAAAATTTTGTATGTCATTCAGTACAAATAAATGTTCTATTTTCTACAATATGGTTTTAACAGGATCTGTCTTTACTGATGTAAAACTTATTTGACATTTATTCTATTGACCAGAAGCATTCCATCATATGGTGCAGAGAATCGATTTGGGAAACATGAGCATAGCATTTAGATTTGTAGTCTAGAAATGTAACTAGAAGGTGCATTTCCAGAAAGTATGTAGCCTAACTTCATATTCTGCAGTGTGGGAAGGTTCTTACATTCAAACTTGCCATTTTCTAATAGTTCAAAGAAAGTTTCTGCAGGTCAACAGTTGCTGGCTTGAATTCTTTATCTGCTAAATTTACCCCAGTAGGAAACTTCCAGTGGCATTTTACTGGTAACTTGTGGTAGAATTAAACATATTAATTTGGATTTATACTCACATTTGTTTGACCTTATTTCAAGTTGAACACGATGTGTGGCTATTGATACTGCATTATTTATACCTGTTATTGGCACTTCATTTCTGGCTCTTGTCAAACCTAATCTTACTAAAGTTTCAGTTATAAAATTTGATTGTGACCCACTACCAAGCAGTGTATGACATAAATGAGATTGACCCTTATTATCCTTAACCTTTACTTGAGCAGTACTTAATAACACACACCTAACTTTGAGTCCTTAAGCATGTGATATGAACTTCTTGCAGTGTTTTGTTGCCATTTTGAAATAAGTGTGGTCCAACTCCACAAATTTTGCAGCCTCTCGACTTGCATTGCATACTAAATGATCAGTACATAAGCAGTTAATGCATAACATATGTTTCTTAACTAAGCTATATTTCTCATCAGTAGATAATTACTTGAATCTTGGAGACTGATAAATAACATGCACATCATTACAAAATATGCACTGTTCCCTTGCACTCACAAATGCTCGTGAATGTAATTTATGAGCAGGAGTTTGCCATCCTCGTGATGCTGTTCATTTATTTTAGCCTTACATTCCAATCCCTCACAGTGTAATACCTGTGCTCCAAAAATGTATAAGACTATTGTAAAGTTGGCAACTGTCTAAAGCATGAAGTTCCACTCCCTCTTGGTTTTGTGATCAGGTCTTGGGAGTAAAATATAAATAATTAAGGTATCCCACTTCAGTATTCTGATTCATGCTCTTTAATGCTTTCAAGTTACTTTTGGTTACATCCACTAACTGATGCAAATTAACTGCATTCTCATTCATCATTGATGGTTGTTTTATAATGTTATCAAGTGCATTTTTAGTATTAGTCTTTCATTCTCATACCTCTCAACTAACAATTCCCATGGCATCTTAAATTCTGTTTCACTGATCCGAATATGTTGTATAACACGTTTTCCATCGTTACTAACAGGAGACAACAAATAATGGAACTTTTGGACATTTGCATTGTTGCCTACTAAGACATAAATGTTTTTCTAAATATAACCCAATCTTGAGTCTTGCCACTAAAATTAGGAATGGATAATTGTGGGAGTCTAATCTTTACACAAGCTTCTGACATGGAAGTTAAGGTTGCACGTCATTAAATGACTTCATCTTATTCTGAATAAAATCCATGAGCCCACAGTACCTCTCTTCCATTTCCATACATTCTTGTTCGCTATCATCCAACCTTCATCTTGGACCTCATTAAGTTTCTTCCATTTCTGTTGTAGTAATCTAATCTAGTACCAAACTGTTCAGGGTTGGAGCATTATTATAATTAGCAACAAACTTTTCTAGTCTTGCATATGCCACCTTAGTTGTGGCACGAACTTTCTTTAGGTTATTAGTTTTATCTTGATTTTGCATTTTGGCTTAAGATTAGGAATTGGCACACAGGATTAGCAATATTGTATTGGAATCAATCGCCTAACTTACCTGGCATAATGAAGATCTATCCATAGTAATTTATTGTCTTACCTCATCTTCATTGCAACCACCAGACGTCATTGCATGCTGCTTGATGGAAATGCATAGCAATGAATCACACCTTCATCACAAGATTTCTCATATAACTATGGATACCACTTGAAGTCTCTTATATCCACATTACATAAGTTGTTTTTACTTTGTCGCAGTACATTTTATGTCGTCCGTAGTTCTGGTTCAGCAGTATAATTCAATATCCGGCATAGGGAGGACCAATATTTATTAAGCATAAAAAACAGAGTAGGCAACATAAATTCATACTTACAAACTCTCCCATAAACAATACAGTGTAGGCAACATAAACTTCCATAGAAAACGTAATCACAATTTCGATGCATGAACAGTAGTTACATAATAATGTCAACAGCACTATCCATAAATTCATTAACTAAGTAAACTGGCCTATTTACTAACCAGTTGTGAATACATACTTTTAGTCCATTAATTGGGCGAACTCTTGCTGCATATGCTAGTTTTTTGAACACATTAATACCATTAAAAAAACAAGTGTTTGAATTAAGAGTTAATCTGCATTTCAGAGAGTCTAATTTATGTTTATTACTTGTGTTAAAATTATGGAGATCTGTCCTAAAACAATATGTGTTAATATTTTTCTGATGTAAATTAGTGATCTGTATATAAATAGGTTGTACATCCTAAGACAAAAAAAAATGAGTAGACTTTTGAAGCGTATATTTGTTTTAAGCCCAAATCATTTCCACAACCGGTTCACAATGGTGTCGCAGGACGCGTGCTTTTAGCTTCGTTCTATTGCCACCTTTCATATTGAGTAACAGCCACTAAATATGTGCTGACAACTCAGCGGTTATAAACCGGTATGTAGTAATAAAGCCTACCAAGGTTCGTATCCTGAGCATAATTTTATTTCTCCCCTCCACAGAAAAATGCAATGTTTATTATGCATACTATAATACGAGGCATATTCATTCCAAAACTAAGGTTCACTTGGTCATAATAACAACTTCACTCATGAGACAAGGTTTTCATTGATGGTAGTATGTGCCTACATATATACTTTACTTTTCCACATAATTGCTGTTCACATCTATATACTTGCTGTAACGCTGCACCAGCTTCTTTAACCCCTCGGCATAGAAGTCTGTCACCTGGGATTTGAACCAGTTGGTAATGCTCTCCTGAGTTCATCATCGGTTTGAAATCGTTGCCCACCCAACCACCGTTTCAAATGCAAGAAGATAAAATAGTCACTTAGTGCCAGGTTGGGACTGTATGGAGGGTGGTCAAAGAGTTCCTCTCTTGAATCTTCTCTTTGGTTTTGGCAGCGGTTACGGGCATGTGTTCTTGTGCAGGAGGATGATGCCAGACAACAGTTTCACGTGGTGTCAATTTTGGATCATACGTCTCAGTTTGGTAAGCATTGCACAGTACATGTCACCTGTAATTGTTGACCCATGGCCCATGAAATCAATTGAAAGCACACCCTTTTTGTCCCAAAACATGGTAGCCATCATTTTGTGATTTGTGTATGATGATTGCTTACACTTTTTTTGGTTTGGGTGAACCGGAACAGCTCCACTGCATTGACTGTTGTTTCGATTCTGCTCTTTGATGTGTGCTATCCATCTCTCATTGCCCGTAACAATGTGGGAAAACAAATCATCTCCATCTTGTCTATAGCGCTACAAAAACTGTTATGCACTACGCATTCATTGCTCTTTGTGCTGATCAGTGAGCAGTTTTGGCACCCACTTCACACAAAGTTTCCGATATCCATGCTGTTCAGTGACAATCCTGTAAAGTGAGGTTCAAGCAACATTTGGGAATTCATCAGCCAGACCACTAATCATCAAATGCCAATCACTTCAAAGTTTTTGGTTCACTTGCTCAACGATGTCGTCGGTCCAAATATTGGGCCTACCACTCTGCTGTTCATCTTGCACATTTGTGCAGCCATTTCAAAATTCTCGACACCAGTGTCGAACCTGTATGTCAATCATTATGTCCAGTCCATACATGAGGCATAACTCACGATGGATGTCCATAGCTGACGATCCTTTTGCCAGCAAAAATCTAATCACACAGCGCACTTCACAACTGGCGGGATCTACGTTTGTCGCGACCATTGCGATCTGCTCTCACCAACTGGCAAATGCCTACTGCATCACACCAACACTGCAATAGGTTCCTCAGGAGTCGGTAGACAGTGCTGCAAGCATGAAACGCCATTCAGGTCTACCATATGTTAAATATTGTTCACCAAACCTTAGTTTTGGAATATACCTTGTATAATTTAATTTCCACTTGCTAAGGCTTATTTGATTTTATGCTTACACATAAAAAACTGAAACACTCTCCTTTCCGTTTTCAAATTAATAAGAAAAAAGTAAATATTATAGTCCTAAATGAAAAATATGATGTGATACATTCACTTAACTTTCTCTACCCTCTATCTTTATTAGTTGGTATACAAATTATTCTTACTAAAGTTTATTTTTCTATCTACTACATTTTAATCCAAATAAACCTTTGCAGAAATAGTTATATTACACATTTCGTTATAGGTACAAAGAGAATAGTGATGGTCAAATATTGAACTGGATGCTATACACTGGCTTTAAATTCCATATTGTTTGCATACAATCATATCCAAACAGTATGGAGTGCACTTTAGAATTCTTACTTATATGGCACTTATTTTGAAAACGAAAAGTATAATTTATTTACGTTTTTATGCACGAATATCTTAAAATTAATAGATATCTTATGCTTGGAAAGCATACAGCATTGCCATATACTTAAACTAAAATTTAAATAATAAAAAACATTTACCCCAAGGATTGGAACCTAGGTTGTTCCAATTACAAGACATATGCGTTTCACTGCTCGGCTACCATGTATACAACCAAACTGAAAGGCATCTTCCTACTTGTCCTCCGTGGTGTAGTGGTTACCATGCTAGCCTCTAGTTCCCAAGGTCGTGGGTTCAAACCCGGCGGAGTGCAATGGATTTTTTTCGGGCGTAAAGATCCTTAGCATGGCTTCCTTTGGAAGGGAAGTAAAGCCGGTGGTCCCATGTCGTAGATTTACCGCACGTAAAAGAACCTCAAGCCTGATAAAGAGGCCTCTGAGCAAAATTTTCGATCTTTCACGCCCAATATAGAATGGGACACTAAGGATCATAGTAGTTAAAGAGCGTCCATAAATAAAACTCAATTTATTTATTTTATCTTCCTACTTATCTAGCTTTAAAATGAATGCAGGGTGAAATTAAATCATGTATTGTGAACACAGTGTCAGCGGATGCTTGCAACGTTTTCCGAATCGACTTCCTCTCTGGCTGTTGCTCATTTATTTTGTCTTAGGCTACACATGGTGCCATATGTTACTTAAAAATCTTTTGCATAAAGGATGTCAAGGTATGTTTCATTACAGGCAAAGCATAGAAAAAATGAAAACGCTTCTAACATCAGAACTGAATGTACCAAATGATGTTAAGGAGAAAGCGAAACAGAATCTGAATAGGATTTTAACATCAATGGGAGAAGCACAGCAAAAGTTGGATACACAGAAGAAGAAGGCAAGGGTTACTGAGAAGTACTGGGACAAAGTAAAAAGTTCTAGAGAGTACTTTGAAGTAAGTATCCTGGTTTGTTGACAGATGCATTATATTTTATTTCTTTTTGAATGCAAGGCCAATAAATTTCTTTGATTTTTCATTTTTTCCAGCAAGAACTGGAAGTACTATTTCCTACCATTAAGTTGGAAGAGAAACAAATCCACATAGAGCCATCAGACTTTGATCTCTTTGTTCTTTATGCATACCAAACTGTATGTTTCTACCAGAAAGAACTGAAGAAATTGGAAGTGAGTAAACTGTTACATTCTTTCTCCTGATGTTGCTGAAATTTTTGCATATTTCAGTTCAGCTTGTAGGTTTTGAGGAATTTATACTTTTGTAATGAACTAATTTTGCTGAACCACTTCTAATCTTAGCTGAAAACTTCATAACCTTATATGTACATATAAATGGTAAATGAGATGCTTCCATAAAGACCTTTTAATTCTTAAAGTAGAGAGGGGGAGAGAATGAGAAACAAATGAAAAAAGGTATAAACATACAGAGTAGGTGCATAATAGTTACATTTTCAGCTTTGATCCAGTTAGGGATGCAGGAGTCCTTGTTCCTTTTGTTTGGTATGGATATTTTCCTAAAGTTTTAGTTTTTTAGATTTGTTGATGTTTTTTGTAGTTTGACATCCAAAAATGGTTTGCTGTGGCAGATTTGTCTATTTCTTTTGTTGGTTATGCAGCTGAAGTATGCTTTTCTCCTTCAGTCAGACTTTCTTGTATTCTGAATTTCTCTCATTCAACAGGAGCTCCAGATAACTTAGCTCTAGGCTCTTTCAAATGTCAATTAGAACTAATAAATCTACTAATACTCTAGATAGACAAACATAAAACCATTGCTGTGTTGCACAATTAATAGGGTTTTGTTTTTCATTTTTCATATGTATAGTGTTTACCAATTAATTCTGAAGGTTAATTGAAAACTTCTTTATCCTTATTTCTTTTGCAGCTAAAATAATAAACATACAATGAAATCAAAATATAGGAATCGTAACTACCTTTGATTACTTCCACACAGTCACCTTAGCAGTTCAGGCATATATCCTATTGCACTGTTAGTTTAAAATGTTGCTGTTTTAGAATTAGGCTTGTTAATCATGGTACCACTACCAGATGGTGGTGTTTGCGTCGTCGTGAGAAATGAACCTCTGAGCTGCCAAGAACTGCTTAATGGATTGAACATTGGGTAGTCACTGGAGGTGAGGTCTGGACTATACAGTGCACGCTCCATAATCTCTCATCCTTATAACTGAAGTATTGCAATGGTTCTGTTGGTCACATGAGGCTTGGCATTGTCATGGAGGACAATCACATTGTCCACCAGAATCCTTTATCACTTTTTCCTGATGACAGCTTGCACATGTAAGAGTTTGTCATAATATCTGTTAGCAGTGATGGTGTCCTCATGTAGCATGAAATCCAGCAGGAGTGATGCTCAGCAATTCCGACAGACTGTTAGCATTAACTTCCCATCGATGGCATTTTGCAGAATTTCTTGACGATGAATCTTAACCCATTGGCATCTTATTTGATTATCCTCATGGCTACCTCAGAAATCTGATCTAAATCCCTGTGTAGCTGCACGAGTGTGCGGTAAAGTTTTAAAATTCATATAAAATCAACTGATATAATTTCTCTTCTGAAATTTTGTAAATATAATACTGGATGCATTGACGCACCAGTTTTATGGCCTGATATGAATGTTGGTGTAGTAGATCTCAAAACAGTTCTCCAAATTGTGTCGTGAAGCTCTTTTGCTATTTCCCCCATTCTGTAACATATAACACATCTTTTTGTTCCTGTTTTACTTTCTCTACTACGTACAGTAAGTAGGGGAAGTATTGTATTCCACCCAAAAATTCGATACCGAGATTTCACCGGAAATACATGTTTTGAGACACCCTGAATCCAAAAAAAGCATTTTTGGAAACATGTCCGTGTGTGTGTCTGTCTGTGAACAGCATAACTCAGAAACGAACAGTCGGATAAATACCAAACTTGGTATTTAGGTTCAGTACCTTCCAGAGATGTGGCACGAAGGTTTTCAAGAAAATCCCCCCACCCCAGATTACACTTTACATGGAAGATTTTTCGAAAATTTTAATTTTCTCAAAAATGGCTAATGATTTTGATTAAAATATCATATGTTTAAGATATTTTCATGACAAATAAAATGTATATCTTGAATTTTCTGTGAATGTCTCCAAAAGTATTCTCCATTGTGAACGACTTTTGCATAACTGGTAAACCATAAGAGATAGACAAATTTTACTACACAAAAAATGTAAGATCACGTTAAAATACACAATTTATTTCATATACATTTTTTTTGTTGAGTAAACCATTTTCGAGATATTGCTTGTTATTCCCTTAAATTTTTCAATACTTATTTTCTAAAATGAGAATTCGTTATTCATTGTTTTGTCTTGGATATGCAAAGAGTTATAATCTGTGGTAAAGGGAATGGTGCTGCACCTAGCAACCAGCTATTAAGAGATATGTATGTGCTTAAAGGCTACTGTTTTTCTATATTGCCCTTGTAAATATATATTCCCCTTACATCTACAAGAAAATTAGCAATAAGATAGAGTCTGCAAATGTTTATCTTGATTAACATGAAGTAGATGGAGAATAAGCGTTTGTAAAAATAGTTTGTACAAGAGTAGAGAAAGTCATGTGAGTGTAACACATCAGATTTTTTTCTTTCTTTCTTATCTATGGTTGAGGTATACATCAGAAAAGGAATGCATGTTTTAGCTTACTATCTTAATGGGATGAAGGTTGCCCTCTAAAATTGAACTCTGGTAGTGAAGTAGTTGATGAGCGACATTTGTTCTAAAGTCCATGTCTTTTTCTTAGCAGTCATCTAGTGAAGCACAATGAAACAATTGAATATGCACATATCTAGCAGATAGAAAAATATTTTCCTGTAATCTTTGGTTGTATATTACATTATAGGAAACAAGGCTCCCATTTGCTTCTGGTATTCAAGGGCACATTTATATATATATATTTGTGACAGATCTTCACTTACCTTGATAAACATTAGTTCAAATGCAGGACATGTTTCGAAATCCAATCGATTTAATATATGTTTAAATATATTTTGATATGTTTAATTTTAATTTCAATAGCGCTAAACCTGAAATTAAATTATATTTAAAAGTACAAGAGAAAAGAAGACATATTCTAGCAGATATTCGTTTCTTAAATATTTGTTTAAAACGTAAAGTAACTCCTATGTTTGTTAGAAAAAGGTTAAATTCGATAATAATAGTGCTCATCAAAAAGCAGCAGAGAAAAAAGTAATTGCTGTTGAAAGAAATTTGCATTTTAAAAACTTAAATAATATTGAACTAAACTTAAATTAATAAATGTTTTAGATAATTCAGTTTGGTTTAATTTGGAAACTGAATTATTTGAAAATCTTAATTTCAGTATGAGAAATAGAACGAATAAGTTAAAAAATAGATTATACTTACAAAAATAAATTAAGTCAAATTATTGTGTTTGAAACTTCAAAAGATATTGTAATTAATCTTTGGAATTGCAATCTCAATGAAAAGGAATTTAATTTTTTGAATAGAGCTTTAAAAACCTGTGTGGAAATTTAGAAAAAATACAAATGGTTGTGTTGCAGATATTGAAATTGTCTGTCAAGATTTAAGTGAAACTGATAAATCATTAATTAAAACTAAATGCAGTAAAATTTTATAGAATTTGAATAAAAACCACCCTAAAGTAAATAATAATAAACAGATCATTAAATCTTTGAATGAAAAAGATATAATTTATACTAAAACTGATAAAGGTAATAGGATTGTAATTTTGGATGAAACTGATTATATTAATAGAGTAGAGCTACTTACTACAATTACAAAAACATTAATAATGACGCATTAAATTCATACATTTCAACTTTTAATAAAACTCTTAATGAAGTGAGAATTATATCAAATAAAGAAAAATAATTTGTAAAAGTCAGTAATCCAATTTTGCCCAGAATTTATGCACTTCCCAAAATTCATATACTTTGCAATAAAATGAAACCTATTGTAAATTGTATAAATTCACCTACCTATAATTTGGTTAAATAGGAAATTCAGTATTTTGATAAATTTGAGCACTTATGTATTAAGAATTCTTTTGAGTTGGTTGAAAAGATCAGCAATGCAGTTTTATCTGCTAATGATCAACTAATTTCTGTTGACGTAACTGCTTTATTTCCAAGCATTGCTAGAGAAAAACTGTTATGTTTTTTAAAAAATGGTTAAGATGTGTAGAATTAAATGATGAATTAAGATTTTGTTAAACTTACTAATCTTTGACTTTTGATACAAGATGGCGGCGATACAGTGCAACTATAAAACGAAGCTTAGAAATTTCGAGGTAATAAGTAAAAAGAACGGAGAAAAGGTACAAAAAAACTATCACAGTAAAAGCAATAAGTGCAAATATATTAAAGCAGACAGTAGTGAGGCCAATATATAAAAAGAAAAACTCAAAACTAGCAATGGAAAACTACCGACCAATTTCCCTATGTTCAACTCTTTCAAAAATAATAGAAGGATTGTTTCTAAAACAGCTGCAAAGTTTTTGCAATAAATTCCAAGTCCTGTCAGAATACCAATTTGGATTTCAAAAAAAAAAGTCAACAATACAGGCAATCTGTAAAGGAAACGATATCATCATAAATGCTTTGAACAAGAAAGAACATGTGGTTGCCATTTTCCTTGATCTATCAAAGGCGTTTGATTGAGTAAACATCGAAACCCTTATGGCTAAACTTGAAAACTATGGGATAAGGGGCATACCACTATGGTGGCTTAGTTCATACTTAAAAAAGAGACAACAAAGTGTGGAAATAATTCATAATATTGGTGGCAAATTAAGGAAAATTAGATCAGCTGTTAAAGAAGTAACACATGGAGTGCCACAAGGATCAAAATTAGGACCATACCTATTCCTAATTTATATTAACAGCTTATTTAAACAAATAATGGATGAGGATGGTATAGCGATAGGCTACGCTGATGATACCACGATTGTAGTTACAGGAAAAACAGAACTGGAGGTACAAAGACGGGCAAATTCCTTACTCGAAAAAGTTAACAATCATTTAGCAAGCCTAGGAATGAAATTAAATACAAGTAAAAAAGAATGGATGCAATAAAAATCTGGTAAATATTAAGTTAGAAATAGGAAAAAAAGAAATTAAGCAGGTAAAGGAAACAAACTTTTTAGGTTTAGTCATAGACAGTAATTTAAAATGGAAGGGACAGATTGAAAAAGTCACAAAAAAAATCAACACAGGTATATATGTATTAAGGCAAACAAATCAAATTTTGGATAAAAAGAAGTACTATACAAGTATATTATGCATACATACACTCACATCTAAGTTATGGAGTCGTATTATGGGGCTCAGCGCAAAAAACATTGTTTCTAAGGCTATTCAGATTACAAAAAAAAGCAATACGATTAATATCAGGAACTCAAAGAACCGAAACATGCAGAAGTGCATTTAAAAAGCTAAAGATCCTAACACTACCCTCAATATATATGAATGTATTAAACTTACCATAAAAAGCTGTAATAAACAAAATAAAAATTGCCACATTCACAAGCACGACACTAGGACTAAAGATAACTACTTCAGAAATAGATACAGAGGTACTCTAAACAACAAATGCATAGAACAGAGTATTAAAGATATATATAATCACCTACCACTACAAATAAAACAGTTAACAAATGAAAAGACAAAACTAAAGGCAACAAGTCATATTTAGTACAAAATTCATTCTACACAATAGATGAGTACAAAGAATTGAATATAAATGCTTTGTAAAATATGGTCGTGTTGCACTTCTCGTTGGTTTTATGCTAAATTTTTGTATAAATGTTAATGTATATAGATCTTGAATGATCCTTGTAAAATGTATTTACAATGGTGAAAATAAAACTATCAACTATCAAAAAACGTAGAATCAGACAACTGAAAAATTCAATGCCATTGCCAGGATTTGAACCATGGATCTCCTGGTTTCCACCCTGTTGTTCTAACCACTAAGCTACCCGAGCAACATGCAGGTACAACATTAAATTCCTTAACTGATTCACATTTTTCCCGGTAAACTGCAAGGAAATCTCAAATTTGAGTTGACATACCCCAATGGCGACTTACTATTAATTATTCCATTAATTGACCTAATAGTGGCCAAAACTATGAAGCTCAGGACTTAAAGTACTTACGACATTGTAAATTGCCATTGGGGTATGTCCTCTTAATACAGTTTGAGATCTCTGTGTGGTTTACTGGAAAGAATGTGAATCAGTTGAGGAGTTTAATGTCATACCCGCATGTTGCCATGGTAACTCAGTGGTTAGAGCAACTGGGCGGAAACCGGGAGATCTTTGGTTCAAATTCTGGCGATGGCATTGAATTTTTCAGTCGTCTGATTCTACCTTTCAACCTTGTCCACAGCTTGTGTGGAAGAACAATTAATTCAATTACTAATCTTTGTTTGAATCAAAATTTTTTCAGTTTTAATGGAAAATTCTATCAACAAACTACTGGCATAGCTATGGGTAGTCCTCTTTCACCTTTTCTTGCTCATCTTTTCATGAACTACTTTGAAATAGAAGTCACTAAAGTATTCCCTTTAATTTTTAAAACTTGGTATAGATATGTAGAGGATATTTTTGCTATTCCTGATAAAAATGAAATGGTGCTTTGAAACTTTGGAACTTAGAAGATAAAGCTATAAAGTTCACATTAGAAATTGAAAGTAATGGTTGCTTCTATTTCTTGGATTTAAAGATTGGTATTTATAGGAAATCAATGCATACCAATAATTACATAACAAATAAACGTTTTAACCCCTTTCCACATAAATTTGCTGTTATTAATAGTTTAATATATAGGAGAACATGGTATAATTTTAGTTCCTCAAAATAAATTCAACATAAAAAGTGTACTAGGTTTCTCCAATGAAATTTTAAAAAATAAAACGTCTGGTATGTATCAGTTAAACTGTTTGGATTGTGATCAGGTTTATATTGGAAACCAAATGTTGCTTGAAAACCAAAGTAAAAGAACATTTCAGGAATATTAAATACAAACAAACTGATAAATCAGCTGTAGCAGAGCATTTTTTTGGTCATTTAATCATAAAATAAATCCTGAAGTTAAATTATTAAAATATTTAAAAGACTCATATATTTAATGGTGTGGGAGAAAATATTTATTTTAAGAATAAAGATCGTGTAATGAATTTTCAAATACTGCCAATTGATTCTGTTAACAAATTTGTTTTACTTTCAGTAGATGGCAATACCATAGCTAACAATGTCACCTAGCGCGGTAGTAACTGTAACAATGTAAATAAACGAGTTGAAAAACGAAACTGATGATAAATCGATTGGATTTTGAAACGTCCTGCATTTGAATGAATGTTTATTGATACGGTAATTTGTATCACAAATTACTTAAAGGTAAATAATGATTGTAATATGAATATGTATTTTTATGTAACATTGATTTCAGAGGTTTATTAATTGTAATTATTATTGGTAAATAATAATATACAGCTTTACTGAAACTGTCAGTAATGGCGCAATAATGCAGCGATGGGGTGAGTTGTTTATCATTACCGGGAACAAGGAAGTTACGTAATGTTTCGCGCGGTTTCGGTAGAAGCTTCTAGAACATTTCCTAAAGCATATGTATTCGTGGTTTTCATTGGATATTAAAATAGACGCTAATGTTGGTGCGTTTTATTAGCCAATAGCAGTTCATTTATAATCTTTAGGCGTATCTTGATGCAGGCCTATAAATAGGGTAGGTTCGAGGTAGCTTGTCCCCAGTTCAACAGAATTCTCAATACTCTACACGTCGGTCTCTCAGTTCATTCATTTCGTCAAGTTACACGCAGCATAATTACGAGAATTATTATAAAGTTAATTCTACACAAAGTTGAAATACATAGTTAAAAGTGATAAGTAAGAAGTTATTACAAACAGTTTCAGTTTGGCGAGTATCCAGATTAATATGTAAAAAGTGTTAGTGAACGTGTTCGACAATAAAAGTTATAAAACCAATTTCTTCATCAGTATCATTTCTGGATAAAAGATTCCTTTCCGATTCACACCCTTACATAGAGATACATGTCCTACCAAGATAAGATGATAGCTAGCCGGAGGACAATATACAAAACTTTAAATTCTTTCGGAAACTAATTGATACAAATTGCTACGCCAGAGGGAGCTACGAACCAAACGAATGACGTCACAAGATGGCAACACATGAAGTCACACAACCTTAATACCGCATCAAATTGGTTACCAAACGTGGTGCTAAAATAATGTTAAACACATTGTAACATTAATAACGTTACATTATCAAGATAAGTGAAGATTTGTCACAAATATTTATTGTACATTATATATTTGCACATTTTGGTGTTTACTTTCTCTCAGTATTCGATCTTTCCTCCTTCTCAGTTTGCCTATCACTGTAATGTCAGCAGCTTCATGTTTAATCAATAGGAAAAAAACTACTTTGTTATCCTTTCATAGTGCACAGCACAATCATTGCAGAACATGATTCATACTCACCACGTTTCTTTTATTATGAGATATATTATCAGGTGACTTATTCTCCTTATTTGCCCTCACAGTACCAACAGCATTAGCGTTTCTGTCATTGGTCTTCTAAAGAGGTATAGATATTCTTTGAAAGCCACCTATGGGTTAAAAATGCAAATATATGTAATTTTATTGGCCAGCACACACTTGCAAACTTTGCTTGTCATGTTATTTAAATGCTATTACTAACTTATGCAAGTACAGCTCACCATATACTCAAATGGTTTAATGTTTCCACACCATGCTCTCCTGCCTTGATTCTGAAGTGAAATACAATACCCACATTTCATCTCCAGTGACAATGCAATTCAGGAACCTTTCATCCTCAGGGTAACATTGCAAATGTATCAGTGAATCCATTATTCGCTTGCCCTTGTTGAAGTAAAAGCATAGGTATCCACCGATATGAAGCCATTTCACTACTGGTGCAAATGAACTCCAACCAATTTTGCCAATTGACAATGGCAATATGTTGTGGAGCAACTAAAAGTTAATGCTGGGCCAATCCAAGAAAAACCTGTTGGATTGAACATGTATCTTGGTTTCTCAAAACATGCTAATATTTTGGCTACAAAGAGATAAAGCACTTATGATATGCACTTATAAAAATGTACTGCAGCAGGAAGTTTTAATTTGCAGTACACAGATCATATGTTAAATGTTAGGATACATTGATACAGTGCTACTATAATGTAAAAGGAGTCATTCTTAATGTTTTGGGATCATATGTAACATTTAACACTTAAAAGAATGTCCCTATTCCACTTAAGAACTAGCCTTCCAAAATAATCAGTAAGCATGTCATCAGCAGACACATTCCATCAATCTGACCTTCAACTTCTATAGCTCTCAATCTATCTGTCTTTGAGTTGCTGTATTATATTATAAAATAAACTTCTTTGTCTTACCAAGCAAGCCCACAAGAACCAAATATGAATATGTCATTATCAACAGAAAAATTTACTTTGGAAAGAGGATTGAAAGAAAGTAGAGTAGTAATTAATGCAGTCTTCTACTACTTCCAGTAAGGGGACACCAACTTAAAAAAAAAGTATTTTTTATCCAAAATAGAAAAGATAAATTTTTAGTTTCCACTCCTAAAAGATCTTGAGACTTAGAGGATCTTCATGCAAAGTTTTAGACACCTGTGTTCACTTGGAGCAGCTGATTTATCAGCCATTGTTAAATGTTGTTATCTAATGCATGTGTTTGGCAATGAAGCGATGAACTGTTTTACTCTGCAATATTTTTCATGTAGAGTAGTTGTTGAAGAAAGAGCTGGGTACTGCTGAAGATGGTACTGGTCTATCTTTTCCTGAAGGTCACTTAATGGACAAATTGAAGAATCAAAAACTCCAATCTTGTACAAGTGCTTTAACAAACAATCATACTCTGTGATCATTTGAAAAGATGCCACTGCATTCTTCCATGGATATGGTATTAGCGATTGTTGTTCATTGAGGCACTGCCATATTACATTTTTTGAAATTTCTTGAAAATGATCAGAAGTTATATACTGGAATTTTGAGTTGATTAATGTTGTGAAGAATTATAACTTTGCTTTGGGTGTTTGTACAGTATTGATCCCCTTCTTAGCAAGCAGATCAGCCAATTTGTTACCAAGTAACCTACATATAGCACCCATTGAAGGGCTATTCTCTTCTTGAGTTTAGTCAAGTGTATATCATTTGCAGCAATCTGTGATTTGTGCTTTTAGGCGAGAAGTTATTTGTTATAGCAGAAATAGCAGTTCTGGAATCTCAGAATTTAAGTGCTTGCTGAAACTAGGAAATGTGATATGCAGTTGAGCCTCAGTATCTCAAATAGTTAGGGGATGTCAAAATAAATTTGACTTATCGAAAATTCAAGTTATGGGGATATGTAGGAAAAATGTTAAATTTGTGATATACTGGTCAAAAATACTGTATGTAGGCTTGCAACATGTAGTTGTGTAAGTTTATGTAATAAAAATGGATGTTTGTAATGATGACAGCTTTATTACATTATCTAAGTAAGTTAGATTTAACAATACAAAATGCAAACAGGCCTTTATCTACCTTTTCATGTCTTGAAGAAATCCGCCATCTTTGTCTGCTTCATTTTCTGTGCACGACTTCCTCCACAAAGTTTTCAACTACATTTAGTGATGTAAACACAGTCACTCACTGGTGATTGTCTGTGAATAAATGTTCTTATAGCTTCTAAGGCTTACAGTACCTGATGTGATGTTGGCTGTATATTTTCACGTCTTTATGTCCTCAATCAACATCTTCTCCAACATCAGAATCTTCATGATGCGTTATTGTGTTAGTGATGCCTTTATCTGAGGGATGCCCAGCAACAATGATGCCAGAATGTAGCTTAATGTACGTCTCGAAGTCTGTTTCCTGGCACTCAAAAGCTCCTCAAAAGAGACCACTCTTCAGGAACCGATGTAGCTGTAGAAACTTTAACTTCTCCATCTATGCACTCATTAGTAGTAAAACCAGCTTTCCTGAAGACATTTGCAGAATGTGGATGACATCTGGGAGATTAATATCATTGATAGGTTTACTCATTTCAATGTTCTTGATGATCCTTTTTATTGCTTGTTTCCAGTAGTGATGTTTTAAGTTCTAAATCACACTTTGATCCATGGGCTACAGTTTCGATGTGGTATGGGAGGAAGGTAGACAATTTTCATTGTTTTTAGATTGTGGACAAGGACTTTTGGATGAACAGGGCAATTGTCAGTAAACATAAAACTTTCCTATTTTCCCGATTAAACTTTCTAACAATTTTCTCTATTCAAGATTCAAAAATGGAACTTGTCATTTCAAGACCTTTTGTTGTTTTCCTACAAAATAGGCAAAGATTTGACACCCGAAAAACAAAGTGGTTTAGCAGATTTTCCAATAATTAACAATTTAAGTTTTCCACTTCCTGTCATATTCAATATTACCATTATTGTAATTCTTTCTTTACTTATTCTTCAAACCTGACATTTCTAACATTTAAAGCCCAGAGAGTTATCTGGCAGGCACTTAGATAAAAGTTTGGTTTCATCTTTATTGAAGATTTTGTCTTGCTCGTATCATTCTAGTACAGTAGGGAGAACATGTTGTCAATACGTGTTGCAAGTTGTTGCAATTTCAGAAACATCAGCGCCCTCTCCAGATAGCACCTTCTGAACACTACCATTATGAATTTTAAATTTCACCAACCACCCTAAACTTGCTTGAAAAGAGCCTAATCCCAGGTTTTTCATGAATGTTTCAATTTGTTCTCAAATAATATCACCTGACACAGGAATGTTGTTGTCTCTTACGTTCCGCAAACACTCGCCCTACTCTCTTCAAGCTGTGGAAAGCTTGATGTGAGTCCTTCACTGTGGCTGACACACAGATTCATCAACTGCTTTCATAAATAGTTGACAAAGTACTAGCCAGAATACCACATCCTTGTGCAATGTCTTATTATTTTTTATCTTTTCTCTACTTCTTGAATAATTTTAACTTTGCCACTCAAACTCGGTGATTTTAGTTTTCTTTTTTGTTTTTCCATCATACACTGAACTCTTACTATAGATAGAACACACATGCACTGTATACCACGAAGCTACCACAGTATGCAACAATGTGGTGTCTGTAACTAAACTGACATGATGTTTAAACACAACAATGTGCTCTGTAACGAAACAGTAGTTAGAGCAGAAGTGGCAACAATTGAAAGACTGTACTGTGAACTCGACTACAGTAATCAGAAAATTCAAATTAGAACCTTTGAATCAGACAAGTTGCACTGTATATTGCACTATATGAATACATAAATGTTCGAGATAAAGAACAAGTTTAAGTGCAAGGGATGTCATTTAAGATATTGAAAACTTCTAGTTATAGATATGGGACTAAGAGAAAAAAAATAAGTAAATTATAAGGAAGTACGTTCGAAAAATAAAAATTACTACGAGTTATCAAAAATTTGAGTAATAGAGGTTCTAGATATTGAGACTTGACCATAGTAGATTTTAAAAGCTGAATATACAGCTTCAATTTCTCCTTCAAAGTTTGAAGCGCCATAACCCAAACACTTGTAAAATGGAAATGACATGTGGCACCAGCTCCAGTTTGATTGGGCATTTGCAAACCATCAATAAAGATGTGAAGCTAGTCTTGTTTAGGATGTCTAATATGAATAGTTTCTAAAGCTAGCCATTTCAATACATCTTTTGGAGTGTCACTCTTTGTAATGTTTACAGGTCCAAATAGTATTCTGTTTCTATGGTTTCCATAGGATTCATTTTATGAATTATATTTTCCTTACCTGCTGGAAGATTAATTTTTTTTTATTAATTTATTAAATTTTAGAGAGGAAGCTTTCCTGAGTTTTGAAATTAAGTTCAAAATGTTTGTTGTTCCAACTGTTGTATGGAAGCCAAATTAATTTTTATGCTGAATAATAGCATTTTTTTTCAATGTCAAATTCAATATGTGATTGATGGCCAATACACACATTGCAGATATCAGAGTGGATTTTACTGCTTCTGTAATTAGTCAGAGACTGATTTTAGAAAGTCTTTATATCCTTCTCAGATGGGTTGTTATTAAGACTTCATTGCTGACTTCACTGAGTTTTATATAAGTGAGATTTTCTTTTGAACAACCCCATTTCACACCTGTAAAGCATTTGAATAAAGATAAACATTTTTCAGCTTTTCTTGCACATACTCTATATGCTTCTTTCAAATAAGTTTAATATTAAGTATAACTCCTACGTATTTTGTTGAATCTGTTTTTGGGAAAGATTTTCCATAATTCAGTTCAATTTGTAATGATATCTTCCCTAATGAAAATATCTGAAAGCTGGATTTGGTGGTGTTAACACCAATTAAATTTTTCTTAGATCTTATGTGTAATTTTTAAGAGAATATTCCATTGCATTTCTGAGTTCATTGTATTTAAGAAGTCCACATCACCAAATCATCTGCAAATAGAGTACACTTTACTCTTTATTCTTGGATTTTTTGTGGTAGGTCATTAATAAAAGTATTACAAAAGTGCAATACTAAGAAGTGCTCCTTCTGGTAGGCCATGGTGGATTTGTCTATGTACGAGGGTGGTCTGAAAAGTTTCTGACCTCAACATGAAGATGGCAGCACTCGTAAATAAAAGCTAGTGAATTTTGTTGTTCATCTGTTGACAGTTACTCACCAAAGTTTCAGCCATTTTGGATGCTCAGTTGTTATGTAACAGTTGTTTGAGTGAGGTGATGTGAGTGTTTTTATGAAAATGGACAAAATCGAGTATTGAGCTGTCATTAAATATTTGTTTTTGAAAGGCAATACGCCTAAGCAAATCAAAGATGAGTTGGATTCTGTGTATGGGGACTCTGCACCATCATTTACCACAGTGAAATTTTGAGCAGCTGAATTTAAACGTGACCGTAAGGGCTTGGGAGACGATGAACATTCGGGACGTCCAAAAATTGCAACTACCGACGAAAACATCACCAAAGTTCACCAAATGGTGCTAGACGACCGCCAAATTAAAGTGAGAGAGATAGCAGAGGCTATGAACATGTCAAAAGAACGTGTTTGTCACATATTAAATCAACATTTAGACATGAGAAAGCTGTCCACGCGTTGGGTGCCGCGTTTGCTCACGTTTGACCAAAAACGTGTTCAAATGAACATTTCCAACGCTCTGTTGGCGCAGTAAATCCGAGTTTTGGTGCCGATTAATTACTGTAGATGAAACTTGGATATACGATTATACGCCCGAAACAAAAATACAGTCCAAACAGTGGACTCAAAGGGGGAACCGGCTCCAAAAAAAGCAAAAACTGTTTTTTCGGCTGGGAAAGTGATGGCGACTGTTTTGGGATAGTCATGGAGTTAATTTAATCGATTATCTTCAAAAAGGAAAAACCATTACAGGAGCATACTACGCATCATTACTTGACAAGCTGAAGGCAGAACTTGTGGAAAAACGGCCACATTTGCAGAAAAAGAAAATCCTGTTTCACCAAGACAACGCACCGTCTCACACCTCAGTGGTTGCAATGGCGAAAATCCACGAATTACAATTTGAACTGCTTGACCATCACCTTACTCACCAGATCTAGCCCCAAGTGACTTCGTTTTGTTCCCTCATCTGAAAATTGCGCTCAGAGGACAGAGATTTTCGTCAAATGAAGAGGCAATCACTTTTGTGAACAATTATTTTGCAGAGAAAAACGCTGAGTACTATTTGGACAGGTTACAGAAATGGGAGCATTGCTGGGAGAAATGTGTAGAGTTACAAGGAGACTATATTGAAAAAGAAAAAGAAAAATTCTGAAAAAATGTCTTGTATCTTTATTAGGTCAGGAACTTTTCAGACCACCCTCGTAGATACTTGACTCATGTCTGATTGCAGGCATTGAGTTAAAAAATGAGAGATCCAAGAAAACATGTTACCATGTATGCCCACTTCATACGGTTTTTTTAATAATGTTCTGCAAATAGAGTCACATGCACTTTGAAAATTAATTAATTTTGTTAAACTTCTTTCTTATTAAAAACAGCTTTGATTTCTTGGGAAAACATTAGAATTTGTTCATTAGTTGAATGAAACTCCCTAAGTTCAAACTGACAGATTTTAAATTAAATTATGGGATTCCAAAAACCAATTCAATCTTTTGCATCATTTTTTCCATGACTTCTGCAATGATACTTGTAAGAGATATGGGTCTATAGTTTTTAATTTCAGAGGTACGTTTGTTCTTTTTTAGGGATGGGGATGATTATTGCTTTTTTGCAATCAGCAGGTACTGTAGTTTTCCAAGATGAATTATGAAGTTTTAAAATTCAAATGTAAGGTTTCACCAAGATTTTTAAGAAATTCAGGATGTATATTATCTGGCCTGGTGTCTTTTTATTTTGTACCATTTTTAACGCAATATTCAGTTCCTTTATATTGAAATCTTGAGTGAAGATAGGATTTGAGTTATTTGTGCTGGATTTTTTAAGTAGTTTTAATTCTTTTTTGAGTTTTATTTGATTTCTTATTACTTTTTGTTCATCTATGACTTTTGAGTTAATGTTTATTGAATAATGCTACATCACCATCATGTGTAAATATTTTTTTATTATTAAATGAAGATATTTTTATATTATCCTTATTATTGTTTATATTCTGTATAAGTTTATGTGCTTTATTACCATCCTACCTGTAGACCATGTTCTGTAAGAAATTTAAAATGGCTTCTTTTTGGAATTACAATTTCTCTTTTAAGAACAGCACATTTTTTATGCCAGTTTTGAATGTCATGCATGTTCTTTGTATGTTCTGCAGTATTTCTAGCTCCATCTCTTTCCAATTTTCTAGGTTCTTTGTTCCAGAAAGGTTTATATGTTTTGCCTTTTCTATCTGGAATGAAGTTTTTGGCTGTTTTAAGAATTATACCTCAGAATATTTTATTTATATGATCTACCTGATCTGGATTTTCAACAGGCTCTTTCTGTTGTCGTCCTCCATGGTGTAGTGGTTACCATACCTCTTCCCAAGGTCGCAGGTTGAAACCCAGCGGAGGGCGATAGATTTTTTTGGGTGTAAAAATCCTTAGCATGGCGTCCTTCGGAAGGGAAGTAAAGCTGGTGGTTCCATGTCATAGATTTATGGCACGTAAAAGAACCTCAAGCCTGATAAAGAGGTCTCTGAGCAAAATTACCGGTCTTTCACGCCCAATATAGAATGGGATGCTAAGGACCACAATAGTTAAAGAGCGTCCATAAATAAAACTCAAATTTAATTTAAATTTTAACAGGCTCTTTAAACTTACGTTCTATTTCCTCTTTGTATTCTTTCCAATTTGCTTTTCTGAAATTTCAATTTAGTCAAGGATGTTGACAGTAGTTACTTGGTTTCTCTATTGCCTATTGGCAATGACGGCTCAATGGCCAGAATCTGGGTCTTCTATAATCTTCCAATTAACTCTCTTTGCTATATCTGTAGAGGGTAGGAGAATATCTGAATTACTTTCTGTGCCTGAATAGTATAGAAATACTGAGGATGGGGACATCTTTTCTATAGGTTAGCTCAAATATAGTGGTGTTTATAAAACTTCTATAGCCTTTTCTATAGAGTCTGCATTTTCTTACCCCATCTTGTAGAATGCCATTAAAATCTCCAATTATGAGTGCTGCAATTATGTGATTTGGAAGTGTACATTTTGTTGCATACATCTAACTTCATTATTTCAATTTTGTCTTCTAATTCCATTTCCATGATCATTTGGAAACAAGATTTTATATTATTCTTGAAACCAACTAATATTCCGCTGCTTGTTGTCTGTTTTTTTGGCTAGTAGATTTGTTGTAGAACCTGTTAGTTTGAAATATTTTAATTGATCATCTGATAAGTTTGTCTATTGAATGAAGAAAATGTCTACTTTATTGTCTGTAATAATTTTAGAAAGCTCTGTTCTTTTGGGTTGGGTGATACCTCATTCCATTAGTAAATTTGAAGAACAATTGCAAAAGTATAGCCGTTTTAGTGTAGGCATAATATTTTTTAATATTATGGCAGCTATGTTGCCTTCTCATAACCCCAAATATGTTTGGAGGACCAAACCTGTCGTTGGTTAATGGGTCCACCCTAGTCAGGAGGGCTGTCTAGCAAATCCATTGACTATATCTCCTCATCACCACTTAGGAGATGCTTATGCATGCCATGGCAGGTCAGTATGCTTGTATGGCATTTTGTCCATTCTGTGGAACAGTTACAGTGACTCAGTCCCCAGAACCTAATTTGTTAAAAGCAGGGTGCACCTTGTGCAAGAGGAGTTTGGGATTTGGGTAGAAAAGGCTATAAGAGATGCATCACTATCCATTACACCCCATTGTTAAATGTCTGCACTGCTTAAATCCCCATATTGTGGCCTTTAAATTAATTCTTCTTGCTTTTAATTCTTATTCATTTTTCTGCCCTCAAAACTCTAGTCTTTTAAATAAAATCAAGAAACTTTTTTAAAACATTCTGAAGGCATTACTGCACAAAAGCTGGTATGGATTTTACTATGAAGGTAAAAATAGAGATATTAAATTTGCACAGTTTGTATAAAAAATCTGAATAGAATGTGTGCAAAATTTAAAGTTTAACAGCTCAAAATTTGCAAAAAAGTTAAGTAAAGCATACATTTCAAACAGAAAATCAGGTGGTTACAAAATAGTATGTCAGTTTGACCTTTTTTTGCCCTTTACAATAATAATAATAAGAATAATAATATAAAAAAAAGCTGCTTAGAGCTTAATTTGTATTCATTTACAGATTTTGGGAGATGAGCGTCTAAAGAGAGCTTTACTCCAAAGCGGTCCAGATGATGATAGCAATCTTATACAAGCTAAAATTGAGGCTGAAATTGAAAAGCAGCGCAGAGACCTTGAACTGGATTTCCAAAGAAAGGTAAGATAATAAATAAAAAATTGAAGAGTAACAGTGAAGCAACTACATTAATACAGTAGAATCTTGTTAGTGTGTTTTTGTAGGGACCCAAGGATTTAGACATCATAGACAGGAAAATGTGTTAGCGAAAAGACAAAATCTGCAATTTAAGACCGTTATAATTCTGTAATAAGAATTTAATAATTAATCTTACCTCACAATCAAATACAAAATATATAATATGTACACTGGTTTGAAATACATATCTTTGGTTGATTCCTTTGTTAGTTTTAATGCCAGAAGTTTACTGTCTATCTTTTTAGTAAAGTCATTACATCGTCATCAACTTTGAAACTACACCTATATAACTTCTCTAGGTCCATTGTCTCCATTGCCTTTGATACTGTAGGAATTGGCTCAGCATCTGGCTCATCATCACTTTTGTCCTGCATTTATGCATCTTATGTCATTTGTTGTTCAAGTATTTCTTTTATTGTCACAGTTTCAAACACTGGAATTTCATTGTTACTTTTTACATACATTTCAAAAGAGACGCCATCTGCTATTTGGTGCCATTCTTCACATTTGGAAAACTCATTTTTTAGAATGATGTCATCATCAAGAGGGTGACGAAAGCCAGATTTATTGAAGCAGTTCCAAGTCATATCTTGTGTTACAGAATCCCAGGCAGCCTGAATGAAATTATTGCATCTAAGACAGTGTCAATTCCAGTGCAGTCAACCTTCTTTGTACCAGCCTCTTATGATACTTTGCTTCATGAACCATATTATACCTTGATCTAAAGGTTGTGGCTTACTCATGCAGTTTACTGGGAGGAAAATTATCTTTATGTTTTTTAAATTTGAAACAGTTGGTGGATGAGTGGCACAATGATTAATGAAGAGTGTAATTTTCCTGTTTCTTATGACCATTTTGCATCCCATGCACATAAACTTTTAAACAATGCAGAAGTTACCCAGGCTTTTGTGTTAGAAGTGTACTTAAATGGAAAAGATTGCACATTCTTGAAGCATCGCAGACTGTTTGCTTTTCCAATAACCAGCAGTACCAATTTCTCTGTTCCACTTTAGTTACAGCACAACAGAACCATAAGTGTCTCCTTGTTTAAGTTTCCCACCATGACACTTAGTGCCCTTAAAATCTAGAGTTTTATCTAGCAGAAGATGGAAAACTAATCCCGTTTCATCTGCATTATAAACATCGTTAGGGCTATAGTTTTTCAAAATTGATGTAAATGTATTTTCCCAAGTTTCTATATTTTTGCATAGTATAATGTCATTATCTAGGGCAGCAGCCTCAAATCGCACACATCTATAAACCAAGTCATGTCAGTTCTTGAATCTTTCAGTCCAGTCATTGGACACTTTAATACACATAGTCCCATCTTCTGTGTTAAATGTGTCACCTGAGCTCGAACCATATACAGACTATTGGCACATTTGAAGCTCATACTTGTGTAAAACACATTAGAAGAAAATTTTCTAACTCTGGAAACTCACCCTGGTGATTATGTTTTCTTTTAACATTTTTCTCTTCTTCAAAAGCAGTTCCAATCAGTTTACATTTGTCAGCAATCATGTACCAGGTTGATCAAGGAATGTTTAACTTCCGCAATAAATCCATACATTTCATATTTGGATTACGATGTACTTCTTGAAGGATATTCAGTTTTTCACTGTTTGTTATTTGTGGCACTTTCTTTTTCCCCATTGCAAATGTAAGTTGTATAAAGTTAAAATACGATGTATGTTTTGTATGTATGTTTTGCCTTTGTCATAGGCATTTACCACACCAAGTTAAAGCATCTGTCCAACACAAACAAATTGCATCACACATATGCATGTATGCCATTGGCTGCCGGTCCCCACGTCAATTAAAGCATTTTCCATCCCATGCACACAAATCGCATCACACAGATGCATGAATGTCATTGGCGTCAATTCCTGTGCCAGTCTGACTGACCAAAGATTGGCCATAATAGTGAATGAGGATATCAAACTTTTAACGCACTAAGCGAGAGCAAGAAAATATGCTAAACAACTGTTTTTTATAGCATTTAGTTCATTTGGGACTGGGACTTTTATAATTCAAAATCATATATGGGAAAACGAATTACTGAAGAACATACTAACAAGATTCTACCATATTACTAATTGTTCATTTTTTGTGACAACTCTTCACTTATCTTTTTAAAATATACATTCAACAGAATATGTATTGTAATCACTTGATTACTTTATCAGCTTCTTCTTTGCTTACTCATTTATACATCAAGTGATTATGGAACATGTTCTGTTGAATAATTGAAATGTTACTCAGAAGTTAGAGACAGTGAAGCAAAATAATAATTTAATTGAATCTTGAGTCAGTGGATACACTAAAACTTCACTTACTTGAAATTAATCAAACAGTTTCAAAAGCATCACTTGCTTTCATCTTCAGCTTTTTTCCGGCTGAACATGCCAGGAATTCGGGTCAGTAGATGTAGGTGGCATGGAAGTGGTGTCATCTGGTGTGTCCATGATGAAGCTGCTTAGATTGTTGAGTGGCAGGATTTCAAAGTTCATTGCCGTTTTTATGTGTTTGATTATGTGTATGTTTTCCCAAACTTTTAGTTCTTCTGGATTGGTGGTGCATTTCAGGAGTCTGACTTTGAGACTGATGTCATGGTTTGTGGTTCCAAAATGGTTTGCTGTGGCAGATTTATCCATCTGTCTATTGAACATACATCTGAAGTATTCTTTCCTTCTGGTTTCATTTGCCAACATACACCAAGTCACAATTTTCCAGTTAATTAGGTAGATGCCAGATTTTTGTTTTGTGGAGTTTTATCTTTGACAGGGGAAGCTAGTAGGTTCTGAATTGTGTGTTTATTCTGTGGTGCCAATGTTATGTTGTATTTTTTTAAAGATTTTACTAAATTTGTGATTAAGCCGAGGCTAGTATGTGAATTTTATGAATTGTTGTTTTGTTTCCTTTGTACAGCTGGTTATTTTCTGTAATGCTTTTTTTTTGTTTCCGGAGCTTTTTATTTTGCTGTGAATTTGTAACGGTATTAACTTATTTGTTTATTTAACATTATTGTAGCTCCACGTTGATGCGGTATTGCTTATAATGTTTGTTTACATCAGTGTTGAAGCCATCTTGTGACGTCATTCATTTGTTCGGTTTGTAGCTCCATCTTGTGTTAGTAATTTGCATCAGTGTTAGTTTTTGTTTGATTTCATTTCAAATGTCCTCCGGCTAGCTATTATCCTGTTGGCTTGGGCACGTATCTCTATACAGGTTGTGAAACGGAAAGGAATCTTTTATCCAAAAATTACACTGATGAAGAAATTTGTTTTACACATTTATTGTCGAACACGTTAACTATCACATTTATACATTGATCTTAACACTCGCCAAACTGAAACTGTTATAATAACTTCTTACTGATAATTCTTTTAATCCACGTACTTCAATCTTTTATATAATTAACTTTACCATATTTTAGATCTTTCGTAATTCTGCTGCGCGTAACTTGTGAATCTATATCCGATGTATGACGAACTAATACTTTCGACGAACTGACTGACTGAAGACGACGTGTAGTGTATGAATGCTTTCGGCGAACTGAAGGACTGACTGACTTTACCTCTAACTTGGCTTATTTATACGCCTTCATCCAGATACGCCTAAAGATTATAACTGAACTGCTATTGGCTAATAAAACGCGCCAACATTAGCGTCTATTTTAATATCCAATTAAAATTATGAATACATATGCTTTAGGAGAAAACATTCCAGAAGGTTCTCAACGGAAAAAACGCGCGAACATTACGTAACTTCCTTGTTTCCAATAATGATAAACAGCTCACCCCCCTCTCTGCATTATTGCGCTATTATTGACAGTTTCAGTAAGGCCGTATAAACTTATTTCCCAATAATATTTACAATTAATAAACATCTGAAATCAATGTCACATAAAAATGCATATTCATATTACAATCATTATTTACATTTAAGTAATTTGTGATACAAATTACTGCATCAGTTTATATTGGTGTTGTAGCCATTTACTTCTTCTAAGTGGAGGATGCAGTTGTATTCATGTTCATATTCCTTTTGCTGAGGGGAAGGTTGACAAGTCTGTGGGCAGGGCTGTTGAAAATGAAGTGTTGATGAGGTTTTGTGTTGAAACTGTTACTCTGTATGTAATTCACTGTACGTGTGGATTTTCTAAGGTGCCAAATAAGAGGTGGTTTTGTTTCTTGAAGATGTTTAAATTCCAAATATGTGAGGAACCTGTCTTTCTCTATTACAGATGTGAACTGTATAGAACTTTCTTGTAGGTTGAGGTGTTTTCAAAATTTCCTTCCTTCCTTCCTCCCTCCCTCCCTCCCTCCCTCCCTCCCTCCCTTCTTTCTTTCCCGTCTTAAATGTCTGTTCCTACAAGAAACACTCCTAAAATTATTATGTTGAAAGCTATATATGCTATAAGCACCAAGTATTAGTAAAATTAGCAGAGCAGTGAGACACTGCTATTTTAATACATGTTAAAGTATATTTTTCCAGGATAATAACAGTTATTGAATAAAGGCAGGATGAAATGGCATACAAGAGGCACAAGCATATATTTAACTCATGTTAGGTCTTATAAGGTATGGAGGTTCTAGACATAACACTTGATTTCATAATAGAATAAGTAGCTAGATGTATTACCTAAACCTTGCTTTGAATTCCCTCGGTATAGGGCTCTAAAGGATCAGAATGGTCCCTTAGCATTCTTTGTGGCCATACTACCCTTCATCTCTTTTCTGGGTATAATAGTTTTTCAATATATGTAATGATACAATAAAACCATATGAACTCCATCTTGTTTCTCTGATCTTGCTTGCACTTCATGTAAGATAATGCTGATACTTAAAGTTAAACAGTGTCTAAACCACCTATTGCCCATTGTCTAAAACTGGCCGCAATTCTGACATTGTTTTTTACTAAACATCTTTTCTGCATTGAGTTAAACGTTGCCTAAATATTGATTTTGCAGTGTCCCATGCTTATTGATTTAAATGAGTATCCGATATTAAATTTTTATTGAGACATAGTTCATTTGAGAGAACTCATAATATTTTTCAAAGAGATAAAATTGGTATGATTGCTCTTGAAAATTGTATTGTATAATATTGTGTTGTATGTGCCTGTGTGCATCTGATTGTTTAAATTCACATCAGTGTGCATATGCAGTTTTACATCTAGGTAATGCACACATATGATATGAATGTAGGATTAAAAGTAAAGGAGTAAAAAAGGATTGATGAATAAATGTTGTTAACAAGAGCTCAGCCTTAATAGCATCTTAATGGTGCTAATAAGGCTTGTTTGTGTAGGGACAATTTGCAATAATCAAATCACCATCATTAGTAGCATCACTTTCAAGTAAGCTCCCAAGGAAGAATTAATAAAGATGATAGAATCATGGCTTGACCCTGATCACAAAGGCACAATGAATGTAAATTTTAGCTCTTAAGCTGCATTGGGTTTCATATTCAGAGAGAAATATTCCTTTTCAGTTTTGAAAAACTTCTACAGAAAGTAAGATTGAGATGACATATATCTAATTCTATTATCGGTTGCACTTTTTGAAGCTGTCTCTACATTACCTAGAAAATTATGAAAAAGTGCAAACTTTACTTCTTGGAATTGTAGCAAAAACTGAGATCCATCCAGGATGAAACTAGTAAAAGCCCAGTTATTCTAACTATTGCTATACTACCTTCCCGTAATTGACTCACAACTTCACAAGTAAACAACATGCAACAGCCTGTGACAAGGTTTTTCTGAATTAATGGTAAAAGCAATGTATTATATACTTATTAATCGTTTGTCAGATTGATGTTTTTGCTTAAATGTTGAGACATATAAGTATATAATTTGAAGCTGTACATGAATTTATGCATTAATCCTGAAAGTTCGGACTGAGAGTAGCATACCAATTGAAACTACCCAGTCTCTACAATGTCGCAAAAATATTAAATTCATAAATTGCTTCTTTAATTTGATACGGTAATTTGTATCACAAATTACTCAGATGTAATTAATGATAGTAATATGAATATGTATTTTTATGTGACATTGATTTCAGAGGTTTATTAATTGTAATTATTATTGGTAAATAATAATATACGGCTTTACTGAAACTGTCAACAATAACGCAATAATGCAGCAAGGGGGTGAGTTGTTTATCATTACCGGGAACCAGGAAGTTACGTAATGTTTCGCGCGTTTTTTTCCGTTTAGAAGCTTCTAGAACATTTCCTAAAGCATATGTATTCGTGGTTTTCATTGGATAGTAAAATAGACGCTAATGTTGGCGCGTTTTATTAGCCAATAGTAGTTCATTTATAATCTTTAGGCGTATCTTGAGGCAAGCGTATAAATAAGCCAGGTTCGAGGTAGGGTGTCCCCCAGTTCAACAGAATTCTCAGTTCTATACACGTCGGTCTCTCAGCTCAGTTCATCAAAATTTCGTGTACACTACACATCGTCAGCCAGTCCTTCATTTTGTCAAGTTACGCGCAGCAGAATTACGGGAATTCTTATAAAGTATTATACAGTTAAAAAAATACATAAAGTTGAAGTATGCGAGTTAAAAGTGATAAATAAGAAGTTATTACAAATAGTTTCAGTTTGGCGAGTATCTAAATCAATTTGTAAAAGTGTTTGTGAACGTGTTCGGCAATAAAAATTATAAAACCAATTTCTTCGTCAGTATAATTTCTGGATAAAAGATTCCTTTCTGATTCACACCCTGCAAGAGATACAAGTTCTACCAAGATAAGATGATAGCTAGCCGGAGGACAATATACAAAATTTTAAATTCTTTTGAACACTAATTCATGCAAATTGCTAACGACAGAGGGAGCTACGAATCAACCAACGAGTGACGTCACAAGATGGCAACGCGTGAAGTAAACACACATACATAAACATCACAAGCATCAACATTATTTGTAATACCGTTGCAAATTGGCATCCAAACGTGGTGCTACAATAATGTTAAACACATTAACATTAATACCGCATCAAATTGCCAAAATATTTGCAAAATATGCGTAGATTTTACAACAATTACCTGGTTTAAGTTCATAGTTACCTATATATATTTGTTGCCATCAAACAGAAAACTACGTTGATCACAGCATTGATAACCGTGTCACCAAATGTTTTTCCGCTATAAAGAAGATAGTGCCACAACCTTAAAACTAATTTATTTTGTTCTGATCTTTTTGTTATATTGGTTTACATTGTTTATTTTCTAGTCTTGAAAGTTGGGACTAAGAGTAGCATACCAATCAAAGCTGCTCAGTCTCTAAAGTGTTGCAAAAGTTAAATTCTAACCGATATGTTGATCACAGCATTGGTAATCATGTCACCTAATGTTCAGCAGCTAAAAAGAAGACAGTGCCACAAACATAAAGGTATTGTTATATTTTTTGTTCTGTTCATTGTGTTACATTGGTTTCTTTAATAATGAGCCATCATTTAAGAGGATGTCCAAGGCAACATGGTATAGTACTAAAGGATTCTTCAACAGCAAGAGCCAGATATTGAATGTGGGTACTAAATATTTGCAAAAGAGATGTAAGTCCATTAGGCATTATCACTATTAAAACTGAAAACTCTATTGCAGTGTTCAATGTAGGTGTGTTATGTGAAATATGCAACCATTTTGAAACAAGGTAAAGTTACCACAGAAAATCCTAAGCAACATGGTATAGTGCTAAGGGATTCTTCAACAATAAGATCTAGAATATGAGTGATAGTACAAAATATTCATGAAAGATATGCAAGTTTCTTAGGCCACAACACTATTCAACGTGAAATCTCTATTGCAGAGTGGGAATTTACTCTCAATATTGTGTTTTAAGCTATGTGCAAATAAGTATATGAACACACTTGATAAATAGTTTCTGATTTCAAGAATTAGTCTTTAATTTTAGTCTCATTTTACAAAGAACCAACCCATCATACGCAGTAGAAGGTAATGACTAGAGCTAGGATAGTTATGTAATAACAACTTTTTTTATTTGGTTAAAACATATGAATAATGTTAAATGTGCACGAAACAATGTTTCCTGAGTCCGAAAATGTAAATTTTATTGTACATGTTTTTGCATATTTTAGATTTTTTGTAATTGCATAATATTTAGAGAATGTCATTACAATTATACATATTTTCAATTTTTCACAGGAAAATTTTTAAAAAATGTAATTGATTACGTATTTCAAAACAAATTAATAAAATAAAATAAAGCCTGAGACAATAAACGGCGAGCAGTAGGTATCGCATTTTCAAAGAGTTTCCAATCGTTAACGCAGCGAGTATTATATCAAAGAACTTTCGATGTAAACTTATTCAGTGGGATGATAATACAGATGCAGTTTGGTTTTGTTTGTGCATGTAGAGTGATTGCGTTAACCTCCAGTGTTCTCTAGTTATAGCAGATAAAATGCCACCAGTGAAATCGAATTTATCTACTCAACTAAATATATTTGTACGTGAAAACGAAGGTGTGCTTACTACAAATGGACTAGTTTTATTTTGTGTTGCGTGTGAAAGGCGTATAAATGCTGACACTCGTTTCCAAGTGACGCAACATTTAAAAACAGTAAAACATTTTAAAAATGTTTCACTAAAAAAAGAGCTCAACAGTCGATGCTAAATGTCAATATGGGTATCCCAAATGAAGCAACTTGTTCAACTTCAGCCCCCCAGTTGTCAACCTTTAATAAGGACCTATGTGAAGCTTTTGCTTGTGCCAACATTTCGCTCCATAAATTAGAACATCCTAAATTACGTGCGTTCTTAGAAACGTATATAAAACAGGCTATACCACATGAATCTACTCTTCGCAAACATTATGTTCCATTACTTTATGAAAAAACAATACAAGAAATTTGTGCTTCTATTAAGGATAATCTAATCTGGGTTTGCATGGATGAAACTCCAGATACGTGTAAATGATCTATATGTGATGTTATTGTCGATACGCTCGGTGAAAAATAGACTGTCAAAGGCTTATCTTCTAACAGTGGAAGAAATAGCAACGACAAATGATTCAACAATTGCGGAAATATTCAATAATGCAATGTTGCTATTATGGCCAGAGGGAATTATGTATGAAAATGTAGTTTTGTTTTTATCTGATGCAGCCCCATATGTGGTTAAGGCAGGAGGGGGGTTAAAACTGCTTTATAGTAGACTGATTCATGTAACATGCTTGGCACATGCAATGCATCACCTGAGTGAAACTGTGCACTTAAATTTTCCTACTGTTAATAGTTTAATATCAAGCGTAAAAAAGGTTTTCCTTAAATCTCTGAGTAGAATCAGTTTGTTTAAACAGTTGGCTCCAGGAATTCCACTTCCTCCTGAACCGATCATTACGAGATGGAGGATCTGGTTACAGGTTGCCATATATTATTGTAACAATTTTGACATTATCGAGAACATACTTCAGGAACTAAATGAAAACGAAGCAGAAAGGATTGTTGAAGCGAAGTAGGTATGGGATAAAGGAGGAATTAATTTACATTAAGTCACATTTCAACTGCATTTCTACAGCCATCACAGCGCTCGAACGAAATGACGTACCACTTGTCACAAACTTAACTTTAATAGAAAGTCTCTCACTAAAGCCAAAATCTGCGCCAGGTCAAGTTGCAAAAAAAGTAGTTGAAAAATTTGAATATGTACTACAAAAAAATCCAGGGTACCATACTACAACATATTGCAAATATCGTTTCTGGTAAAATGGAGAGCAAATTGTTGGACATTGAAGAAACATTGTCGCTGGAAGAAATTGTAAAGTTTAAATATGCACCTATAACATCTGTTGTTGCCGAATGTTGTTTTTCTCAGTACATATCAATTCTCAGAAGCAACAGAGAATTGTTTTCGTTTTCAAACCTTAAAATGGTTACTGTTATACAATGCAATGGGAAGAATTAAGTTCACTTCAGCAGCAGCTGTTCCAGTCCACAAATTCAGTGAGTTTTACATTAATTTATTATTTTGGTGGATTATAACGTTAAGTTGTATTTTCCAATATAACAAATATTAAATGAACTCACAGTGTCATTTTTAAAAATTATTATTTCACCATTTTTGTGAGATTTTGGGTAGCACATATTTTCTGGGTTGTTAATGCATATATCGCTGTTTTAAACCGCATAATTACATACATATTTTAATGTTTTTTAATGCATAACTATCCGAGCCCTAGTATTGACTAACCCTAGAAATATGAAACTTATTTGAGCTTGCATTGCTAATTATCATTAGCTGGTTGAAGTGTGCAACAATGCAATGTAGAATTACTTTAATAACTTAATGGTAAATTAATGGTCACAGTGTAGTAGTATTTTCAGTACTGCAAGACTATACACGTAGCAACACAATGGATACAATGTAACTAATTTTCACAGCATTTATAACAGATGGAGAGTTGCTGGTTTGAAGTTGAAACTGAGAGTTCAGATTCATTAAATTCCAATGGCTGATGGAAAAATGTCAAAGTTGAACTTAGTAACCACTGGTAAAAAAGTTCTAGTCTATATAAAGAAGGCAGAATTGGCATCAGTGCTTTGGGGATTGCATCACAGCTGAAGAAATGAATAAAAACTTGTCAAAGTTGACATATAGGTGAAAAATGCACTGTGTTAGTATGTATAACACTTGGAATTGCATCATTTTCCAGAAAATGTTAAAACTTAACTCATTTCATGCAATTCATCCAAAAGAGTGTATGTTACAGTGATCTATAACCATAGTCATCACAGGAATGATGTAGTTAGAGAAACACCAATGTCATCTATGACAGTCAACATTTCATAACTAATATTGAGGATGGGTTTATATCCATTACTGTAGTAGATGGGTATATATCAGATCACTATGCTCAGTGCAGTGAAATACTGAACACTTATAGCAAGGAACAGCAACTTGAACAAATCATTTAGATCAGTTACAAAGGGCAGGCTAAACAAATTGGCAAAAATTTACAAAATGAAACATGGGAAACTATATATAGCTCTGATAGGATTAATAGTAAATGGAATGACTTTTACAAAATATTTAATGTACATTTTAATGACTGCCAACCCCTCATTAGAAAAACAGTGTTTAAAATGGCAAAAAACGTACCCAACAAGTGAAGTAGTCAAACTGAAAGAATAAGTTAAAGGATATGCACTATTGGTATAAATACACTGGATATGAGACATAAAAGCCGCTATAAGCAAAATGAAAAATCTTTACCAAACCAAACTAAGGGACCTTAAATTGAAAGAATATTCTGAGCGTATAAATAAATCAGATACATTGCTAAAACAAACTGGAATATTGTCAACAGTATAAGGAAGGATCAACCTCAGTGTGACAATATTGAATTAAACCCTAGGGAATATATGGGAGCGATCCTAGTGTCATTTCAAATATGTTTAATAAATTTTTACGTATAGGAGATAGAAGAACTGCTACAAAAAGAGATACATTCTTTAATGATAGGAATCTGAGAGTTAAATCAGTTTATCTCTATAATACCACTAAGGAAGAAATAACTAGGGAAATAAATAAATTTAAAAATAAGCAATTTTGCTTATTTGGGATGGCATAACCCCTCCTTTCTTAAAAACTTGTAAAGATGTGCTAGGAGAAATTATTGCATACTTGATCAATGAATAACACTGCTCAACATTGATTTTGCGGTATAAAAGAAAATATGTGGCTTTAATGGAAATCAATGCCCTGATTTAAAAAATGAAGTCCGTTTTTGGCTATCACATCAAGCTTTTATGATATGTGTATACATGTCTATGGTGCTAAATTCATTCAGCTTATACAGCTTGCTGCTATGCTTCATTCATGTTATTCTAAATCTGTTGTTGATTTTCTTCCTAATTGACTCGCTTCTGTCCTCCCTTTATCATCCAGATGTTTATGTTTAAATTCTTCATTTATCAGTTTTGTTCTATATGTCAGGTCTGTCTTCTTATGAGGTATTTATGTTTTCGTTTGCAACTAACATAGATCTCAACTTCAATTGAGCTGAAAACTTGTGTTAATACGCACGTTCGTCTTCTATATGTGTAGTGATAAAATAAAAGTTTGAGTATGACTTCTACATCAGGATTACACAGGAGACAGTGTCTACAAAGGCCTCAGAAGTTTTGTTACATTGTGGGTGTTATGTTTGACGGAAAGGTACGTAAAATAGACTCTCAAACAAAGAAACTACGAGTGCTGATCAACAAAGACTGGGACTGATTTTTTTTCACAGATGTTTATTACTCCAATTCAATGTTTACATGATCTTTTTCAAAGTAGTCCCCTCCTACTTCAATGCTCTTTTTATAGCATCTCTGCCAGTCCTTGAACACATGCTGCAGACCATTCTTTGTCAGGTCCTTGAGAATCGCCTCACTTTTCTTGAGCACTGCTTCAGAGTTCTCAAATCGAATACCCCTAAGCTTTGCCTTTAGTGATGGGAATAAAAAAAAAGAAACAGGGTGCAAGATCGGGGCTATAAGGTGGATGTGGTACACAGGTAATGTTGAATCGAGCCAGAAACTGCATGACTTGATTTGCGACGTGAGGCCGTGCATTGTCATGATGAAGTCGCCACCCAGTCCGAGAAAGCTCTGGTCATTTCTTTGCAATGTGCTTCCTCAGTGTAGCCAATACTGACGTGTAGTATGCTGCTGTAACAGTAGTGTGAGGGGGAACTGCATGCTGGTAAATCATTCCATTACAGTCAAAAATGTGATCATCACTTTCCCTGCAGATGGAACAACTTTTGCCTTTTTTGGTGTTGGAGAACCTGGCGATTTCCACACTGTGCTGGCTTGTTTTCCTTCAGGATCATAATGATGCAGCCATGACTCATCACCGGTGATAATCGATTTAAAAAATGCATCCCCTCCATCAGCAAAGAGACGCAGCACCTCACGGCTTGTCTCCATTCGCACAGCCTTTTGTTCGGGAGTCAACAGACGTGGCACCCAACAAGCACAAACTCGGGTCATATGGAGATGGTCGTGCATAATTATAAACACACTGCCATATGAAATTCTCAACACTTCACTGAGGTTACATAATGTTATACGCCGATCCTCTTGGACAATCACAGCAGCTGTGTTGATGTTGACTTCAGTCACAGCAGAAGCCGAAACACCAGGCCCACCTTGCTTAACACTGACAAGTCGGCCTTCTTTCAAGTCCTTGAACCACCTAAACACTGTGGCACGAGGTAGTGCATCTTCACTGTACGCTTGCTTCAGCTTTTCATAAGTTTCGGTGGCTGTATGGATTAAACGAAAACAGAATTTGATTGCGCTGTACTGCTCCTCTCGCGTCACCTCCATTGTCTGGTATGCGAAATGCGGGTAGGGTCTACAAAATAGAGCATTACTACCAACCTACCAATAGGAGAGTGCTGCCGCCTACCAACATTATACATAAAAACCCGCTCTTTTCAAATATTTATGTTACAGATACGAAACTATCACGGAAGCTACAGGAAAAAATCAGTCTCAGTCTTTGTTGCCCTCGTATATTACTCATATTTCAAAGAGAAAGTTGGTGATCAGGATAAATCGTTTGTGCCTCATATTGCATGTAACAGTTGTGTTGAGGGATTACATTATTGATATGAAGGAAAACGGAAGGCAATGCCGTTTGCCAAACCAATGATATGGAGAGAGTAGCAGAATCACCATGACGATCGTTATTTTGCATGTGCAAAGTTGTTGGCTACAACAAAAAAAAGTAAGGCAGGAATTAAATATTCAAATCTGAACTCAGCTACACAGACAATTCCTCATGGACCTGAACTACCCATACCCACACCACCAGCAGACATCAATTTTAGTGAAGCTGAAAGCAGATCAACTATATATGCTGCTGTGGCTTTCATTCATGAAGTAGTAAATCAACTAGATGAAAAGAGTAAAGTTGTAGGATTGTTCCTGGATCTATCTAAGACCTTCAACTGTGTTCAACACAACATATTGATGCAAAAACTGAAGCATTATGGTATATGCCAATAAACATATAGCTTCTTATCTTTCAAACAGAACACAATATACCAAAATACATCACAAAAGTGGTAGTGAAGTTAAGAGAATTAAATCTGAACAGGAAATAGTACATTGGGAGTACCTCAAGGTTTGGTACTGGGACCATTCCTGTTCCTAGTTTATATAAATGATATCAGTGATCTGGTAAACAGCAAGATTATCACCTGTGCTGATGATAGTACTGACATATGTTGGAACAAATCTGATTCGGAACTGAGAGACTCTGTCGAGCTACTCTAATCAGGTCATTGAATACTTTAATTGCTTAAATCTTTTTACAAATATAAGTAATCACGTTGGAACTATAACACCGGAGTAATACACAACAATTTCAATTAGCATTAGATAAATGTAAAATTTCTGAGACAAGTAATCATCTTATATGCTTAGATAAACACCTACACTGGAAACAAAATATAGATAATGTCTGCAAAAAAATGTAGCTAAAGGAATGTGCTGGATTAGCCAGCTATTTAATTAGCTAGCTGTTGATAATGATGTATTAAATACTGTGTATTATGCGCTAATCAATCCACACATTGTGCATGGTATAGAAGTATGGGGATGTAGTGCAGACACTCACCTGAAGAGGTTGTTCATATTGCAGAAGAGATGTATAAGAACAATGTATAAGCTAAAAAGTAAAGAAAGTTGTAGGAACATTTTTAAAAATAAGAAGTTGTTTACAGTTTACTGATTATACTACCTATACAGAATTATATTGCTTGTGCACTCAAGACTTAATATTGACATTTATCAATAACAAGGAAATGCACCATCATGACATCAGACATAAGCAAGATCTCCATAAAACCACACACAATACTAAATCAACAATGAAAGATCCATACATTGCAGGGGCCCATTATTATAACAAATTACCTAAACACTTAAAAATGTACAACAGAAATGTATTTAAAAACAAATTAAGAGAATTTCTAATAATGAAAGCTATATACTCGACTGAAGATGTATAAACTTGCATGACTGGCATCACATGTGTAATTTGTTAATAATTATGAATACTAATATTTTAATGAATTTCTTTTCTTATTCTGCAATATTAGGTAGTGTAATGTTTGTTTATTGTCCAATATTGAATGTACTTTGTACAAAACAATTTCCCTGGATCAATAGTTTTTAAGGGAGTTGTGTATGAAATGTTATGATTTTGTGTTTTTCCCCACTATTTGGATATGTCCCATGACATGTATATGTGTTATGCAAATAGTAAATAAATAAAAAGTTCTAAATGCCAACACATATAAGAAACAACATGGGATCATATTAAGCTTATTAGAGAAATTACCTTGAATTGTACAATGACACCGTGGTGAAATGAACAAACTAAAATTCACGAGGATGCCTGAAATTGCTTTAATTGCAGTACTTTCTAAAAATGTAAACAATCAATCTCATTCCTTTTAGCTATAAACCCATAAAAATGTTCAACACAATAAGTTGTTGGGTTTTAAATACCAGGAGAACTTTTAAATGAAGAGTTGTAGCCAGATACCTAAAGTTTATGCTATACCTGATTCCAAGTACACTGTCCTCTTCCTATGTAATTATATCATAAATAAGGACATTATTCATCTATGTGCAGTCAATCCTCAGGTATGCCCTACCATTCTGGATTGTTCCAGTAACATACAAATAACATTTAAACTGCAAAAAAATCATAAGAATTATACTCAAAAGTTCTGCTTTGCACTCCCATTAGACCATCCTTTGAGAAATTAAACATTCCACTTCCATGCCCGTATTTATTAGAAACTGCTTTATGCACAGCAATACGTATTAAGCATATTCATCTCTCAATACAAAGAACTGCAAAAAATTGAAAAAATCTATTGACCACCAAGGAATAAAATTTTACAACAAACTATTTGGAAGAGTAGCTGATCTTAGCAATACCAAATTTTGGAAGGAAATAAAAAAAAAAGTTATTTTAACATAAGTGTTATTCTAAAAGAATAGAAATCAGATCTTAACTCCCTGTAAATCTTCCAACTGTCAACTAATACACATTTATCATACATTATATTAATCATCATAATCTGAACTTGTATTATTGTTACTTTGTTATTGTTTCACTATTTGTTTCTATCTATAGTTATATTGTACTTTTCTTATCCAGAGTCCCTCTAGCATAGAAACATATTCTCAAATTGACTGTATAATCAAATGAAACTATTTCACTGTATATATTATTTAGAACATCTCACAACAAAACCAAAAATGGTACCAATTGTTATGGTAAATAAACTACTACTACCACTGTTGCGTCCATCATCATAGGAAAGGCTCATTTGGAAAAAATGTAGGCTCATGGTCTGTAAAACCAGACATACAGTGTCACAAATGAAGACATATGCATTGCAAGCTCTGAGGCTAGTCTGTATGTAAAGAAGTCTGTCTAGTCTCTGAATCATATTTGTGCATGAAAACTACCAATTAAGCTGATGAGATGGACATTAAATAAAATTGTAATGACCATGACAGGTACTTTTCACAGTATGTAATATCAAAGAAGTAAAAGGGTTATAGTTGATGAAAGTGATATAAAATATTATTACTTATTTAAAATATGCCTCTGGAACACAGGGTAAAACAGCTAGTAATAAATAAGGCAGAATTAAATATAAACAATTAAAAGGAGAAGTGATGAGAGCATAAGCCCAGAGGTATTGCTTAAAGAAATATTTGAACTAACTGGTAATATAATAATGCCACATTAAATTGATTCTACATATTCCAATTCATCATATTTGTAGAATTGTTAGTCTCTAAATTGTTTAGAGATAAAAGTAATAAAAACTAGGAAAGATCTCCAATGGAAAATCAACATGAAAAATTTTGAACCATGGAAAAAGAGCACAGACCTGTAAACAATGTAGTATTTGGCAGTTTTCTTGCTCCAGTTGTTATAGCAATGACGTCCATTATTTATCTGTCTGAGTGCACTAATATTGAAACCATTCCCCAAAGTCTTAAAGACAGAATGTATTAAGTAAGACACATTTATGTAACTGTTTGCAGGTGTTGCAGCTTCGAATAGATGCAGAAAAAGAGCTAAGAAATCAGCTGAAAAGACAAGCTCAGGCCCATAGTGATCATCTGTCAGATGTGATTAAATTGAAAGAACAAGAAATGGAACGTGAATTTACTCGTGTGAGAAATGAGAAAGAAGCAGAGGAGCAAGCAAATTACAAGAAACAGCTGGCTGGTATGGTAGGGCGACTTAGAGGATTGAACGCTGCTCTTAGAGGTAAGACATTTCCTAAACACATTTGTTAAGTAGTGATAATATTAGACTAGCAAACCAAGTAATGTTGGAGATCACAATACAAGCCCATAGAGGCAATTGCAAGCAATGCAGCAAAATTTGTACAGGGGTGGCTAGGAGCCACCAGATTGAAAGAGCATTTCAGAAACTTGAGAAATAGGGAAGACGGCGCCGTGGCCGAGTGGTTAGACTGCTCGCCTCCCACCGAGGCGGCCCGGGTTCAATCCCAGGGACCTGCATGTGGGATTTGTGGTGGACGAAGCGGCGTCTGGGCGGGTTTTCTCCGGGTTCTCCGGTTTCCCCCGCCATTCATTCCACCAACTGCTCCATCATCACCTTTCCTTTCATCCATTTCACCAACATTTCGTTTCATCTACTTCCTTCATCCCATACCAGGCATCGGGCTGATTACCCATCCTGGATGCTCTGTTTGATCCATGAGTGTCTGCTCCTCGACAGGCCTCTGACCCAGGCTTGTAAGTCCTGGGGGGTGTAAGTCCTATATAAGAGGAGGGTAAACAGATAATGAATGAATGAGAAATAGGGAAATGGACAAATCTGCTGTGATCCATCCATCCAAGATGGCCATGACATAGAAGAAGAGGTATATTAATTGATTAAAAGTGTTCACACTACACTCAATTAAACACTTGGGAAAAAATTGAGACGGTAATTTGTATCACAAATTACTTTAATGTAAATAATTATTTTAATATGAATATGTATTTTTATGTAACATTGATTTCAGAGGTTTGATAATTGTGATTATTGTTGGCAAATGATAATATACAGCTCTATTGAAACTGTTAACAATAACACAATACTTCAGCAAGGAATGAGTTGTTTATCGTTACCGGGAACCAGGAAGTTACGTAATGTTTCGCGCCTTTTCAGTAAAAAAAGCTTCCAGAATGTTCTATAAAAGTAATATGTATTAGTGGTTTTCATTGGATAGTAAAATAGACGCTAATGTTGGCGCGTTTTATTAGCCAATAGCAGTTCATTTATGATCTTTAGGTGTATCTTGAGGTAAGCCTATAAATAGCCATGCTCGAAGTTGGTCGCCCCGCAGTTATACAAAATTCTCCGTACACTCCACGTCGATTCCGCAGTTCAACAAGATGTCGCCAATCAGTCCTTCATTTCGATAAGTTACACGAGAAATCTTATAAAATATTCTAAAGTTAAGATACAAAGTTGATGTACGTGAGTTAAAAGTGATAAGAAGTTATTATAAACAGTTTCAATATGGCGATTATCTAGATAAATCTGTGAAAGTGTTAGGGCACGTGTTCGACAATAAAACATTATAAAACACATTTCTTCACTAGTAATTTTTGGATAAAAGATTCCTTTTCCGCTTCACACCCTGCAAGAGAAACATATTCGACCACAAACAGCTAGCCGGTGGACATTTAAAACTGATATAAATTGCTACGCCAGAGGAATCTACAAACAGAACAAATGAACCAACCAACGTATGACGTCACAAGAATGGCTTCCACCAACACCGAGGTAAACAAACATGGTAACTAATACCGCATCAAATTGGCGCCACCAACGTGGGGCGAAGTAACCAGGAAAGGAAAGATGACCAGGAAAGGATCAGCATAATCAGGACGTGGAACGAAAGCAGCAGTAAAATGATCTACAAGACGCAGATTCCAGAAACTAGGAGCGACAAACGACGCGGATAAGTGGACGCAAAAACATCGAGACAACGTAGATTCATCATAAAACAATGCAGAAGCGACATACAAATCTAGGAGAAAGGGGCAGAACGCTGGACATCAAAGATACATCAGCGGACAGCATTAGTAAGGTTAGAGTATCCTAATTTTTTAAGTGTAAATAACTTTCAATGTTATTGAGGAGCGGTAGGATAATAAAAACAATGGCTACCAATAATACAGAAGAAATAATTATGGAGGGAGATAGTGTAACAGTTAGCTGTGATCCAATACAAAGTACAGGAAATAGCCCAGATTTTTTTGGGGTTTGAAGATGAAAATGTTAGTGTAGAAAGTGAGAATAGAATAGCAGGAAATGTTAATCCTGATACTATTATGATTATGGAAATGTTTAGAAATTTTGGTGAAAAACTAGATCAGAATAAGAGGGAATTGAGGGAAGAATTAAGGGAAGATAGTAGTAAGAATAATGAGAAATTAGAACAAAAACTAACTCAGAAAATGGAAATGAATAATAAAGAATTGAGGGAAGATATTAGTAAGAGTATTACAGATCAATTAAGGGAAGAAATTTGTAAGAATAATGAGAAATTAGAAAAGAAAATAGATCAAAACAGGGAAGATATGCAAAAGAGTCATAGGGAGTTAAGAGAAGATATTGGTAAAAGCTTAGAACAAAACAGGGAAGAAATTGAAAAGAAATTCATGGAGCTAGATAGTAGTATGATGAGAATGAGAAATGAAAATCAGGAAATGATAGCAAATGAGATAGGCGAGGTTTCAAAGAAAATGTTAGACATGAGCAGGGAAATATCTAACCAAAAAAATGAGGTTAATGTAAAATGTACAGAGCTAGGTAGCCGAATGAGTAGCATATCAAGTGAGTTAAAAGGGATGATGGAGGCTACAAATGCAGATTTAATACAGGTGCAAGTTAATTTCAGAGGGGAAATATCTGAAATTCAGAAGGAGTCAGAAAAACAGAGAAATAAATTGTCTGATGAAGTTAAAGATTTGTCTAAAGATTTGAATCAAAAGCTAACTTCTGAAATTAACAAACACCAAACTGTTCAAAATGAGAATAATAAAAAATTGGAACAGACAATAGAAAATCTGCAGGGTACTGTAAACAGGTTAGAATTGAATTCAAGGGCAAATATATGTGATGTGCATGTGTCAGATGTACAAAATAATGATAGAGGTAGTTCCTCAGGTATGACAAATAATGTGAGTGATGCGGCAGCTTCATCCATAGCTAATGCTGAAACTCAGAGTGCACAAGTAACACTAGAGAATTTAAATATGGGAATAGGGAGTTTGCAAAATTACAATCATATCTTAAGTGATTTTCCACTTCCAAAATTTAATGAAAACTCCAGTCCAGTACAGTTCATTGCAGAATTATCAGAGTATTTTCAAATTAAAAAGATACCTGAAGCATTGAAAATGATAGTTGTCAAAAGATGTTTGGACCAGAAAACCTTAGATTGGTTACAAATGGTATCAGGGGGCGAAATTTCATATGAATCCTTTAAGAGATTATTCATGAACAGATTTTGGAATGTTACGATACAGCAAAGAATACGAGCAATGCTTAGTCACGGTCAATTTAATCCACGAGGGGGAATATCGATGACTGATTACTTACTAAAACATGCAAGTCAGGTTAGAAACTTGTCACCTCCAATCAGTGAGGAAGATTTTGTGAGTTTACTCGCAAGGCATTATCCTATAAGGATACAAAATTACTTACTAATTGCAAAACCACGGAACATCTATGAGATGACAGAATTAATAACAGCTTTGGAACAACAGGAAGAAGATATGTCTCGGGAGTGGGAACATAGATTTTTAGATGTACAAGATAGAAGAAATTACCAAGGTAGTTATCAACAAATAAGAGGACAAGACAGACATCATGAAATTAATACCAGACAACGGTATCAAACATACGTTCCACAATTTGAAAGATCAAGGACAGATAGGAGACCAGGCCGGCAGGAACAAATAAATTACGTCCGGACAGAAAGATTGCCTGAAAGAGGGCAAAATTATGGAAGGAGGTACACTAGACAGAGGGGAAATTTCACTCACTGGAGGGAAAATAATAACCGTGAAAGATCTGAGGAACGGCAAGAAAATTACGTGCCAAGGGGACAAAATGTCAGAAATCGAGGATTTCGAACTCGAGGAAGGGGAACTCAAAACAATGGTAGCGACACGGAGATAGATTTAGCGCCTGTTAGGAATGGCAGTCCCGTACGTGAACATGGAAATAACCAGGAAAACTGTTAACAGACTCCTGTGTAGTAGGTTCTCAGGACGTCTTTAATAATTCAGTATCCATTACCAATACAAATCATACGCCTACACATACACCCTGTAATAAGATTACAGCAATAAAAGATAAGGGAGAAAATTTTGAGTCACCTCATGTTAGAATGGAAATTGCGAAGAAAGAAATCATTGCAACTATAGATTCTGGTTCATCAGCTTCCATTTGCTCACAGAAATTTTACATAAATTTGATTAATGAAGGTAACAAGATTATGGCTCTTCCCACTAGTAACTTAGTTTGTCGTGTTGCAATTGGAAGAACCACACAGGTCATAAAAACACAAGCTCTACTTAGCATACTTATTGGCGGAGAGAATTTTGAGGTTATGTTTCTAATTGTAAACCATCTGATTTGTGACATAATTATAGGATGTGACTTCCTACATGAATATGAAGCATGTATAGATTTTAAACATGAAGAGTTAAAAATAACAAAAGAAGATAGAGAAATAAGGGTACCATTTATAAAAGAAAAAGTTTCTGTAATCGATATGACAAAGGATGAGAAAAATATTTGTGACCAAGAGTTTTTTGTGCAAATAACAGAAACTGATAGAAATAGTCATATAAAGCAGGTAGTCACAGAATATGAAGGGAATACCACGCCATATTTTCAACAGTTAGCAGAAATGCCAGAAGAAGTAGAGAAATGTGCAATCCAAACAAAAGACGACCATGTGAGCGAGACAAACAACAGCAGGAAAGAGAAGAGAAATGAGGAAATAATACACAAGTGTGAAGAAGCTTATAATCTTACGATAATGCAAAAACAAATCCTTCATGATGTTTTGATGAACAATAGTTCAGTATTTAGTAATATCCCAGGCAGATGTAATGTATATCAGCATACATTTCAAGTAGAAGACGTACCACCATATAGGCACAAGTATGACAATTTACCTATAAGTCTTCGAGACAAAGCTAGACAATTAATAAATAGCATGTTAGAAAATGGGATTATTGAGCAAAGTAATTCTCAATACATAAATTCAATCTGCTGGAGTATTAAACGAGATGGTAGTTTGAGATTAACTTTAGACGGTAGATATGTCAACAAATATATGAAACCAGATCATTTTCAAAGTGAGGGAATTGAACAACTAATTACAAAACTTTCAAGAGGGAGATTTTTGACATCCATTGACCTCACTGCATCCTATTGGCAAGTGGAATTAGATCCGGAAGTGCGTGATTACACTTCATTTCAGTACTCAGGGATCCAGTATCGTTTTTGTGTAAATCCTTTTGGTTTAAAAAACTCAGGAAGTGGATTTTTGAGAGCCATTCACAGTATCTTTGGAAATTCTGCAGATGACTTTTTAATAAAGTATATTGACGACTTCTTAATCATTAGTCAAACATTTGAAGAACACATGAATAATGTCCATTATGTGTTAAATAAACTACAACAACATGGTATGACTGTGAACATACTAAAATCAAAATTTTGTGTTAAGGAAATAAATTTTCTGGGTTATGTAGTGGATGAACGAGGTATAAGACCTGATCAGAAAAGAATAGAAGCAATAATGAAAATTCCGCCACCCAGGAACGTAAAACAAATTAGACGTCTCTTAGGGGTATTGAACTTTCAGAGTAAGTTCGTACCAAGATATTCGGCTGAAATAGAACCACTGCGGCAGCTACTCCGAAAGAACAATAAGTGGAAATGGACAGAGGATCATCAAAAATGCTTTGAGAGAGTAAAGGAACTCTTTGCTAAGTCCATATTACTTGAGAGGCCCAGAGAAGATTTGGAATATGAGATTTATGTCGACGCATCAATGCAAGGATACGCCGGAATTTTAGGACAGCGAGACATCAACAATGACTTTCACGTCATTAGTACAGCTTCGAGAGGACTTACAAATATTGAGCGAAATTCTTCAGTGACTCAGTTAGAAATTGGAGCACTATATTTCTCATTAATTCGTTTTAAAACCTATATTTATCAGAAAAAGGTGAAAGTATATTCAGACCACATAAGCTTAACTTTCATACAACGGTGTAGATTATGTAGTGGAAAACTTGCTAGATATATTCATGCAATATCTGCATTCGATATTGAGATTATCCACATTCCTGGCAAAAATAATACCTTCAGTGATTTGCTGTCAAGATTGAACTACAACCCACAAATTCCCGAAAATATTGAAAGGCCTAGAAATGAAGTCAAAATATTGACAATTGAAATTCCTTTAAGTAAAGAAATGATTAGAAAATTGAAAAATATGGGGGAAATTCAAAATGAGGATGCAAAATTATTTGAACTTAAAGAAAATGCACCATTGATTGAGGAGGCAAAGAAAGAAATTATAGCAATTCGAGATGGGACATTATACAAAAAGCATGGAAAAGAAATGCCTAGTTGGAAGATAATGGTTCCGAAAAGCATGGAACAGGAACTAATTAAGAATTTCCATGAAGGGTTAGCACATTCAGGGACGGACCAAACAACTTCTATGATTTTAGAGAATTTATACATATCCAAATTGCGTCAGAAAGTTCGGAAATTTATATCGTGCTGCAACCTGTGTCAGAAGGCAAAGCAAATAAATGCAGCATATGCATTTGAAACTAATTCGGTTATAAGGGATAAGCCGAGATGTGTAATTAGTATTGATATTCATGGTCCGATGCCTCCAAGTCAATTTGGAAATAAATATATATTTGTCTGTTATGATATATTCAGCAAATATGTAAGAATTTACCCTTTGAGAAAACCTACAGGTTTAGCATGTTTGAATAGACTACTCAAGTCATATGTGATAGAAGAAGGACCTATTCAATCTGTATTGAGCGATAATGCTTCGTACTTCACGGGAAAAAAATTTATGGATGGACTGAAAGAAAATGGCATTAAACAATATTTTTCGTCAAGATACAGACCGAACTCCAACCCAGTGGAGAGGGAAATTAAGGAAATTTCAAATTATTTAAGGGTGTTATGTCATCGAAAACACACCCAATGGTATGGATACGTGAACTTCGTTCAGAATCTACTAAATGAAACCATAAACAATGTGACAGGATATAAACCATGTGAACTTAAGTTGGGAAAGAAGATCAATACAATGTGTAAAACAATCCCAGGAGCCATTCCAGATGCGCATTCGATACCACCAACAGAAGAAGAGATGTTCCGAAAAGCATTTGAGAGGATGAAGAAAAAGGCCATAAAAAGAAAAATGAAACATGAAGAAAAGAAGAGAATGGAATGGAGGATCAAAATAGGAGATTTAGTTTTGGTTAAAACCAAGAAATTGTCGGACAAAGAAAATAAACTTTATTGGCGAATGTTTCTCAAATACCATGGACCATATGAAGTTGTTGAAGTGTATGGAACTAACACATATGAGTTATGTAATCCAACAACTCGAAAAAGCATAGGAAAGTTTCATATTGAGATGCTGAAACCATACAACTATGAAGATCATGGTGAAACAAAAGACAATGATGATAAATAATAAATGCTGAATAGTTAAAGACGAAATGCAGAGCAATGTATTGGAACGTAAGAGGGTTAAATAAATATGTACGTCATAGGAAAGGAGAAATAAATTTTGGACATGATTAAATGTTTGAGAGGAAAATAACATGTTATTAATAACTGGACATGTGAAATAAAGCATGATGTTATATTAAAGTAAAGTACATAAATACTATTACAAGAGTATTGTTAAAATAAAATTCAAAATATATTTTGTAATGTACCAAGTAACAAAAATGGGTAAAAAAATAATTGAAACAAATACTTATGTAGCAAACAGAAAATGTGAAACATTGTCTAGACTTAAGAGATGTAAATATTTGTGTAGAGGGTGAATATTTTGGTAAATATGTATAATGATTACAAAAAATCTTAAATTTATAAATTTTTGTCAACAATGTAAGAGAGGAAACAATTTTGAAACAGTGATCAAATAGTTTAGGGTATAGTATTTGCTATAAAAAAAAAAAAAAAAAAAAAATTTGTGATATCAGACTAATATCTAAATTAATTAAACCAGAGCCAGTAAGTAGTGGCGAGATAAAACATATGTCGTGTGTTAAATACGTGTGAAGTGTAAAGTGAAAGTGATAGCGTGTGTTCCAAGATTTAGGAGACTAAAAACACAAATTATAAAATTCTAAACGAGTTATAAATATTTATAATTATGTTTATAGTGGGGCATATGAGACGGTAATTTGTATCACAAATTACTTTAATGTAAATAATTATTTTAATATGAATATGTATTTTTATGTAACATTGATTTCAGAGGTTTGATAATTGTGATTATTGTTGGCAAATGATAATATACAGCTCTATTGAAACTGTTAACAATAACACAATACTTCAGCAAGGAATGAGTTGTTTATCGTTACCGGGAACCAGGAAGTTACGTAATGTTTCGCGCCTTTTCAGTAAAAAAAGCTTCCAGAATGTTCTATAAAAGTAATATGTATTAGTGGTTTTCATTGGATAGTAAAATAGACGCTAATGTTGGCGCGTTTTATTAGCCAATAGCAGTTCATTTATGATCTTTAGGTGTATCTTGAGGTAAGCCTATAAATAGCCATGCTCGAAGTTGGTCGCCCCGCAGTTATACAAAATTCTCCGTACACTCCACGTCGATTCCGCAGTTCAACAAGATGTCGCCAATCAGTCCTTCATTTCGATAAGTTACACGAGAAATCTTATAAAATATTCTAAAGTTAAGATACAAAGTTGATGTACGTGAGTTAAAAGTGATAAGAAGTTATTATAAACAGTTTCAATATGGCGATTATCTAGATAAATCTGTGAAAGTGTTAGTGCACGTGTTCGACAATAAAACATTATAAAACACATTTCTTCACTAGTAATTTTTGGATAAAAGATTCCTTTTCCGCTTCACACCCTGCAAGAGAAACATATTCGACCACAAACAGCTAGCCGGTGGACATTTAAAACTGATATAAATTGCTACGCCAGAGGAATCTACAAACAGAACAAATGAACCAACCAACGTATGACGTCACAAGAATGGCTTCCACCAACACCGAGGTAAACAAACATGGTAACTAATACCGCATCAAAATTTACTGAAGAAGTTTAAGAATCGTTTAATGAATTATGAAACAAATACAGAGGATAAACCTAACTACAAGTGTGTCAAGTTGTCGCTAGTGGATGACCAGACATCCAGTTCCAGCTTCTCACCATGCTCTGACAGTCAACTATAGCTGGGATGCAGAAACTTCATACAAAACATGTTCTAGGTAATAATCTAAGTTGTTGAAGTTGTAAGAGTTTGTTCATTTCATTTTCTAACACATGGTAGTACCTTATTTTCATTTAAAAGGCTGAAACAATTTTTTGGTCATTATTTTGTGTAGCCTGTGATCTGTTCTTACATTATTTTTGAATTTCAAATCCTCGAGCTGTTATTAACTATAGAACAATTTCTGCACAGTCCAGAAACTAGTAACAATGATATATTGATCAACTAAAATTGAAGAGTTGATGGGTTCATACACTATCGCTAACTTGTGCACTTACTTGAATACATTTTAGGAACAGGACTTATTCCCATCTTCAGCATATGTTCAACTGGTTGTCTTGGTTGCTGTAGAAGTCTGTTGGGTGTGGAGCCATCTGCAATGTGATCAATTTCCATTTGGCTCCACACACAACACATTTCCACAGCAACCTCCAAACTACAAGGGTGAATCAAATATAACCAGAATTTTAAATTAACACCTCTGGTAGTGAATGGAAATGGGTAGGGCTTTAAGATGATGTTGGTGTGGATGTCTGAAATAGCAGCATTGTTACATCACACACCACAGAGCATCTGCTCACTTCAGTACACCATGAACAAGCAAGAGGTACATGCATCCATTGCGCAACGTATCATAATCAAGTTTCTGGTGAAAGAAGGTACCAAAGCTTCAGAAATTTTTAGAAGGGTTCATGCACAATTTGGGAAGCAGCTCCTTCAAAGACCCAGGTGTGTGAATGGCACAAAAAAATTTTGGCAGGATGGGAAGCAGTGGAAAATGAGCCCCACCAAAGACAACCACGGACAAGCATCGCTGCAGACAACATTGGTGCTGTACATGGCCTTATTGAAGAAGATCGGCAATAACAATTTCTAAAATAGCTTCACTTGTAGCAATAAGCTTTGGAAGTGCTTCAAGCCATCATTAGTGATGAACTCAGCTTGTGGAAATTGTCTGCCAGGTGCGTCTCTTCATCCAAGAATAAAACATTTGCACCAGGAAAATTTGTCAGAGGCATCTGAATCATTACAAGGAGGAAGGAGATGATTTTTTGAGACAAATTGTGACTTCTGATGAAACTTGGGTTCATTACACCCCAGAGTCGAAACCAGCAAGCATGGAGTGGCAGGAACGAGATCAGCTGGGCCAGTGAAGACCAAAGCACGTTTCTCTGCTGGATAGGTGCTTACTACTATTTTTTGGAACTAGGCAGGCATTGTGCTGGTGGATTTCCTTTGTGAATGAAGGACAGTGAATGCAGACTATTACTGCCGTCTTTTGGTCGAGACGAAAGCTGCATATTGCAACAAATGATCCCATCAACCAATCCGAGATGTGATTGTTCTACATGACAATGCAAAGCCAAACACTACTGTCTTAACATGGGGAAAAAATGGAGGAAATGCATTGGACACCCCTAGAGCATCCTCACAGTCCAGATTTTGTCACCATCTGACTACCATTTGTTTGGGCCACTGAAAAAATATCTGGGAGGAAAGCGATTTGATGACAATGCAGCTTATAGAAGTATGCGCACAACTGGCTGTACATACGTTCCTCTTCTTTCTTCAAGGAGGCATCAAAAAGTTGCAATTCAGTGGCAAAAATGGGTGTCAAATTTGGGAGACTATGTAGAAAAATGAAGTATTTGTAAAAACTAATTGTAAAATTGTAAAAAATAATTCCAGTTTATATTTGATTTGCCCTAATACTCTTTTTACTTTCTTTATCATGTACATAATAGATAGAGAAGTTACTGCATTCCACCCAAAAATTTGATACCAAAATTTCATGGGAATTACATGTTTTGAGGCTCCTTGAACCCAAAAGAAAAAAGCATTTTTAGAAAAACCTCTGTGCGTGCATGTGAGAGAGAGAGAACAGGATAACTCAAAAACAAAAAGTCAGGTAAACACCAACTTTGGTACTTAGATTCAGTACCTTCCAAAGATGCGACACAAAGATTTTCAAGAAAATCCCCCACCCCAAACTAACCTTTACATGGAACATTTTTTGTTATTTTTTAATTTCTCAAAAATGACTATCGATTTTGATTATAATACCATATGTTTATGCTATTTTCAAATAAAATAGTATTTTGAACTCTGTGGAAATAGTCTCCGAGGTCCTCTTTATTCTGAACCATTTTTGTATAATTGGTAAACTATAAGAGATAGACAAAATCTTATTACCCAAATCATGTAGCTCTATCAATGCACACCAATTATGTCAAGCAGAACATTTTGTGGCATTAACCATTTCCAAGATATTCCTTTGCTATTGGTTTGAATTTTCAGATACTTTATACTTTTTTCAACTTTTAATCGCTATTTTTTTCTTTCTTTTTTCCCCCCTTTTATTTTTCATGTTCATGCAAACAGAGGAGAATTTCAAAGCCATTACATAGCGACTAGCTTTGAAAAGAATTGCTTTAGCTTATTGTATTCCTATTATATGAACAACAAAAGGAGTAATGAAGGTTATCTGTAATGAAGGATTATACAAAAAGTAGATGGAAGAATAAGCTTTTGTAAGAGTAGTTTATAAAAGAGTGGGTAGAGAAAGTCATGTGAATGCAACATATATATTTTTAAATTGGTTTATAGTAATGTTACATTAAGACTTTTGGCTGTTGTACCAGATACTATGACTATTATAGCCACTATGGAATCATATAGTGTTAGAACTCTCTTAAATGTATTTGTTTGATGTAGAACATTTTGTAATCTGAGAGGGATTGCTAAAATTTCACAATCAGAATTTTTAGAATTTAAATTTAATCATCTGTGAAAGGAAAAGAGCGAGCATGGTGCACAAACACCAGTACCACCATTATTGGGAAGTTGTATCCATCAGTGAAAACATGTGGCTATTCTTTAGAAAGAAATTTTAAATTTATTATTTCTAATGGCATTTCAAAATTTTGAAAAACATAAATGTGACACCAGGAGTAACTGCGGCTAAGGATCACTAGAAATGGAAATGCAGAATTTGTTCGAGAGATAATTACAGCCCAAGATTTGAAATTGAGAAGCATAGTACCATTTCTTCACACAATTTAAAAAGAAAATTAAAACATCTTTGTTTTACAGTTTCCAGTTTCAGACCTGACACTTTCTCCTTCATTACTTGTTGATGAAAATTAAATCCAAAATCTGCAGAATGTAGAGGAAGAAATACTGATAGATTTCTGTGAACTTTAGATATTACAGTTACTAGTTCCTCTTCCTTCTCATTTGCAACATGATGATGAATGAATGCAGGCTTTATTATATGCTAGGGAACAGATTACAAAAGCATCCTCAAACAGTTTTCCTGGTACAACATTTTCACTTGAAATATTAAATTAGCTATATTAAACTCCTTTTATTTAAACATAGAAGGAACTTATGCAGTGAAACCAATTTAGATTAATATAAATGAGAGTAGGAATCAATTAAACACTAGAAAGGTTTCACTCACCACATTAATAAGCAGAACCATTTTCATAGACTATTTGCCTACAGCATTAGCTGCCTTGACCGATTTGTGTGTTTGGTTTCCTCATGATTGGACAGGCTTCCTCTAGTGGTGGAAATTTCAACAACTTGGTATATGCATTTATCTCTGTCGGAATTTAAAAATTAATTACAAGTTCATGTTTCAGGATAAACATCTTCTCCCATACATCTAATTCCTTTGGGTTTCTGGTGGTTTTTGGTAGTTTTATTTCATTCTGTAAGTTGGGTTGTTTTCCGAGAAATGATTGGCTACTGCAGATTTGTCTTGTTTGTTTGTATTTTATATTCCTAAAATGTTCTTTCAGTCTACTCAGGCTTCTTTTGTTTTTCCCAATGTAAATTTTATTGCAATCCGAACAATTGATTTGGTATGCTCTTGGTTTTTCTTTTTGGGGGGATTTGTTCATTTTATTAGAATTCAACAAGTTATCTGTAGATAATCTGTTTGCTGGAGCCAAACTATGTTATGTCTCTTAAATATTTTCTTGAATCAGCACATAAATGTTGGGTGATATGTGAACTTTTGGTATGTTGCTGTTGTTTCCCATTGTGGAGCATTGTCATATCTTTCAGGTGCTTCTGTTTTTTTTTGTTTTTTTTTAACTGTTAGCTCTTTGCTGAGGTCATTGTATTCTGATGTTTTGATGATTTCCATGTACTCATATTCCTCGCTATTCAGGGGCAGGTTTACCATCTATGGACCAAAATATTGACTATGGCATGCTTATGTTGGTTAGGGTTGAATCTGTTGGCTTTAATGTAGCTCTTTGTGTGAGTTGTCTTCCTATAAATTCCAAATTCAATCCTGTCTGTCTTGCGTCTAAAAAGGGTAGCACTTTGTTGGTTTCCGTTTCCATAGTGAAATTTATTGTGATTTCCTGAAGGTTTAACATTTTGAGAGCATTGTCTAGAAATCTCTTATTTACTATAGTGGTCACATCATCTACATAACGGTGCCATGCTTTAAAATGTGATTGAAGGTTCTGCAAATGAGTGTTTCAAAGTTACTCATGAATAAGGTGGCTAAGAAGAGTGATAAAGGGTTGCGCATTGCTAGTCCGGAGTCTTGTTTATAGAATTGAATAAGAAATTGGAATGCAGATTGTTGTTAGCTTCTTCAGTTCTTGAATTTCATGGCTTTCTAGGTTTATTGAAGTTAACCAATTTTCTAAGTGAGATAGCAGCTTCTCTCTGAAAATATTTGAAAAGAGCTACACAACGTTGAAAGAAACTAGTATGTCATCCTTTGTGAGCCAAACATTCTTTCGTTTTTCCACTAACTCTAATGAATTTCTATTGCTGAGGCTTTCAAATGGTGGGAATGAATTGTACTTCACATTTAGACATATTGTCAGAAGGTATGAAGTGAAATTGATGGGGCTTATCTTATTTCCAGGTTTGTGAATTTTTGGTAGTCTATATATTGTGGCTAATGTAGGATTGTGAACTTTGATCACTCCTAATTATGGTTTTTTCTGTTTGGCTGTAGTCATGATCACTCCTTCGATATCAACTATGTATTCTTCCATCTCGTTCAAAAAGTTAATGCATGGTTTTAGGCCTTGGTTCAAAAATCATCTCTTTTTCATAAAGGTTTCATCTGATAAATCAGTACATTATGGAAGTTCTCCGACTTCCGTGTTTGGTTTTCTGGTTTCGAGGGCAGAGTTTGTTCATTTTTCATTTCTGTAAGTTGATCTTTTTGCTTACACATGTTCTGATGTGGTCAAAAGATTTACTTTCTAAATTATTCCATGTGAGATTTTCCAAGGTTGAGGATAGTTTTGGATGTGGGAAATATAGTTCTAAGTCTGATTCTGCTAATTTGGAATAATATTTTGAAATTTCTACTTTTATAACCTGTTTCTCAGCCACTACTTGAGCCCGACTGTTGTGGTTATACTTAACGAATTTTCCACAAATTGTGGACAAACCCTGTTCTTTAACCATAAATTAAGAAATCTTATATCAGCTGTGATTAGTCTTCTTTTTGCTTTTAGTTTCAGGGTTTTTTTTATTTCTGGTTTTGAATCACTTAAGAGAAAATTGAAATCCGGTACCTTTGTATCTGCCATCTTGTATTCCAAAACTCAAATCACATCAAATTTGTTCTTAGGACTTGAAGGCCAATCAATAAATTTAAACATAGAAGGAACTTATACAGTGAAACCAATTTAAATTAATATAACTCAGAGTAGGAATCGATTTAACACTCAAAAGGTTTCACTTACCACATTAATATGTGGAAACATTTTTGTAGACTATTACCAACTTCATCAGCTGCCTTCGACTGATTTGTGTGTCCAGCTTTCTTGTGGTTGGATGGGCTTTCTCTGATAGTGGAAATTTCAACAACTAGGTATGTGCATTTATCTCAGATAGAATTTCAAAGTTCATTACAAGTTTTTCATGTTTCAGGACAAAAATCTTCTCCAATACATAGATTGGTAGTATCTATGTATTGGTAGTTTTTAGTAGTTCTGTTTTTTTATACTATTATTATTATTATTATTATTATTATTATTATTATTATTATTATTATTATTTATATAATTAATTGAAATTAATTATACTTTTTAGAGACCTTAGCCTGATCTTGGCAAGTTTTTATTGTAGAATCAACTGAAAAATTCAATGTCACAGCCGGGATTTGAACACGGTTCTCCCACACCCTTCACCCAGTATCAAAGTTCTTGCGATGGCAGGTCGCCATTGAGATTGTCATCTCTAGTGAGATGCCTTAGTGGTCTATGTGGGAAACAACTTGAGTCAACTGGGGAATTCAATGTCCCACTGGCACGCTGTCCTAGTAGCTCAATGGTTAGAGCAACTGCACGGAGAATGGGAGAACCATGTTCAAATCCCAGCTGTGCCATTGAATTTTTCAGTTGACTCTATAATAAAAAGTTTTTAGTAGTTTTATTTCGTTCTGTGTGTTGTAATTGTTTTCCCAGAAATTGGTTGGCTACTGCAGATTTGTCCGTTTGTTTGTATTTTACATTTCTAAAAAGTTCTTTCAGCCTTATACTCAGGCTTCTTTTGGTTTTTTCAATGTAAATTGGAAACTATGTTATGTCTCTGTTTCTGCATATTAATGTTGTGAGTGAAACCTTTTGAGTGTTTAATTGACTCCTACTCTCAGTTATTTTAATTTAAACTCCTTAGTTATTGGTTTCAGGAACACTAAATACACGAGATTTGTTTTGTTGCTGTGCATTTCATTTAGGGAAAGCCTTCCAATATTTAAAGGTAATAAACATACAGCTAGTTACTTACATTGCCAAAATGAGAAACATTTAACTAATTCTGGATATTTTTCAAATAACTTTAAAACATGCAAACTTAACAATATTCTTTATGCAACCTTGGCTGGCTAAAAGAAATTAAAAATCCACTCCAAAGAAAAAGGTTGAATGTTCTGTTTGTAAAATCAGTCTGTGATTACACAAAACGGACCTAGAAAAGCATACTAAAGCAAAATAGCATCTGCATAATATGACTTTACTGATTCTCTTGAAACAAAAAAAGCTTGAAATATGTATTTAGCTTAGTTTTATTTAACTTTATTTATTTGTTCATGTTTTTGTAAATGCTGAGAAATGTAAATTCCAAGTGTAAAAACTCTATATCCAAAACTATTTTTGATAAATTAAGGAAATTATGGCATTACAGTTTAAATAAAATCAAATGGAAATTTATCCTTATTCCTACAACTTGCTGTTTTATTTTTTTCAAGTATCACTTCTGTTTCAGATGAAAGTAAAAAAAAAACAGCTTTAATTCTTACCGTGTGTACAGATATCCATACAAATGTATGTAGTATAGATCATTTGGTTGAAATACTGAAAGATCTTGTAAAAGGCACAACATTAGAAAATCCTTGATGTTTCAAATTAATTTCCAATGTGTTCTGTTCTGCCATGCTGACAACTGATGAATGACATAGGTGATAGGGCATATTCATTAATTATAGATGAATCTTTGATATTTCAGTAATGAAATAGATGACTTTTTGTTTCAGATATTATAGCAGGTCTCTTGAAACAATCACAACTGATTTTTAGGCTTATCAAGTGTACCAAGCTTTCAATGAAGTACTTTTTAACTCAATGGTAAAATATCTAGATCAAGTTGGTCTAAAAATCTATAACTGTGTTGGTATTGGAACAGATGGGGTCAATACTATGTGTGGAGGGAAGCATTCTGTCTTCAATGTTCCGAAACCTGCAGTCAGTAAAAAGTTCATGCCATTCATTAGCTTTATGTTATTCCAAAGTCGCTGACAAACTGCCAATATCTTTGAATTTTTAATCAAGGATATAAAGAATGTAGCGAATGGTGCTTATGTAATATGTTTTTACGTAAATTATTAGAACTTGAAGATCTTATATTGTGCTGCTTTTGTTTTGTTTGGTTTCATAACTTTAACTGCCCCACGTATAGGAGCCAATTTATAATAACATTATTGTAGCCCCACGTTATGGTAGCCAATTTGCGACGGTATTACTTATAATGTTTGTTTACATCACGTGTGTTGAAGCCATCTTGCGACATCATTCATTTGTTCGGTTTGTAGCTCCATCTAGTGTTAGCAATTTGTGGCAGTATTAGCTTTTGTTTGATTTCATTTCAAATGTCCTCCGGCTAGCTATTATCCTGTTGGCTTGGGCACGTATCTCTATACAGGTTGTGAAACGGAAAGGAATCTTTTATCCAAAAATTACACTGATGAAGAAATTTGTTTTATAATTTTTATTGTCGAACACGTTCACTATCACTTTTACATATTGATCTAGATACTCGCCAAACTGAAACTGTTATAATAACTTCTTACTGATCACTTTTAATCAACGTACTTCAACCTTTTATATAATTAACTTTACCATATTTTAGATCTTTCATAATTCTGCTGCGCGTAACTTGTGAATCTATATCCGATGTATGACGAACTAATACTTTCGACGAACTGACTGACTGAAAACGACGTGTAGTGTACACAGATTTTTGATGAACTGCAGCTAAATACGACGTGTAATGTATGAATGCTTTCGGCGAACTGAAGGACTGACTTTACCTCAAACCTAGCCTATTTATTCTCCTGCAATCAGATACGCCTAAAGATTATAACTGAACTGCAATTGGCTGATAAAACGCGCCAACATTAGCGTCTATTTTAATATCCAATGAAAATTATGAATACATATGCTTTAGGGAGAACATATTCCAGAAGTTTCTACCGAAAACGCGTCAACATTACGTAACTTCCTTGTTTCCAATAATGATAAACAGCTCACCCCCCTCTCTGCATTATTGCGTTATTATTGACAGTTTCAGTAAGGTCGTAGAAACTTACTTATCAACAGTATTTACAATCAATAAACATCTCAAATCAATGTCACATAAAAATGCATATTCATATTACAATCATTATTTATATTTAAGTAATTTGTGATACAAATTACTGCATCAAGAATTGGTTTTCTTGTAGTCCTCTAAGGCAGCTTATATACAGCTTATGTCTTTTCAGAGGCATAAATGTTGACAAGGCGGCGCCGTGGCCGAGTGGTTAGACCGCTCGCCTTCCACCGAGGCGGCCCGGGTTCAATCCCAGGGACCTGCATGTGGGATTTGTGGTGGACGAAGCGGCGTCTGAGCGGGTTTTCTCCGGGTTCTCCGGTTTCCCCCGCCATTCATTCCACCAATGCTCCATCATCACCTTTCCTTTCATCCATTTCACCAACATTTCGTTTCATCTACTTCCTTCATCCCATACCAGGCACCGGGCTGATCACCCATCCTGGATGCTCTGTCTGATCCATGAGTGTCTGCTCCTCAATGGGCCTCTGACCCCAGGCACTCACTTGTAAGTCCTGGGGGGTGTAAGTCCTACATAAGAGGTGGGTAAACAGATAATGAATGAATGAATAAATGTTGACAAACTACAATATAAAATTGTTAGTTGTCGAAAACGAGATGGCTTGCATGGCACAGAGACTAAATTCTGTATATACTTTACCTATCACTACTAGGAGGGTAAATCCTCTGTAATTTGTAGGATCCTCTATATGTGCTTTGCCTTTATATATTGGTACTACAATTCCCTTTTTCCAGTTCTCTGGGACTCTACTACTTTCACGTATTGAGTTAAACAATTTCACTATTAACCTCAGCCTATCATTTTCGCACCATGCTTTCCAGAATTCACCTGGTAACCCATCAATTCCACAGGCCTTGTTATTTTTTAACTTTAATATTTGTGTTTTTACTTCATTTATCTTAATTTATCTAAATCCTCAATATACTGTATCTGTGCTTTTAAACTCTCTTGAACTTTGAATAATGTTTGCACTCCATATAAACCTTTAAAGTAATGGCTCCATGTTTCCACCTGTATGTTGTTCCCACCATTTTTGTTCTTATATATCTGTTTTACCATCTTCCATATCGCCTTTGCATCCGTACTTTTTGCTGCTTCATTCATTTTACAACTTAATTTTTTCCTCCATTCTTTCTGTTTTGCTTCCATTAGGCATTTATACCCCCATTTTGTATTAAAACTTTTCTTTATCTTTATGTTCTCCTGTCTGCCTCCATCTCCTTAGTTCTCTTTCCACTCTTTTCTTTGTCTTGTAATATTCGTGATTATACCATCTTTCTTCTCCATTTTGTGAATAAGTATTATTCTCCATTTTCTACCGTGCCTTTTTTATTATGTGCTCCATTTTCAATATAGCTCTCTCTATCTCACGCTTTTGTAACAGCCTTTCCAGTTATGCTAACCCTATTACTTCCACCTCTTTCTCTAGCTCTTTAAAATAGTTCCCCAACTTTATCCCTCCATCTATATGCTCTGTATTCCTTATTGTTTTTATCTGATTCTATTCCTTTAATCTCGCTTTTATGTTAAAGCTTACTTTTAATGGGAAGTGACAACTAGTAAAAACATTGTTCATGACTTCAAAATCTGCACAGTATGCATCTAACTCTGTTGAGTATAGTAAATATTCTATCACACTTTGTCAATTCTTATTTGTAAATGCGAACTCGCTTTCTTTATCCCTACCTTTTAATCCATTACGCACAATCACATTATTCATTTCACAAAAGTTGATCAACCTCATTCCCTCGCAATTGCATATTTTATCTCTACTCTTCCTAGTTTCTATATCTGCTTTATTCTGTTTTGTATTTCACATATTCTGATTTGTTCTTCCCCTATCCTTGCATTAAAGTCTCCTACAACTATTATATCTATTTCTACATATTTACCCTGTATTTCTTCTATGTCCTGTTGCACTTGAACATATTTTGATTATAGAATTTTGAAACACTTGGTGGGTTGTACCCTACTCCTAAGCACACATTTCTTTTGTTCACCTCTCCTACTTCCATTATGCACCACAATACCATCCCCCTTCATATTACATCTAGTGCTTTCACTTTTACTACTGTGGGTAGTTATTTGTATTTTCATTTTTCCCTGTCCAATACCACTTGCTTTTCAGTTTTGTCTAAAAACTTACCTGTAATTTCTTACTGTCTTTACAGAACAAACCACTTACGGCACATTTTCTGCTAACTTTAAACCATTTTTCAGAAGAAATGCTTTTCTCCATATGTCAGTACTTTTACATTCAAATATAACATGTTCAGTATTCTTACCGCCACAAGAGAGCCATTGGTCCTAGGGTATACCATTTCTAAATCCTTTTAATCTCCAAACACCAGTTCTTAACCATGCAATGCCCTCTTGTTCCTCTTTATTTACCTTATCTATTTACCCTTTTCTATGAACATTTTATCTGAGCATAGAAAGTCAAGGAGCTCTTATCCAGTATTGTACTAAAGAGTTTTTGTATTTCTGTGTCCTCAATTCTTTTCTTGCAGCCTTCTAAAACCCCTTTGTGTTATTTTCCCTCTTCCTCCATATCTCTCTAGCACATTACTTTCCAGGTTATTTCAAAGACTGTTCGCCCATCCACTGGTCCTTAAGCTCTTCTCTTGATATTCTAAGCTTTGCCTCAAGACATTACTTTTGTCTAGATTTAGGATACTGTACCAATATTTCAATGCTCCCTCCATTGCCACTCCTTTCTTTGTCACTCTCCTTGTCTGAATTACCTCCCTTACAATTGCACAGGGTAAGCCTCATCTTTCCCTGCTGCTGAATATACTATGCACATAATCTATAGTCTCCCACCTCCATCCAGCCCCCACACTTCTATACCATACAGCATATTAGTTTTTACTACCATGTTATAAATTCTTTCCAACCACTTGACCTATATGCTGGGTATCCTACTTTTGCATCCTCTGATGGCTACCGTAGCACCTTTCCCTTTTGCTAGTGCTAATTTCTTTTGTTTCTCCCATGAGCCACCTCCATCAATTTTGAATCTTAAGTATACACGCTCTTGCACTACCTTGTACAATAAGCTCTCTTTTTTCCATTTGTCGTATTTTCTTAATTCACCCCCTTTCTTAAATACTAGAATCTGAGTCTTAGTTTGGTTTGCTTTTAGTTTTCATGTTTCACAATATTTATCTATTGCTTCCAAGGATTGTTTTAGACTGTAGATTGTGATTGATTCTACTACCAAGCATCTGCACATAGTAGTCCAGGAATCTGTATATTATTAATCACTGGCATTAAGTTTTTGTCTTTACTAATCTCCACTAATATATGAGTAAATAAGTTAAATAAAATTGGGCTTAATGTACATTATTGCTGAAGATCTTTAGTTTGGGTTAATTTTGTGGTCGCTATTCCTTCCTCAGTTCTTATGCAAAAGGTATTCCCTTTGTATAAGACTAATAGTATTCACCATACAGCTACTCATACCCTTGCTAAGTAATTTATGACACAATAATTGCAATTCAACTGATCATATGCTTTCTCTAAATCAACGAAGGCCATACATAGCTTGCCTCTTTTGTCCTTTTAAATATTTATCCACTAGTGTTCTTATGATGAATATATTGTTGACTGTTCTTCTCCCTGTTCTGAAACCTATTTGAAACTCTGAAAGGATATTGTACTCTTAAACCCAATTTTGTGTTGTTCTTGTCAAAAGTTTCCTATATTTTATAATAATGTTATTCCACGATAGCTGTTTGGTTTGTCAATATTGCCTTTGCTTTATGTATTGGGTAGATAATAGCTTTCCTCCATATAACCTTTGATTTTTATTGCATTAAATGCCTCAATTATAGCCTTAATTCTTTCCGCATTTGAACACCATTTTTATAGAGATTCGTTTGGGATACCATCTATCCTGGTTGCTTTATTTTTCTTTATTAGGGAAACCTTCTTTATTGCTTTGTCATTTCTTATTTCACTATTCAAAATCTTATATAGCTATTTCTAATTTCCAGCATTGGTATAGATATTTTATCACATCCCCCCCCATATAAGGTTTTAAAGTATTCCATCCATTCACCAGCTCAAGTTTGGTTTAATTGTATATTTTCTATAAGTTGATTTTATAACCCTCCATACCTTATTACCATCATTTTCATTTAAAATCCTAACCAGTTTACTTTCTTGTTCATTTCCCCATCTCTTCACTTCTCTTTTGTTCTAGCAGTAGGTTATAATGATTTCTCCCTTGCCAGTATTCTTCCTTAGATTTCTCTCCTCCTACTTTACTACTAGTACACTTCCAGTAATCAGTATATTATTCATTTTTTCACAAAATTTGCAACTTGTTCTTTTAAATTTCATTCTTATGAACAAGACCAGTTCTTACTCTATATATTACAATGTCACTCCCATGGCTGCTTATTTCTCTCTTCCAGTCAACTCAAGGATCTCACCACACACACACAACCTTAGCACTCCCCAGCTTTTATATAGCAATTTCATTAATACCTGCAGAATGTATGTTATGTAATATTTGGGTGTAATATATACCAACCAGAGTGAAAATGAAAATATTTATACAGTTTCCTATAAATAAAGCAATGTAATTAAGTTGATATAGGTTATAAACACAACCTGCTTTATATAACGTATAAAATTAACACACCTATTGCATTTATTTTCAATGTTAATGCCTTTAATATTTTTTTAAATATTCAGATTTTATGCTAGTGTGTACAAATTTTGAATATTTTTAATTTATTAAACATAAATGGGAACTTAATAGAATAAACAGTAAAACTTTAAATAGCTCTTACTACTAAAACTCTTCTATCATAGATAGTAGATGCATTGATCTCAAAAGTTGCCATAAATGTGTTTATAAAATGTTTTACAATACTAACGTAATAAAATGCTTAGATGTGCCTACTGTTCTTAGAGCATTAGTATCATGTTTTGCATCCAGAAAGGTTTGTTTTATGACATTTTGTGATGTCTGTGGTCACTTAAGGTACTTAAAAAATTATTTGAAAAAGATAAAAACTTAATGTCATGATTATAAGCAGGACAGTCAGATGCTCTTGTCTTTTTTATTGTTTCAGCACGAGCAGATGATGATATGCAAGCAAGACAAGCTCAGATTCTGTGGAGTGCATGTCAAACTTTACATAGAAGTTTGAAACCCTATGGCCCAGGTGTCCCTTGGCAACAACAGTTGCGACCTCTGAAAGCTGAAGTTGAAAATGTCAGTAAAGCTGCAAGTGAGTATGTCAGTAGTTTGGAACCTGGACATAACTTCTATATTGTCAAACTATTTACACACCATGTCCGCATTATGGAACATCCATAGTAGATTATAATGAAATAAAAGCAGAGCTTTATTGTAACACTACATTTACATTAGAGAGCAAATGCTCATAAGCAGGACTCATCAGTTTGTGCTATGTATTGCTTAGTGTGACTATGAATACCACCCTTAATAGAGTTTGACAGAGCCTTCAATCTGATCTAAGGTATTTTATATGTGCTTTTGTTTAAGCATATAAAATTAAGTAGAAGTTTAGGAATATTCATAGTTGACTTTATGCTTAAGTTAAATTTTGTAAACTTCTTGATATTGCAGCACCGGGGGATGAACTAGTTGATGCCATAGTTAGTGGAATCCCAAAGGAGGCAGTTGAGCGTGGAGTGTTCACAGAAGATGCCATGAGAGAGCGTTTTCTTAAGGTAGAAAAAGTGGCTCGAAGGTTAGCATTGGTCCCTGAAAGTGGAGGCAAATTACCTCTCTATTTATTGTCCATTCTTCAGAGTTTTTTATTGGTGAGGGCAGATAACCCAATCCCAGCTTCAGAACTTGCAGATGAACCAATTGATTTGGATCAGCTTGATACCTATGATATCCTGGAAAGGGCAAGGTATGTTTATTGTTTTAAGTTCTGCTTAAGGTCTTCTAATAACCAATCAATATTGTAGAAGGATGAGTAAAAAATGATGTAAATATGCATGAAGTGAACCTTTGAGGCCTAATGTATGAAGTGAGCAAGAGTAATGCATAAAGTAATCAAGAAAATGGCTGTTTAGAAGCGCTTGAAATTGTGATTTTATAAAACTTGAAAGACTTGTTCAATACAAGTTCCATGATGACATAGAAAAAAAAAACATTGTATAATACACATTATTTAAAGCTCACTCATTTCTCAAACAGCACACTGTAATTAAAACCAAGCAAACAAAACAAAGAAACAAAAAAAGAAAGAAAGAAAGGAGGGGAAAAAAAAGTTTGTATCAGAAGCAACATTTAAACTTAAATCCTGCAACCTCTGTAGCACATTTTAATTAACTTTGCTGCTGCAATCCCATATGTGGGAAGGCATTTACTCTCCAATTATGTGTAGTGACTGTATCATTACTTGTAATTAGAAGCCATGGGTAACAGTGGACGATCACATGTTTGTTGGCATATTAAATAGGTGTTTGCATGCTAGCCTCCAAATACAGAGGCCCCAGGCCCAGGGTTCATTCCAGGTTGGAGGGTAGGAATTTTTCTTCAGCCAGGATTATTTCATATCTTACTTAGTCAGGCAGTATGAAAGAGTGGAAATCTCTCTCTCCCTCCCTCTCTCTCTCCCTTTCTCTAAAAACAAATGCTCAAATTCTTTTGGCTTTGGCGGATGAAATTTACTTTGACGTCACCCTGTAGCAACTTCCAGCCCCTCAATCTTTAGGTGAGTAATTCTGCCTAGGTTTCACTTAAACCAAGATCCCAATCAAATCATTTAAATCTTCCTGTGTTACAAAGTGAGGTTAATTTATATCTTCCACAAAATCTGCATAATCCAGTAATTCTCTCTCTTTTTTCTTGTGTTGATATGGAAAATCCTGGCCCATGAAGCAGTAGTCGAATTGTTGAATCTAAAGTTGGATATTTAACAGTGTGTCTGGACTTCAAGCTTATTCCAGATATATTTGTCAAGCAGTTTGTTAAATGATCTTTAGGTTCACATCATATTAGAAGTACTGCAATAGGATGGAATCCTTTTAACCAGACAGTTAATAGTGCCACACAATTGGCACCACAGATTTCTGGGGCCCATATCTTGTTCTGGTCTATTTTGTCATCAAAATAACACCGGCTGGCCCCGTAGCTCAGTCGGTAGAGCAACTGCCTGCTGTGCAAGAGGTCCCGGATTCGATTCCCGGCTGGGGGGTAGGAATTTTTCTCTAGCCTGGAGTCTGGGAGTGTGAATGTGTGTATGATCTAATGGTTAAAAACCAAAGTGCAAGAAATCCAACGACAAGAGTTACATGAGTTAACACCATTGCCAATAGGCAATAAGTTCCAAAGGATGGGTGACAATAAGACCAATGCAGTTAAAGGCGGGGTATAAATGGAACTAAAAAAAAAACAAAAAACAAAAAACAAAAACAAAAAAAAAAAAAAACATAATTTCTTCTAGCTAGAGAAGTAAAATTTAACATCTGCAATTTTAAAGTGAGTTCACCAGAAGTATGGTATGGTATTATGCACTTCTATCACAATTCAGTTGATAGTGTAAGAGAGTACAGGATTAGCTTCTTTCTTAATAAAACAATGTTTTGTGAGGAAAATATAGGTATTCTTGAATTCGCAGGCAACAATCATCAAATGTTATAAGTCAATAATTGGCACAATCACCAACCATTATAAGTCAGTTGTTGACTCAATGCAATTAAATATAAATGCAAAATACTCCTTCTAATCAGCATTTGATATACCATAAACACTAATAACAAGAAATAATTATTTTTAAAGTTACAAAAAAATGGTGTATGTTGGAAAATTTCTACTTCATTTTTGGAATCAGCAGATGGAAATACATAAGAAGCATCTAAAATTATATATTTAACAAAACCATTATTGACCAGTGTAATGTGGCAGTGCCTATTGTTTTTTCAAATCCTGTAAATATCATCTACAAAGAGATTAAATAATATCAGGCTTAGTTTATAACCTTGCCTCAAAGCTATATTTTCAGATTTTATATATCAGACAGTCAACTACAATTGAGACATTAAATGGTACTAAACAATTTCTGAGCAAATTAAAATACTTCTTAATAGAAAAATGTTTGCACAAATTTTTTTTATTTGTTAATATTTATGTATTTGCACTTAACATATTTTCTTTTTTCTTTTTTTGTCTGTTGTAATAAAAATAAAATAGATGTATTATGGTGGGCTAAATTTGTGAATTTTGGGACAGATATCCATAGAGGTGAAACTATCCCTCATTTGTTTAGGGATCCAGTCCAAGAATGGCCATTTGCAGTAATGAACCTCTTTTCCTTATCTGCTCCATCACAATTTTTCATGTGTGTTACCTTAAAGATAAAATTTACCATAATCATCCAAAAACAGTTGAATATTTGAAGAATAGTTTCTCTGTTCAACAGCATTGAATTGGAGGTACTGAAACAAACTCTCAGGAGCTTATACTGAATGGAAGAAGGTAGTAATTTTCAGCATCTAATACTGGGGTAAACAACTCTCCCAGAGATATCGTAAATTTACAAAGCATTTGCATTATTGTAGCTACCACCAGACTGTAATGAGACAGTTTTAAATACCATCCATTTTGTATTAATGTCAAAAGAATGCATACAAATGCAAAGAGTAATTTCTTGAAATAAAACAATTTTGAAATGTATTAAAACAACTCATGTTACTAAAGTTTAGTTACCAAGAAAAGTAACAGTTAGTGATAATTTCTAACTTAAATGATTCTGTTATAGGTACTGGATGGACAGAGGTAATTTCAACATGACATTACGCTACATGAATCTTCTGAAAGGGGCACCAAGAGCAGTTGCTCAGCAATGGATGAATGAGACACGTATTTTGCTGGAGACACAACAGGCAGCAAATGCATTAATGGCTCACGCAGCTTCAGCAGGTCTTCTCTATATCTGAGAAAGCTGTAATAAGAGGCATACAAGAATGAAGTAATAACAAGGAAAAGTTTGTACACCCTTCCATCTTCATTTATTTCAACTGCAGTATTTGTTACATTTCCAGTTTGCACTGCCGCTGAGCATGAGCAATTATACATCCTGATCATTGGCAGTCAAATTAATCATTTAGCGAATAATGAAAACTTAAATATCAGGAATTCTATAGAAAACCCTAAAATTTACTTGTCAAATTTGTACATACCAATGTTTAAAATATCTGTATATATTTATACATGGAAGGCTTTAAAGATTGCCACCTTTATATCTGGAATATCTTCCAAGTATGAATATTATTCTACAGTCAAAAGTTAAGCATAAATACTGGTTTCAGAAAGCTTAAAATATATGTAACAAAAGTTGTTCTAGCTCTGTGAACTAGACACTTAATAAAGCTAAAACATAGCTGTGTACATCATAAATTCATGGAACACTTTATAAAATTGAGGATCTTAAGAAGTCTTATAGAAAAGTTTTGTTTTTTTGTTGTGCTGTGGCCAGAGTCAAATGATCTTGTATTTGCTTCAGAAGGGAAACTTTGTACTTCATGCACATACTTTTGCAAATGTTAGATTTGTAAATAAGAAGGATACAGTAAAATTATACCACTTATTCCTTTGCTTTCATATGTAGTGTTAACACCTCCAATTTGTGATCATTTTGTTGCTCTTGCAAAATTCATTATGCACAAGTTTTTAGAAAATTGGATGTCTTACTACAGACTAAGAATTTTATAATGCAGCTATGTATATAATAATTTCGAAATGAAAATAATAATAATAATAATAATAATAATAATAATAATAATAATAATAATAATAATAATAATAATAATAATGTGCCAAGTTTAAAGTTTGTAAATCCACTATGTCCTAGAGAAGCTGTTTTAACCCAGATGCATATGTTTGTCATCTTCCTCTGGCTATGCAAGTAACAATGTCTGTGATTATAAGGCTAATGGGGACAGTAATAAAGTTGAATATTTAAAGTACTTTGTTTTTTCTTTCAAATGTGAAATAAATGCCTAATTTTATAAGGTTACAGTCTTTTATGAGATCATAAACATTATTTTACATTTTTAGCACATTGTTTTAAAAATAATATAACATATGCACCTCAATTAAAACCTAGCACACACAGTTTTAAATTCCTCAACACTTGAAATAGTAAAGTGAGAAAAAAATCAGTGTAAGACAACTTTTTTTTCTTTATTTGTTTTTTTAATACTCTTTCTGAAAGGTTTCCCCTCCCCCACATACCACATATTTTGCAAGAGCAACTGTGATTTGTTACCATATATTAAATATGTGAAGGTAAACTGAAGTAGATTTGGTAAATAAGGTAAAGAAGATTGCTGTAAAATATAGCTACTAAACTGTATTCACTCTTAAGTTGATCCGCGACAAAACAGAACCCAGGTGACCAGTGCAACGTTATAATTAGGGCACAGATTTTTAGGTGGAATAAATCTTCATTTTAGGTTTCTTATATGCTTAAAATAGGTTTTTTTAGGTTTTTCTTGATTAAAATAGTTTTTTTTTTTTTTTTTTTTTTTTATGTTTTGCTTCGTGGATCAATACAGGCATCAATAACTTTGCTTTTCTGGTACTTATTTGTGAGATTTATTTTTTGGCATGGCAGTAGATATATACATTCCCAAATTTTCTGGCATAAACTATTTCCTATTATCACATAACACATTCTTGTATGAAGAAAAGGTTCTTTCAATGGAATATGACATCATTGGGGTGTAGAACATAGATGACAGTGGAGCAGGTTCTAGGGGTAGTTTTCCTGTGTGCTTTTCTACCTGCAATACTGAATTTATGATTTTCATGTCTTCAAAACCAAGATTTCGATGAATCTGAAGAACATGCAACTCCCACTGGTCCAGGTATTTCTTTACTGAAAACATTACCAATGATATTTAGAGCATCTTTCAGTGGCAAAGTTGTATAAAACAAAAATGTCGTAATATATACAAGGGAAGCGGCAAGAGTGAGGTACTCAAATGGTTTCTTAGCCTTGGCAATGCAGGAAGCTTCTGTTTTCATCCAATTCATTGACGACATTTTTAGCGTTTTTAAGTGCTCGGCATAGTAAATGGCAGCAGACGGCCAAGATCCCCAGTGGTTAAGTATCAGCTCAGGTGGAAGAGGAGATGCTGGTACTTTCTCTTTGAACAATTATGTGTGTGTTGGGGCTTTTAAGAAAACCTCCTTGGCCGAAGATATCAGGCTGCTCACATCATCGAAGTGGCTTCTAAATTTCCTCTGCAAGGCGGTGCAGGCCCTGGGCCAAACATGTAGCATGGTCGGGTGGAAGGACTGTAGAACACCTCCTTCAACATATAGGCAACACCGTCTGTCACTAGCAAAAGTGAAATGTGGATCTGCAGCAGTACACTTTTTAAATAAATGTGATTTAGGCATTGTTTCACTTACAACAATTACATTAGAAAAGTACTCTCGGTGAACGATTGGAGGTGATTGTTACGCAGGTTGCGCTCCTCCTGACCTTCTATCAGCTGCATGCACATCACATGTGCTGCGTAAGTGTGGTAACTTGAACTATCTACTGGCTATAAGTGGTGGAAATAATTTTACAATGAATTTCAATTTGAAAATAACGTTCTTCGTTTCAAAAAAGAAAAAAACAGCTATTTAGGTTATTTTAGGTGTCAACCCCTCATTTAAGTTTTTTTAGGCATAATGAAATTCGCATATTCTGCTCCAGGAAGTGTGAAATGAATATATATCTTTAAACGTGTTAATTGAATAGCGAGGAAAAATATACGTTAAAACCTACAAATCCGGGCCCTAGTTATAATATATCCTTCCGCCATTTGCGCCAGAAATACTGTCATACTTTCACGACCATGTGGTGAGTACACATGGCACATAATGCAAGAGCAACAGAGCCCTTATTCCGACAAATTAAACGGTGACTAGCACATTCTGTTCGGAGTTAAAAGGATAAGATTGATAGTTACAACAAAATAAGCGTTTGCACATATAATAGTTTATTCTAAAAGAAACGAGCGAAAAGCAAAGTAACAGATATGCGGCAACTTACACTTATTCGCCCTCTGGAAGCGGCACTTTATCAACTATTGGCGGCTCATTTTTTAAAAAGAAATTGTCCACTGTTATGCGAATTACATTTTTCGCAAAATTGTTACATTCTTGCTTTGCACATTTCACACACTTTCTTTTTTTTTGTTTTTCCATTTCAGATTTTTCTTTATGAGCACTGTTTATACTTGCACTCGAAATACCGGTGAACTCAGGAATTAATTTCACCACTAGCCAATGGTTTGCCCGGCTTATGCTTTACATAAGTTGAAGAAGATGCAAGAGCAAATTCACCCTTCGCCATTATACTAAACAGAAACTCTGGTTTCTGACCGTAAACAATATTCTGTGCATACCCGGGTGTCAGGTGATTCTTACAAGTTGCATGTTAGGACTTGTAATTCTGTTTAACGGTATAAATTAGCATTAATTAAACTCTTAGGTATTTGTATAGAATATTGTACCATTTAAGGATAAATCCAGTCTAAAATTTAAATTAATACCATAGGATTACTTTCCTGCGCGCATTGCTACCATACTGTTCCACAGTGCACTGGTCACGTGTGTTTGTTTTGGCACACATCAACCTAAGAGTGAATATAATTTAGGATGAATTGAAATGAATAGATTAGGTTAGTTTGTTACAAAATTTGGCAGGAGGAGATTGTATTAATTTAAACATTATGATATGGTATGGTCTGTTCTGTTCAACTAAATGTCCTGTGTTGTGTGTCATGAACTCTCAACTGGCTTGAAGTTTCAGACTGGAAAAGAGAAAACAAGCTTCAGTATACCATGAACATAATAATATAATCTGTAAAAAAAGGGGGGGGGGAATCAACAAATTTTGTGTAAAAATGTTTGACAGGATGTTAAATAATATGATGAAAACAATATTTCAGCATAAATAACATGACATACATTAAACAGTATAAATGAAGTTAAATTAAATTGAATTATATTCAGTTTATTATTCTCCACTGAGCACATACATATGATACAGGAATCATCAAGATAAGATATATACAAAAAAGAATGTTTTTTATAACAAAACTATGCGATCTTGAAAATTTTTAGAATGCCATGTTTCTAAAAACAAATGAAATTTCTTTATAGCTGACAGCTACTTTCGAATGCTTTAAGAGTTGATTACCATATAGTTTGTTTGATTTGCTCTAATAGTTTGTTAATTATCATCATTTAAGGATTTTTTGTATTAATTTGACTAGAGAAATTCAAGTTAATTTCATTGGGATTGACTTGAAATATCCGTGTATATATATATATAACTTTACTTCGGCTGCCAATCTGTTGATTTTGAGAAATCCTGGGCCCCAAATATATGCTGTGTCTCATCTGTTAGGTTGTTTACTGAGTGGAAAAATTGATACATTTCATGTGCCATTTGGAATACCTATGATCTGGAGGGACCCCAAGAAGCATTTAACTGATTGCTGTTTCTGTTTAAAATTAAAAGTGTCACATCTAAAACAAACTATACAGTTTTGTATCTGAATTTGCCATCGGTAATGAGGCCAGTCTTATACAGTGAGCTCTTGCTGTACCAGAATATCCAGCTGCTACTAAAAACTCTGATTCTGACTCTATTTCTGAAAAACTGGACAATAGAAGTGATCCTACATATGAAATAAGTTCTTCATCAGCACCTTACTTCCCAAATCAACAAGATCATAATGATCTCATTCAGGAATTAAACCTGTCTAAACAACAAACAGAACTTCTAGCTTCCAGGCTCAAAGAATGGAATATATTCCAGAAGGAAGTAAAAATATGCAGTTATCGTACTCGCCATAGTGATTTCCAAAACTACTTCTCTAAAAAAAAAAAGGGTAGTGTTCTGTAATGATATCTATTCTGTAATGGAAGCTCTTGGGTATCCATACCAGACAAATGAGTGGCGATTGTTCATAGACTCTTCAAAAGTTAGCCTGAAGGCTGTACTTTTACATACTGGCAATGCATTTCCATTAATACCTGTTGCACATGCTACTGATATGAAAGAGACATATCTACGACAGTATGAAATTTGTGTTAGAAAGAATCCAGCATGAAAAAAAAAAAAAAAAAACAACTGGAATATCTCTGGAGATTTGCATGTCATGGCTTTATTGTTTGGTTTGCAACTTGGGTACAAAAAATTTTGTTCTGTCTTGTGTCTCTGAGACAGCAGAGATAAGAAGTCTCACCATTAGAAAATTTTGGCCTAAACGAGAATCCCTTATCCCTGGGCAAAGCAATGCTTTAAATACGCCATTAGTGAATCTTAACAAAATATGTTTATCTCCATTACCTATTAAACTGAGAGTAATGAAAAATTTTGTGAAAGCAATTGATAAAACACTGACGCATTTAGGTACTTGAAATCAAAATTTCCCAAAGTGAATGATGCAAAATTATGAGAAGGAATTTTTATAGTGTCACAGGTAAGATCACTAATTTGTGACGATGAACATTTTGAAGCACTGTCAAATTCATGGAAAATTCATTCAAAAATATCTGTTGCAATTTTCTTGGAAATCATAAAGTGAAAAACTACTGTGAAATAGTGGCTGAGCTTATGAATGCATACAAAGCTATTGGATGCAACATGTCTCTTAAAATTCATTTCTTGGACTCCCTCCTAGACTTCTTCCCAGAAAACCTCAGGGCAGTTGGCAATGAGCACAGCGAGCAGTTTCTCAGCAGATTTCTACAATGGAAAATGGGTATCAACGGAAATGGAATCTTAGTATGCTGGCTTACTACTGTTGGACAAAGAAAAGAGATATCCTAGATAGAAAATATGCTCGAAAATCATCATTTTACCACTTGCTAGGTAAGCCAGCATGAGTAGTAGATCAAGTACAGCAATGAGTAGTAGTTACTTAGTTATATAAAAATAATAAAACTTCAAACAAGTATCACAAAAAAGTTCTGCCTGATGGAAAATATCTGAAAGAATGTTCGGATTCAGCATGAAAAATACTCCTAGATTCAGTTATTTTTGTTCTTGTGAAAGAAAACAAGTTTTATTTTGTAGACTGTGTAATTTGCATTTCCTCATCACTAATATCCTCTTTTCCAGATAACATGGTGACTTCTTGGCTTAAACCACAGTTCAGTATGATGTAAACCAAGCCAAATATAAGCTAAGCTATCGCTTGAGCTGTGCACTCTAAAAACTGCATTGTCGCTTAAACTTCACTTAAGCCCAATTCAAAATTTAAGCTTAAACTGTGAAACTGGGCCTTAGGGTTGTCCCCTTACATACAGGACCAATGCATATTTTTCAGTGAAGCTACATCATTAAACAGCAACATGAAAAATAAAGCTTAGGTAGTATTTTTATAAGACAGTATAATTTGTGGATACGTGCAATAAACGCAGCAATTACCTTAGGGTCACAGAATTTCGGAGTGGCAGATTTCTAAAATCTTTGAAAGCTTGAGTGAAGCGAAACAAAGCTGAAGATCATCTGTGGAGGAATCTTAAATTTTAGGGCTCAAATGTCCAGCTTTGTTAATATCTATTCATTGTATGCGGTAACTGACAAACACACAGGGAGAAAGAGTTAGAATATGCTCCTTTAAAAGGATGGTTATTTGCGATAAAGTGAACAAACAAGTCTAATAGTATTTTTTGTATAAGGGTTTTTGTCATCATAGATTAAAATTTAACCTTTTATATATTTCTCTTCACATAGTAAAAATCTGATTCACATGACTTTCTCTACCCTCTATTGTATATTAGTGGGTATACAAACTATTCTTACTAAAGCTAATTTTTCTATCTACTTCATTTCAATCCAGCAAACCTTTACAGAAATAGTTACATTACACATTTCATTATAAATACGAAGGGAACAGTGATAATCAAATGTTTAAGAACTGGACACTATACGTTGGCCTTAAAATACCTTAATGTTTCCATGCAATTGCAAGAAACAACTGAATGTTGAAAGGATATTAAAAGAATGGCCAAGTAATGAACAATTCGAACCATTAACAGATATCTCACAAATGGCTTATGCCACAAAACATTCTTTGAAATAAATTGTGTATTTTAAAGAGATCTACATTTTTTTGTGTGATATGTATATTGCTTAATGTTTACCAGTTATACAAGATTATACAAAACTCCTTCCAAATGAAGAGGACTTCATAGGCTATTTCCAAAACATTCAAGATAAGTATTTCATCATGTAAATATCTTTAGTATATGGTATTTTAATCAAAATCATTAGAGCCATTTTTTAGAAAATAAAAAATGTTAAAAGTGTTCCATATAAAGGGTAGTTAGGGTAGGGGATTTTCTTGAAAATCTTCATTTGCATCTTTGGAAGATACTGAACTTAAATACCAAGTGTGGTATTTATCCAACTTTACATTTTGGAGTTATGCTGTTCACACACACACATAGAGGCTGTTGGTGTTTGAAGAAATGAGACAATGGTCGTCATTACTGCAAAGCTGTCAGAGCAGAACAACAGCTGAATTTCACAGGATTTATACTGGAAAAGGGAACAAAAAGCAGATGTCTTGAGCTCAGCAGATTTTATGTTTCTCTAAAACAGCAAATGGAGAATCATCTTCTACAGTTAAAGGATATTTGTATTTCTGAATATGTGGAAGTTTCAGATTCATTGACTTGGCCTGAAAATCCTGGATTAACACATAATGAAACAAGCATAAAAACCTTATGTGGTCTTTTTGAACTTCCTGAAAGAGGGATACTTAGAGGATTTCGGGATTATCCAAGAAAAGAAAATGCCAGCATCCTTCCACCCTCTTCTCAATGTAGTGAAATGTGTTCCCATATCCACTAGTGAATGTCAATATGGGCTTTCGTAAATGAGTCTCATTATCACATCTACAAGAGCTTTGTGGCATATTTCTACTTTTAGCAATCTGATGTTCATAAAGTTGGTGGCTCATTGCAGTTATTTCAACCTGGATTCAGTTAACTGCAGCTCCTTTGCAGTGTATATCTGGGCAAGCTCATTTACCCTGAATTTACACTAGTTACAAATTAAATTAAATTGAGTTTTATTTATGGACGCTCTTTAACTACTATGGTTCCTAGCATCCCATTCTATATTGGGAGTGAAAGACCAGTAATTTTGCTCAGAGGCCTCTTTATCGGGCTTGAGGTTCTTTTACGTGCCGCAAATCTATGACACAGGACCACCGGCTTTACTTCCCTTCCAAAGGAAGCCATGCTAAGAATTTTTACGCCCGAAAAAAATCCATCGCCCTCTGCTGGGTTTGAACCCGTGACCTCAGGAACTAGAGGCTAGCATGGTAACCACTACACCACGGAGGACGACACACTAGTTACAGCTAACATGCATTCACTGCACCACTAACTTTCCACTGAAACTTGTCTAAGGTATACCTTTAAAAACTATGGTTATGAATGTTTGGGTAGATTTGTCACACAATTTTAGCCTGCATTAACCAGCAGAATGATACTTCTCTGGAATGTTTCTTTTACATAATTTCCTATCAGTGCCATGATGATCTGTAAATTCACTGGTAAACCTAAGATTCTACACATAGTTAAGGGGATGCACTACTGAATTTTCTAACGTCAACATTTTAAAAGATAATTTATTACAATTTTATCCACATCTTCTAAGCATGGGCTGTTGTTATAAGTTTCAGTGGTGGCACAAATAAAGAATAATGTAAATGAAAAGTAAAATTTATTATCTTAAAGAAGTCCTTTCTTTATGTTGGAAAATAAAGATTTAAAATAAAATTGGCAAATATTATAGCTTAGAATGGGTTCCTTTGGAAGGGAAGTAAAGCCGGTGGTTCTGTGTCTTACATTTACAGCACATAAAAGAACCTCAAGCCTGATAAAAGAAGCCTCCAGTCTTTCACACTCAAAATAAGAGGGGATGCTAAGAACCACAGGAGTTAAAGTGTCCATAAATAAAACTAAATTTTTTTTTTTTCATGTTATAGCTAAAAGACAGTTTGTGGTAATGGAGCATTATAATTAGTATATTAAATAATGGTAATGCCCAAGAAGTTTCTTTCCTAATCATAAATGTTGATTTTGTTTAAACATATATAGTAATCTTTTATGTGACTTGTAAGTGCCATATCTAATTAATGCTCCATTACTTCAGGTATACAAGGTGTAAGGGAATATAGTACTGAAAACATGGATAGCAGGGAATGCTATTTATATCATATAGCTGCAGACCAGTTTTTATTTACCGCAATTTTATAATATTGAGGCATCAGTTTATAAAACACACATAATTTTGCCTTTAATAGTACATTCAGGTGGTAAAGAACAAGTAGTTGCCCAGCAACCTGCTTTCTATATTCAAGCAGTATCACGTTATCACCCCTCCACATAGCAACATGTTAGAATTGGGTGCGAAGATCAAGGTGGGGGAACTAGCCAAAATAAGTACACCAACCAGTTATTGCTGGAGTGAAAATGAAGCATTCATGTACATCTCACTAATAGGCAATGCAGAGTTTACCCTCCAGGAAGAATAGTGAGCTTTTACATGCTGGAATTGGCAGATACTGTCATCTTTTACGGGTAAGTCTACTGCAATTTGGAGGCTGCCACCAGATCATATAGGGAAAGATTTCCTTATCGCCAAGCTCTTCACATAAGAAGAGCTGGTGGTGTTTTGCCTTCTTTTAGAGATAGTGGTCACCAAAGACCTCAAGGAGTATTACATGCTGAATGTTCTGAACATCATTAAAGAGCAACCTGGGAGCAGTACATGCAGTGTTACATGAAATGTTGGTATGTCTCATAGGACATAAGGAGAGTATCACGTGCAACGTGTACAGCACCTTTGAGAAGAAGACTTTCCACCAAGAAGGGAGTTCATTACATGATTTCTAAACTAAATAACATCACAGTTTCCTTTCCAGGTATTAGCCACAGATGAACCCTGTTTTACAAGGAGTGGTGCATTAAATTTCCAAATACTCACGCATAGGCTGTCATTAACCAATATGCATTTCATCAGGAGTGTTTTCAGTAGTGTTTTGCTGTAAATGTGTGGCAGTAATCAATGATCTTCTAATAGGGTCTCGTGTATTGCCCACTCATTTGACAGATGCTAGCTGTGTAAACAAGAATGAAAATGTACTTTCTTTATGATGGTGCTTCACCACACATAAGTCCCCATTTATCTGTTCATCTCAAAGATAATAATCTGCAGTGATGCATAGCGTGAAATGGACCCATTCATTTGCCAGCTCAGAGGCCAGATTTAAATCCTCTAGATTCTTTCCTATGGGCCACATCATCAGTAAGGTATACACCAGCAAAAGCAGCTTGACAGACAAGCTCTGGCAATGGATATATGCTGCAATGGATTGCATATGGGCCAATCCACATGTTTTGAACATCTGCTCACATCTTGGATTCGTTTCTTTGAAGCATGTCTACAATCAAATGGCAAACACATAAAATAGCAACTGCAGAAAGTACTATGTTACTGTATGTACATTTCCTAGTTCTTCATGCTTTGATTGTCACTCTGAAATTATCACCTACAGTAAAGACAGGGAAACTCAGTGTTATCTGCTGTTATCTTCAAGTGCTCTTACATCAAATGAGAAAAGGTAAAACTACCCTACAATAGCATGAAGTATGATGTAAAGAATAATACATTACCAAGAAAATTTTAAGATTCTAAAATTAGTTTTCAAAATCGTGTAAGTACTGCATAGAATGTAACACTGCTAAAGCCATGCACCCATTTAAATACCTGCCTGAGGATCCAGAGTTTTAAAAGTGGTGTAAAATAACACATTTCCACTGCGTGGGATGGCTCAGATGACAACATTGTGGCATTTGGGGGTCCCAAGTTTTTCTTTCCCCAGGGTTGACAGATGAATGCTGAGGTGGTTTCTTCTCTGCCACAATTTCCTTTCTGTCATTTCTCTTTAGTCTGTTTCCTTCTCATCTTTCAGATGTGCTTCTAGGTCTCATGGTGTATGGTGGTGTCAAACAGATGGCACGAATGCATGTTCACTGGAAAGAATATTCCCCGTGGACACCAGAGGTCTGCTCGACTGGTGGATCATTTATTGCCCCCTCTAAGCGGCTCCAGCAGTGAGATGGGCCTATGAATTCAGAAACATTAGGGACTTCCGCACAACTCTGTGGTGTGTCTGCCTATAACCTGTAGCGCTCTCCTTCACCACCTCCCAGGAGGAAGACGCAATAGACCTATGTAAGTCGTGGTGTACCCCTCAGTTCAATTCCCTATACCTATAATGCATTTAGTGTAAATTTTGGCAAAAACAAATTATGGGCAGGTTCTAGAGAATATACAAGTGTGTTTTAGATCAAAAACCAATCATGAAATTTTGAAAAATTACATATTTCAGAAGCACTTTTTTTATCATATACTACTATTACTACTGCTGCCGCCGCTGCCACTGCTCCAAGTGGACGATAATGCACTAAGTGAATCACCAGTTTTTTATCTTTTTAATCATAAACCAAACCATGTTAGGAAATTATGACCATACTCTGTAGATTGATAATACAATGACAAAATGTGAAGATCTACTAAAGCCAACCAAAAAGCTTTGCTGTATAGGAAGGGAACATCAAGTCAAATAGATACTGTAAGTGAATATCTCTGCAGAATATAGCTTGTCATAGATATATAAAACTTGTAGACTTATAATTAGACATGAGTGTGCTCTTTGCCTCGCAAATACAAGGGTCATTTGAAGAATTCTCGGAATGACCCACATATTTCTGAGTCAGTTTTATTTTCAAAACCAGCCAGCTTTCATGGAAACATTCATGCAATAATATGAAGACTGTTCAAGATTCATAGTAGGAATAACTGTTTGCTGCAGTACAGATGTGCATATATGAGAAATGTGGCAAATATTTAGCATTATACAGCTATTAAATACTTCATAAGGATAGGTGTGAATGCAACAGGAATTCATACCGAAATGACAAACACCCTAGGGGACTCTGCAGCATAATTTTCAATCATTTCTAAATGAACAATGGAGTTGTACACAGCCATGAAATCTGCAGTGAAAACTAAAATCTGCCACATTAATAGAAATCGTCAATAAAGTACATGACATGGTTTTGAAGGATCACCCAAGGAAATTGCCAAAGTTCTGGGAGAGGAACATGTATTTCACATATTGAGAGAAGAGTGAATTACCTGCAAGACAGATATCACAACTGTGACTCTAGATCAAAAGCAAATGAGACTGCAAATATCTGAGCAAGGTAAGACTTGTTTTCAAAGAAATCCCACTGATTTTAACCCTGTTATGCTTATTTGTAACAAATGAAACACAGGACCACTATTACACACCTGAAACAAAACAGCTGTTCAAGCAATGGAAGCATCCAGTTTCTCCATCATCAAAAAACCCAAGTGCGTGAATTTGGCTAAAAAGATCATTGTGTTAGTTTTCTAGAATGCCAAAGATGTGCTAATCGATTATCTCACCTCTGGAAAATCTATTACCGAGGCATATTGAACCACCTGAACCAATTGTAGACTGAAATATGCAAGAAAAGCCCAGGTTTGACAAAGAAGAAAATCATCCTCCATCAAGACAAATGCTCACCCTCACATGTGTTGCAGGCAAAAATCAACGAGTAGAGTATGATTCACTGCCACATCTGCCTTATTCCCCTGACTTAGCTCCAACAGAGCTCCATCTTTCCTTAAACTGAGAAAGTACCTTGGTGGAAAGAAATTTTCATCCAACGAAGAACTGAAATCATCAGCTGAGATGTAAGTTACAAGCCAGAATTAATCTGATTATTGTGAAGGGATAGAAGCTATGGGGCCTGCTGGGCCAAGTGCTTTCATGTTGTTGAAAAATAAGAACTGTTTAAAAAATCTGCTACATCCATTTGCACTTCATTCCCTGAACATTTTGAATGAACCTTGTACGTTCGTCTGATTAATGTTACAAAGCAACCATACGAGTCCGACACTTGCAATATTCCAAGCTTCTTGTTGTTGTTGTTGTTGTTGTGGTTATTATTATTATTATTATTATTATTATTATTATTATTATTATTATTATTATTATTATTATTATTATTATTATTATTAGTGCTGCTGCTCATCAAATAATTTTATACCTCTTAAGGGATCCTTACAAAGTTGCTGCTCCATTTCCAACATGGTTTAAAAGATGTATCTGTGTCTTAGGAACTTGTCTAGAAATTGCTGCTGTATGGGAGTGCAAATTATACAATTACGTGCTGAACAGGTAATGATTACACAGGACACGTTGAAATAATTGTTTGAACAGGTAAGTGGGGTTATGCATCAACTTTTATAAAATTCAATATTTGGCATGAGAATGGATGTGATAGAGTGAAAATAAAAGAAGAAAATTAATATTTTAAATATCTTGGTTCCAGTTTAGTAAAAGATGCAATAACAAACTTAGAAATTGAAAGAAGAATAATTGATGTTAGGAAAAATCATTACAATGATAAATTCATTTATGTGGGACAAGAATTCTACTCCAATATGAAAGAGTACTCCCTCTGAACTAAAATTGTGGTATAGAAACATGGCTTATATTATGTTTCAAAATATGGTTTAATTGTATCATTCTTCCAATCTGTGAAACAGATTTGTTAAAGATCTAAACATAAGAAAATTTTAACATATCATGAAGACACCTCTCTTACTTCTCTAATAAATTAATCTATAGAGGGTAGTAAGGGATCTTAACACATCATGAAGACACCTCTCTTCTCAGATAAATTAATCTGTAGGGACCAGTGAGTAAACAACTAATAAATACCATGTGTCAGGTATGAAATGAAATGGAAGCCACAAATGTATGCTTAATAATTCAGATATTGTGGATGTACATGCAAGTTCATTGATGATTTGTAGGAAAATTCTGCTTGCCCAATATTTTTATAAAAAGAAACATGACATTAACTGACTATCAATGGGCATAATATGTGTACTTCAAGAATGTGTTAAGTCAGCACTAAGCTAGTGATTTCTGTTCATTTTCTACAGATGCAAATGAGCATTGAAGAGATGTTTAACTTTACTACTTTAATGTTGTAATTTTGTTTTCCCAAGGGAGGAATCTTATATGCCTTCTTACTCCTTTCAGTATCCCATACAATTCTGAAAGGTGAGGAAACATTCTCCTTTTTTACTTTCTCTACTACGTATAGTAAGTAGGGGAAGTATTGTATTCCACCCAAAAATTTGATACCGAGATTTCACCGGAAATATATGTTTTGAGACACCCTGAATCCAAAAAAAAGCATTTTTGGAAACATGTCCATGTGTGTGTGTGTGTGTGTGTGTGTGTCTGTGAACAGAATAACTCAGAAACGAACAGTCGGATAAACACCAAACTTGGTATTTAGGTTCAGTATCTTCCAGAGGTGCGACACAAAGGTTTTCAAGAAAATCCCCCACCCCAGATTATCCTTTACATGGAACATTTTTCGAAAATTTTAATTTTCTCAAAAATGGCTCTAACGATTTTGATTAAAATATCATATGTTTAAGACATTTTCATGACAAAATGTATATCTTGAATTTTCTGGGAATGTCTCCAAAAGTATTCTTCATTGTGAACGACTTTTGCATAACTGGTAAACCATAAGAGAGACAAAATTTTACTACACAAAAAATGTAGATCGCATTAAAATACCAATTTATGTCATATACATTTTTTTTGTTGAGTGAACCATTTTCGAGATATTGCTTGTTATTCCCATAAATTTTTCAATACTTATTTTCTCAAATGGGAATTCGTTATTCATTTTTTTGTCTTGGATATGCAAAGAGTATTAATCTGTGACAAAGAGAATGGTGCTGCACATAGCAACCAGATATTAAGAGATATGTCTACGCTTAAAGCCTACTGTATTTCTATATTGCCCTTGCAAATACAAAACAAGGGGAGCATAGTATGCCTTAAGCGATAATCAAATATTTTTAGAACTGGTCGCTATGTGTAAAATGTAATTCTCTTTGCAGGTCAAAAGATCGTTTCTGCAAATGTTTATCTCGATTAATATGAAATAGATGGAGAATAATAGTTTGTACAAGAGTAGAGAAAGTCATGTGAGTGTAACACATGTGGTTTTTTCTTTGTTGATTTCATTAAATGTCTTGATAATACTGTGGTGACCTCTATATTATTTTAGCTCAATGGGGGGTAGAGCGACTGGTACCGAAGGATCTTAAAGTTATATTTCACATTATGCGAGGTCAGATGGGGGACGCAGCTGAGAGAAACTATGAAAATATATCAAAATGTTCCTAGTAATAGTATTATTTCATGGTGTGGATGAGGGAAGGGACTATCTACTATAGTAATTTACACATAATGAAAATGGATGGCAAATGACTTTAATGATGAAAGGGGATTACATTACCTCCTTGCTTCCTTGCCTGTCGGTGGGGACGCCATACTGCTCGTATGGACAGCGCACACACACTACAACTTGCCCCTAGCAGTAACTCAGCTCGACTGACTGACCCACGCTAACTTGGCGTGGTTACGCTATGCTAAAAACTGGTTTATCCCCTCCACTCTTGCGCAATATCCGATCTGGGCCGCCAGGTCACGTACGCAATAATGCTCATATCACAAAGTCACAATACAATTGACATGTTCCTGATGGTTGTATTATTGAAAGACCTGAATACTGTAAACTCTAAGATCCAGAATATTAAAGTAAGGGATTTTGAAGGTTGACATTTGAATACATTCTTCCATCCATCTTTTCTGGTAGCAAAGAGAATTACTGGGTCTTCACCAGAACAAGGGATTTTTGCATTATGTTGCTGCAGGCAAAAATCAAGTAGGATGTGATTTGCTGCCACATCTGCCTTATTCCCCTGACTTAGCCCCAACAGAACTTCATCTGTTCCCTAAACTGAGAAAGTTCCTTGATGAAAAGAAATGTTCATCCAATGAAGAACTGAAATCATTAGCTGAGGTATACATTACAAGAACCTGAGTATTGTGAAGGAGTAGAAGCTATGGGGACCTGCTGGACCAAGGATTTGATGTCGTTGAAAAATAAGTACAGTTCAAAAATCTGCAGCATCTATTTCCACTTCATCTCCTGAACATTTCGAAAGACCCTTGTTTGTTCATTTGATTAATTTAACAGGCAACCTTAGAAGTCCGACACTTGCAATATTCCAAGCTAACTATAAGAGTGACCACAAATTCAGTATCCACAAGTGATTCTGGAGCCTAGCTTGAGTGCTATGTATTGGGTGCTCTTAAATAGCTACTTGGTTTGTATATTTTTCTAGGTTTCAACCACAAATAAAAAGAATGAATTCTACATAGCGAGAAAGGCCTGAAATTACTTGCTTAAATAGGACAAATATGATTAATTAGCTTTGTAAAAGCTGTATGCCCAATTACATATACAAGCATCATCAGCTGTTTGATAGTTTAGTTTTGAATACAGCATTCCCCACTGTGCAGTATTCTTTAGCCGGTAACCAGGTAATATCATCATCATTATTATTATTATTATTATTATTATTATTATTATTATTATTATTATTATTCATTATACACACGAAGTAGATGCCAGTGTAGGTTCCTATTTATTAGATAATTATATAACTCTTAAAGGACTCTTACAATGTTGCTGGTTTATTTCCAACATTGTTTAAAAAATGTATGTGTGTCTTAGGAATTTGTCTAGAAATTGCTGTTGTATGGGAGTGCAAATTAAACAAGAGATACACAAATTATGTGCTGAACAGATAATAATTATGCAGGACATGTTGAAAAAATTGTTTGTACAGGTATTTGGCGTTATGCATAAATTTTTTTCAAAATTCAATATTTGGTACTTGAATGGATGTGATAGTGTGAAAATAAAACAAAACGATAAATATTTTAAATATCCTGGTTCCAGTTTAGTAAAAGATGCAATGAAAAATTTAGAAATTGAAAGAAAAATAATTGATGTTAGGGAAAACCATTGAAATGATAAATTCAGTTATGGGGGCAGGAATTCTACTCCAATATGGACTATCCCTTTGATCTAAAATTGTGGTATAGAAACATGGCTTATATTATGTTTCAAAATATGGTTTAATTGGGTCATTCTTCCAATCTATGGTGGAGATTTGTTGAAGACTTAACACAAGGGAATTTTAACCCATCATGAAGACATCTCACTTCTCAGGTAAACTAATCTATAGGGGCCAGTAAATAAACAACTAATAAATAAGTAGTGTTTCATTTTCTATGTGTGTCAGTGAACAAAAGAAATGGAAGCCACAAATGTGTGCTTAATAATTCAGATAGTACAGATGTGCATGCACGTTCATCGATGGTTTGTAGGAAATTGCTTCCTGCCCTATATTTTTATCAAAAGGAAACATGTCATTAACTCCATCAATGGGCATTATATGCATACTTCAAGCATGAGTAAAGTTAGCACTAGGCTAGTGCTTTCTGTCCCTTTTCAATAGATGCAGATGCATATTGATGGGATGTTTAACTTCACTACTTTAATGTTGTAATTTTGTTGTTGCAAGGGAGGCATCTTGTACGTCTTACTCCTTTCAGCATCCCATACAATTCTGAAAGGTGAGGAAACATTCTCCTTTTTTTTTTTTTTATTAATGTTGATGTCATTAAATGTCTTGATAATACAATTGACAAGTTCCTGAACTGTTGCAGTATTGAAAGCCTGGATAGTACTGTAAACCCTAAGATACAGAATATTAAAGCAAGGGATTTTGAAACTTGACATTTGAAAACATTCTTCCATCTATCTTTTCTGGCAGCAAAGAGAATCACAGGGTCTTCACCAGAACAAGGGATTTTTGCATTGTCTCTTTGAAATAGAGCAGGTTTGTTCTTCCAGGTTGTTAGAATTGCTGGAATGACATTGTCATTTAACATTGCCCTACATTAATTTTGCATCACTGAAGCTTTGAGTATGATGTGCCATGTAGGCGATTTTTGCCTTTTTTTTTTTTTCCATACATCAAATCAATGATTGGCCAAATGAGAATTTAACCATGAACATAATATTGATGATGCAACATTTACTTTGCACTGATGTTTGGGAGGTTCCTCATCCAATATGGCATAGTTTGCTGTACTTTCGTTAATTAATACAATTTTTCATGTATATGCAAGTAGCATATGGTGTTATATATGATCTTGAATTTTCCATCTGGTACTACCATGGACAGACCAAACTGTGTGCCTTTTTGTTTTCTTTCATTAAGCAAGGTTTCACACTGGAGGAGGACTTCCTTAAGTATTTTTCCCTCTGAAATACTGCTATTAGGCTGTTGATAGCATCCCAAATGCATGATTTAAAAAGTGGATCAGTGTCAGAGCTGGAGTATTTAATCCCTGTTCCTCCATACTGGAGCGTCTTAAGGCCTTCATGCTTCTGGTCAAGCTGCAAGTGGAGTTATGCATATCCACGTTATGCTTTGCTAGGCAAAGAAATGATGGGCTATCCAGATTTCTGAGATCTTGTTGCCATACTGCAATGTTTGAGCATTGTCACTATAGAGAGTGAGGAATGCAAGGTCTGTCACCAAACCTTCATAGCGCCAGAAGAGATTTCTCCATGGTGACCTCGCTAAACAACTTCAGATTTAGTGTACAGTTGTCGCTCAAGTGAACGAAGTGCAACATTTTCTCAATTCCAATGAGAGCATTTCTTGACCGTTTCTTCTCGCCATTTTGCACGGGTGGCTCAGTTTTATTACTCATCATTGTTGGGCGTGCAAGGAGTACCAGAATGATATAGTATGTTACGAGTATGCGTACACAATTTCGCGTGCTGAATGATTAAAAAATATGTATAAGGAATAAAAACATTATATGAAAAATGCAGCTACAGTGAAATGTAAAGAGGATAAATGAACATTATCGAATACATAATCTGCACAACGTGGCAGCTGAAAAGGACAAAAGAGAGAAAGTTTTGTTTACTAATGGTTGCTTTCGCTACCATAGTCATGCATTCACATCTACTCTGTTTATTAGTAAGGTTAGTAGGGTGTCTTATCAACCACTGTAGATAAGATGGGGAGGTGTGGCTTTTTTCGCACTATTCCTGCATTGCCCCCTAAAGTTGAGGTAAATCGTGCGTGAGCACATTGTGTGAAACGACCTGCGCACAAGAACAGCATTTAGTTGTTTGAAGATTATTTAGCTTGTAGATCAGAACTAAGGAATACTCAAATGCGAGTTATAAGCAGCGTATACAGATTTAAGTTGAGTATTTAAACAAAGACATCTTTAATATTCAATCAATTTATTACAAAGAAACAGAAGACGCTCAAAATGTGCATCATTAGAATCTATGCAAGCATCACATCTTTTTAGACAATTTTGTCCTACCCTTGCCAGAGCTACGTTTTGCCCAATCTCTAGGGTTGTTTCAAACACATGTGTAGCAACCTCATCATGGTACACTTTGCTCTTCAAATGTATTCAAAAGTAAAATCCAAAGGATTAAGATCTGGGGATCTTGCAGGCCAAGGTACTGCTCCACATCACCCTATCCAGTGATCGGGAAACATGCGATTTAAATGTCAAACCATTGTACTGATGTGAGGGGGCGCCCTGTCATGCTTAAACCACGTATTTTGTCCTTGTTTTAAGAGAGACATCCAAATGAGTGAGGAGTATGTTTTTAAGAAACTGCTTATAAGTTGCTCCAGTCAATCTTGTGGGTAATGTAACAGGAACTATCAGCTTATCTCCAATTATTCCTGCAGAGATATTCAGTGAAAGTAAAGTAACTGCTAATATTTAATGTAAACAAGTCTCTAGGAACATTTAAGTTTAGTTACCATAAAGGGGCCTTGGATGTCAATGATGGAAAAGTGCTAAACCAGAAGCATCAGAAGGAGCTAGTAAAGCACAAATCAAAAAGTACAATGAAAAATATGATTTATATTGCTAAGCAACCAGTTGTGCCAAATCAATGTTATCAAGTTCCGTTACAGATGGAGTTTATTTAATGGATAAAGAATCAGTGAAAGATGCTTGGAATGCATTAAAGCTCCTATGTATTTGAGGCCACATCTAAGAAGCAACTTTTCAAGATATGTACAGAATTTTTCGCATTAAACTGGATACAGTGAGGATGTTTCAACTCAAATTGCAAAATTGAGAAGTTTGTATAATTAGTAAAAAATGGCCTCACAGCTAAACAGGAACATACTTTGCCAGATCTCATGTTAATCGTAAGACTTTACATATTTCACCAACCAAGTTCTAATTGTTTCAATCCAGGGTCTTTAGGCCCTCTTCTACACTCAATATGTTTCGGCAGTTGTTACGTCCCTAGAACAAAACTTTAAAATAGGTATCGCCTTTAACCAGTTCTTAAGTATATATGTCCTGGTTGCTCGAGTTAATTAAGATCCACTAGTATTGGTTATACCTCATAGTTTGCACCTATAAACTTATGGTTCTTGTATAAGAGCTATATAAACGTTTTCAGCAACTAGCTTCTGGATAGCGCAGTAGTTGCTGCATTCCTATGGTGAAGGTTTATTTTAATAATTGAAACCTTATTCATACATAGATATATACATACATAGGTGTATACTACTAACCTTGCTTAGTCTGAGTGTTCTGAGTTTTCATTGTCTCCCACGTCCCCTTTGCCATGGCTATTCAGTAACTTCGACTCATTCTTTTAGGTTTGTTGGGATCGGCAAGGATCTTGAATTGACCCCTGTCCAACACCGTGTAAGCTAGCTTCTAGTACCCGAGGTTGCGGGTTCAAAACCGGCGAGGATGATGGATTTGTTTCGGGCGTAAAAATCCTTAGTATGGCTTCCTTCGGAAGGGAAGTAAAGCAAAGCCGGTGGTCCCGTGTCGTAGATTTAGGGCACGTAAAAGAACCTCAAGCCTCTCTGAGTAAAATTACCGTCTGTCACGCCCAAATTTAGAATGGGACGCTAAGGACCACAGCAATTAAAGAGAGTCCATTAATAAAACTCAGTTTAATTTTTTTTTTTTTACCCTGTAGGCTATCATATTAGTCTTCTTAATTGCATTGGCAGATCCCTGATCTATCAGCAAGATTAATCGGAGTCCCACAGAATCTGCCTGCCTATCAAGCACTTTCCAGCGCTCAGTATTGAGACCTTGATTAAGTCTCTACGCCCTTGCGGAAGTATCTTCATGTTGTGGTATCCCGAGTTCTAAAGGCTGTCTTGATAGGTTTGAGTAGATCCCTACTTTATGTGAGAGATATACCCCTTAACGTTGTACCTCATTGAGGTTCACCCTCAACCAGTTCCAAGAGTTTTCATTCTCACAGTAGTATATGAGGAACTATCCTGTTAGGAGTAAGTCCTCCAGAAGAGCAACGTTTCCCTTTGAGGTATCCCATCTTCCCCAGGATTTCATTGACCTCATCCCCTGTGGGTCTGTGCTCTGGATAATTCAAGTTATAATTGCCATCTTATTGATGCCAGGGTCTCCCTGAAGAAACTCCAAGGTTTCCTCAGGTTTAGCTTATCACAAGCTAGCGTATCTGCCATGCTTCTGATTCCTTTCTAAGTCCCAGGTTTCTGTGGTGCTGTAAGATTATAGCCAGGCTGTCCTGGTTGCTTTTTACCCAGTATTGTCCGAGCCAATCTCTTTTTCTTCACTTTTCTTTCGGCTGACAACGGCTTGTTTGTTAGTAGCAGACTGTTAAGTCTTAGGCCGTATGGCCCAGCTCTTTTTCCTCAGGTTTGTCACAACTGCTGGCTCCCTGAGTTTCCCCATCCCCCTTTTCTAGATACGATTTCCATGTTGGTCCCATGAGTAACGGGATATAATTCGGCCATCAAACACAGAGCCCCGAATTTGGGTGGAAGGCTAAATATTGCGGCTTTGACCTGGTGCCCCGAAGGCGTTCACGACACTGGATTTACCGATTACGTGCCTCGAAGGTCTCGACACGATGTTGTAGCGTCACTGAGGACAGTTAGCCCCGGGGATTGTTTACAACGGGAGGAATAGTTTCAGGTGGTAGAGCTGGTTGCTATCGGGATGCAGGGTGCCATATGGTGTTGAATAAGAACCAGGGTTATATAAAACTCTAATGACTATATTCTCTAATAGCTTAAAAATGTGTGTGAGGGTTTCTTAATAGAGGTGCCGTACGTGGCTTACCTGCCGAGCCCTCGGAGGTCTTGAAGACAACGCAGTTGTAATGTTTGACGCACTTAGTGCGCTGCATCGGGCCCTGTCTGACGTAGCTTCAGCGTCATTTGAATGTCGAAGAAAATTGAGAGAGATGACCTACATTCGTGGTCAATATATAACATTCTGGCAGCCAAGAAAGCAACCTGGTGTCCTAAAAACCAATACATCCCATATTACCATATCTTACAAAACTTCGTGGAATCCAATGTAATCCCCTGACCATGGTTCGAGCTCTACGATAGGGCGTTACATTACCTTCAGGGGGATTCCGACCCCGGAAAAAATACCACCAACCACGAAAGAGAGAAAGCCCTTAGTCTTATGAGGTTTGACTCATTTGAGGATCTTAGACAAAGAGAAGCAGAAAAAAGAATAAATAAGGCCTCACAATCCAGTCGACTGACAAATAGAAACTTCGCTTGCTAGCAGCTGTCTTTCCCGCTTTATAAGTTTCGGAAGTCACCCGAAAAAACGTTTTGGTGGTTGGGATATCATGGTTGTGGTTTCGACGTATTGGTCCTCTTGCGCGTCCATTGTTCTCTCCGCACCATAGTCTGTGTTAGTGTTGTATAGCTTCTCTTCGCTCTTCCTACGTTACTTCTGCTGTCGCGGCAAATTCTAAGTCTCGCCATTATTTCCTGCTGAGCTCTCATCTTTGTTCATCAGCGGTGGGTCATTATCTGCCGGTATTCCCACCGACCCTGACAGCTTCCAGTGATATACAAATTCCTGCCGATTATTCGTACTGGGTTTTCTGTACCCTGGTCTCTTTTATCGTCGTCTCCGTTTCTCGTTGCTTCTTCCTGCTCTCCTACTGCCGGTCGGAGCGCCGAAGGATTTTCTCGAATTGACTTGTTTTCGGAAACGAGAAAAAAAAAGAGGGGAGACTGTATGATATTAATCCTCGTGGATGAGTTCGGTAACAGGTGCGGGGGATAAATTTCGAATACCAATATCCCTGCTGACTATCTTTCTATCTTCCTAATTTTGAAAATAGGGGATTAAACAAAAAATCCTTTAACCTACCCTACAGGTATGACATGGTGTTCGTTAAGTTCCTGCACGTATTAATTCGACTACATATTTCCTTTAAACAATTTATTTCGTACATTTGCAACTTTGTTTGTCTGTCTGTAGATATACCTTATGAAGAAGAAGAAGAAGAAATGGTTGTACTCAGTATACGAAATGGGTAAGTGTGTTATTCTGAGTGTTCTTCCCTTTTTTCTTGCTGCCTGACTCTCTCTCTCTCTCTCTCTCGGCTCAGCCGGTGTCTGCTGTCCCATCGTGGCCTGCTCTTTTGTGCGTGTGTGTGTGTGCGCGTGCGTGCCCTGCTGCACCATTTACGCCGGTCTGCCGTTGAGCTGTTTCTTTTGCGGGGAGATCTGAAACACTTTAACATTTATGCCAGTAGTTTGTTTCGTGCATATAAAACGTCCCATCTGTTCTGCCTATTGACTGTTCTGATTTGTCCATTTGGTGTCTCTCTTTTCCTTCTGGGGTGTCCTTTTCCTATATTTTATCCATTAGTATTTTCTTAGCTCTTGTCCCCCTGCACTTCTTTTGCTTTGAATGCTCACTACTACTGAATATGGACTCCTTAACTTTCTCTTTTTTCATTACTCTATAGTTTAACCTTTGCCGGTGTGCTCAATCCCGAAATTGGATCTCTTTTTCATTAAGACTCCCCACCCGGAGCACTTGTGTTCCTCTATCTCCTTTTTGAAAGTTAATTCCATGGGACGTGTACAGGCTGACTCGTGAATTCTCCTTGTATCTGCGAACACAAGTATATTTTTCCCTATTTCCTGTGGCTTTTAAGACTCCGGAGACGAGATTCGGTTTGCCTCAACCTTTGAACCATTAATTTCTTACTTTATCTCAATAACCCTTTTAAGCAAGTTCCTTAAACAGCGTTCATATCTGCCACTGTATACTGGGGTGGAGCATATGCAGCACTCTGTATCTGCCTTGCCATTATGTCTGACCTGACAACTTTCTAGAAAAAGAAATAACTTTTAAAAAATTCTGCTTAGAGCACCATAGTTATTTCACCTTTAACATTTGAGAGAAGCGATACGTTTTCCGTTGTAAACATCTGATTATTTTATGGATAATAACATTTAAACACTTTTTATCGTTTTCTTACATGACGTCTTAGCATTTCTGTGCTTATTCTCTCCGCTGGCCTTCCTTTCCTCCTGTTGGTCCGGGCCGCTTCCCTAGAAGCATCCGCACTTGATTTCTGCACCGTTAAATCTACGTAGCTCCAACCTGATTGGAGTATGGATACATTACTGTTATGTATGTACATTGAAATATATAACACAAAGAAAATGTTAAAAAGGATAATTTATTTATTCATTCTTATTACTAGCTATTTACTTTATTACTGAGGTGACGGGAGAGAGTAGAGGGAGGGATCTATACAGCCTCTGTTTACCCCTCTGTTCCACCGTCTTAATCCTCTATTTACAGCTTACTTTCCTTCGACCTGTAGTTTGTGTGAACGGCCCCTCTCTGCCCGCTCGAGATTCATCTACACTCGCCAGCGAAAACTGTTGAATCAGGTCCTCGTTTACTGCCGCCTCTTCCTGCTAATTCCCGTACTACTGTCTGTGTGTAACTCTGGTCTCACCAGGACATGTGTTTCTGCTTTGCTTATAAGGTTTTCAATTCGTGCACCATCGCGTGTGGCGTGTTATGTATTGGCTGCTGGACTGTTCGCGTGCGTTCGTTAACTAAATGTTTGTTCTATCGTGAATTCACATTAGATGCATTGTGTTTATTTAACTAACAGGTCGTTTCCCTTTTTTCGTTGACCATATCTATAACTACCCTTCTGTTACGAGGTCCGTTCGTGTTGCCAAAATTAAAATTCCATTTGCTTTCGTTCGTGAGTGTTGAGATTATGTGGGATTTATCTGTATTTTGATGCTTACGGTTGCGTCTTTCAAACATCGACAATCTATAGCAGCCATTACCGTTATGCATAATATGATTTCTATGGCCTCATCTTGTATAATTGAACCAGCGCTTACGTTTGGAATGGCTGCTGCTATAATCAGGTCTGGGCGTGTTACCAGACGGACTCCTACTAGTAAGATTAACCACACATATATCATCAACATAGGTGAATTGTGGACTTTTGTACTGTGTGCGCTATCATTGCAAGTGGTGCCTATGATAAATACACATGCGGTGTTTCCAACCAGCAGTTGGAGTTCAAACACTAGGTGAGATTTGTAAACACAAAATAATTCGGTTCATCTAGAGGGTGGGTTTAGAGTGCTTCCAGAGTTGACCATCCCACTAGAATCAAATACACTGTTTGTGATGCTCCTCCGCGTCTTGTATGCATGGAAATTTCTCTGGTATTGACACCGCGAGTCCCATTTCTAGTGAGCATCAACAAGGTAGGTTAACTTTTATTGCTCCCGGGGTTCCTGCCAGAGTACCGGTATGCGTGTCTCGTTTTTCCACACACTACCTTCACTGGGCGTATTGGATGGGTTATGTATTCGTCGGTTGCTTCTCTGTTATTATCGATTTAATCGCCACTGGCACTAAAATGGGCAAAATCCATTCAATCCTTTTACCGTCATTCCTTGTAGCATTTTGGTTGCGCACACGGGGCCATATAGGTCTTTCATGAATCTTGGTATACATAGCGTGGACCTATATGAGTTGTATTCCCTTATTACCGTTCCAGTGATGGAGCGAACCGTTCCCCCATTTACAGCCACGTAATTAGCGCCATCTATGATAGAGTAGGTTTCGTTGTCCCACGCAAAAGCAGTCGAGATAAACTCGTACATTTTCCATTCGGCATTTTCGTGCTTGATCGGTATTTTGATAGTTACCAGAGTATATGTTCGACTGACTGAACATGTGGTAACTTCTAGATAAAATTATTCGTGCGCTTCTCTTTTTGTATTGGCTAAACCTCGCACCAGTTTTGACAATTCTTCAATAAAAATTCCGTAGGGTATAACAATCAGTAGTTAACACACATAGTAGCAGAGCGTCCATGTGGAGGCCTTGCAGGTGAACATGTCTTCAGTCCCTGAATACCACGATCTCATGTTTTAATCGTTTGCACTGTCATTTAGAAATTGCATCATTATGAACCAGTCGCATAAGACCTTCGGGTTGAAAGGCTGAGGTATAGTTTTGAAATTCATCCCTGAGCCTTTATAAAAAAAGACACTTGGATTAGAGATCATTGGCGTAACAGCTGGTTAGCATCTGAAATAATTCATGCTGACCTAATAAGAATTGAAATGCTGTTAATATGAACTTCATGCAGACATATATCTTGCTGAGGAAAATCTGGATTAAGTATAGACAGCTTAACGACATCTATAATTAAACTAATCATCGCAAATTTTTTTAAGATAAAAGAAATTAGATAGCATCATTTAGGTTGTTAGTTATTATTTTATATAAGCATCGTAAATAATATGTTGCAAAAGCTAGAATGATCTTTAGTACTCGCGGTTACCGCTATCGTTATCTCTGAAATTTATGTGTCAGTTGTATAGAATGTGTTTGTAAACAGAGTCCAGGTTTCAATATACTGATGGTTATTTAAACTCATTCCTATCTGATAAATCAATTTGTGTGCCATGATATTCTTTTAAGAAAACTATTTTTTACATTCTTTTAGAAGACAATTTGACCTGTAGAAATTAAACACTTAAAGTGTTTAGAAAAATCTTAGTCTTCTATTATTTTATAAGACAATTTCCGATTAAATTGGCCTTTAGAAAAACAAAACTTAAAGCAATCGATGGCTTTAGAAAAGCCATAGTGTTATATTCTTTTATAAGATAATTCCCTATTAAATTCAATTGTAGAACGTGAAACACCTAAAGTATTTAATGAAATTAAAAAACGCGAGTGAGATATTTAACTACCTGAGAAATCACCCCCCTTTCACATTATAAAAAGCGTAACACTGGCACAAATGAATAAGAAATATTATTAACTAATCTTGCGTAGAGAAGAAGCTACCAATAATGTGAATTAGCCACTCTTCGAGGTGTATGTGTTAGATTGTATCTATGGTTCACTGTTTGAGAAATAGAAAAACAGTGAAACATAATTTTGGACCCGTTCCTTTTGTTGTCTTTAAGATTGTCTCGTTCGTGGCCCCTCCGTTTTACGGCCTCCATCTTTAGATATTCCTTGCCTGCTTAGGTATTTTCCGAATGTAATGAATCTTGCCAATTCTTGATTGAGTAGGCGCGTGCGTTCTTAACACCTGCATCATATAGCTTGGAGAAGGTCTAAATAGTTTCCCCTGCGATGGAATCTCAACTATCCCCCTCGTTTACCCACTATATACGAACTAATGCTTTTTTTCCAAATGGACGGAAGTGATGACGGTGGTTCTATCTGTTTTTCCTTTAAAACAAGGAATCTCTTAAATCATCCTACTCAGAGGATATTTAACGAAGATGTTTAAAGACTAAAATTAATTCAATGTTTAAAGTACAATATTCATGCAAATAATGGTAATAAGGGGATGTTTATTGAAACATTCATACTGCATTAGTAAGATGTTTCTGAATTCTGATTGCCTAAAGAGTGCACCACCAGATATGCTCGCATCACCAGCTGATTGGTCGTCCTCCGTGGTGTAGTGGTTACCATGCTAGCCTCTAGTTCCCGAGGTCGCGGGTTCAAACCCGGTGGAGGGCGATGGATTTTTTCGGACGTAACAATACTTAGCATGGCTTCCTTCGGAAGGGAAGAAAAGCCTGTGGTCCCGCGTCGTAGATTTACGGCACTTAAAAGAACCTTAAGCCTGATAAAGAGGCCTCTGAGCAAAGTTACCGGTCTTTCACGCCCAATATAGAATGAGACGCCAAGGACCGCAGCAGTTAAAGAGCTCCATGAATAAAACTCAATTTAATTTACCAGCTGATAGGTCATTGTATGAGAATATTCACTGTTTCAAATGTATTTTTTGGGGAAATTATGCCATGTATTTCATGATTTTGGGGTAGGGTTTCGAGGGAATTTAGCGAGTAATTAAGGTATTATCGCTGGTTTTAATGACAATTTCAGGATTTGACGTATTGTCATATATTTTAATGTCCTTTCAAAGTCTATTGTAAACTTCTGAATTTTAAGTTGCTTGAAGTGAGCTGTTGAGTTATATCATGTGAATCCTTGCTGTGTATTGAAAGAAAGGACGAAAGAAACACAGAAAGAAAAAGGAAGAGATAGTCGGGCTCTTATAAACAAGACTCTAAACCGAACCTCTGGATACCGAAGTATACACTAGGTTTTAGTCTGTGTGATGCTATTATGTTCTTATGCAATTCAACACTAAAGTTTTGTAGTCCTGAGCGCTGAACTCAGAACTCGGGAATACCTATTGAAGTAACATTATTTGTATATGTTTGTATTTGTGTTTACTTTACGTGGTGAAGCCATCTTGTGGCGTGATTCATTTGTTAGGTTTGTTAGCTCCATCTGGTGTTAGCAATTTGCGGCAGTATTAGTTTTTGTTTGAAAGAATGCTACTGTTATTTTATTTAATTTTGGTTCTCTGTCCTCCGGCTAGCTATTATCCTTTTGGTCAAGCACTTCTCTTTATACAGGTTGTGTAAACGGAAAGGAATCTTTTATCCAAAGATAACACTGATGAAGAAATTTGTTTTACACTTTTATTGTCGAACACATTTACTATCACATTTACACATTGATCTTGACACTCGCCAAACTGAAACTGTTATAATAACTTCATTACTGATAATTCTTAATTCGCGTACTTCAACTTTTTGTATAATTAACTTTATAACACTTGAGATTTTTCATAACTCTGTTACGCGTAACCTGCAAATTGATATCCGACGTGTGCCGTACAAATACTTTCGACGAACTGGAGGCGACGTGTACTTTACAAATATTTTCGATGACCTGAACGGGTCTTTACCTCTAACCTACCTTTTTATACTCCTACACCCAGATATGCCTAAAGATTATAACTGAGCTGCAATTGGCTAATAAAACGCGCCAACATTAGCGTCTATTTTAATATCCAATGAAAATTATGAATACATATGCTCTAGGGAAATGTTCCAGAAGATTCTAAAAGAAAAACGCGCCAATATTACGTAACTTCCTCGTTTCCAATAATGATAAACAGCTCACCCCCTCGCTGCATTATTGCACGCTATTATTGTCAGTTTCAGTAAGGCAGTATAAACTTACTTCGCAACAATAATTACAATCAACAAACATCTCAAATCAATGTCACATAATAATGCATATTCATACTATAATCATTCTTTACATTTAAATAATTTGTGATACAAATTACTGCATCACTATATATAGAAACAATCTATGTGATACTATATAATTATTGAGATATAACTCTAACGTCTAGATGTCATTGTTTAAAAGTAATACAATATTAAAGTTTTGCGGCGCTAAGACTCGAAATAGGTCCTCAGGAGCTGAGAGTGCACTACATTAATCTCCGTAATGCTATAAAATTATTTTGATTCACCCCACATGCGTAAGTTCTATAGTTCAAGAGTAATTAATCATCAAAGTGTTGCCGTACTAAAAGTCAAATCCAGGACCTCAGAATACCTAATCGTTCATTCCATCTTCCACAGTATACAAAGGAAAGGCATTTTCCCTGTTCCAAGCCTTGCTAAGAAGCTGAGAGGTAAACGCTGGTTTCATGGAGCAGTAATCATATGCCTCGAGCTTCCCTTAGTAAAAAGTATGTTGTACAGGTGCGCAAAATTAATTTTGCGAGGTTCTTTGTTTGCAAAGCGGTATCGTCTTAGAGATTGAGTTAGTGTATTTATCTAGAGGCATGGCTTGATTAAATTTGTCCAGTGCTACGAATGGAAGGGCTGCTTTTTGCTAGCCTTCTTAAATGGCCTCGGTTTTTATCCCGGCTGGAGATGGGAATTTTTCATTAGCAAGAGTGTCTTAGAGGTATGAACTGATGGACTTCTCCAGTGCTATGAAGCAAGAGGCCGCTTTATGCTCGCCTTCCTAAATGGCCTCATGTTCGATTGCTCACCGGAGATGGGGTCGTCGTCCGTGGTGTAGTGTTTACCACGATAGCCTCGAGTTCTTGATGTCGCGTGTTCAAACCCCGCTCAAATGACCCCGGTATTCATAGGGCTTAAATTACCCGACATTCGTCTTCTCAGGATAAGGTAAAACCCAGAAAAAATACTCTAACTGAGATTCGAAATCGGGACCTCTTGAATGTGAGGCTCAACAGGCGCAGACACAATTGAGGACAATACTATAGCGGCTTTTAAGTGCTTAGAGTTCCTTCCTAATACTGTTGATTGTTCTAGAATGATTCATGGGCAAAAACAATATACAATATTAGACGTCTGAAGGTTGCTGATTGATGCTAATGAATTGTAAGGATATATTAGGATTTTTAATAAAACCTCAGAGTACGTGAGAGAGAAAACTACAGTACATATTTGTCCTAAAAAAACATACATCCTTGCAAGGAAAAACAATTCAGCATGCTTTATAAATTAGATCAATACTTTCAAGTTCTCGGACTGGAATATCTGTGGGAATTAGAAGGATGATTCATTACAAAATGTAAAGGGCTGGGACTGTGGGAGAACTTTGGATGTCAATTCTCGGTTATATATATACAAAAAGCTCTGAGTGAGAGCCATTTCTCGGAAAGGGCGTGAAATCATTACGGTGCGTGGGTAGAGAGAAAAAAATTCATATTGTATAATAAACCTGATTACAAAACTACTTACAAAATTACATAACTTTAACTTGTTATGAATAAAACAATTGTAAAGTAAGTCAACCTTAAAACACCAAAAGAAATTTTGAGTATTTGCAATTAAGGATACATACCAAGTCGAACATACTTTACAATACATCCAAAAATTCATTAAAATTGTTGTAATCAGACAGTCTGTAAATTTCAATAACAGTATTAGAGTTTAAAATAAAAATTTAAAGCTAACACTATCTTCAATTAAAATGGCAAAATCGCCACGTCTTGAAATTATTCTTCTAATATAACCGTCAGCAAGAGTAAGACAATTAAAAACAATATCCGATGTAATCCATTCACATGACTTTTCCTACCCTCTTTCGTTTATTAGTAGGTATAAAAACTATTCTTAATAAAGCTTGTTTTTATATCTACTACATTTTATCCAAATAAACCTTTGCAGAAATAGCTACATTACACATTTCGTTAGAGAGAACAGCGATAGTCAAATGTTTAAGAACTGGACGTTATATGCTGGCCTTAAGATTCCATATTGTTTTCATGCAATCGTGAGAAACAACTGGTTGTTGAAATGACTTTAAAGAATAACCAAGAAATGAACAATTCGAATCATTAATAACCGATATTTCAGAAATGGCTTATGCCATTAAAACGCTTATTTGAAATAATTGTGTGTTTTAAAAATATCCACATTTTTTGTGCAGTGCGTTTTCCTCTATCGCTTAACGTTTACCAGTTATACAAGATAATACAAAATTCATTGGAATGAAAAGGACTTCAAAAGCTGTTCCCAGAAAATTAAATATATGCATTTTATTCTTCATGTAAATATCTTTAATATATGGTATTTTTAATCAACATCGTTAGAGCCATTTTTTGTTAGAAAATAAAAACTTTCGAAAAAATGAATATGTAAAGGGTAGCTAGGGTGGGGGTATTTTCTTGAAAATCTTCGTGTCCAACCTTGGAAGATACTGAACTTAAATACCACGTTTGGTACATACCCGACTTTTCGTTTTTGAGCTATGCACAGACACTCAGCCACACATACGGTCATGTTTCCAAAGATACTTTATTTGGATTCAGGGGGCCTCAAAACATGTATTTCCGGTGAAATATCGATATCGAATTTATGGATGGAATGCAATACTTCCCCTGCTTACTATACGTAGTAGAGAAAATAAAAATTAGAATTCAATTAATCTTCGTTCACCAGTGCTAGGAAACACAATTAAGTGCAACTTATTTATATGAATTAAACATTTAGTTTCATCAATCTTATTAGCAAGACATTATATTCCAGCACAATAATTGAAAATTAGTTAATATTATGAGTTCCTATGTTACTATCGAGGACCCCAGATTTTATTTCACAGTCGCTAAAAAATCCCAGACTTTACAACCGGATCATTGACAATTTAGTTATCATTACCTTGACTATATATTTTTTTAATAGGGACGCCTTCATGCCGAAAATTAGAATGAAATTCTAAGGAATGAAATAGAAGTCCTACTTTAAATGACATAAATGTCATGTTTGGTTTCAAACTCTACACATTCAGAATAAACGACATGGGATGTATTCAGAAATGCATCAAAGTCGCTTTTAGTTACTTCAGTTGAGAACCAGGATACAGAAATACAAGAAAGTCTACTCACATGCTTTGAAGTTGAGCATCTGTTACCAATAATTATAGTAGACTTGCTTTTCACAGCTGCAGCAAAAGAAACAGGTTTTATAACATTTTGGTTATATCGAACTTGTTAATATTGCCTTCAGATTCAATAACTGAATTTTCATACCACTAATATCGCTAGATGGCTTATCATCATTATTAACCATTCCATACACTGAAGGAATTGCTAAGTTGATAGACATCAGTTTAACAGGAAGAATACTATCTACCAAAATGGAAACAGAAAACCATGGTTAGCTTGATCCACACGTTCAAGTTGACGTGTTTCATTAAAAGTTTCAAACTTTGCTGTAATTAGTAGATAATTCTGTTAATATTTCAGAAGGTGAATTTCGATTTTATTATTTACTTAACATAGTCATTAAACGTATCAAAGCATTAATATCACTACTTCAATGGTCCACAATACAACAGTTTATTTTGTTGTCATCTTAGTAGGTAATCACGTGTTACGTATAGGCAACACAGTGATGGTGTACACATTTGCTATGGAAGCGTTCTAACTCTTCTACTCGTTGCTATGGAGAACTATGTGGCGTTTCAACACTCGCATCAGTTTCAAGTTCTGTCTCACGTGTTCCGCAAATGTCAATAACTTTCTTAACTTCTGTGGATTATAGTTAAACTGAAAATAAAACCAGAAGAGGGAAATTACTTCAGAAAATTATTCATTACCTTCTCTAGCATGTTATATAAGGAGACTCGAGCAAAAATGAATCGATAATTTAAGAGGCAAAAGCAAATAAGTTTAAAATGACAAAAGCCTACAGAGATGAACTTTTTTGGAGTTGGTGAAAATGCAGAATATATCTATTTTTCCATGCTTATAGAAGCAATATTTAGTTGAATGTTATAAGTTCTAAAACACGAAATTGGTTGAAAACAGATTTGGTCAATGGTATTCTCAGTAAAAGCTGTAAGGATTACACATTTCCACCAGAAGTCTTTAGGAAACAAGGAACCTTGAATGCCTACAGAATCAAGCCTTAAAACCTGCATACCATTCACTGGATTTTCTGCTTTCTCCTCCTCCTCCTTTTCGATTAGGTAGATCATTAAAACAATATCAGGAATGGCTCAGGCGGTAAAGTCTGTGGCCCGCATTCAGGAGGTCCCATGTTCAAATCCCATGGGTCGACTAATCTGTCTGAGGTTTTTTCGTGGTTTTTCTCAGTCACCAAGGACCAGTCGCCAAATACCGGATTGGATATTTAATATCACGGTTCAAAGTTCCATCTTAAGTCTGAAAAATAAGTGGTAATACAGACAATGTAAGCAGTTAGACTGGACGGCACCCCAATGCCATCTGCACAGCATGAAGCAGGGGCTACAGGAATGAGACCTAGAAGGCTAACTGTCCATCACATATCGTTCAAAGATTTGCACCAACAGATACGTCGCGATATGACTAAGGAGTTATAAAATAAAATAAATTAGAATAAAAAAAAATTAACCCTTATTTTGTTCTACATTAGAAGTTTTAGTAATTATTGTAGTTACAGATGTAGTGCATACAGCAGTGATTTATTAAAAGCTAAGATCCCAATAACGATAATTGAACATTTCACTCGTGTGCTTTGGGTGAAAATCACTGCAATCTTCTGCAGTGAGTATCGGAAGGTTCTAATTCTCTAAGTTCAGTCATAACGCAATAAGCACTTAAATTTGCTATAATCTAAGGATGTTGTTAGGAAAATAACCGATTACCTGCTAGAGGTATGACGGAATATTTTAAAACATTATATTATATTTCTACAAGCTAGAAGTGTTGTGTGTGTTGACTACCTTGAATGCTATTTGAATTTCAAATGTTGGCTATATTTATTGATCGTACTATAAACATGGAGTGAATGAATGACAGGATATTTCAAAATAAAAGAATAAACTAACTTGACATAAATTCATAGTTACGTGGGATACACTAACATTGGTGTTCACGCTGACTATTATTAAGAGTGTTGTCGTATTTTATAGCAATTTATGAAGTTATATTTTGCAGTGATAAAGTGATTTGCAGGTTATGATGCCTGGACTATCAGTTTCTAATTTAAAATTGAAATGGCAGGATCATCTGAACAGTGTTTGGGCCGCAGAAAACGCCGACGATATAGTTACACGAGATGGAATTATGCTTTTGTATGATCACTTAGTGTCAAACAAAGAGGTGATTGTTATCCCAGCAACAAGTTCTCCGTTGAGTCAGGGACCTGCGCTTCCTGATTTTGAATGTGATTCACCTTCTTCTGCGGAGCTTGATCATCATATAACTGCGCTTTTGTCAGCCCAATTAGATTTAGCACGATCGTTTTGTGCAGAATCTCCTTTCGCAACTGTGCTGTGCCAGAGGTTACTAGTACTACAACGAATATTTCATGCGGTATCATCGAAGTATCATGACAAAGAAAAGGTACTAGATAGAATTACTGTAGCTTTACAGACACTTTGTCCTTTCTATTATGAGCAATATAGACATTTAACATATGGTATGTCATGGGCGGTTGTGTGGATTGCCAGTTAGGACATAAAATATCTGTGCTCCTAGTCGAAGTTCAAAATCAACTTCAAAATATGGACATTATTCCGTATGCGGGTATGACGTATGAAATTTACGGAATCGGGGTTTTAACATTGTAACATCGAGGGCCCTAAGCGCAAGGCGTAGCCGAGGGATTGAGGGCCCTCAGCCTCAAAGCGTAGCTGAGGGATATGTTTTAGAAGAAGAGTGGAGCAGCGAAACTGCGATAGTGTGTAACCGTAGGATCTGCGCGTCTAAACTCGATTGAGAACACAGGATACTACACAATCAACTCCGCGTATTAGAAAACCCCGATTCCGTAAGTTTTTAACATTTCATACCTCCTACCTGCATACGGAATAATGTTCAAAAATATATTTAGTGCCGGCGAAAATGTGCGACACTCCATTATAGTTACTTGCTTCTTCATTATTTAGAAATCCACCTACTCAAAATTGACCGTTCACTTTAACAACTAGCATTTTTCTGGTTTTTCAGCCTTTTTCCCACTCTCAAAAGCTACCCCAAATACATTGTGTTTTGACATATCAGCTTGTATGTCATAACTTGGGGTGGTGAGTTTTAGCATTTTGAAATATGAAATTTAGAATTTTGATTTGCATATTCAGCAATTTTGTAGTTTTTATACATTTGCAATTTAGCATTTTATAGCATTTTGAAGAAAAACATGAGGTATTTCTGATAAACAGATAATGTCTTTTGAAATAACATTTATGTGAAATTAAAATCTTACTAGTAAGGTTAAATAGTATGATAAAAATGCATAAAGTAAGTTTTGAACTAAGATGGGTTAAAGCAACATAGAATAGTAAAACAAATTGATACAGGCTAAAGCATAGTGCAGAAAGAGAGACATTTAACCTGATGCAAAATCATAAGAATAAAAAGAAAATATGTATACAAAATTAAGTTAAGTCCTGCAAGTTGATGAATCAAGTTTTATAAAATTATAGAACATACTTCATAATTCTATGCTGTCATTCATGTTCTCCTGTTACAATTACATTTTGTTTACTGAGAAATGCTTTTCAGCACTGCTATTGGCAGGATCCAAAAAATATTGCAGAATAGTTTGGGCAAGCTCTTGATATTTGAGCCTAATGTTCAGCAGCATTTACAGGCAGTCTTTTTTTTCTTCTTTTCTTTCTTACCATTAATTTGTAGCATTTGGGGGAAAAAAATATTCATATCCATCAAAAAAAACTATAGTTTATAAATCTATTTTGACAACCCAAAAATGGCATCTCATTTTTATTTTCACTTAAATATTTCGTGTCTGTTGACAGTAGTTGGCCAGCAATGACAAGATTAAAAGTTATCCATCTATTGAAAAAAAAAAAGCTTTTGTCGCATTTTCTTCCATGTGGCTTCTCAACTTTATGTTGCACTTAAGCATACACTTCGTAAACATGTACTTCATTTTCATTATCAATTTTAATTTGAAAAGGAGTCCATGAATTGCAACATATCTTTGGTAACCATCCTCCAGCATGGTCCACCTTCTGCAGCATGGTGCATAATGCTAATAACTTGTGCCACAACTTATGTGCAAAGAGCAGAAAAAAGCCTCCACCTGGGTAATTAATTTACTCTGACTGAGATGAGTCAAATTTAGCCTGATGTTATACTTAATAATAATTACATTCATTATTGGGATCGCAGCTATGATTGTTGTATCTATGCTCAAAATTTGATATTTTTAACTGACTTCATTTAAGTAAGAAATATCCCGGTCTTCTAGGCCGTGGTCTACTGGGCTCCTCCTCCTCCATCTTGCCATGTTTCGTCTACATCTGCGGTAGACATCATCAGTTGCAGTAGCCTGGTCGAAGTGTCTTTGTGGGTGTCTCGGTTGCAACTGTGGTTTGTACTGCTTGTACTGTGGTATTTATCCTGGCGGTAGGCGGAGTGGTGTTCATTGGTTGGTTTGGGTTGGCTGGACTTGATCTGATGGTGTGCTGGGTTTTGCTGGTGTATGATTGGCTCATGTTGAATGTTTTGTTTTGGCTTTTCTAAGAGCCGGATGCCACATTTTGGGTAATTTTAAACCTTCTTATGTTTTGTTGATATTATGCTGATGTTTATGGATCTCTTATGGATAGCTTTACGATGTAGTCATGCATGATACTGTGAGGTTGATGCCAGTATATCGTGTTGTCTTACTGGATAATATGCTCCCCTTCAGCAAGCATAGCTCAGGATTGTTCTTACTTACTTATGACACTGGCGTGAAAACCTATGAAACTTCATTAATCTAAGTTGTTTTAAATGACATAATGTATATGTAACATTTATTATGTTAATTTCTCAGAATAATGAAAATTGCTTGCTTTTTAATGTTATCTTTCTGCCTTCCTAAATGGTGATCAGATGCCATCATAAATATTTCAAACTCCTCTAAGTTTCTAGAGAAAGAAAGAAAAAAGAAAGATAGAAAAAGGTTTTATATGAAAATTATTACCAATTTCATATTTATATGATATTTTAATATAATTTTTATATTTTGAATCAATTGCGCCTTTTATCGCATTTTAAAAACACATGAAAAGGTGGTTTATGAGCCATGAAAAATTTAAATCATGAGTCTAGCCTTTATGAGCATTTAGCGCTATATTACATTTGCAACAAATCACTGCTCCTAGCTATAAGTAATGCCAAAGAAGTATTGCATGGAAGTACAATTTTTTATATCCTTAAAAACAACTTAAGGTTGCCATGGTTGCTCATATGAAACCATACGCCAAAGATTAAAGGATGCCGGTATTATATTGCATGGTCCTGCCACTAAGCTGCTTCTCACGAGGCACACAAGGCAAGAAGGTTACAGTGGGCACAATGTAATATTGACATTCTTCAGACTTACTCAGACCTGGTAATCTAAAGTGATGAGAAGGTATTTCGATCTGATCAGCAAGGGACCCTATGTCTTGAGACCACGAGGAACTAGGTACGCGCCTCAGCATGTCGTTCAAGCAGAACATTCAGGAAGAATTGCAGCATATTTTTGGGCCTATATGACAGCATCAGGTCCAGGGGAGTTAATTCAAGTGCTAGAAAGAATAAGTGCAGTCTATGTAGATATTCTCGAAAACACTTTGTTGCCATCCCTTTGTGCTAGGTTTCCAGAACAAGAAGAAAATGTATTTATGCACAACAATAGTGGTGTGCATATTGCAAATATTACCCAGGATTGGTTAACGAGGCATCCTGAAATAAACTACATGGACTGCCCTCCAAGATCTGATCTGAACCTCATTGAACATGTATGGGCCTTCATGGTAAAGGAATGTGAAGAAAGTCGACCAGACAGGGTGTGAGTGAATCTGGTTGCTCATATGATGGAGCTATGCCAACATTATCAGCAGAACCCTAACTGGTTGCAAACATGCACAAAAGAATAAACAATGTAATCCTAGCTGGGAGGGGGTTGATTATACCAGGTTCTAAAACACAAGATTTCATTTTTCTTTTCCATTTGCTGTTTCGACAAGTTACTTGTTCCAGCAGAAATACATTGTCTATAAATCTGAAATGTTTCAGAAATTAATTTATTTCTTCATATATGATGTGGCTCCAGTTATGAAATAGCAGTTGTTTAGTTTGCTTTTCAAGCACCATTATCCTTGGCTATCATCTTCGTTTTGTTATTTCTAATAAATGGAGTAATTATATTGTAACTAACAGTCATATAGAATATACCTTTTCAGTTTTATGCATTATACTCCATCAAATTATACACAATTATATATGCAGTTGTAATTTGTTTTTCTCAAGATGAGAATTTATCAGTTGTTATTTTATGTATTAACTTATTGTTAAGATCAGATGGATTGTATGCAGCATTTAGGAGTTCGCTCCATTAAAATTATCATTCAACCTCCTCGCCTTTTCTTTGAAATCATATAGTAATAGCTTAGCTGCAAGAGAACTGTAAATTTGTTCGTTACTGCATCTTACAAAAGTTGAAAAATTTGGAATAAAAAGTATGACCATATGCTGGGGTTCGAACCCTGGATCCTCAGCACACTTGAAACAGCGTGCATTTTAACCCTAAGCTACGACAGCAGATGTTAGTGCGTGGGTTATGTACAACTAGATGTTGTTTCTATTAAAATCACCATTCCACGTGTTTTACGTTTTCTTGCATATTCTCCAATGCCATGTAGTTAATAGCTCAGCAGCAAGATAAATTGTACTTGTTTTGTGATATTTAGTGCATATTTCATCATATTGGGTTAATATAGCCAGAAATCTTCGAAGTGAGTGACAGGTTAAAATGGTGACCATGACAGTGTACATCTATGGCCATGGCCAACTTAGTTTTCATACCCCCTATTCATGGAATGCCTGAATGATCCTGACCCGCAAAAAATGTACATTTACTTTCTTGAAAGGTGTTGTTGATCTAATGTTCAGGATTTTGATCCATGAATTTTTTCCTTGCTAGCCAATATAAATTGTGTATCTTCCCATCTGGTACAGCTTTCCTCAATTCTGGACATTCTAGTAGGTGTTCTCCATTTAAAATCTTGTCAGCATTGCAAATTTTACATGCTTTGTCATTCATAAAACCAAATCTATGTAGATGCTCTGCCAGACAGTCATGTCTAGTGGCTAAGAAGTGAGAAACAGCTTCTTTCCTTGGGACATTTTTTATTCTTTGTACTATTTCTTTTATGTTGGAGTAATTTTTGTTAGTAATTTCCTTTTGAATATTATATTGGTATTTTCGTTCTATATTAATTTTGAATGTTTTAGTTTCATATCTGGTCCACAAGACTTTATAGGTTTTGAATATAACACTGCACCCTTTTTGGCCAGAAAGTCTGCTGTCTTGTTACCACTCACTCCCATGTGTGCTGGTATCCACAGTAATATTATCTGTTGAAATTATGTTTGTAGTAATCTATAATAAGATCTCGCATCCTTAATATTATAAGATTCATCTGGACTGTCATTTTGTTCTATTGCTTGAATGGCAGAAACTGAGTCTGTGAGAACAACTACTTTATTTTCTTTTGTATCAGTCCTGTAGTATATCTGTTCTAATGCTTGTTGTATTGCAACAACTTCACCATCAAAACTTGTGGATTGTGTAGGCAATGTAAAATAATGTGAAAAGTATTTACAGTATATACCCGCCTCCCACATTATTTCTCAGTTTATCTGCAGAACCATCTGTATAAATTCTAAGTCACTCTGTTTTCGGGAATTGATTATGTAGATGTTCAAGTGTAGCAATTCTGCATACTTCTGGTGAGTCTTTTTGTTTAATTAGTTGTTCTATCAGCTCTTTATTTGATACTGTCTTGATAAAATCCATTGGATTAGTTCTGGGAGGATGAGTGCATTTTTCTGATAAATTTAGGTAATTTTTCTCTAAAAAGGATTTGTTTGTAATCTGCATTTTTAGCATGTGTTCTCTACGTAGTTGTTGAAACCATTGCTGTTTGCTTGGGTTTGATTTTAATTTTACATATAATTGTGCAACTTGTATTTTAATGTTGGCTTTCATTGGATTATTATTTGTTCCAGCAAGAAGTGCACTAACTGGCATTGTTTTCACTGCTCCTGTTATCAATCTTAAACACTGATTTTGACATTTCTCAATCATATTAATTTTATCATCGCTTGCAGTTAATAGTAATTCACACGCATGTTTTCATACTGGTTTTATGTAGCTGTTGTATGTTTTATTTAAAACTGCTATTGAACAGCCCCATTTAGATCTGGCTAATCTCTTCAATATGTTACTTCTTTTAGTAGCCTTTTGCGTGACATTTTGTTCATGGTCTTTCATTTGCAATTTTAATCTAGTGAAATTCCTAGATATTTAATTTCTTCAGCATATTCTATTGTTTCCCATTGATTTCAAGTTTTTTTCCCTGTCATCAAAATGTTTCATGGTGTAAACTTGATATTTAGTTTTTGCTACATTAATGGACATATTATTTAGTTTTGCCCAATTAGTTAATTTGACTAACACATTTTTTATTTTTTCTTCTAATCTGGTATACACACTCTTTGTCATTCTTTTCAGCCATCCATAGAACTGCATACATTGCAATGTTTATTCCGTTTTGTTTTATAGACTTTGGCATATCATTAATATATATATATATATATATATATATATATATATATATATATTAAATAATATAGGACTGGATGCTGCACCCTGTGCTACTCCAGTTTTAAGTTGCGTGTATTTGGATAACGTGATCTTCCATTTGACTGCAATCCATCTTTGTTGTAAAAATTTTTTATACCATCTAATTATATTTTTTGGGCAGTTCATTTGTTTGAAAATCTATAAATGCTGCTGCTACTGACATATTGTTGGCTAGTTTACTTTTCACATCTTCTATTAATCTAGATGCTTGGTGAATGGTTGAGTATTGTCTTCGAAATTCAGCCTGTTCATCTGCTAGTAGGTTAATTGTTTCTAGATAGTGCATTAATCTATTGGTAACCATTTAATCAGCTATATATTAATTTTGAAGATTTAGAAGCTAGTAACAGTGATGTGTCATAATTTAAAATAAAGAGAGTCGAGTACATCACTAAAGTGTTCAAACATTCAAACATGAACATTTTAGTGATGTAGTGTAACAACCTTCAACTCTCTTTATTTTAAATTTTATCAGCTATTTTTGCCGGAATTGAGGTCAATGATGCGGGTCTATAACTTTTTGTTTCATTTGTGGGCTTTCCTGGTTTCAAAATTGGGATTACTAGTGCTTTGCACCAGTTTGATGGCATATTCTCTTGCTCATACCATATTTTATTAATAATTTCTAATAATATCTTTTTAGCTCTTATTCCAAGATTTTTAATATACTCTAGATGTAAAAGATCTGGTCCTGGTTGTTTTTTTGTTTTTTAATGTCTTTATTGCCTGTTCTAATTCTTCCAATTGGAACTTTGAATCAAGAGGTACTGTTTGTATTTTTTTTTATTTCTATCATATTGAATTTTTTTAATATTCTGTTATCTTTTACAAATTTTTTTTTTAGTATATTAACTTTCTTGTAATGTTGATTAAATTCATTGGCTATATCTTTGTATATATTTTTGTTACCTTTTTTAATATATGTACTTTTGTTACTATTGGCATACTTTCCATTTATATTGTTAATATGCTTATATACTTTGGTGCTATTAGCTCTGTAATCTAGCCCAGATAAGAATTTATTATAAATTGACATTTGGACACACCAATTATCTTCTATAAGTAGCATCTTTTTTTCTCCATTCTATTACATCCATTCTATTACTCTCTTTAGTGTTTTGTGCTAAATCGCTAGCACTATTTCTTTCAACTTTTAGTGTTTCCAATTTCTTGCTCCAAAAGGGATATTTTTCTTTGCTGATTTTAATATTATATCGTTAAATTCCTTAACCACTTGACTAGCATTCTTTGACAAGTCTAAGCCTTGTACTTCATTTTCTATACTTTTTTTTATATTTAGAGCAATTAGCTTTTTTAAAATTCCAAGTATATTGTTTTTCAATATTTGAACATTGTTTCTTAGTGTCAGTAATTGCAATTATGGCTCTATGTCCACTTCCTCCATCTTCAGAAATTAATCTTCTTTTATTGTTAATTTGGTCATCTGACACTATTGTAAGATCTGGGTTAGTAGAGTTTTCTGTATAGGGTATGTATGTGTTAGGGTCTGCATCTTGATATATCAACTGTACCTGTTTAGTATTTATAAATTCTTGTATCTTCCCTGCGGCATCTATGTCTTTATATCCCCATTGTCTTGAGTGTGCATTAAAATCTCCTAAGATAAACGTTTTCTTCTGTGGTTCTATTATATCCATATTTAAATTCTGATTACCAGTGGGCCGTAAACTGAATAAACAGTCTATTTTTGTATTATTTTTATATATGGTTGTTTGTGTAATTTCTGATTTGTCTTGCTTGTTCTATTCCTTAATTGTATTAAATTTAGAACTTAATTCTGATTTGACTCCAACAATTATGCCACTAGTCACTTGTCTCCGTTTATTCATATGAAAAAGATGATAATTTGTAAAATTACAGTACATGATGTCATCGTCATTACAATTTGCTTCTAAGATGCTGAAAACATCTATGTTGTATTTTCTGATCATTTCATCTACATACTGCCTTTTTGGTACATTTTTGGTAAATCCACTGGCGTTCCAGGTTAAAGTACTAAAAAGTACTGTTTTCTGTTCTCTCTTCATATATTTGTGCATTATATTGGCTGACTTCTGCACAGTGTTGTAGCCTATTTAACATTACCCAGGGGACACCGTGAGGAAGCAGGCTACTTTATCCCCCTTTTCTTGAAAGGTGGTGCACATGATTGTATGTGTGTTAAACAGAAGGCTTTAGTTGCAGTCATCTTCCTTTACCATTTCATATTTACTTTTCATCCATTGATATTTATGGAACAAGCTAGAAGTAACATAAATAAAATAACAATACCAATGGTATAAAACAGGGATATTAATAACAGTAATAATGATAATAATACATTGGCAATATTAACAATAATCACAATAATACAATAAAATTAATGATATCACATAATTAAGAATGGCCATCAGTGTTCCTTCATTTATTATTCTGCCACTACAAATATTTGCAGTGAAGTGCCAATTAATATAAATCTTACATCCTCAGAAAGATATGAGAATGAAGTATATGCCTGTGACAAAGTAAAAATGTGATTTACATTTTTAAATACATTTTAGTGATGTAGTGTAACAACCTCCAACTCTCTCTATTTTAAAAAATAAAAGCATAATATTTAAAATCAACAAAAACACACAAGACTCAATAACATTAGTAATGTAACTGTAATTAGTGAGTAATCTTCAGTTCTCAGAAATATGTTATAAAAAGCACATGCCATTAAACAAAAAGAAGCAAAATGGGTTACCTAAAACAAACGAAAGTGTATAGAATTCAATGGTAACATTTGCTAATATACATGTTCAACTACTGAAAAATTAGTAGAAGTTGAGTAATTTGCCATGAGGGGGTATCAATTGCATAGTCATCTTCCTGTGACATTTATTTGTATTGCTGTTGGTTTAATTGGAACGTGAACTTCTCTGATCATGGATTTGTGGTTCCGTGGGTACTTACATGTAGTCATTGTGACACATACTAGGTAGCCTTAGTTGTGTAATTGTCGTTCTGTATCATGTTGTTTTTCTTTCTTTTACTTTATGGGCAGTATATTTGGTCATAATATTCAATCCACTATTTATATTGCAACTGAGGAAAACCACAAAAACAACCCAGTCAAATTGGCTGGTGCTCTAATGAGTGCAGAGTCCATAGAGTTACCCAATATTTGTGTTCTTGGGATAAGGGGAAGTCCCAGAAAAAACACCTTCCTTCAAATTAGAGCCCTCCAGATTATGAGGCAGACACACTACCTTTACAGCATGGAGGTGGGCAAACAGCCCTAGTTATTTTTCTTATGAGCACGATGCAAAGTGTAATATCATGGCTACCATGTATTAATAACATTTTAAAGAGTTACTTGTTGTCTCAGCCTCAGTACATTATGAATCTGATTGAAACCATTTTTTGACAAACAGTTATAATCATTAACATTATTCATAATATGGATTGCATACACATCCACTATAAAATAAACCCAAGTGATGTAGATTTGCACGTACCCATCACAACTGTTGCTTTTAAACCCTTAATATTTGCAAGTACTTATTATAACATGTTCAGATATACCATATTTTTCATTATCAAACTCATTGAAATCATTTCAGGGCCATAACTGAAGCATGCAAATATTTAAAAAGACCTTGTCATATAATGTCCAAATCATAGCTGCAAACACCTTTGAAGCTTGAATGGGTGAAAACTTATTTAAGCTAAAGAATGATTTGGGAAATACATTTTTATAAAAAGTTTAGATTGCTACTGCTTACAACCTACTGAGGAAATTTAACTTACAAAATTTTATTTTTATTTTAACAGTGTCTTCAATTAAACCAAGTTGCACAGAATTCTGGAAATGCCCGTACTGACTTAATGTGGAACATCCCATAATGTATGATTTTCTGCATTTTGTCATTATTGCTATGAAGAGAATTTTAAAAAAATTCCAGTTATGTGGGTGTAAGAGGAGAACATTTTAAATTATTTTCTGTACTAAGCTCAAAAAGTGTTTGTTTGGCTTGGTTAATTTATCAGTTCTAAAATATATTTTCTAGTTTGCCATGGTTTGTGGTATAGGCAAACCTTTCAAACAAGGACTTGTTTGCTTCCTATGTGCTTCTTTCTGATTTGAAGTGGCTATACATTTATTAGGGAAATTGAAAGGTTTGTTATAAAACACATATAAACTTCCTCTTAGATTTTGTAATTCATTCATGTATATATATGCTTTTACTTATTGTCAATAAATAGAATAACTTTGTAATACCAGATATTAGCTGCCACATTTATGAGGTCAGAGTAAATGGAGGGGGCATTGCTGTTTGGTTGCTGTATAGTGCATTTCTTGGCTTTTACAATGCACATCAAGTTGTTACCATAACACTAAATCAACCATTAAACAGTTTCTTAATTCCAATAGACTATAAATTTCAATCTCTTTCAAACATTTACTATGTGCAACTTATTTGAACATATGTTTTATTGATTAGCCTTTTAGTCTTCTTTATTTTTATTTGAAATTCTCACTTTGACATAATTCTGAGTATTTTTGTTTCACATTTTTGTACTGTGTGACTAAAATAATACATTATTGCCACTGCCACCACCAGTAATATGGTGCTGCTCCTCTCTCTGCTGAACATTAGTATAAATAAAGTTCCCAAATAAGAAAGCTACAGCTGTAATCTGAAGACACTTGAACTTATCTTTATTGGTGCAATTATACAAGAAGTCCAGTAAACTAGACTCATTGTCCAGGTTTTTATCTGTTATAATTTATTGCCTTTTTTATTGTCAAATTACCTTCCAGTGCAAGAACAATCAGCAAAAATAAAGGCTATAAGCCTGCATGTTAAAACATTCATTCTTGCCTAATGGGAAATGATACCACTTCAAAGAAAGGTGTTTTTAACAGACAGGAGGAGATTTAAATGATTTCTTAGTTTTGATTGTTTAATTCCTAGATACATAAAGAAGAACTACATGATGCACTTTTTAACCTTTTATGATACAGACAGCTTTTACCTCATTTTGGGTAGACGTTACCAATTCAGTTTCTTGCATCAGACAATATCATACAACTGTCACATCGCCTTATGCAAAACCACATTTGTGTGTGTTTCATTGCAATGGACATAGCAGGTTGCCTCAGTGACACCAGCTGCTCTTCTACTGCCTATATAAGCCTGTGCTCCAATCAGCACAGAGGGAGAGTTCTTGCAACATTGGGGAGTGATGTAACATCAGAGTTATAGAATAGAAAGTCATAGCGAAAGGGAAGACACATGGGAAGTACATGGCAACCAGTTAGCAAGAGACACAGCTCCACTTGCACCTGTCAAGACTTAAGTCAAGTTGTCACTGGAAACAACATTGAAGTCTTGTTATTCTTCACATGGCTGTGCAGACACATAATTCTGATTCTTGAATGGGTGAGATCGTTTCACCATGCAAACAATTCACATTTTTGGCATGTACTGTAGAAATAGTAATCATTCTAGGTTGCAGGTTCAAACCCGGCAGAGGATGATGGATTTTTTTGGGTGTAAAAATCCTTAGCATGACTTCCTCCAGAAGGGAAATAAAGATAGTGGTACCATGTCATAGATTTATGGATAAAAGAACCATAAAAGAACCTCAAGCCTCATAAAAGGGCCTCTGAGCAAAATTTACAGTCTTTACGCTCAATATAGAATAGGGCACTAAGAACCATGGAAGTTAAAGAGTGATAAATAAAACTCAGTTTAATTTTAATTTTAAATTATCAATTAAAGAACTGACTCAAATAAATGGAACTGTGTTTTCTTAAATGTCAAGTGAAATGGAAAAAATTTCAATGAATGTATAAACTAAATGATTTTTCTTTGGTTTCATTAACCTGAATCTAGTTTGCAGAATTTAATTTCTTTTTTGTAAAGAGGCACATTAGTTGAACAACTTGGAATATTAAGTTCAAATGACTTTGTACCATACTAGCCTCTAGTTCCTGAGGTAGCGGGTTCAAACCTGGCAGAGGGCGATGGATTTTTTTCAGCTGTAAAAATCCTTAGCATGGCTTCCTTCAGAAGGGAAGTAAAGCCAGTGGTCCCGTGTCATAGATTTACGGCACATAGAAGAACCTCAAGTCTGATAAAGAGGCCTCTGAGCAAAATTTCTGGTCTTTCACACCAAATGTAGAATGGGATGCTAAGGACCATAGTAGCCAAAGAGCGTCTGTAAATAAAACTCAATTTCTCAATTTCCCATAACTTAGTAATTGTTTAAGGGCTTTGGAGAGAGAGAGAGACACACATACACACGTGCACTCTCTCCCTCTCCCTCTCCCTCTCCCTCCCTCCCTCCCTCTCTCTCTGAGTTGAAATTTGATATTTGAGAGTTTAAAATTTGCTGCCATGTTTCAAATTGGTTGAATTTTCTATGCAATTAAGAATAGTTTATATAGAGCTTCCTGAAGAATTACCAATTTTAGGTGATCTACTAGATTGAAATAAAATTTTTAAGAGATTTTGAGGAAAATTTGAAAATGTTCATATTTTGATGAAAAAAAGTGTAAAATCAAAAGTGGCTTGTCTGGAGAGCCTCACAAAGTTTTATAATTCTAAGAATTAGTTCCCAAAAACTCTAATAATAAGTTTACCAATCTTACCACATTGTTCCCACCACATGCGCGTGACGTTTAGCAATATTTATACCTCTACCATGTTGTTTGTTTGTTTGCTTTTTTTATACTGTATAGTGACATTTTGTATTGCTAATCAGTATTTCACATAAATGAAATGTTTGCTCAAAATAACTTTTTTCCCCCCCTTTCCAACAGGTTCGAACTTTGAGCAGTTCTAATGCTAGTGAGAGTAAACAAGAAACTTCTGACAGTGGACAAGAAAGAACATGTTCTGCATCTCAGGCATTGGTTGAAATGGGTGTGAAGACAGGGCTGAGTTTACTTTTTGCACTTCTTCGTCAGAGTTGGCAACAATCAGGTATTTTCACTGTGAAAGAAATGTGTGGAAACTTAGTAATAATCTTACAAACTATCCAGATTTTTAGAGATTTCATTTGGATTAATAATTAATATTAAATAAGCTTTTAATATATTAATGCCTGTGGTGGTTCTTGGTGGGCTATGTGTAGGTGAGGGTAGGTGATCGGATTAATCATTACACCTTCCGTTCTTCTTGTGCTTGCTGGCTGTCTTGAGCTATGAGAACTCCTATGGGTCCCAGGTAGTGGGGTAATCATCAAATATGTAGTAATATAACACAAGTTCACTCACACCAGGATTTATTTCTAATTTGGTTGTCACACCTTCATGGCTGCATTCGTCACCATCTCACAATACCTAATTACAACTATTCTGTGATGGCTTCCTACACACATGGAAATCTGTCTGAGACTGAATTCTTCTTTATCTCTCCCGGGATATTCTTAACTGTTGATGACTGTTTGCTCTTCCCCCAAGGGACCACCTTGCACAGCATGCTCACATTCCAACTGGAGGATTGCCCTGGATCTTACTGCCAGCTGCAGGCTTCAGACTGGCAGCATGGAAGAGCTCTCCTTTCTGGCTCCCACATATGTGAGGAAAGTTCCCAATTCAGTACATTCCACTCATTTTTTCAGATCACATTGCTTAGATTAATTAATTGGTCTGCTTGCTTACATCGTGACTACAGGAACAGCCTTATATGCCCTCATGAGAAACTTTTTGTCAGTGTAACAGCCCGGTGAGAAGTTTCTTGTGACGCCCCATCCAGGCATCTGCTTTATGTCTTACCATTTAAGTGCCTCATAATTTCTCATCCTATCTTATCGGACTTGCAGATCTCTTTCCCTATTATGGTGCAATTTATATACATATGGATGATGAGCACACTATACGGTGGGTTCTTACATAGGCAGTACATAACATTCGATTTCCTCTGTTTGACAATTAACAAAACAAGTTACAAAATTCAATAATAATAATAATGCAAGATACTCCTATATTGTGCAATATTTCTGCTGTATTCTCCTCTATTGTCTGGTTTTCAAGTCCACATACTAGTTTAAATATATCTGCTTGAGTGAACATTGAAAGCTATTACTTTAAAGAATTAAAAAAGAACAAAAACACTCAGTGACTTAAGTTAGCATAATATCATAATATTTTACAGTTTGACACTACATTAGGTGATTACATGACATCGGTCAGTGCTCAACTTTTTTTTTCCTTTCTTTTTTTGACAATCGTCTATGCCCTCTCTTATTTGGCATATGTCTATTGTCTGGCCCTTTCAAGCAGCCTTTGAGCCTTAATTCTCTCATCCCTGGTGGTCATATAAATGCGATGATCACATACTCACTTTGCTTCACTTCACTTCACATTTATAGTTCCCTGTGACATGCTTACAATTTCTTCATCCCTTCATTTATTCACTCATTCATTCATTTCTTTAATACTAGTATCTGATGCCTCTCTACGTTCCTATGTCACCCTGTGCATGTGACTTGAAATTGTTTTAATGTAATTTTTGAGTAATGATAGCACATCAGCCTTATATAGGTACCTCATGCAACCTTTATGCTATGTCGCAATTTGCACAATGCTCTTCTTGAATGGTTGTTCAAACAGATTACATTCACAGTTTAAATGAAAATTCTACACCTTGTACAATCAACACACATACAGAAATATTTAAATAAACAATAACACTGCCACTTCTGTGCTCCAGTTATGCTTTTATCAATCAGGTAATCTCGCACCTCTTACTCGTATTCAGCTTGCTTACAGGCACATAAGACCATACTCTGACAACTTGAAATACAACTCAACATGGCGGCGAGTGGTGTTGTGACGCGAAGCATGCAGTATAAATATAGAAAAAATAATGGTAAATATACCGATACAGCAACTGAGGATGGTACTAATTTGAACCATATTAGTAAAGGAATTTGTGTGAATGTAGGCAACCTGGGGGATCAAGGCAATTCGGTAAAGCAAACAAGTAAATTGTGTCAAGATGAATTGGCGATCGGGGGCGTGCGTGAAAAGGAAATGGCGGCGTCGCTTCATACAATCATTGACATTTTGAATAAGGATTTGAGAGAAGCGCAGAAAGAAATAATACGCCTTCGAAGTGAGAACAAGGTTCTGCAAAATGAGAGAGACGCGCTTTACAAAGACAAAACAGAAAGTGTTGTCCTGAGAAATGAAATTGAAGTATTAGAAAAAGAAATTACGGAAGTAAAAGAAGCAAACTTAATCCTTCAAACGAAGGTAGCAAGCAAGGATAATAATGGATATACTGAAGTGCTGCACAAACACAATAGAAGATATCAGCATCCAACTCAGAATAATGGAATGCAACATACAAAATACAACAGAAGTGAGGTCGAAACGAAAAACAGATTTAATGTGCTGATGGATACTAGCCAAGTGAGTTCAAACTACCACGAAAACCATGTGAATAACAGCGTTAAAAGAAACAAATCGCCTGATGTTTTGGTAGTGGGAGACTCCATGATAAAGTTTGCAGGACAGTTGTGTAGAAATCGTGGACATGATGTGCGGTGCTTTCCGGGAATCAAGTTAAATGAACTAAAGCACCAAATGGAGAGAATTAACTTGAAAGAACGCAATCCTGACGTCGTGGTGGTGCATGCAGGATCTAATGATGTAAAACCAGGAGTATATGCAGAAGAAATCATGGGAGATACCATGGATATTATTAACTATATACGACGAGAGTCACCTAACGCCAAGATAATTATTAGTGGCGTGATAAGACGGAGTGATACAACGGAAAAAAAAGTAATGAGGATTAATAAAGAACTGAATTGGCTGTGTTCCACAAAGATTTGCACATTTGTGGATGGAAATTTTTGGCTAGAGAATAATGACTTTGGAAGAGACGGCATTCACTTCAACCGCGGAGGGTCTCATAAGTTTGGAATGCTGTTGTGCGATGTAATTAGTTCGGTGATAATGGGAAACGAGTAAACCGGGTGGTGGATGTTGCATTAATGACTGGAAATAATGATCGAAGTGTGCAGGTGTTTAACAAAATATGCAGAACAGAAACTAATGTAAGTGTGAATGCTTCTGGGGACCACTACTTTAAAGCTGTGGAATCCAACCAACTATCAAGGACGAACGATGTTATAGGTGCCACTTCGGCGAATCTCACTACCACTCTTACTAAATGTATGGATGGAACAGAAAAAACGAAACTGTTAAAGGTAAGTGATTCTGTAAGAAAGCCTATAAAAATAGATGCACACTATGTAACAATTTTTCATCAAAATGTCCAATCTATTCACAATAAATTAAATTACATTGAAATCCTATTAGATAAAGATCTGAATGAGGTTGGTGTCTTGTGCATTTCTGAGCACTGGTTAAAGAGCAATGAGATCGATTACATACAGATACCAAATTATACATTAGCCAGCTCATATTGTAGATCTAACAAAAGTGGGGGTGGGGTATGCATATTTATTAAAACAGGTATCCGTTTCATAAATATAGGTACATGCCGGACATTATGTCGTGAAAGTGATTTTGAAGTTGCAGGTGTGGATTTGATTGAACTAGATATTACTGTGATTGTTTTATACCGTGCCCCAGATAGTAATGTTAGGATTTTTCAAAATAGCTTAGAGAGACTACTCAACATTCTCGTGAAAACCAAAAAAAAAAATTGCATTATGTGGTGATTTAAATATTGACTTTCTTAAAGACAGCAAAGAAAAGCAAGACCTCATACATCTGCTTAGAAGTTATAACCTAATACATGTCATAACATCCCCTACAAGAATAACTAGTCACTCAAAAACTGCGGTAGATCAAATTATAATTAATGAAAATTGTACATATAAAGCACAGGTGATAAATACAGGATTTAGTGATCATGAGGCGCAAATAATTCAAATTGAAACTAATAATACTAAGATGTTTAGATCAACACTCATAAAAAAAAGAATATTTAGCAATGATAATATTTTGTATATGAATTATCTCTTAAGCAAGGAAGATTGGCTTGATATGTATAATACATCTGATACTAATGAGAAATTTAGATTGTTTGCAAATAGTTTTATGTTCTGCTTTAATACTGCATTTCCTCTCAAAACATCAAGAACCTCCAATGGGAAAGCTAAGAGAAATTGGTTAACTCCAGGTATAAGAAAGTCATGTGAACGTAAAAGATTACTATATGACTTAAGTAAGGGTAGTACAACGACAGATTTTGATAATTATTTTAAGAATTATAAACGCATACTAAATAAAGTTATAAGACAGGCTAAAATCAATAGTAATGACAATCATATTAAAAACTCTAAAAATAAGACCAAAGCTATGTGGCAAATAGTAAACCAAATGACTAATAAAACACGTCATATGCAAGGTAAAATAGAACTTGAGCATAATGATAGAAAGATTACTGATGCAACAGAAGTTGTTACATGTTTTAATACCTACTTTACAGAAATAATTAAAGATTTGGTTCAAAATAGTAATGGACATCTTGGCAGTCTAATAAAGACTAATACTACCAATAATGTAAACTCTATATACCTTTATGAAGTTACGCCTGAGGAAATGCTAAACATAATAAATGGATTGAATAATACATATTCTGCAGGTATTGATGATGTACCAGATATAATTATAAAAAGATGTAGTGACCACATAATTAGTCCACTTGTCCATTTGTGTAATGTATCCATGACTAGTGGAATATTTCCAGACATGTTAAAAATATCTAAGGTTATACCCTTGCACAAAAAAGGGAAAAAGACTGAGGTGGCTAACTACCGTCCTATTTCCATACCCTCCGTATTTTCAAAGATATTGGAAAAAATAATGTATAGAAGACTTGTATCATTTATTGGAAAAAATAATATAATTACTAATTCACAGCATGGATTCCGACGAGAAAAATCAACAGAGACTGCGATATATTCTTTCTTAAATAGTGTCATAACTGCTTTAGATAATAAAGATAAAGCAATTGGCATATTTCTAGATTTAACTAAAGCTTTCGATACTATTAACCACAAAATTTTGCTAACAAAATTATTTGACTTTGGTATAAGAGGATTAGCATATTCTTGGTTTGAATCTTACCTTACAAACCGTAAGCAAATAACAGAGATTACAGATTATAATGCTAACACTAATGCACTTTTGGCAGTTAGATCTAATGCACTTGATATAACTTATGGAGTACCACAAGGCTCTATACTTGGACCATTTTTATTTATCTTGTATATAAACGACTTAACAAATAACATACAAGCTCATAACATTGTTCTATTTGCAGATGATACTAATTTACTAATAACAGAAAAGAGTAATGAAATGTTAAATAATTCACTAAACCAGGCCAGTAAAGATCTGGTATATTGGTTAGATAATAACAACCTGGTTTTAAATACGGTCAAAACTGTTTGTCTTAAATTTCATATTACTGATAGTGCAAACAATAATTATAACATCCCTGAAGTAAAATTAAATAATAAATTAATCTCATATAAAAACGAGACAAACTTTTTGGGCTTGTGGATACAGAATAACTTGAAATGGAAAACTCATATAAAACATTTAATAACCAAATTAAGCAGGAATGTATATGCCTTAAGAATTTTAAGTCAAAATGTCAGTCTCCATGTGCTGTTAACAACTTATTATGCACATATACATTCAATAATTAAATATGGTATCATATTTTGGGGAAACTCACCAGAAACTAAGGATGTATTTATCAAACAAAAACAAGCCATACGAATTATATGTGGTAAAAAAAGGTTATGCTCATGTAAACCACTATTCAGAAAACTTGGCATACTTACTTTGGCATGTTCTTATATATTGGAGACAGTCTTACTTGTAAAAAGAAATAAATTTAATATTCAAAATAATGACAATGTCCATAGTCATTACACTAGACATAATAAGGATATACACTTAACCTCTGTCAGAACTACAATATGTAAGAATGCAGTACTGCACTCCAGTATAAGGAATTATAATTCCCTACCTAATGCCATTAAAGATATAAATAATTATAATGTGTTTAAAACTAGAACAAAGGCTTTCTTGCAGGAACACTGCTTCTACACCGTAAAGGAATATTTACAGTTTAATAAATCCTTGTTTGCATAAGACATTGTACTAATCCGTTAAGTTATCTAGTAGTATGTCATTTAATTTATAAATATATCTATTGTATATCATAGTTGAACTCAAATTATATATAACTTTATTGTAATGTAAATATATAAATTTAACTATTGACATATCCTGTATCAATGTACTATGTACTGAATTGATGTTAAAGGATTAATAAAATTGAAAAAAAAAAATAGTACTAGAGATAATTTCCAACAAATATTGACAAGCATTATAGAGTCTCGTCCTTTCTGAAAATACTTCCCTGTGCTTCATAAATTCCTGAAACATTTCCTGGTTCTGCATGTTATTCAAATGTGCTAATGACTCAACCCTTTCTTTCATCAAAGCTATCATTGAGCACTCACAGCTTGCTACATAGGGCGTCAGTGAACTATTTTAAAAATAAACATCACTCTTGCTTTCAACTCATAGACTATAATACTGAAGGGTTTGCTCTTCACCTATATCGTTAGCTAATGGCACTGGCATGCTTATTTCTTTGTTTTTTTGTGCACTTAATCTCACAACTTTAGTGCATTTATTTATATGCAAATACTCGATACAGAATTATTCCACATTCAGTGTTATTTCTTTCTCTGTCAAACCTGAATTTCCTGCACTTTCAGGTATCATGAACACGGAATCAGCCATGGTCGACATCAGCTTGCACTTCTATAATCTAAAATGGCTTTAGGAGCAAATAACTTCTCATCACCGAAAATTAGATCAACCTCGAGGCGACTTAGGATGAAGTTCACAAACTCTATCTTATATTAGTCAAGAAAAGTGGTTATAAGGATCTGTTGTTTTAATTTTTCTTTGTTTTAATGCTTTGATTGGCCTATCACTATAACACAATACATATTTTCACCGGAAGGATCTGTTGCTTCAAATGTTTTGTCTTCAAATACTCATATAGTGCTTAGCTGCAAAGAAATACTGTTGAACCTGTGTTCATGGTGAACATACAAGTTTTGCTGGCAATTTTTGCTGTAGTGCGCAGAGCTTCTTCCACTATCTCCTGCTTTGTGATTATGTCACTAAATCTGACTACCGATTTGTGCTTTATGGTACAAATGCTGTAGTTGTGCTGCATGGTAATCTGTTCCTCCTTCCAAACGATGACCTACATTCTCTGTTGTTGCTATGTTCACATTAGTGTTCCCCGCATAATTTGAGACCTGACTTGCGTTTTCCCTGAGCCGATTCGGGAACTGACTAATTCCGCCTGCTGCTGTCTAGCGACAGGGATGGGCCTATAGCTGGCCTATGTTGTCCTGTCCAGAAATGATCAGGCATAGGTGGGTGTGACTGCCTACCTCTGTGGAAAGCCGGACTATGCCTACTCATGGATCTCTCTGCCCAATCATATTCTCCATTCCTGTGCAGTAAGCCTATAGGCCTATTTTGTGTCCTATTATAATTTTCACTCTTCTGGTGCAGCCTATTTCAATGTGAATTTTGCATAAACCTCATATATCACACCAGTATTCCAGGAATTGTCTTGGAGATCTGTTTACGTCGAGCTGGCTCCTACTGTTCCAGGGCCTATTTTGCCCTCTCATGTATGGCTGTGCATGACACTGCTTAACAGCATCACTGTTATCCCTGTTGCAGTTTAAGGAGTCTGTTGTCCTCATCCCATCATTTTGCTGTGCGTTCCAAGGTCTTGGTTTGGGTTTATCTGGAGGCCTATTTCCTGTCATTTGGGTTCCGGCACCTTACAAAGCAGTGAGGAGGCTTATTGCATCACTTATTGTCCTTGGGTGTGCCACAACTAAGTGATGCAGATTGCTTCCAGGAAGTGTCTGGTCAACAATGTTATAAATTCTTCTTCACCTAGCAGAGGTCCAAGTAACTTGCTAACTTTGCTAACTTTGGCTGATATCTGTCATTTTTAATTTAATTCCTGACCTATGATTGCCTGTTGGTCCTCCAGTATTTCGTGAGGAACGTGGCACAGAAGTGATTGTATTGTGCTTGTTCCCCCTCGATTAAGCAAATCAGTTAAGTGAGGGCCCTGATAAGCTTCTCATTACCAAAATCATCCTGTATCTATTAGGAATACCCCTTAACACAAAATATGACTCTAAATCATTCAAGAACTACTTCTCATTGTCAAAAGCACTATCAAATATAGCTATGGGTAGTTCTTTAATAATTGCACTGGTATAGACGCTTGAGACTGACCATCAGACACATTGATCCGTGCCGAAAGCGAGGGAGAGTGTAGACTGTTGTTTGGCCTCACCTCATCATTACTGCTATGTGTGGAGTTTGGCTGGCGGCCTATGTGAACTATCCGCATTGCTCCTCAAATCTCTGCCAGCTCCATGGACTTCTCTTTCAGAGTGCTAACAGTTTCTTTTTGCACAGCGGCAACCTGTATTAGTCTGTCCTTAATCTGTGCTATCCCACTTAATTGTGAGGTCTCCATCCCCTTAATTACAGTTTTGATTTGACAAAACCCTATGTTCATTCGTACTTCAAAGGTACGCCGGTGGCCTTCTAATATAGCACAGGTGGCCCTCGTCTCAACTTGAGTCTTTTCTATTAATCTAAGCAATTACTGTCTATCTACATCACTCTGTTGTCGTAGGTTATCTGTTTCTAAGGTTAGTTGCTGTTTTACTTGCTCTGCAGTGGACTGGGTCACTGCCAACTCATTTCTAATAGCAGTCATGTTTTCCTACAGGCTACTTTGGTTTGACGCAATCTCAGAAATGACGTTCTGCAGTTGTACTTCTAAACTACCACTAACCTGTTGCTGCTGCATGGGCAATTGGCGCTGCAATGCCTCTCTTTGACTTGAGTGTTGTGCAATCACTTGTTGTAGTTGCAGTGAGCCTAGCTGTATCATCATTTGTTGTGCTAAATTGGCCATATTGGTGGAATCGGCATTTTTACTATTCGCACTCTGTGCTGCACTAGTATTTTCCTGCATGTCAGTACCCCAATTTGCAATACTTCCCTGTGAATTTTCTGCCCCTTCAGTCTGCTTGTCATAACTTTCTGGCATTTCCACCAGTTCCTGCCTGTTCTCTACACTTTCTGAGATACTCCCTCTCTCTAATGAATTAAGATTCATGCTAAGGCTCTGATTGTCTGCATTATTTTATTACTTCTCAACGCATGTATACCCTGAAGCATTTATTCCCTAATACAATAGCAAGATGTCCTTCACGACATAGTCCTGTCCATCTCTGATTAATTTGAGTACAATCTCAGCAAAAGTTGAATACACAATAAATTTACATGACAAATTACAATCCATGACTGTGGTGAAGCAATCCACCGGGTTATCCGACATTTGCTGCACTTCACTATCACAAAACGAATGACAGGGGGGCTGTTGCTTGTAGATCGGGAGCAAGGATGCAGTGGAGTACTGTACTGCTGTCGTGATAGTCTGGCCATCGGGAAAGTGGTGTCCTGAGGTCATAGCATAGCTCATATAGCAGTTTTGTGTTGGTAGCACTGCCTTCATTGCTCGCACCAGCTGGCTATTTTGAGCTATGAGAACTCCTATGGGTCCAAGGTGAAGAAGTATTGTTCTTCAACTTGCAGTTTGTAGGTTACGTAATTATTTGGAGGAGTTTGCCACACAGTTGTAAGCCAATTTGAAGAAGTCAATTTAGCGATGTTTTTGATGTGAGATGTTTCTTGTAAGCCTCACGTTTTGTGTCAATTTGCGATAGGTTATTTTGTTTATGTAAATATTATTAAGGTTACGTAATGAAGATACACTTTGATGTTGTTTGATTTTTAGGACGCTAAACTTTATAGTGAAGATGATGCTTGTTTTTACGTAAGCTTATTAAAGTTATTTGCCTCGGCTGCTTTCAGTCGCATTATAGAAACATGATTTCTTGCAGGGTTGTGATAAGACTCAAATTATAAGACGCCACACAATTTACTTTTTAATTTTTACTTCTTTTTATTTCACTTTATATATGCACATTTTTATAAACACAACACTTTATAAAATAAAACTGTGAGCACTTAATACATTTTTGGCGGAGAACACAAATTTTATCATTTATACTTTACAACATTTTTACCCACGACTTTCACGTCTGCTCTGTCTAATATCTTGCTCGAGACTGACTAGGTTCAATGGTGAAAACCTTTAGCGTCGGTAATGCCAGTCTCTTATTGGCTAATACTAGTCCAATAGAATTTAAGTATTCAAACTAAAAATCTTTCTTTACTTTTGATTGGCTAATTCCAAACTGTAAGCGAAATTACGTTATTACCGATCTTTTTTCATAACCAGTACTTTTAAAATTCCAGACTCATTATTGTCACCAAAATTACATTATTACCTCATTATTAACATCCTAAAGCATATTATTCTCACAGTTTTTGCACTATTAGAGTATATAAACATTTACATATCACTAATAAATACGTTTACAATAAAAATAAGTATTTACAATCACTTTACATACAATATAGATAATAACTATATACATACTGTTTTCAAGGTGGGCTGTTATTGAATTTAATTAATAAAAAATATAATTAAAATCATTTAGGCATTAAAATACTGCCTCAAAGGGAGTGGGTTAATTCTCAAATATGTAATAATTTAACCAAGTTCACTCCCACTAAGATTTATTTCTAATTTGGCTGCCTCGCCTTCATGGCCATGCTTGCCCACCTCATAATGTATAATTACAACCTTCTGTGTTGGCTTCCCACACACATGAAAATCTGTTTGAGACTGAATGTTTCTTTCTCTCTTTTGGGCTACTCTTAACTATTGGTGACTGTTTGCTCTCCCCAAGCGACTGCCTCTCATAGCACGCTCACATTCCAAGGGAAGGTCACCTTTGGCTCCATTGCCAGCTGCAGGCTTCAGGCTGGCAGTGTGAAAAAGCCCTCCTTTCTGGCTCCTGCATATTTAAGGAAAGTTTCTAATTCACTACACTCAACTCACTTTTTCAGGTCACATTACTTAAGATTAATTATTTGGTCTGCTTGCTTACACCACGACTACAGGAATGGCTTTAAGCCTTAGATAACATAATGCTCAACATTTCAGGAAAATGGAGAAAATATAATTCTGTCCTGACTAAGGTGAAATGGGAGTGCTAGATGTGTATGTGTGTGCATGCATGTGCGCACATATGAATGTGTGCTGAGAGTGATAGAGTTGTGAATAAAATTTCATTTGTGTTATTGGCATAATGGATAAAAATGTATCTTCAGTATCCTGTGAAATCCCATTCATTCTCATTGGCCTTTTTACATCTGGGGAACCAGAAAAGATAATATTGTGAAACCTACTACTAGAAAAAAGTCATTAAAATATATAGTGTATGTTAAATAATTCTTTTTTGCATGGTGGGGAACCCTTTTTAAGTACAAAGCATTGGTCCATGAAACCTTCATTAAGGAGAGCTCCTTGGAAGGTATCTCTGTGGGTGAAGGCCTCATGAATAGACCTATTTCATTGTTCCTTCCACCTCTTGAATGCTCCTGTATACCTTCAATAAAATGTGTATTGAAACCATATGTAATGAATGTTTATTATTGATTAACAGAAAGTAGATGTAAAACTAAGCTTTCACATAAAAAATTTGTAGAAGAACTAGAAAATAATTATAGTAGATAAAGTCATGTAATTCTTAGAAACCAGAGTTTCTGTTGGAGGAATAAGAAATCATTGTCATACGTGATACATCACCTCACTATAGTGCTATCATTTGTTTCCTCCCTCTTTTACTTTCTCTACCACATATATAGTAGGTAGAAAAGGTATTGCATTCCACCCAAAAATTTTATACCAAAATTTCACCGGAAATACATACTTTGAGCTCTCATGAATAAAACAAAAGTATTTTTAGTAAAAGATCCATGTGTTTGTGTGTGTGTCTGTGAATAGCATAACTCAAAAACGAAAAGTCAGATAAATACCACACATGGTATATAGGTTCAGTATCTGCCAAAGATGCAACATGAAGATTTTCAAGAAAATCCCCCACCTTCAACTACACTTTCATGTAACATATGTAGAAAATTTTGATTTTTTAAAAAATGGCCCTAATAATTTTGATTAAAATATTATACATTAAAGATATTTAGATGACAAATAAAATGTATACCTTTGATTTTCTGTGAATAGCCTTGAAGTCCTCTTCATTCGGAAGGAGTTTTGTATAATGCTGTATAATTGGTAAACGTTAAGTGATAGACACAAATGTACCATACAAAAAAAAATGCAAATCGCTTTAAAACACACAATTTATTTAAAATAAGTTTTTCTGTGGCGTAAGCCATTTCTGAGATATCCGTTATTAAAGGTTTGAATTGCTCAGTACTTGTCATTCTTTTAAAGTCTCGTCGATTTTCAGTTGTTTCTCGCAATTGCAGGGAAACAGTATAGAATTTAAGGCTGCCATACAGCGTCCAGTTCTTAAACATTTTACTGTCGCTGTTCCTTTGTATCTACAATGAAATGTGTAATGTAACTATTTTTGCAAAGGTTTATTTGGATTAAAATGTAGTATACAGAAAAATAAGCTTTAGTAAGAATAGTTTGTATGCCCACTAATAAAGATAGGGTAGAGAAAGTCATGTGAATATATCACATCAGATTTTTTCCTTTTCTTTACTTCCATTTCTGGAACTGAGGAGGAGTTTCTGTCAAAGGGAAAACAAGAGCTTTAAATAACAATAAAACTTATATTTACTAAGTTTCCATTGGGTAAGAGAGCCATTGGAGATAGGAAGAAACTAATGTTTGTTATTTTGGAATGGTTCTTAGAATGGAAGCATACCAAAAAGTAACATAGGCCCAGTAATACAGTTCCAAAATAGCAGTGCTCCAACTTTGCACTAATGCGATTGTTTGATTATTTTTGTAACCAACACCAAATGTAATGCTTTGATTATAAAGAGTACAATTCAGCAGTTACAACTATGTATATGGTGAAAGATCTTAAGAGGCATTCCCTGTTTCCCTAGTTCCAATAGGAAGACATCTTCTGGCTCACATTCTGCTAGAAATCTTTTGGCAAATCAGATTTAATTATGTTTATCACACATAATACACATGCAGTGCACATGCAATACCCAAGATGCCATTTTGGAACATAATTAGCACCATGTAAACCTACACACAATGCCTGCTACTATGACTATGGACATGATTTCCTTTAACTGAGTAAAGTGAGCAATAGTTAATAAGTATATAGTTATATTGGCATTAAAGGTACATTATGAATTCGTGTGTGCATGGTGGAAGGAAGAAAAGAAGGGGAGTATTGTTTTCTGATGATACTGGGATGAATAATTTTGACTTAATACAAAATAACGTGTGTAAAGTAGCGGTGTATCAAGAGTATCTTGCTATTACAGTTTTGCATAAATATTTGTGTTTAAACAAGGCTCTTTTCAGTTACAAGCTATTAGTTCATTACTTTTGAAACAGTCTTTATAAACAGTTTTTTGTAATGCTGATATTCATCATATTTTTGGCCAATTTTTGAGTTTTTATGGCTTGCATGACCGTATTTATTTTTATATTCCATGATTACATTTGAACAGTTTTATGAATATGAATGAATTTATTTATAACACCAACAGTGATACAGTTTATCATTTAACATTTAATGAACACTTCATCTAATTCTATAATTACACATATTGCAATATAGCATAATATACTGCCAGACTCATTACTACACCAAAATACAATATTCTTCCTAGCTGAGTATAATGCATTGGCCCAAAAATAACCTGCCCTTGCTTATAAGCTGCACCCTTAAAATCTGAGGGGAAAAAAGGGGGAGGGGAGTTGGCACAAAAATAAGCCACATCTGGTTTGAGTTAGAAAAATTAGTATAAATGTTTACTTTCTTTTGATTACAGTACCTAAAGATTTTTTCTGGCATATGTACATTACATTTGCACCAAATACATTGCCATGCTTTGCATTATTCACTGTCATCACTACTAGTATTCACTTTGTCATTCTCACTCTCACCATTTTCTTCAGTCTCCTCTCACAATATGTCATCCTTATTGCCATTCCAGTGCATTCAATAGAAGCTAACGAAACAATATACATACTGTTAAGTCCAGGATGCTGGTAAATGTTTACATTGTTGTATAATAAAATGTTGCCAGTTTTGGTTCTAGACATTAACTGTATTGTTGCAAATGAGCATAGGTTTTTGCCAAGGTAGTGAATATAAGCTGCAAGCCAACTTTTTGCATTGAAATTTGTACCAAAACTTAGCTTATTTTTGGGGCAATATGGTAGGTAGCTTACACTCATGAGCCACTGACTACCTGTGTCTTGGAAAGCTTCAACTTGTAGTTATTCTGCTATTGGAACCACCTTACACAAAGACTTATGCCTTATCCAGTTCTATTATAATTAAGTTTATAAAAATTCTGTTTTATATGTATTGTACTTGACTCAAGTTATATATGCATTATAGGACTTTTGAATGAATCAAATGATTGTTTTTGAAAGGGATCCATTTGTTTTGTTTCTAATAGCAATAGAAAGGATTCTAATTCAGAAAGAGTAATACAAAGGATATTTATTGACAATCTAAGCTTTTAATGTGTGTTAATTTACAGGTACACCAAATTTGTGCAATGAAGTGCTGCATACTGCAGCTGAAGTTGTCAGAAATCTTCCACCATTATCTTTGGCAAACGAAAGTCAGATATCAGCATTGGGTGCACAGGGTCTGCAGGAGGTAACACGCTTCTTACGACATGCAGCATTGCCAATGTCAGGTGCAGATGCATCTGGTAAGTAAAAATATCTGTAGAAGTCGGGTCTCAAGGTTCTGTGGTGCCTCTGTCATATTGGTTAACACCAAAAAAAGCAAAGTTAAGTAAGTAGTTAAGAGAATAGTTTGTAGAAACTAAAATTAATAAACTTATAAATTTCCTTTCCTAAATACTAGAATGCTCAGGAATCTCCAAGTGTGCCACTGATGATTACTGTCATTGATACATGTGAGATATGTGAAAGGGTTATTCCAGTTAAATACAGCCTGAAGACTGCCACCTTACTATGGTAATTTTACAGTTTTTTTTTACTTTCTCTACTACGTATAGTAAGTAGGGGAAGTATTGTATTCCACCCAAAAATTCGATACCGAGATTTCACCGGAAATACATGTTTTGAGACCCCCTGGATCCAAAAAAAGCATTTTTGGAAACATGTCCGTGTGTGGGTCTGTCTGTGTGTGTGTCTGTGAACAGCATAACTCAGAAACGAACAGTCGGATAAACACTAAACTTGGTATTTAGGTTCAGTATCTTCCAGGGATGCGACACGAAGCTTTTCAAGAAAATCCCCCCACCCCAGAGTACCCTTTACATGGAAGATTTTTCGAAAATGGCTCTAACGATTTTGATTAAAATATCATATGTTTAAGATATTGTTATGACAAATAAAATGTATATCTTGAATTTCCTGGGAATGTCTCCAAAAGTATTCTTCATTGTGAACGACTTTTGCATAACTGGTAAACCATAAGAGATAGACAAACTTTTACTACACAAAAAATGTAGATCGCGTTAAAATACACAATTTATGTCATATACATTTTTTTTGTTGAGTGAACCATTTTCGAGATATTACTTGTTATTCCCTTAAATTTTTCAATACTTATTTTCTCAAATGGGAATTCGTTATTAATTTTTTTGTCTGGGATATGCAAAGAGTATTAATCTGTGGGAAAGGGAATGGTACTGCACCTAGCAACCAGCTATTATGAGATATGTATGTGCTTAAAGGCTACTGTATTTCCAAATTGCCCTTGTAAATATATATTCCCCTTACATCTACAAGAAAATTAGCAGTAAAATAGACTCTGCAAATGTTTCTTTCGATTAACATGAAGTAGATGGAGAATAAGCGTTTGTATAAATAGTTTGTACAAGAGTAGAGAAAGTCATGTGAGTACAACACATCAGATTTTTTTTTATACTTACACAACTTCATGTATTTTTCCTTTAGTTATATATAAGTATACATAGATCATCTATCTTAATTTGACAAAAACTGAGATTAAAATGTAATTTTCTTAACCTTTGTTTTTCTGTGCCATCCATTTTTAGTGATCAAACAATGTGTCTGAATGGTTGTCATACACCACCACCCTACAGTCCAGAGGTGGTGCTCACTCATCCTGGCCACCTCTTCCACAAACAAGCGCAGAGGAGAAAGGTCCACCAAAATCTCTAAGGCAGACTGACAGTTGTGCACACTGCTCCTGTTATCATACATGCCAATCTTTGCAGCGAATCCAGCCAAGCAGCCACAACCTTCACCAGAGAGGCAGGCCACCAAACCAGTGCCACATAAGTTATTAAGGATCTAATAACCAAGGTGTATAGCCATTTGACCACCTTGGGTCTCAGGCCCCACTTCAGTTCTCTTGATCTTCAACAGACCCATAAGGCATTGTAGGCCTTCTTAACTTTATAATCTACATGCTTTTTCCAGCTCAGCCCAGCATCCAGAATAACTCCTAGATACTTGACCACTCTGAAAAGCTTTAACTTCTTCCCAAGAGGTGGGGCTCAACCAAACCTGGCAGTCCCCTCCTTTCTTGTGAAGATCATTATTTCAGTCTTATCCGGGTTAATGGACAAGTCTGTTTCTCTTCACTATTCCTCTAAAGCCTGTAGGGAGCCCTGTATGAACTCCGAAACAGTGCTCCCTGTATGAACTCCGAAACAATGCTCGGGAATTTTCCACTTGCTACAAGATGCATGTCATCGGCATAGCCTTGAGCATGAATTCCTCCCCTGTTTAGTCTATCCAGCTGTACATCTACCATCAGACACCACAGGGTAGGTGACAGAACTCCCCCTTGTGGACAGTCTCTGGGCACTTGCTCTCATGGACACCCAGGACTGCCACAGCCTGCCGGCCTTCCAGGGAGGTCATAATCCAGTCCGTTACAACTGGACTGACTCTCATGCTCTCCAGACATTTCCAAATGGTGCCTAAAGTCATATTATTGCCCCTTCAGTGTCCAGGAAAGTAATAGCAGAAGTTATAAAAATAAAATGTGCATTTTAAATTGTGTGTCTACGAAAGAATAACGCAACTTAAATTGGAATTTTTACAGGGCAGTTGTTAGCAGCAGAACTACTTTTAGAATTGGCATTGCAGCGTGGATCACTTAGTTATTTATTAGAGTGGATAGACATGGCTCTATGTGCAGCATGTGGGAAGCGAGATGGAACAGAAGCAGCAAAAATAACTTTGTCAGTTTTCCAACATGCCATGGTGAAGATGCGTTCTACTGCTGGAGGGAATACAACAGAGAGGAAGGCATGGAACAGTATCATAGCAGATGAAAATGGCAAAATCCTTCTTTATCGGGCTGCAATGTTCCTAATGGAAGAGGTAAAAAGTTATACTGATATTTAAATATCCCATAGTTATTTCCAGTAAGTTTGTTGGAGGAGTTAATTCATTGCCTTCAGTAAAATGGTGTTATTTAAAAATATTTTCATACATTCAAAATAGAATAATAAAATAGAGTTATGATTGGTATAAGTAAGCACTGCCAACTCATGGCTCTTTAATATTACATAATCTCTCTATGAAGTCAGCTACACACGGGACCAACAGCTTTACTTCCCTTCCATCATCCTCCACCGGGTTTGAACCCGCGATCTCAGGAACTAAATGCACTGCTTAGTTGTACTCTTGTATTATACAGATGCTTGGGTATCATAAGAGTTTGCCCATTCTATCTGGAGCACAATATGCATTCTGGATGGGAGCATTGCACATCAAGATGTCTTATTGGTAGGAACCTATAAAAACCGGTGTTTTCTGTGAAAAGCAGTGTTATATTTCCCCAAAAGCAATGTTATTTTGGGATTGGTAGATGACTTGACTGACATTGCAAAGACCTTGATAGGACATGTCCTATACATTTTACATAAAGTTTTGGATATGAGAAAGATTTCCGCTCAATGGGTACAGTGCTTGTTAACAATGGACAAAAATGCATTCAAATGAGCATTTCTCAAGAGTGTTTAGACTTGTTTAAATGCAGTAGTAGTGAGTTTTTCCATTTTATAACAGTAGATGCAACATGGATTCATCATTAATCGTCAGAGACAAAGGGGTAGTCCAAAAAAGAGGATCACAACAGTGAATGTGTACCAAAGAAAGCAGTTGAAGGATGCTATACAGGCTAAAGACCACATCTTGCAAAAAAGAAGTTTTCTTTCATCACAATAATGTGCCTTCATACCAACTGGGATTCTTACTGCAGATCTGTATAATTTCCAAGTCTTCTTCATCCGCTATATTTACCGGATTTAGCTCCCACAATTTCTTTTTGTTCCCAGACCTAAATAAATGGCAATGGGATTAAAATTTAAATCAAATAAAGTTGAAGCTGAGACATGCTTATTTTGCAATTTAGGCAAATCTTATTTGACTATGGGTATTAAAAAGCTGAATAGTCGTTGGACTACTCATAAATGTACAAGTTGACTATGTTGAAAAATTAAAAAAATATATATTTCTTTTGCATCATGTGTTGTCTTTATCAAGCTGAGATATTTCAGAACACCTCTTGTATATCACTAATTGTAATTATGGTCTGGTAACAGCCATAATTGTTAAAGTTGATTAACACATTTGCATTGGGCCATATTATTGTTGCAAGCATGCATAACGACAGCTAGTCCGGTTAAGCATACCATTATGCAAGCATTTAATGCACTGGCTTTTGTTGGATGTGAAATTAATGACATCAGAATAACATTTTACACAGCTTTCTTATCAGGATGCAAAAAATTTGTACTTTTGCTTGAACGGGTTATAAATCCAATATGACTTACAGCCATCTTTGTATTTCTTTGATCTCTATCTGCCAGATTGCCCAATGTATGCTATTGTATCTGATTATCTAATCTAGAGGGTATTCTTCTAGATTGTGAATTCGTGTTATAGCAGGCATTTTCAGTTAAACTTTCAGATGAATGTGCAAACTGTTGGATAATTTTAAGTCTTCTGTTTATCTGTCAGTTGTAGCACAGATCCTTGCTTGTTTCACTCACCATTAATTGAATAGAACACATTTGAAGCAATTGTTTACATTGTCAGCTGCATTGGCTATAAGGAAACTTCTAAAATGTTTCTTGTTAAATTTGGTGTGTAGATAACATCTTGGAAGTGTCCCTCAGCATGCAGCCTAATGATGCGAGTGAATGCTCGTGAAACATGCTCTGTTTAACTAACTGGTTAGTGAAGTAAGTAGTTGTTACTGTTAGTGCCATTTATGTGCATTATAGTTAATGAGATCTGCTACATGGTGTGTGATTCCATCACAATTTTATTCAGTGTATTTATATTCATAATGAATGAATGAATTTATTTCACTTCCATTATACATGAGCTATTAACTCTCTAGAAATATTCCGTGCTAGCCTCTAGTTCCTGAGGTCGTGGGTTCAAACCCGGCGGAGGGCAATGGATTTTTTCGGGCGTAAAAATCCTTAGCATGGCTTCGTTTGGAAGGGAAGTAAAGCCGGTGGTCCCGTGTCGTAGATTTAGGGCATGTAAAAGAACCTCAAGCCTGATAAGAGGCCTCTGAGCAAAATTTCCGGTCTTTCACGCCCAATATGGAATGGGACACTAAGAACCATAGTAGTTAAAGAGCGTCCATAAATAAAACTCAATTTCATTTTATTTCTAGAACTACTATCTCTATTACATATACATATACCACACTTCTTTTCTAATATACAAAATATATATACTTGAGTTGCACCTGGTGTAAATGTAGTAAACACTGTGGTTATTAATACATTATACACCAGGTTCACTAACTACCTACTTATGATACACACTTATTAATTAAATATACTAATTTACTTAATAGGCATCCTTGCAAAATATACAGATTTATAATTTTGAAATTCCTCTCTTATATTTTTGTTTAGTTTTTCCTAATAATCTGCCCAACTTTATAATCTCTTCTGTATTCTTAAGCATTCCAATTCTCAATATAATTATTGGTCTCTGTAATTTCAACTAGCTAACTGGTACCCATTGATCTCTCCAAGTTTAGTTTCATTACAATTTAAAATAAAATGGTCATTCTCCATTTCCCCACATAATGGATACTTCTGTGGATCCATTCCACCTTTTATTCCCCTTAATTTTATTGCTCCAGATCTAAACTATGCCTACCCTTCCCTTTCCAATTTATTGCACACTTCAATATACTTTTCCCTGCCCCAATCTTTTTTAATTTGCCTGTACAGAAACAAGGTTCTCTTATCCCCAATACTGCTAAAGATATCTTGTGTATTGATATCCTCAACTCTCTGATTTCTTTCCAAAACCTTCCTTCTAATAATTCTCTCTCTCTCTCTCTCTCTCTCTCTCTCTCTCTCTCTCTCTCTCCATTCATTCCCCATACCTATTTTCACTATAATTTTTTGTACAGATAAGGCCCAATTATCAGGCACTGGTAATTTCTCTTGCATAATCATACATTATTGTACAATATTCTGGTTATCCAATGCTTTAACTCATTGCCAAAACTTTATCAATCTTTCAGTTATTAACCCTTTACTTCCTGATCTCCCTAATTCCAACAATGCTACTCCCTTCGGTGATGCAGCTGGTAAACCCAAAATTAAACGACCAAAACTTCTAAATGTTAAGTCCACTTCTTGCCACCCTTCATCATATCCCCAAACCTCAATCCCATAGAGCATTTTGGCTTCCACTATTACCTTATATACTCTAACCACTTGATTTGTATTCCTGGTATTTTAAATACACATGCTCTTATACCCTTCATGATAATTTTACCCTTAGCTAAAACTGCTTTCTTTTGATCATGCCATCTTCCATTACTACTTAACTGAACCCCCAAATACTCAATTTTTCTCACTATGGCTATTTCCTGTCCTTCCATACTCCATTTTTCTTCTTTTTTTAATTTATATCCCTTTTTGAAAACCATAATCCTAGTCTTTTTATAGTTTATCTCCAACCCCCAACTTCTGCAAAATCCCCCAACACATTTACAGCTCTTGATAATCCCCCAATATATATATGGACCCCACTACCAGAACATCTGCAAACAACAATCTTGCGTTGATATTGTAATGAAAAGAAGCTAGAAACAGTGATGTGTATTGAATTTAAGTGATGTTAGTGTAACAATTCCGACTCACCTTTAAATAAATAATCTTGCGATTATTTATATTCATAATTCTACTAGAGGTTGGTTCCTTGAATTTTAAACCTCATGCAGCATGGTTATATATTGGAAAGTATATAGCCTCTCATCTTCATCTTGCTTTTTGTTGTATGCCTTTATGCTTTACACTAGTTTTTGTTGTCTTTTGTTTAGCTTGTGCAGTTGGCGTGTGACTATACGCGATCATGCCTTGGTACAGATCGCAGAGGAGATTCCCAAGGTGTTTCAAGTTGCAGTGGATCAGCAATGGAAAAATGTGATGTTTACGTGTGTGGTAGCAATTCATCGCATCAGGTAAATGCACATTATTAATTGCCTCAGTATAAAGAATATGGTTGTTTGGTTACAAATGCACTGGAATTATCATATATATACGAATAATCCCCGCCCCCAAATAATGCCTGCACCCAGATTTTATGAAGGGTGATTCAGAAAAAACAAATTGATTGTACAGCTGTATTAAATATTTATATTGAAAACATTAAAGACTATTATATTTCTATTCATCATCACTTTGGTCATCACTGTAAGGAGAGTCATCATTGTTATTGTCATGAATTCTATACTCTCTCACTTGCTGTCTGTTATTGAGGGAATTCAAAATTTTGCACTTCTTGAGACTTCTTTCTACTGAGGGTAGAGAATTTGAGTCCCATGCACTTTTCACCCATTTGCAGATTTGTGTCACTTATGGGCACTTGAGTTTACCACTTGAAGTGAGTTGCTCTTTCTCAGCCATCCATTTCGTATAACATTTTTTTTTTTAATGTGACTTGAAGTGGTCAATTGACACAAGACATCCAGCAGCTGGAGAATCAATATAAGTTCTCCAGGAATGACAACGAAGCCAGTTCTTTCCTCATTTAAAGCTTTCTGTACATTGACTGTACTATGACCACTCTAGCTATTCAGATCAAGCATGTTCTTTTGACTTGAGTAGCGCACTTGGGCGGCTTTACCAAATTGTGTTGCCCAGTCAACTAAAAGCTCATAGGCCATCCACCCTTTAGGAGGAGCTTGTGCGATGATGTGTTTAACATCCACATCAGGAATGGTTTTTCTTTTGTAGATGAGATATGCGGCAGATTTCTTCTATCTGCAGTTATACATACATAACAATGTGTCTTTGTTTTTCATTACTGTCAATTATAATTAGCATGCTGGATTCATCCTTTTTATTTGTGTAGGCTTGTGGTATTTCAAAGTACACAGGCGTTTGGTCTCCATTACCAATTTGTAACAGTCCTCTGGCACAATCTGAAGATAAATCCGTGGAACTTATGTCTTCTCTTAGTAATCGATAGGGAGATGTTGAATGATACTTGTTTTCCTAAGAAAACTGAAGCCATTATGTTTGTTTGAAAAATGTGTGAGTCATCCGTGACTATCCTTAAAATCAGTAGGTTATGTTTAGTTCTCTTGCTCTTACATAGCTTTCCATTGACATGTTTCACTCATAACACATCCAAATAGCGCCTTTTCAGACACATTGCGCCTTGTTCTCCACTTCTGGAATCTTTGCTTTTTGTCTGCAAAATACCCACTGGTTACTATTTGTCTACTCAAGACGATCTTGTTCTTTCACTAGTCATGTCATATTTTTGTCCAGCAGTGTGATTGCTTATTTGTTCTGCCTCTTCAATGATGTGGAGTAGTTCTTTTGCCATGAACAGCCTGTAAGGATGCTTTATACCAGCCATCTGAACATGTATTGTTACTTCAGTTGATGCTATACAATACCTTGAGACACGGTTTTTGCACACGATTATCACTTGTGATGGAAGAATGCCAACTTCTGGATTTTGGTGCATCAATTGTGGTACCAACCCTTATGTGTATAATATCCGCACCCCAATATTCACCGTTAAATTTTGGAAAAAACATGCAGGGATTATTTGCATATATATGATAAACTATCAAGTGATTCTCCTTAAAGATATACATTTTGTGTGTGTATATATAAATTATATAACATTATTGACATAGATATATGTTATAGCACATACATCATAAAGAAACATTTCATTGCAGGGAGTGACAGCCAATTATTGTATCTATTCTCATATTTGTTTTGTTATATTATTTTTTGTGAACCAAAAATGTACATAATAATTTAAGCTTTCTGGATGAAAGATTTACATCCTCCTTCTTCTTCTTTGTGGTGATACTAACAGCGGTGCTGCCATTGTTTTGGTTATATGTACATTCGTATAAAAACAAACAGTGCCAGAAGCTTTCGCTTGCTGAGCAGCAACAACTGATTGGCTGAATTTTTTTCTGGGCTTCCTTGATATTTTGGTGCTTTACTTAAATATACGGACTGTATTTGAAATTGGATGGCAAAAAAATATTCCTTTTTCATATTATAAGAATAGATGCTTTCTTTTATAATGCATTTAGAAAACTGGTACAGATCGTGTTAATCCAGCAATGATTTTTAGACTTCAAAAAAAACACTAGTTATGTTCTGAATACTTCATAAGCCGTTTTTCCTTTCTATAAAATGAGCAAAAGAACAAACATTTTTGCTGCAGAAAACTTCAATTTTAAGCTTAATTTAGATATTTGTATGAAAATATGCTTCTTAAGAAAAAATGTCTCTTTAGGTGTAATTGTTGAAACAGTACTTTCTGCCACATTAAATAACACAGCATTTGTATAAATCTCTCTGCAATGAAGAAGCATTTGTAACCCCTGCAGTTTTGCTTTAATGTGTACGCATCAGCTGCATTTATTAGGTTTGTATGTTCTTAGACAGGAAGAAAAAGCAATAACCAGTGAGAATCAAATTCACCTCTTCCATTATGTGGGCCAGTTTTTAAAGTACACACTGAACTGAATACACTCATTCACAGACTACCTAACTGCCTTTTCTTGGCTCTGCTTGTTACCATTGCCAGTTTGACATCTGTATGTCATATCATATGTCATACAGATTTAATCAAAATTGTTAGAGCTATTTATGAGAAAATAAATAAAACCAAATTTTTTCCTTGTAAGGGGTACTTTGTGGTAAAAGTCTTTGTTTGCATCCTTAAAATATACTGGACTTAAATAAATGTGTGTTTTTATATTAATTCCCCCCATCTCTCTATCTCCCTCTTAGTCTTACTGGTGAAATCTTGGTATGAGGTTTTGGATGGAATGCTTCCTCTACTTGCCATAGGTAAGCGGCAGAGAAAGTAAAAATTTACATATTTCAAATTTGTTTGAAATTGATACAGCATTAAGGAGGTTTAAATGGAGAGCTTAAAAATAATGGATTTTTAGGGCTCTATCTCAAAATATCCACAAAATACCATAATATAAGAAATAAAATGCTACAGATTTAACACGTTTATGATTTTACAGAGATTAAATTAGTACTCAAAATATAAGTAAATATGGTAGAATCTCGTTGGTATGTTTTTGCAGAGACCCAAGGATTTGGACATCATAGGCGGAAAACATGTTAACGAAAATACAAAATCTGCAATTTAAGAACATAATTATGTAATAAAATCTAATAATTACTGCGTTTTTATGGGGAATTGAAATCGATTTAAGTCCAATTCCACCCGTGTTTCCATATTAAATTCAATACATATTGAAGATCAATTTGGTTACACACAGTCTGAGAATAAATAATTCAAGCTTTTATGCTGGCGAAGCTGTTAAATATATGTTTGTTTGTTTCTCAGTATAATTTAAGCAGGCTTTGAGGTTAGTGAATGTTTTTGAGAAGAATAAATTGTGAATTATGAAAGTGATAAAGGTGCTTTGCTGTGTGTTTTATTACACATGTGATAACAATTTATACATCGTGTTACGAGGACAGATACAAGATAGCATCTTTGGCATATTTAATATGATGTGAAAACGGTAGGTGTTTCCATGCAACAAATTTCAATGCAATCCTATTTTCCAAGAGGAAAGTTTTGTTTTATTGTTTTTCCCTTCTTCAAAAGCAGTTTCAATTGTGTTTAAGATTGACGGAGGAATGTTTAACTTCCGCACTATATCCACACGTTTCATATTTGGATTGCAATCTACTTCTTCAAGGATTTTCAGTTTATCACTGTTGGTTATTTGCTGCCCTTTTTTTCTCCATTGTAAATGAAAAGTTAAAATACAATCTACATATGTTTGGTCAACACTCAACAGTAGAAACTATTGTTGGTGTTTACCATGCCAAGCCAATGCAATTCTCTATTCCGCCCACACAAATAGCATCACACTGATACCATGCATGTTATTGGCTACCGGTCTCCACCCCATGAACAAGGATTGACCAAAGTAGTGATTGAGGACGTTAAACTTCGAACATGTTAAGTGCCTACTACCACTAGACCGATCAAGGATTGGCCAAAACAGTGAATGAGGACGTCAAACTTTGAACGTAGTAAGTGGGATAGAGAAAACATGGTAAACAAACAATGTGTATTACATTTGGTGCTGGAACTTTTATAATTCAACGTAATACATGGGAAAACGTGTTAATGAGAAACATGCTAATGAGATTCTACTGTGTACTATAAGAATGCAAAACGAAACTCTTCTTTCTGATGCAACTTTTAAGAATGTCCTGACTTGATATGGACTAATTTGGTGATAGCTCAATTGTAGGTCACAGTGCAGTTACTATTCAATCACAGTGCAGGCGTATTTTGCATTCTGTGTTGTAATTCCTTACAATAATACAAAAGACTATGAATTGCAGAAAATTAAGATTACCTACCCATTATTTAATATTGTGACAAACAATAACTCCAATTGCTACAAAACAACTATTGTTGCTTAGGTGCTCCGCGTAGCCCAGTTTCTTTGCTGCATCCAGCTGTCGACTGTCTCTATATTAAACTGAAATCACTCGGCGCAAGCAGCCCCCCTTGTACAGTCCTTGCATACACAACAGAATATTCTAGGAGTAGAAACTACTTGAACCTGCTGAAAAGGAAATTATCAGAATTGTGGGGAGGCATACATAAAGAGAGTGTTGTGCGGGCTATTTGTTCTAAAGGGTCAACTGAAGGTGCTAGCAATCCAGGCGGCTAAGCAAAGGGACTAGCATGCTCTCAAACTGGCGTGGCCCGCTGGCAACTTTATGCTCACGGTCACACTGCTTCTCAGGTTTGGTTGTCCTGACCAGCACTGTCAAAGTGGGCTAGATTATCTAAGTGTACCACCAGCCTCTTCCCTCAGGGCTGCCTCTGGATGCAATGGGCTACATCATTAATCCTCTTCACTATGAGATTCAGCCTTTGCCATGATTGTTGAAGCTTGGGGCAACATCCCTTGGTCTGAGTAGGGCAATACAACCATACCAGATGATCCTGCTGGAAACCTTAGCTGTTGGCTTGCCGGTTGTAACAAGTCTTCATATGGTCACTCACTACTTGGATGTGCTAATGGGCCATATCAGTCCACAAGGTTCCCCATGTAGTTGATTACTGACTGTTCTGCTCTAGAGGGGTTCCCAAATATCAGGTCACATGGTAGATGCAGCTCCCTGCCAAAGATTTAGCTGGCTGGTGTCAATGCAGTGGTGTCATGCATTGAGCAGTAAGCCAACAAGAAAAGCAGCACCCTGAGACCTCAGCCCCTCTGATGATTGAACATGACCTTTCTCAAGTGCTCTTCTAAAGTCTTGATATACTGCTTAACCATATCTGACTGAAGGTGGAGGGGTGTCTTGCATGTATTGTGCTCGCCAAGTTGTTCCAGTGCTTCCCTCATCAGGTTTGACTCGGAAGTTGATGCCCTGATCGCTGTGTAACTCCACTGGTACCCCAAAGTGGCAGAACAGATGTTCCTCAAGGCAGTTCACAATCATCTGAGCCTCCTGGTTAGGAATGACATACATCTCTGGCTACTTGGTGAGGTAACCCATAACAACCAACGGATAGTTGTTACCCCTATCCAGCTATGATGATAGTGATGAGTTCGAAAGGTACTACCATTTTATTCTGCTGCATGCGATGCTAATCCTTCGCCTGTGGGCCGCAACTTGCAGCATATACATCACATTGATGGCACCACTTCCCAGCATCTGCTCATAGCCTCAACCAGTAGTACCTTTGTCAGTGCTTGTCGATTGTTCGGTTAGGTCGAAGATGTCCTCCAGAAGTCGCTGCATGTACTTCCCCCAGGACTTCTTTCACCTTACTCCGAGGGAGGATCAACTGCTCTGTCTGGATTTTCCTGTCAGATGACTCCTAAACTCTGAACAACACACCTTCCTTGGTCTTCAGTGAGTCCCATTGGGCCCAGTAGGACTTATACACACTAACTCCTGGGTGTGCAACTCTCGTTTATCTTTTGGGTGAGGCCAATCTCTCACAGCCCGAGTCTTCTCTGAGTGTGTGGCCACCCCAGTTCATGAAACTAGTGGCCCAAGTAGGTAACCTCCTTGCAGAAGAGTTGGCACTTTTTCATGCTCAGCTTCTGCCTGCAGTCTGCAATATCTTGGCCAGGTTCTCAAGATGATCTTAAAAGGTGCTGCCAATGACAATGATGTTAAGATATAGCAGCAGGCATAAGTTAACCTTCTCATCACTGACTCCATGAGGCACTGGAAGGTGTCTGGTGCACTGCAGGGCCCAAAGGGTATAACTGTAAACTGCCAAAGCCCTTGGTCTGTCGAGAGTGAGATCATCTTATCTCTGGGATGTAGAGTCACTTGCCATATCCTGATTTCAGGTTCAGTTTTGATAACCACTGGGTACCAGCAAGAGTGTCCAGGGTGTCATCAATCTGCAATCTGGGGTAAGAGAAAATAGTCCTTTTGGGTGACAGCATTCAGCTTCCTATAGTCCACACAAAAGTGCAGCTTGTCGTTCTTTTTTACAAGGACTATAGGGGAGCACCAAGGCTGTCGGAATCTTTGATAATTCCCCTGATCTCATGTTCTCCAGCATGTCCTATACCTTCATTTGCATCGCCAGAGGAACACGTCTTGGTGGTTGCCAAATAGGTCGAGCATCTGTGGTGTCAACTTGGTGGAATATTTGGTCGGTGCAGCCGTAATCTCCATTTTCTTGATAGAAGACAGAGTGGTGTCATCTAAGTAGATGCCGAACTGTCTCTAGTTGTGCAGCAGTCAGATGATTGGCCACCCTCTACAACAAGTCTTTCAGCTGAGGCTCCAAATCTTATGACAGTGCTGGCTCCTTGAATCCGTCGCACAGTGATACACTCACAGCTGACTTGCATTCCCTCAGCTCTATTTTGGCCTGGATGTCCTGATCAGCATCCAGTGGATTCAGCAGTCATACAGGCTCATCTTCCTGGCAAAGCAAACAACCCAGGCAACGCATAATCTGTTCAGTGGTATCTTCTGGTCCAAAACAAAGTTCCTTTACTGTTGGCCTTTCAGATGCACCTTCACTAACACCTCATTTCTTGCGGGCATAACCACATCCTCTGTCAGAATCATCCTGCAGATCCCCGGATGTTCATTGGGGCTCCAGAGCATCAACTTGTTTCAGGCGAATCGTAAAACCCTCCTGCCAATGTTGACTGTCCCCTCGTGGCTCCTGAGAGTATCCAGTCCTATTATCACATCCTCAGCCACGCTTGTGAGGAACATGCTTCACACCAGGGTCAACTCCAGCAGGGCCTCTCTCTCCACCGGCATGGTATCACGTGATGCTGTCACTAACTGGTAGGGCCAATTCGGTTTCATTGACGGCAAGCCCTTCGCCATATCAAGTCTGATATTGGTGACGACTGCACCCATAACCACTAGTATCCGGCACAGCTGGCCACACCTCTAAAACCACAACTTGACGCTCATCCCTGGGTTGATCCTCCATCCCCGTTGTATCGGATACTCATGGTTTTCAAGACAGGGACAGCTATTATCTTGGCTGCCTCCATCTTCAATGATACCATTAGCACCTTATGGATGGTCTTGTTACCAAGCATCAGACACTGTCATATTTCGGCGTCACGCACCCCATCTACAAAGAAGTAGGCAGCTTCCTGGGACACATAACTGGGCAGAAGGTTCACATAGCTTTGTTCACCAGCTGTTCTATTGCAACGGCAAACTCACACAGTCTCTCTTCTGGCTGTTGCAGTCTTGAGTTCAACTGATTGCGATAGGTTGTGGCCAAGTGAAGTTCTTGAACTGGTAATCGAGGGCCTCCCAGATGTCTATGGTCACCACCGACATTGGAATCACATTCAATACCTCTGTTGCCCATCCCTGGAGACTGGCTATCAGCTGTGCAGTTTCTTCTGCATACCATCAGTTGTGGGCAGCGATGGCAGTGAAGTTTTGGCGGAAAACTTGTTGACGTTCTGTCATATTTGGGTACGCAGATGTTGTGTTGCATTCTGGTGTCTCAACCTTCAAGTCCTTAAGCCTTCCTTCAAGTATTTCTTCCAACATGGCATTCAGTTCTTTGGTGCTGTAGTCAACTCATCCTTCCAGGAAGCTAAGCTTTTTCCCTGAAGTCCTCCAGGAATGCGTGGGCCAAGGTCTTTCACCTTCCCACCAAGCTCTTCCATGTCTTTCTCCACACTGGCCAGTCATTTGTCAATTTTGGTTAATAACTCCATTTTCATTATGGACATTTCTGTCTGCATCCTCTCCATTCTGAATTCTTTTTTTCTCCTCCATCTTCTCCATGGACAGAATTTACTGTCATTATTTCACTTCCTATCTTATCCATTTCAGATTCCATTTTCTCCTCCATCTTCTCCATTCCAGATTACATTTTCGCCTCCATCTTTTCCAATCCAGATATCATTTCCTTCATTCCAGATTTCATGGTCTTCATTTCAGTTAATAATTCTTTAATAATTTCCTTCATCATGGCATTCATCCCATTCCTGACACCAGTGTAACAAATTGTAATTCCAATTGCTATGAAACAACTATTTGTTGCTTATATGCTTAGCATAGCCCAACTTTTTCACTGCACTCAGTTGCCGACTGCACTTGCCTGTCTGTATGACTAGACTGAACTTACTTAGCGCAAGCAGCCCCCCCCTCATATATCGCTGCATACACAGTAAAATGTTCTGGAAGGGTAAACTACTCGAATCTGGTGAAAAGGAAATTACCAGAACAGTGGTGAGGCCCACATAAAGAGAGTGTTGTTCAGGTAATTTGTTCTAAATGGCTGTCTAAGGTGTGAACAATCCAGGCAGCTAGGCAAAGGGGCTGGATGCTCTCATACTGTTGTGATTCGCCGGGCAACTTCATGCACATGGTCACAATATTTAGATAATGTAATTTAGCACAAAATTTGCAGTGGTTGAGGTTGAATCACAAGCTGTTTTCTAAGATAATACTCTAAACATTTAGGTGGCAGAGGAAAGTCAAGAAAAGATACTAGTACCCAGATTAGCCAGAGCATTCACTCAAGTGGCACAGGTGGAAGCAGGACAATATTGCTCATTCATCATTCACACAAATGGAACTCTTAGTGCCTGTGGGAAGGGAAGCTATGGCCGCCTGGGACTTGGTGACTCTAACAATCAGCCACAACCAAAACGAGTTCCTATTGATGGAGTTGTAAAAAAGGTTTCCTCTTCTAAGGGGAGTGATGGCCACACCTTGGCTCTCACGGATGATGGAAAAGTTTACAGTTGGGGTGATGGTAAGTTTCATTTTTTATTAATTTTTTAACATTTATGGAATCCAACACTATGCAATTTACTAAATTGTAAATTCACTCCTGCTTGCTTTCATATGAGATTCTTACTTAGAACATGTTTTACAGACATATGCTTGCATCCTTAGCCATACATTTATTGCTGAAGACTTCCAGAGCAATGTGGTGAACTTTCAGTAAACTTGATGAGGGAAGTGCTTTGGAAGTGACAAAATGTATTAGCTTTGTTTCATACTTCTTAATGATGGCTTGAGTATTCCGAAAATTTTTAAAGTTTAAAATTCAAAACGTTATTAGAAATATATTAGGTGTTTTAGAAGGATCTGCATTTCTTGTGTAGTAGGTTTTCGTCTATCCTTAATTTTTACTAGTTATACAAGATTATGCAAAATTCCTTCTGAATGAAAAGGATTTCAAAGGCTATTCCCAGAGATTTGAATATATACATTTTGTCATGCAAACATCATTAATATATGGTGTTTTAATCAAAATTGTCAGAGCCATTTATTTAGAAAATAAAAATTTTGAAAAATGTTCTATGTAATAGTTTGAGATGGGGAGATTTTCTTAAACCTCTTTGTGTCACATCTTTAGAAGATACTGAATCTAAATACAAAGTTTGGTGCTCATCCAACATTTCATTTTTGAATTATGCTGTTCACACTCACGTGTACACACCTTTTTTTTTGAAATTGCTTTTTTTTAAATTCAGGGGGTCTCTAAACATGTATTTGCAATGAAATCTCATATCAAATTCATGGGTGGAATCCAATATCTTCTCTACCTACTATATACGTAGTAGAGAAAGTAAAAATAGATGCAAGTGAGTAAGCGAGAGCATTTGTATTGGTTTTACATAACAAAAGTGTATTACATCTAATTGCAGAACTCTGCCCCAAGGACAGCAATCACCTTTATTATAATTTTTCTTAATGTACAAGAAATGTAACACAGGACTTTTGTGTAGCTGTCATTTTCCCCTGAAGACTACATTCAGGGTAAAGGGTGAGGTGGTAGATAATGAATTTGTTAGGGTGGGAAAGAAGATAGAAGTATTTAAATGGAGAAGAGAGGAGGAAGAATTATATTTGGGTAGACTGAATTTAATTATGGGGGAAGACACAAAGAGTAATATAAATGTATTATTACAAAGGAAAAAGTCGGGGGAAGTTATTGGGAGATTGGAGTGGATAGTTAAAAGAGCAGGATGTAAAATGAAACAAAGGAAGGAGGGGCAAATAGAAAGAAGGGGATGGTTTGATGAATTTATTAAAGCTAAGAGGAGAGTGGAACAGGAATTAGAGAGATGGAAGCTGCAGGAGGATGAGGATTCAAGGAAAAATTATTTAACAATGAAATGGATTTATAGATGTTTAATTGAAGTAAAAAAGAAAGAATGGTGTGGGAGATTAAGTAAGAATTTGTTTGCAGCAATAAATAAAAATGATAACTGTAGAGTATGGCAAATAATCCGAGGAATGTATAATAGGAATAAAAGGGGGAATGTTATTGCGCCAGAAATATGGTGTAATTACTTTAAAAACCTATTAGGTATGCAAACCAAATTAACAAACTTAATCCATTAACTTTAGATATAGAATACATAGATATCCTAGATAAGAAAATATCGGTAATGGAAGTTTGGGAGGAAACTTAAAGGTTTAAAAACAATAAGGCATCAGGGATTGATGGTCTACCAGGGAAATTTTGGAAAAAATGGATAGAGAATAGAGATAGGACTGAGATACTGGTTAAACTGATGAATATTATATTTAAAGGAGGAAGTTTACCACATAACTGGAGGGCAAGTATAATTGTACCCATTTATAAAGGGAAAGATCCAATTAATTATAGGAGTATTAGTTTGCTGTCAGTCTTAGGAAAGATCTTTTCAGGAATTTTAGCAACTAGATTGCAGAAATGGGCAGAGGAAGAAAATAAATTATCAATATTTCAGAGGGGATTCAGAAAAGGTAGGAGAACAGTGGACAATATTTTCATTATAAAATCTATTATAGATAAATACTTAAGTATTAAAAGAGGTAGCGTATATATGGCATTTATTGACTTAGAGAAGGCATTTGATACTGTAGATAGAGAGGCACTATGGATTAAACTGAGAAGTAAGGGACTAAGCTCAAAATTCATTAGAACAATACAGAATATATATATGAATAATAAGTTTTATATTAGGCTGAATGGTGATGAAATTATGGGAAAAATTCATAGTAATATGGGTTAAGACAAGGTTGTAAACTTAGTCCTATACTGTTTAACTTATTTATTGATGATATCGTAGAAGGGTTGAATAAGGATAACTTATATTTACCCACAGTAAATAATAGAGAAATTCCAGGATTACTTTTTGCAGATGATTTAGTGGTAGGTTCTATTTCAGTAGGAGGTTTAACAAAAGTACATATCATATATTCATTTTGTAAGAAATGGGGTTAAAGAATAAATTTTAAAAAATCACAGATAATGGTATTTAAAAAGAGCTATAAATTGAAGAAGGAGGAAAAGTGGTATGTGGAAGGGGAAGAGTTGCAAATAGTAAACAAGTTTGATTATTTGGGAGTGAGAATAAGTAGTAATGGGAGATGGAATGATCACAAGATAAGTGTCTTAGCTAAGGGAAGATTTAGCAATGACTGCTATAAGGATATGCTTAAAGAAAATACCAGATATGCAAATTAAATGGTTGGAAAGGGTTTACAAAGCTGTAGTTGTAGCAAAAATGGTCTATGGATCAGAGAAGTAACAAAGGGGAAGTAACAAAGGATGGGAGATGATTGATAAAGTACATAGATTGTTCTGTAAATGTATGTTAGGTTTATCTATTTCATCACCTAATGGAGCAGCAATGTTGGAGTTGGGAAGAGTAGGTAGCAAGGGCATGATAGTAGAAAGGATACTTAAATATTGGCATAGATTGAAATCATTGGACGAGCATAATATCTTGAGACAGTGTTTAATAATACAAGAAAAATCCAGTGATGGGATGAACTGGGCTCAAGGAATAAGGAGAATTTTACAGGAAATAGGAATGGGTAACTTATGGGAGGAGAGAGAGGGGTTAGTTAAAGGTTTCTGGAAAGAAGTGAGGAACAGAGTAGAAGATATAGAGAAACAAGAATTATTTCAAAGTTTGGAACTATTTAGACAATTAAAGGTGGACTGGGGAAGGGAGAAGTATGTGGATGTAGGTAATAGGTTAGTGAGAGAAGCATGGGCCTGGTCTAGATTAAGTGCATATAGGCTAAGGGGAGATAGGAAGGGAGCGAATTTGAATAGGTGTCCTCTTTGTGGAGAGGCAGATAATGATTTGCATTATATAATTGAATGTGAAGAAACTAAGTTGTGGAGAGATCAGTTTTTACCTAAAGAATGGGAGAATGTTAACAAAGAAGTATTAAAAGTTAGGATAATAAAAATACAAAAGGAGAGGGATATAAAAAGAATAGGAAAATATACGGGGTGAGTAAGAGAAAAATGGTTTAGAAAAATAAACGAATATGAATTTGTTATGACCCACCATGCATAAATAACCACGGTGTTAAAACACATGATGGACTAAATAAAGAAAAAAATAGCAACTCAGAGTAATGTATTAAAAATTGTAAGAATTTTGTATAGTATTATGGAAATAAATATATGCATACATACATATATACATACATTAAGTAAGGTGGATTATCCATTTTTGGTTAACCGTCAGTGCATTATAATAGTTAATCGGTGTTCTTCTGTAATGGGCTGCCATTGTACTGTGTGGTCGTCTTATGGTGAGACCACAGATCGCATGTATACAAGCTCTGCATGCTGTCTGTTACACTGGGGGTTTTTCGTTCCGTTACTCTCATGTTATTCACGAGTCATAGTAACATGTAATATAATGAGTACTAACCTTGTTATAAATCATGTGTATAGTGCATATAGCTGGTCTGTGGCGTTGCCTTAAAACGACCACACTGTAGATCTCACTATTTCATTGTGTTTTATGTTTCTCCAGTATTTAGTTAACATTTTCAACATTTCCCCCTCTCCCCTTCTTTATTTACTATTTCTGAACATTGCAGGAGATTATGGTAAACTGGGCCATGGTAACTGTACAACACAAAAACAACCCCGTTTGATTGGTGGTGCTTTGTGTGGCAAGGTGGTGAAATTTATTCATGCTGGATATCGCCATAGTGCTGCCATTACAGAAGAGGGAGAGTTGTTCACATGGGGAGAGGGAGACCATGGTCGCCTTGGTAAGTTGATTATTGCTATACCATTTCTATATTATTATATTTATCTTTTATAAACTAGAATACGACTTGAATTTGATATTCTTCTTGGTGTAGCCCTGTGTAAAAGTTGTAACTTTAATTTTGCATATAATTGTGTGCATTCACACCTTTTAATAATAATTTTATATGACTGCATAGTATCCTATTGCTGAAATAAAAAACACATATAGTGTACATATAGGTGACTGAATTCCCTGAATATTAGTAGGAGAATGCTGTGTTGTTTCTATGACTGAAATATACAGCACATGAAAAAAGAATACATCTGTCAGTTCTTAACATCATTATGGTTAACATCTGTTAATAGTCATGCTTAAAGAGTTCATTGGATAATACTATTATAGTTTTGTTTGAAAACAGAAATAGTGTCTAGAAATAAGCGTTTCTTGTAATTGTTAAAAACTGTGAACAAAGAGAAAATTGATGTGTAATGTGACAGCTAGCATACGGCTGGTGACAATCTTACAGTGGAAAAACAAGTACGTACTCAGAGCTTCAAAGCGTAACCTTGAAGCTGCTGTTAAAAGCAGTGAAAAACAGGTTATTTTAAACGAGTATCTTAATAAAAATTAATTAAGATGTTCTAGCACAGCAATTTTCAACTGGATGCACTGTTTACTTCATGGTGAGCATCTCTCATTCTCAGTAGTGAGGCAGGGAGACACTCTTTTCAAGCCACTTGATCTTGTTGAAGCAATGTGGTGTGTGTTAATTAAGTAGTATAGTAATAATAAAATCATTGTGAATTTGGACTGGGATACATGCTATATAATTGTATATTTCAGGTATTTTGTGACACTCATTTAATGCATACCAATTTCATGTTGGACAAAAACATTTCATGTTAAACAGTGACATCTTTTGTAATTGTACCATCACTTGTTTTTTGGGACCTCTGGTTTCATTTTTCACCGTACAAGTCTCTCAATATTCAGAAAAAGAATTCGAGCCACAGAGAGCCCAAGTGTAGATTGTAAACTTTAGTCAGACATTTGTCTTCTGTGATAAGATTTGTTAATTTTCATGAGGAAGAAAACTGTTCACATACATATATGGACCCAAGCATGTACAACATTCAAGTGGCCATTTGGGGTAGTTTTGAAAACCTTAGAGGAGGTTTTTGTAGATCATGTAAGTTGCCCTTTAGCTCCTCATTGCATGTAAATGTATAAGTTCCAGCTGCAACGTGGGCACTACATCATCAATATTGACTGAACTGAATTGAATGATTTATGTATACACATTTATATTGTAATAATTTTACAATATATTCCAATGTTTTCGGAGTGTTTCTTTGTTTAAGGTATTACACAACTAACACCTGGTTGTCATGTATGCTGCTTCTCTGTAAATATACTTTTTATTAATTGTTGGACATCACTATTTAATATTTCCTAAGAGACATCATCTTTCCATTCCTGTTTCTTTGCTTCCTTCATTATCTGTATCATTAAATTCTTCCTTTGCTTTAATGACTTTCCTCCACCGCTTCTCATTTACCTTCCCTAGATAGTTGCTAAATTGTTCCAAAAGTTCTTTTATACTAATTCCAAATGTTTAATGTCAACATTTCTGTCAATTATCCTACTTCTTGCTCCATACTTCTCTCTCGATACTCTTCTAATTTCTGAACATTCTGCCATACAATGTAGATTTTTATCTATATTTCCACATAAATGGAAACACTTCATTTGTCACTTTTAGCTGTTTAACCACATTATTCCTGCTCTGCCCCATGCAAATTCCTACATGGTATTTATTGTAATGCTTTATAACATAGTTGTGTATTAATTTTTTAAAAGCTTTGTAACAGTGAGAGCAAGATTCAGTACTTAAGTATTACGAGTTGATTTGGGACACATTTTCTTCACTTACTCTGTAATTTATACAGGAAATGTTTCAGAACCTTTTGCTTCCATCATCAGCTGTATGATGGAAGCGAAACTTTTGAAACATGCCTTGTATAAATTACAGATGTAAGTGAAGCAAATGTATCCCAAAATCGACTCCTAGTAGTTAAGTATTGTATATGTTTTATTGCAAACATCCGTATACTTCTCCTAGATTACTTCATATTTCCTGCTTTTCAATGTTTGTAGGTCCTTAATTTCACTTTATTCCATAATCTATCAATTATCTGCTGATTGTCTATCTCACTCATTCCAATTTCTTTGATTATTTCCTTTATTTGAGATAACCAACTTCTGTCCCATTTGCTTTCTCTTGTACTTATAAACAGTTTTGACATTTCCTTTTTCCTTTGTTCAATCTTGTGCCAATATTTCAATATACATTTAACTACTATGCCATTCCTATCATTCTTCCCAATACATTTAGGGCTACCCCTTTAGGAGCTGCAGTAAGCAGGTAATCCCAAAATCATTTTCCAAAATACTCAGTGAATATCATCAATACTCTCCCATCCTTTCTCTGTACCCCAAACATTCTTCACATGTGTTATTTTTAATTCAACAGTAGTTGAATAAATTCTCTCTAGTCAGGCTACACTCACGTTAGGTAGTTTTTTCGAACAGGTTCTTATGCTCTTAATAGCTTTTCCATGCATAGTATACATTCCTTATGTTCTGTTCATCTTTCATTGTTGTTTAACCGTACCCTCAATTAGTCAAATTTCTTTGTTACCTCAATTTTGTTGCCCTCATCTCTTCACTATTTCTCATCTCTTTTAACCCTCTGCTTACCAGAAAATCTGTATAACGTGACTTACCAGTCGGGCTTCTCAGGCCTGTGTTGTTTAAATTGACATATATTGATACTATTTTCACTGCTTTTCATGTGAATCATCTTTGAGGTACAAATACTTAATGATAATAATAATTTTATGTATTTAAACTTTACATTTAAAAAAGTACAGTGTTTATATTTTTACTTCGGGTATTTTTTTATTTATTTATTTTTTAAATTTTCAAGATATGTAGTTTTTTCTCATTGAATGCGATGAGTACAAACCATGAGCAATTATTATTACAAAAGTTATATAAAAACCCCAAATATTTAATGTTATTAAGCCCCCAATAATTAAACCCCCAACTGTTTTCATATTATAGTTTATGTTCTAAATTAGCATAACGTCCACAGACAATAGCAGAATTTTTCAAGCATACAGGTTTGGTGCACTTATAACATGTCATTTGGCTTTTTCCATTTTCTTCTCTACACAAAATGCACATCTCCTCTTCTTAGCTGCAGTTCAGCTGTCCTTCCTGGATCTGGTGCTACTACTGGCTCCATTGGCTGCTTTACTCCTACAAGTTGCTTTCCCAAATTGATAATGAAAGTCTGACACCTCATTTTTTCATTATTGGCCAGCATCATCCAATTATGTAAGCATTCATTACACTTACATCAATCATGTTGAAGAAAACCACTAATGGCTAGCGTCATGTTTTTCTTTCCATGCTGTAGCATTGTGTCTTCTGATTCATGGTGTCAACGCCACCCTTTGTGGCATTGTACATCATTATAACCTCAGGTTTCTTTGCTTCTGATGGTAACACCGTTGGTTGGTCATGAAGAGTGCTAAGAATGGCGACAACTTTGTTTTTCTTAGGAACATAAGAGGCTATCATCACATCTAGTAGAAAATCAGATAGTGTAGAGTGTACTTCACGTCCTTTAGGTGTAACACATTCGGCAAGCAGTTTCCTTTGTGTTTTCAGAGAGTAGCGACTAGTGTCAGATCTTTTGACAACAAATAAAGAGCTAAATCAAGAGACAATTATCACAGGTGATTTTACATCTGAATTTTTCAAGTTCAGTCATCAAGTTCTTTACAACATTCTCTCCGAGTCACATGGCTCTGTTTTTTTCCTTCTTCCCCCAAATATATCTTCATCTTTCAGGAGTAGCGTGTTTCAGTGTCACAAATTGCTCATATCTTTATTCCAGGTTTTGTTGGAATGTATTGTCGAAACGGACAGCGACCTCGAAATGTGACAAACTGTTCATCCATGGTTATGCACTATCTTGGAATGTAGGCTTCCCTCAGGGTAGTTTCCCACAAGTCAAAAACTTCTCTGATTGGTTCCAATTTATCAGCTCGTCTATGTTCATGATGGGCTGCTGCATTGCCAAAGCCAAAACCCTCAGAATTACCATGGAAGCAGTTACGAGACATAATTTTGTTGAACAATGGTCAGCCATTCTCAACACTCCAAAGCTGACTGATATCTTCATTTCATGACTTGCAAATACCAGTCAGGATCAAAACGAAGCCATTCGAAGAACAAAATGAAACAAACTCTTCATTATCACAGTTCATAATTGAATACCTTGTAAGTTTCTGGACTTCTTTCAATATATCCTTTGCGCTCCATCTACCTGAATTTCCAGAATGAGGAGCAGTAGCCCATACTTCATTTCCATTCCAAGAATACAATAAATCACACTCAAAGAATTTGCACTAAATTGTTCTTCACTTTCTTTATTACAGTATTCTGAATTATCATCTGCCATTCCAAGTTTTCAACATCTACTTCGTTATCATCACTGGAAAATTCAAACTCGCTAAGTAGGTTTTCAGAATCAGAAGATAGTTGCAACAATTTCTGTATCTCCTCATCCTATTGTCCTTTTCTCCGTAACATAGCAGTTTGTAGAACAGACAACTACCGTGCATTTGTAGATCGGCCGGGCCATTTCGCAATGGCATTGGACTGGGTGAGGAATGGCGTGCCTGCCGCCATAGAGTAGCGCTGTAACGTCAATCGAGTTGGATCTCTTGTGAGGGAAAGACGTCTGTGCGCGTGTTTAGAGTAAAATTGTGTTGTCTCTTGGTGATAAATTGTCCATTAATAATGTACTTTAGAACAACGTATTTTTTTGCATGATGCACATATGAAATACTTTTCTGCAAGAAGATGTCGTGGAGAATTTCAACATCGGTTTGCAGGTGTTTGAATTCCTAGCAGGTCAACTATTCATGACCTTGTCACTAAAGTCAGGCGTACAGGATCTTTTTTGAACAAGAAACATATTCAACAAGCCCTGTGCTGACATAAGAAAAACTTGATGAAGTAGGGTCCTGGTTAGAGCACTCACCCCAAAAATCACTGGGACTTTTAGCACAAGAGGTTAACATTTCCAAGAAGTCAGCTTTTATGGCAACGAAACTTCTGAAACTTAAGCCATACAAGGTAACTGTAGTTTATGCTTTACAACCACAAGATCCTGTAGTAGTTGCAATTGGTTTTTGCAGTCCATTCATTATGGCGATATGGACCCACTTTTAACGTTCTTCACTGATGAAGCGTGGTTTTATCTTTAAGGTTATGTTTCTACTCAGAACAATAGATACTGGGCTACCAAAAATCCTCATATTATTCATGAAGTTCCTCACCACTCTGCAAAAGTTGGGGTTTGGTGCGCAGTGAGTGCGCATAGAATTATCAGTCCCATATTTTTCGATACAACAGTTGATTCCCATGTTTATGTGAATTCAATTTTAAATACATTTTTTCTGCAACTAACAAGAAATGAAAGATTGTGTGGCTGGTTTCAGCAGGATTCAGCTACAGTGCACACTGCTACAAATTCCATGCATGAATTGCGAAGTGTGTATGCTGACAGAATAATTAGTTGAGGATTGTGGCCACCTCGTTCCCCTGACCTATCTCCATACGATTTGTATTTGTGGGAAACGTTAAAGAATAAAGTGTATGCATCAAGTCCACACATATTACAAAAATTGAAGGACAACATCACAAGAGAAATACAGGCAATCAGTCAACATGAACTTTTGTGAGTAAACCAGAATTGTTTTTGGAGATATAGGGAATGTGTTCGCATTGATTTCAACATCTGTTGTGTTGCAGGTAAGCCTAATGTAAGTTAGTAGAGTAGTTAGTGTTCTGCAAAAATGACCTGCCGGTCGTTTACGTGTAACTCTGGCAGAAGATGCACCAATCCTCACCCTGTCCAATGCTGCCACGGCCACGGTATGGTCTGGCTGATCTACGAATGCACTGTATTATGAAATAAGGCAACAATATAATCATGTTCTTATCACAAGGAGGACTGTTGAACACTGAAAGAATAACAATGACAGTCAGCAATACCAAATGATGTAACAGACATAATCAGCTGTCCATCTATGCAATGTAACATAACATTTAAAAAGCGCTTGTACCTGCACGGGCCTATGTGGCCAGCATGTGAGGAAATGTAAGCCAACTCTTTAACTTAAAACCATATACAATTTGTTATAATTCTTTTCCAAAATTGTGACAAACAAGACAATTTAGGAAAAGTCCTAATTTAATTAATATGGAATGCATAGGTACTATTTCAGAGTTAGTGGAACTCGCAGACATGCCTCTGAGGCCCGATGCTAGTTATAGGATTAAGTTTGGCACCATTTTTGAAATCATGGTTTTAGATTTATTTTACGTTTATTGAGTATGGAGTGGAAAGAATCTTAAATTCTGAGAGTCACGTTGGGCCAAATCTTGAAATCTGAAATTAAATTCCTCCTTTAGATCACTCAAAATTTGTGTGAGATCTTGAAAGTCATCAATGCTGGTAGAATCCAAACATGTTAATCTGGGGAAATGTGAAGTACCTTTTTGTGTAACTGATATTCCTATAACAATAACTTTACTTTGAAAGCTTTCACTTGATATGACATTTCTGTTATTAAAAGAGATTTCCCTTGTAGTGCAATATTCGATCATTGAGATGACATGTCAAATATACAAGGAAAGCCAGGCTCCATATCTAGTTTTTATGTTTCAGTCGTGGTATGCGTTTATTTTTTGTCTACATGAACAAAGATATTTCTTCTCAAGTTTCAAAGAATCTTTCCAATACTGCACTTCAAATTAACCAATGTACGAGGGCGGATCGAAAAGTAACGCACAATAATTTTTTTACAAAAAAGTTTTAACAGTTAAAGCAACAACAAAAATCACAAATGAACTTACACCTTTTACCTACTTTTCGACATAGTCACCAAGTTTCTCAACACATTTCTCCCATTGTGATACCAGTTTCAATATGTCCTGTTCGTAGAAGTCTGTTTCCTTGGAGTATAGCCATCTGCGGATTGCTGATTTCACTTCCGCAACTGTTGCAAAGCGTGGGCTGGCCAGGAATTTCTTTATGGGATCAAACGATGAAAGTCCGACAGTGAAGGGTCCGGACTATATGGTGGATGCTGGAGCACCTCCCAACCAAATATGGTGATTTTCTGACATGAAGAATTTTGACATTGTCAGCATTCATGTTGTGGCATTTGTCACGAAGCGCACAACGCAACTTCACCAAAGTTTTCATATAGGTTCAGCATTCACAATGGTCCCGTATTTAGCAAAGTCAACCAATACAACACCATGCATATTCCAGAACATGTCACAAGCACTTTCCTAGCAGATTGAGTCACTTTTAAGTTTTTCTTCACTGGGGAACCAGCATGTTTCCACTCCATACTTGCCTGCTTGGTTTCAAGCCCACGACTCATCACCAGTGATGATTCCTTTCAGAAAGTCATGCCCTTCTGCGGTGTACCGCGTTAGGTGATCCAAGCTTGTCATCATTCGCTGGCCCTTGTGGTTGTCTGTCAGGTTCTTAGGCATCCAGTGAGCACTAACTTTATGAAATTTCAACGCGTCATGAACAATATCATACATTGCACCATAGGAAATGTTAACTGTTGTGATAAGTTTCACAGTTGCACATGCCAGTTGTTCAAAATTGCTGCCTCAATGCCTCCTGAGGGTTGCAACTGTTACCGGTCTCCCGGAGTGTGGCGAATCACTAAGGTTCATACAGCCCACTAGGAAGAATGCACACCACATGGAAACATTGCTACGGTTCATACAATTATACATATGGTCCATGCATACTTTTCGATTTGCCCTTGTATATTACAGTGGTAAAGTATATTCCCATATTAACTAACAATTCTGAAAAGAAGCTTTTGGACTGTGGTCTTACAATATATGTAGCCTTAACAACCATATTCATTATATTATTGAGTTTGATGCTTTTAGCACATATATTTTTTATGCGTGTGTGATGCAATAGCTGGACTTATGTCATGTTTTGTATATTTGCTGAAGTCCAAATCGTTTCTGCAGCTGGTTTACAGTAGGGTGTCGGGATGCATACCTTTAGCTTCATTCTATTGTCATCTTTCATGTTGTGTGCCCTCTACTGAATCTGTGCTGACAGTCAAGCAGTTGTAAGCAGGTATGGAGTAATGAGAACTACCGAGGTTTGTATGCAGAACATAAGTTTGTTGTTGTTTTTTTTTTCTTCAGAAAAATGCAGTGTTTATTACGCATATTATAATATAATTTCCAATTACTAAGGTTTATTTGATTTCAAAGATTTATGCTCACACATAAAAACTGAAATACTCTCCTTTTCATTTTCCAACTAAATATGAAATAAGTAAATATTATATTCCTAAACAAAAAGCAAATACAAATATAAATTAACTTAGTATTGGGTGTGTAAACCATCTGTTTCTATTACTGCCTCATTCTACGGGCATGGATGATATCAGATGCCTAGCCAAAATTTCACGAGAGGATGCTTCCTCCCAAGCATTCTGTATTTGATCCTACAAAACCTCTTTTATCTTGCAGGCCAATTTAACTCTAAAGCTTTCTTCACCTCTACCCACATATTTTCAATGGGATTCAAATATGGTCAGCAAGGAGGCCAATCAAACACTGCAACATCTTGCCTTTGTGAAAACCAGTTTGAAACCTGCCAACTTGTGTCAACAGAGTGGTTATCCTACTGGAATTCAATTATTCCCTTTGGGATATCTAGTCCTTACAGAAGGAGCTGTAGTGTTTCCGAGGATGCCTTTATACTGCTGGTTATTGAATGTGCCAGCAAGCAGCCGCCTTGACAATCCATTTGTGCCATGTATTTTGCATCATAACATTTTTCTCTGGGATGATAGACAATTACTTCCCCCATTTGTAGATGAAAATGTCACCTCATCTGTGAATATAACCCTATTCCAGTTATGGTTGACATTTTCTTCTGCAAATGTGAGGTGAGAAAATCTGTGATCATCTGTAAGATGCTGCTTCTTAGTTGCCGATTGAGCAAAGAGCCGTGCTGTAGTCAATCGATGCAAGGCTGTACAGTTCGACCTGGGAAATTAGAATTACTTCTAATTGCAGACACATGCTGGAAGAGATTCTTATCTGCCTCTTCTATAAATGCAGTGTCCTACTGAGGAGTGGACAAACGTTTTTGACCCGAATCAGGTCAACAATGAACCATCCCTTCCCTGGATAACCACACCTACCTCGTAGACATAGATATAGAGATATGCATCCTGAGACACAGAGTTCCAGCAAGAGAGGAGAGATCTCCTTGTAGTTTTGTCTTTATGTGTGCGCTCAGTCATAGCAAAAGTTAATGTGGCTGCTATCATATCATGCAGTATTCCAAGACTATGAGGTGCACATGCGTGATCACGCCATCGCCATTCATAAATGAAAAATGAGACGGAGAGTTTGCACATCCAATATTAAGCAATTAAATATTTGGTTTAGTTTTTCACTTTAGGATTCTTACTAATATGGCACTTATTTTGAAAACGATAAACATCTGCATGAAAACATCTTTTGCCCCTGGCTTTGCCATATATTTAACAAATTAAAATTGAAATAATAAGAATAATAAAAAAAGCATATACACCAAAGATTCAAACCCAGGTTGTTCCAATTATGAGACACATACTTTTCATTACTCAGCTACCATGCATACATCCAGAATGAAAGGCATGTTCCTACTTATCACATAGCTTTGAAATGAACGCAGGGTGATATTAAATTGTGTATTGTGAATGCAGCATCATGTTTTTGGAATTGAACTCCCGCTTTGGCTGTTGCTCATTAATTTTGTCTTAGGCTGTACATATTCTTTAATTACCCTTAAGACAACCTATTAGCACATTCTACTTCCAACCATTGCTGGAGCTCCATCTGTGGCACCAACTAATATTAGTTTATCCCATGATTAATTGAAGTTTTCAATTGTTTTTTCAACACATGTGAAAATATCTAAACTAGTGCCATTTCATCCATTGAAATCAGGTCTAATAATTCTTCCCGTATTTCAAGTCCCTGTTAACACCCCTAATAAAAGTAGCAAATTTAGCTGTATCTGTTATATCAGTGCTTTCATCTGTCCCCAAAGAATAACGTATCAATTTATTTGATATATCTACAGAGCCTTTGTTTTAACATGTGGCTATAGTATGGGGAATTGCTTGCCCTGCACTGTTTCTAACTGGTCCTGTTCCCTCTCCGTGCGCCGGCTAATCAGTTGATGCAAAGTCTTTGTACAGAGGTTGACAAGTTGTGAGACATGGTCCTTAGTTGTGGTACTATGGTTCTTAGTGTCCCATTCTATATTGGGTGAGAAAGATTGTAAATTTTGCTCAGAGGCCCCTTTATCAGGCTTGAGGTTCTTTTACGTGCCATAAAACTACGACACGGGACCCCTGGCTTCACTTCCCATTCTGAAGGAAGCCATGCTAAGGATTTTCACGCCTGAAAAAATTTATTGCCCTTCGCTGGATTTGAACCCATGACCTTGAAAAGTAAGATGGTGATACATGCACTGTTGAAACACTTCATAGGAAGAGAGAGAGGAAAATAAGTATATTGAGCCAGCTTTCAGACACAGCACTGAAGACTTGTTTACAATAACCCAAGAATGGAAACTAAAACAGAAATGAGAACAGGAAGTGAAGCAGCATACAATATTTTAGTTCACAATAACTCAGTAATGAGTACAGAAATGCATATTGATGAGTGGAAATTTGGTTTTACACATTGCAATTTCATTTCTTTCTAACTAATTAAGGATTTTTTTCACCTGGTTCCAATTTGGCCAACATAATGTGGGTTAGCCAGCATCAAAATTCGATGGAGTAAACATTTTCTGAATGCATATTCATTACTATTTTGATTCCTCTAGTCGTACCAGGCTTCATTATTTTGTTAAAAGCGTACATTAAAGTTGTTTGTTGTTCTTTGTAAATTTCTATTGGTTTTTGCTTGTAGGATAGGATTAGGTATCTGCTGTCATTCTTAAAACCTGGCAAGTGGCCAGAACTCACTGACATGTAGTTTGTATATAATGCTGTTGGCATGCTGGCTGTAGCTTAAAGGACTTTTGAGACATGCGACACTGTTCAGCCAGGTCAATGAGCGACATTTCCAACAATTGCTCTAAAATAACATGTAATAACTTTACTTTTTCTTCCAATTAACAAAATAATTTTAGTTCAACAATTTTCGATGTATGTCACTGTTTATACACACAAAAATTGTGGCAGCTTTTTAATAAGTGGTGGTTGGCAGTGAGTTATTATTTAATGTGCCTTGAGAGATGAGAATTTGTTATTTTATTTTCAGGGTGTGATAACAGGAGAGGTATAATAATTTTCACAAAGAAGGATTCTAAATAATTTATTAATCATTTCTTAAAGAAATGCAAAAAAAAAAAAGTATATATATATTAATAATTAAATGCCATACAATGAACCAATTATGTCAATTCTCAAAAATTTTGCCTTGTTATTGCTGCTATTTACACTGCAGTTAACTTCTTCTCTCTAATATAATTATATCTAGTGTGCCACAGCACGACTGCTTTGACGAAATTTTCACGAGAAGTGGTGAAAATTTTCTGTAACTATCGATAAGTTGTTACATCGTCATGGCATAGAGTAATCACTATGTTATATGTTGATTCTTTATGATGAGTAGTGACAAAACATACATGCATTTCGTAGCATAATGTTTGTATGTTAATAATGGCTGTGTTAACTTAATTTGGAATAAAGCACAACTTAAATTCATTGTAGCTTTCCTAACATGGTGCCAACATAAAAGCGATTCACAATGCATACAATTAATAACAAGAACAACAATAGCAATTACATAAATTAATAAATGACAGTGTGAAACAGTATGACAATCATTGCATTCATTATCAAATATAATACTTTGGTAACCATTTAAGAACTTTACATTTATATAATCTGTTTCAAAATGCGTTTCTATCCCAAGGTTCAGTGTTTTAAAACTCTTATTGGATGTTCCCTATTGTCACATGAAAAATATGCACTCATTTTTGAACACCTATATGTGTACATACGATAAGAGTTTAAAAAGAAAAGGTTCTTGAAAATGTTGAAGGTCACAACGAAGAATTGACTCAGTTCCTGAGCATTTGTTCAGGATGGTCATTCTATTTTTAGAAAACATACATTAATCTTAATAATTACAAGAACATCAATATAAAAAAGTAACAAAAACTACAGAAGATAACCATCAATGAAAAGTTACCCAGGCAGGGGCACAGAAAAAGTGATTTTGTGCAGAATATAGTGAAGTATATAAAATGTGTTTAAACAGTTACAACATTATTGTGCTATAATAACAGTGAAAAAGTAGAAATTAATTTAAAAATTTGAAGAAAAGGCAGATGGTGTAGTGGTTTCCCACCCTATACCTATTAAGTCGCGGATTGAAAAGATGAAGTTTATGCCCTGTCTAGAGATGACCTCTTAGATCTGGATTTTAATCTCAGGGTCGATCCTATTCTCCTGGTTGTGGCTGTCGGCTGAAAATGGGTTGTGATGACATAAGTGTGAGGCCAGGAGATGGGAGGCAGGTTTTGGTGCACTTAAAAATACTGCAATTTCACTTTTAGTAACACCATCTAGTTACTATGTCTCCTGAAGATTCTGTTTGTCACGATCACTTTGTATTCTTGTTCCTTACAGCACTATTGCTCACTACTCTGCGCATGTGTATTTTTTATTATTTACTTCCCATTTACTTCCCCGTTCCTTTGTTCACACTTCTCTGTTGCTCGTATGTTCTAACAATTTATTTTCTACCTGGCAATTTACTGACAATTTACTTTATTCCTCAACACAATATTCAGTATGCCATTAACATCTGTTCCCTGACTGAGGTTTTTCCAGGTTTTACACATTCCTCATAACTGGCAAATGCCAGGGAGGTACCTTAAGCTTAGGTCTGGAATACTTCCTTCTCAAATTTTCTTTTCGAGCTATAATTTCATTTCATTTGATGTATCATCAGTGTCCACTGCCTGTGGCACTTTATGCAGAAAGAATGGGTGTTAAGCACTACAAAATAATATGGTAGTGAGTTTAGATGATGATGGAGACAACAGTCTTGCAAGCATGCTTCAATAAGATTTTACTTTTTTTTCTACTATGCACATAGTAGTTAGAGAAGGTATTGAAATTCACTCAGAAATTTGATACTGAGGTTTCACTTGAAATACATATTTTGAGACCCATTGAAGCCCAAAAAAAAGCATTTTTAGATAAAGGTCTGTGTGTGCATGTGCATGTGTGTGTGCGTGAGAGAGAGAGAGGGAGGGGGGAGGGAAGGGGGAGGGAGGGGGGAGAGAAGCATAACTCGAAAACAAAAAGTCTGATAAATACCAAACTTCATATTTAGATTCGTACCTTCCAAAGATGCGATACAAAGATTTTGAAGAAAATCCCCCCTAACCTATTCTTTATATGGAACATTTTTTGAAATTTTTCATTTCCAAAAAAAAGGGCTCAAACAATTTTGATTAAAATACCATATATTAAAGATATTTGCATGATAAATAAAATGTATATCTTGAATGTTCTGGGAATAGCCTGTGAAGTCCACTTCGTTCTGAAAGAATTTTGCATAATCTTGTATAACTGCTAAATGTTAAGCGATAGACAAAAACACACTGCACAAAATATGGATCTCTTTAAAACACACAATTTATTTCAAATAAATTTTTTGTGGCATCAGCCATTTCCGAGATATCCATTATTAATGGTTTGAATTGTTCAATACTTAGCCATTCTTTTAAAGTCCTGTCATTTTCATCTATTTCTGACGATGCCATGGAAAGAACATGGAATTTTAAGGTCAGCATATAGTGTCCAGTTCTAAAACATTTGACTATCGCTATTCCCTTTGGTTATTTTGAAATTTTCTGGAAAGGTTTATCTTGATTAAAATGAAGTAGATCGGAAAAATAAACTTTCACATGAATAGTTTGTATACCCACTAATAAGCGATAGAAGGTAGAGAAAGTCATGTAAATGTAACTCATCAGAGTTTTGATAAAGAAGTGAAGTGATTAAAAATTAATTTTGAACATTTAATAAGTTTGTTTTCCCAAAAAAGAATTCAAACCTAATATTAGCATTCTGCCAGAAGTTACAAGGTTATAAATATTGTTTTAAATTTTACTGAATCAGGCAGCACAGGGAATAATTAGCTCTGTGCTAATGTGAGTCTGTTAATGTTTCAGGCCATTTCTGATTATAAGGGTAGGGGAGTGATTGTAGTTAAATAGAGATTCCCCTATCCAGAGATCCTGGAAGTTTTGAAGACATAGTGTTTCTTTTTAAAAACTTGATTGAATGTTTGAATTTGAATAGTACATCTCACTCTCATTTCCAAGTTAAAAAAAGAATTGCTGAAATAGTTTTCTGGATTTGAGGTTTTTGTACCTTAACCAATAATGGAATACATTTATCATCAGTTTAAAATGTTAGGCACTATCCATGTTCGCTATTAAAACAGTGCAAATTTGTATCCAAGATAAACATTAATTCAATTTTTCATTATATAGAATATTAAAGTCGGAGTTGAAATGCTTAACATCAGTCATATGTTTTACAACTTGATCGGTTTCGAGAGCTAGTTGCATGTAAGTGATGTGAAGTGTTTCAACTCCGACTCAAATTTTCTATATAATTTCAAATTCACGTCACTGTTACTAGCTTATCCATATTTTATACTAACTCAATTTTTCACTTTCTTTTTCAGCTAGCCATGAAAATAAAATCAGTAGTTGCAAGACTTAAATAATGTTAATTCAAAATTTACTATTGTAAATAGCTTATTAATGTGCTTGTTTGTAACAAGATCCATAAGTAAGAATAGTGATTTAATCTTAACTTCAGTTTCAGTAATAGCTTTTCCAATTTCTTATTGACCAAATGTCCCTTTTAAGAGTAAAAAGAATTAATTAGAATGCTGCTACCTTTTCGTAGTTTTCAAGACCTGGAATTATCCGTGATTGCATTAGTATTGTATATCTGATGGTGTGTAAGTTGCAGGAATTGAGAGACTGAGCAAATTATTGCTTTGTAATTGTTCTTAATGAGCAAAACAAAGGCTTTATTATGTGATTTACTTAAACATTATCATAAAGTGAGTGTCAGTTTTATGCAGTAAGGTTCAAAAGATTGAAAATTGTCATGTTTTATAATTTATTCTTACAGGTCATGGAGACTATAATGGACGGAATATGCCAACATTAGTAAGAGATTTGAGTTTTGTGGGTTCTGTAGCTTGTGGAAGTGCACATACAATTGCTTTGTCAGCTGATGGCAAGACTGTTTGGTCCTTTGGTTCTGCAGATAATGGAAAACTTGGACATGGAGACACCCAGAAAACATCTCGTCCAAAAGTAATAGAGGCACTGCAAGGCTTGTACATAAGAAAAGTTGCTGCAGGAAGCCAGTTTTCTCTGGCTCTTACTACTAATGGCCAAGTATGTTTTCAGCATTTATACTTTTGTGTTATGGTATCATATTATTAAAACAGTACTAAAGTTTAGATGATTGTAGCAGTGTTAAATATCAGGTGAGTAGCACTAACTGTTTAATGAAAATTTCATGTATTATGCAACTTACCTACCAAGTATGTACATGTTTGTTAATTTATTATAAATGTACAGTTTATTTTCATTTAACCGAATATTATGCCATTATAGTGTAACAGAAGATGGAAAACAGTGATGTGTTTATCATTAAGCAATGATGAGTTGATACTAGTGCATTAACATCATCAAACTTTTAAACTTACTTGAACATGTTTCAGAGACTTCGTCTACATCTCATCAATTATCTGACTGACTAGATCTATCTGTTGTTGTTTGTTGGTTATATTTGGTAATATGTGGTTGAGAGATGAATTTCCATAGAGAATTCAGGTGTGTCAAACCAACATTTAAAGTGTGTGTCCTATTTTTTTATGATCGTAATTTTCTCTATATGTCAGTTCGGATGGAGATCTGCCTGGATTTATTTAGTTTAATACTTGGCACAATTTCATGGTTGGCAGACCAGAAGTGATGCATTACTACAAATAATCTATGGAAGTTCATCTCTCAACCACTGGATGTCACCACATACAACCAGTATACAACAACAGACAGGAGATCTAGCCAGCTGGATAATTGCTGATAATGGAGGCGAACTGTCTCTGATATATGTTCAAGTAAGTAAACTTGGTGATGTTAATGTTATTATTAATGACTCACCATTGCTTAATAAAGCTTAAGTTTTCAAGCAGGTATAATGTAGATATTGGTACAGTTTTGCTTCACTGTTATAGCTTCACATGTTCTTTGTTATGACTGTAATTTGTCTAAAGAAAGGATAGGCATTTGTAAACAATTGTGCATGAGAATTCTAGAATGTTTCGGCCTTATGTGGCTGATTGTTACTATTGCATTTGTGGTATACAAGAGAGGGGGAGGGGGGAGAGGGAGAGAGAGCTCTCATGTGTGGGTGCGTGCAATTTTTCTTTCTTAAAATGTTGTTGTTTTCAAATGGCTGGGGCTTGATTTTACAGCATCAATTCTCATGCTTCCCAATAAAGTCCTGCATGGGGGGGGGCAGAGTTGCTCACATCGTAGCACACCTCAAACTACATTTGGATGGTAGTAAATGAGCAACAGATATGACATTGTGCTTCCCAAAGGAAAAAAATCCGGAGGTGAAAAGGTCCCTCATTGGATCTTTCGGCAAGGTTCATTTTGGGATGGAATAACTTCTTAAAATGTTAATCTGGACTACATAAAACAGATAAACAAGGTTTCATGAATTTCTGTTAGTACTAAAATAAATTGATTAACCAAAGATACCACATGTCTAACAAACTGACTTTGTTTTACAGCTGTACACATGGGGTTTTGGAGCATGTTTAGGTATTACTGCAGCAGAAACAACTTCTTTATTGCCACAGCTGGTAGAGGATTTAGCTGCAGTTAGGATAATAGATGTTGCTATAGGAGATTCCCATGTCCTAGCCCTTACACATGACAGTGAGGTGTTTGCTTGGGGCAATAACTCCATGGGACAGTGTGGTCAGGGACATTCAACCAGCCCTATCACACGTCCCAGAAGAGTTCTTGGTCTAGAAGGAGTTCCTATAAATCAGATTTCTGCTGGAACCTCACATAGTGTATTTTGGACAGCTTTGCCCTCTGACAGGTTAGCTTTTTGGAAATTCCATTGGCTCTGATTTTTTATAGAAGAGAAGAATCTAGTGTGTATTAAATATGTACAATTTTTATTTTTAGGCAAGTTGTTACTTGGCATCGACCATTCTGTGTGGATCTTCAGGAGGGAACATTTTGTCTGCTTCGTTCATTTCTTGAAAAATATTGTAGTGGCTTTGACACAGATACATGTCCAATGCCATTTCCTGCTGCTGAGTAAGTATATCATTGTAAATGCAGTTCTGGTTCTTATATCATAAGTCTGGAAGTATAGTTAAAGAAATAGCTCTTTTGCTTTTGCCTCAATGGGGGCAGCAGGTATTGAGCTTCAAAGATGTGAACAAAAGCACTAATTAAGCACAATGTGCAGATTATGTTAATGGTCTGCCATATAATAATATCGCTGTATAGATTTTACAATTAGTTTTTACTCTATTATGATATTGAAACTATGGATGTATGATTTTCCTTCTTAACAAACCAAGTATTGGCTTTTCTCTAAGAAATAAGGGGACAATACCTACATAGTCCAAATGATTTGATGATATAGGGACTATGTCAAAAGTTTTAGCTGCTTGTAAACCATCATTCTCACAACAGTGGGCTGCTTTTACATTCATTTGTGAATCCTGAAGCATGCAGATGCTATGCTACCTCTCACTAGCTTTCCCAGTAGAATGTGACAGTGCACTCTAAATATCAAGTCAGAATGAGTACATTATAGTTTTATTGTGCTGCTATTGCCAAGCTGCTAGTGCTGTCACTATAAAAAATAACTAAGTTCAGAAGAATACCATTCTTCTTTAGCTTTTAGTGACTCTGCCCCTTTAGGACTTTAGTTAGAAATTGGTCTATGAGCTTTTAAAAATTTCAGAGATGTTGAAATTATGCTCTTTGTGCTTACCCTGCAATTACAGTGTCTGAAAAAAATGCTGAAATTTTGAAGAAAATTGTAGAAGAAAATCCTCATGTAACATTTGTGTTTTTGACTGGACTCTGAATATTGTATCAACTGTCAATTGCAGTGTGCTTAAAAAGTAGAGCAGATGGGTGCTGTTTTATGCTTAATAGTTTATGAACCCAAACTGAATAGGTACCCTCTCTATGGTGCTTTCATGGAGAGCAACCATCAACAAAAATATGTAGGAGTTAGAGCTCTGGAAAGAAAGTGATGACAGATTTCTTCTCCATGATGGGGCCCATAGCATTTGAAAAGCTGGAGATATAAAGATACATCACCAATTAATACTGAATGGTTACATAAAAGAATGCCTTCCCAATGTAGTTCTCTAATGGAGGTCACAACAACCAAAGTTAAGAGAGATGGACATCTTTTGCTATACAGCAGTGACATAAAGCTGTAATAACATTACACTTCTTGAAAAAGTGAAACCATTGCTACCTCATCCACCGTATTCCCTGGTTCCATGAGACCTTTTTCCCTTCCCTGAAAATCAAAGGAAAAAAATCATTGGGTAGCAGTCTTATCAAGAGGCCATCACCATAAAATTTTCAAAGAAGCTTATATTTTATGGAATGGTAAAAACATGTGGTAGTGTAGAGCATTTTGGAAAGTTGTAATAGTTCTTTTGTATATAAACTTCTTTTTTCTGACAAACTGCCAAAAGGTTTTACAATAAGCATCCTATAATTAAAACCATGTATTGCAGTCGATTAACATATAAATAAATGTTGTATTCAGTCTGGTGAAATGGGTACTTGCTTGTTTGTCATAATAATGTAATCACTTCTACTATCTAGAGCATGTTGCCTGGACTGCAACTCAACTAAAGAGACAGCATATATACCAATTGCTGTGGTCAATTTCCTGTTAGCTATTCCAGAATCTGTTAATCACTACACTACTTCAGTCTCCTCCGCCAAATCAAAGACCCTATATGTATTGGCAGTAGCAGTGGCCTTGATATGCTATAACTGCTTTGTTAGACAGCTCTGTCTTCAGAGCTGATTGTCCTGAGAAGCTCTATGATAAGAGCCAGGGTGACAGCAACTTTCTTTGTGATCAGCCTAATGTCCACAATGTTTGGCTGCTCCCTTCAGGTTTCTCTGATGTGATTTGTAGCATATTGTGTTCACCAGAATTGTCTCCCAGACAGGAAAATATTACCCATAGCTATGAAGTCTTCCTCATTCCAAGTATGGTAATTTTCAATGGCCTCTGACTGTTATCACCACCTCCATTATCCCTATAGGAATCACCTCTGCTAGGAACATTCTTAGACAGCTCCTTAGTAGCATGGTTCCACCTGATGCAGAGAGAGTGTGTGCTTGCATGCAGCATATGCATGTTTCCCCTCCATGGCATGTTGACTGACCTGGCAATGGTCAGTTGTGTATCCCTTGGCAACTGCTTCCTTCAGCTTGTCAATGCTTTTGCTGACCTCACATATGTTGGCCTTCACAGTGCGAGCTGAGACGTCTGATATTCAGTCATCACATCCTGTAGTTTTGAACTTATTTCATTCTGTGTAAAATTCTCATGTCAATCAGAAATTTAATTCAAATTTCTTTTCCTTCAGTTCTGATGTACCTAAATTTTTATTTTTGCCAACACCTCTTACAGTATCTCTTCTGTAATGACATCCTATCATATACCTGACACTAATGTAGCTAAATTGCAGTTTCTGATTCAATAAACATTCTTTCTATTTCAGCAAATTTCTTTTCATCTGCTATTTTCTGTCTTCAACTGACTTATTCTATTCTGCCATGCATTTGAATCTCACAGTAAGTGATTGGTCCCCATCTTAACAGGTGTGAGTGTTTGGAAAGTGCTTGGCCTGAGAAAGAAAACACAAGATTTTTAATGACTGCCTCTGTTTTCTGGTGGTTAGCATGCTAGCTTCCAAATCTGGAGATCCCAGATTTGGTTCTCGTCTGGAGGGTGGGAAGTTTTAATTAGCTAGGATTATTCCCCATTCTCCTTAGAGTAAGTATGAGTGAGATTGTAAATGTGTGTGTGAATTTAATGTTTATAAAAAAAAAACTAAAGTAAAAGCCCAATAATTAACACAATAAACAAGTGAACATCTTTGCCAATGGGCAATTTTTCTAAAAGGCTTTATGACCTTAGATGTTAAAGGCAGTATACAAATGGAATAAATGAAAAAAGAAAAAAGAAGACTTGTGCTTCTTTTTACTTTTCATCAAGTCACCTTTTGACTCTATACATTGGCATCAACAGCATTCTAACTTCTTTATGTTTTCAGTACAAAATGATTTGTTAACTCTGCAAAATAAGAGTTTGTGTGACTTATGATCTTTGCATCAGAGATTTGTCCAGTGAGCCATTTCTTCAAATTTGGAGAAAGGAAACAGTCATTGGGAACCAAATCTGGTGAATATAGTATATGTGGCAGCAGTTCAAAGTGAAGTAATGCAACTTTGTGATTGCAATTGAAGAAGTGTATACTGGTGTATTCATTGCCTTTGTGGAAAAGGCCAAGAACTATCTTCTTTAATAAGTGTGGACTTTGGCCTTCATAAAATCCTTCAACTGCTCTAGCAAAGCTGCAGTACCCTCTTGATGGTTTTGTCCTTTTCCAGGTAATCTATCAAAACTTCATGTCATGCATCCCAGAAAACAGTGGCCTGTTTCGTGTTGAACGTCTTCTTTGGAGTAGCTTCACCCTCTTGCGCTTATTGTTTGGAGTGGCGGGTGGTGGTTGGTGGTGAACCCACATTTTGTCAAGAGTGAATAATGCTGCAAAAAGTTTTTATTTGTTTCTGAACAAATCCAAGTTCTCCTGTGAGATGTTCATTTGAATGCACTTCTGATCAGCAGTTAACAAATGTGGCTACCATCACCCTGCAAGTACTGCAAATGATCATACAGTGGTCATAAAAAATGTTCCAGTCATGATCTGATGAAATCATGGCAATTTTAGCAAGCTCACACACTTGATTTGTTTGTCATTTAACATACATTGTGGATTTTTGCAATGTTTTTCTCAGTTGTAGCAGTAATTGGACTTCCTGGACTTTTGTCATAAAAATGGAAGAACAGTGCGTTTAAACTTCACAGCCTATTTCTTCACAAATGAAGAAAATTATGGTGAACGATTTTCCAAAGTGGAATCCAATTTGTTTTTGACTTCAGTTGGTGCTAATCACATCACAACATTGGATTTTATAAATTTTTGGAAGAAACCTCAATTTATTTATTCTGCAGTGCTATAACAATCCAACAAATGAATGCACATGTGAAATAGCACTTTGTGCCATCTAAAGGATTGTACTTGAGAACTATCCTTGATACTGCTAGCACCAACTCTGTAGCAGACAATTTTTCAAACCACCTCGTATACTGCTGCTAGCTGATTTGGTTAGCTCATTTATATAGCACCAACTGGTCTGTAGCTCATCTGCTGACCAACTATACACTTACACACCAGTGTCCCTTTAAATAAATGGTTCCATCAATTTTTGAGATTTTAGAAAATCTTGATGTGGTGCTTTCAAGACCAACATCCATCTACCTTCTGCCCACCAAACAAAAGACCATGTGAAAGTTGACACATCTGCAGTTAGCTTACTGTGAAATTGGGATGAACAGTAGGTGCACTGCATATACAGCAGACTTTTTGTCAACTATAAAGTTGATCAAATAATTTAAGTGCTCTCAAATTAAACAGAAAACATTCAGTACAGATTGAACAAGATTATCATGGCCAAATCAGCACCATGTGATTGCTGTTTAAGTGAAACATGTAGGAATGAAAATGTTACCGCCACCAACAGCACACAGATTTTAAGTGCTTGAATAGAGAAAGAACAATATTTCAAACTAATGTGCACTGTAGATAACATAGAGATTAAAGCTCTGCATAATTATTATAAATACTATTTATGAAATATTGTAAAATATATATTCATTTACTTCTGTACTTAATGAGAAGTTGGAGCAGTTTTAATAGTTTTAATTTTAAACATGCTGTCAGTGATGGTTTGTGAACTTATGAATTGGGACTGCTGCAGTGGAGTTGGTTATATCAAAATTTTGCTTTAAAAATGACAATTGTTAAGTGCAGCACAAAGATAAACTCAATATATGTGCAGTCACTTCATTTAGTCATCTACATGAAATTTGTTAACACCTAACAGTGAGCATGGTTACCTCTTTCTTTGGTCTCACCTACATGCAATAAAAATTAAAAGGAAGGGAACAATTAGTCAATGCTTCAAAATATATGTTAAAAATGCTTAGGATCTATATTTGAATGAAAGTCGTGTATAGTTCTTTTTTTAAATGAGAGTTTCGTACTAAAATTTTGTTTCATGTAGTAGTAACAATAAATGAACAGTACCTGTGAAAATTATTTCTTGTAAATGTAATCCATTCTACTAATCTGAAGTTTGGCAACACTCATACTTGCACCGAGTTGCTGTAAGCTGTTGCACCAAAGAAACGGTGAATACAGTGAGAAATTTCCTAAATCTCATAATACTGAGAGATCTAAAGAACTATGAATCACCTGCACAGTGTTTTTCCACTAGGTGTGTGGACACTTGTTTCTTGTCGCTGCTGCAATCATGGTCATGCTACTGATGCTAGCTTTGCTCTGTTCTGCAGTATTAAATTTACCGTGATACAGTGTAGTGCAGTTGTTACAAGTTATTTATTATTGTGTGCTGTATTTGGTCACAATTATGGCTCAGTATGTATATATGTATGAATCATGTGTGTTAATGCAGTAGCTCGTCAAGTGCAAATAAGATTTGCAGAACAATTCCTGGGTGTAAAGGTTCCAGGCCATACAACAATCCATAATCTGTATGTAAATTTCAATCCACCTAACAGAAGCGTAGGATTTTTACCGAAGAAACATTAGACGACAGTCATCGTTTGGAGACTTGCCCCCAGAAATTGCTTAGGCAGCTTTCACAACAGGCGGGCAATTTGTATGCCTCTGTGCAAAGAGCTACTAAATTATTGAATTCAAAACCATATGAAATAAATGTGGCACATACTCTTCAACCAGGTGATCCTGTAGGTGGGTGCACATTTTGTGATGGGAGTCTCAGTAGTGTATACAATGGCGAGCTAGACCCATATTTAATATATTTCTCGTATGAGGCCTGGTTCCACTTTCATTGATATGTATACATAAAATAATCATTTTTGGAGCCTTGACAAACCTAGTATTATTCATGATGCACCCTTCCATGATGAAAAAATTGGTGTATAGCACACCATGAGTGGAGAACGAATTATAGGGCCCATTTTTTTTTCTAGTCAACAGTTGACAGCTCCACATACGTGAATACAATTTTGCTTCCGGTTTTTAGAGAATTAACAGACAGGGAGCATGCCTCTGCCTCAGCCCATACAGCCAATATTTCAATGAGTACAATTGAAGATGTATTTGAGTAGGACAGAATTATTAGTGGAGATTTGTAGCCCCCTCGGTCCCCCGACCTAATCCCCTGTGACTTCACCCTGGAAGAATTAAAATAACATGTCTGTCAGGAAATTGCCAACATTTCACAACATGAATTATGATGAGTGATGGATAGTTTCTTAAAGAGGTGACAAAAATGTATTGACAATCACAGTGCTCAGTTTCAGCACTTCCTTTCATAACATTGGTAAGGAAAGCCTTTAAACATAGTTAAGGAAATAGTTGCATGGTTGCATCAGCATCAGTCACTCTATAATAGCTGCAGATGGATATGTGTGCCACCATCGCGAACTGGAAATACACTCTGCAGCCAGTTCATAGTTATGGGATCTTCCTGTAGTTTTTTGCCCTAGGTATGCTACATTAAAAGGACTCTGTTAGTGCAGTCATCTTCAGTAAATAGTAGACATTCTAGCTTGAAATATAATATTATGTCAGGATTTGACTACTATAAATTGGTTATTTTCTGCAATGCTATAAAATATCAAACTCTGAACAGATACCTGCCATTTAGTTTTAAGAAAGTAAAGAATCCATTATCTGTAGCATTACAATCATTAAGGATGGAGCTGACGGGTGGAGCAAGGGGGTGAGAAAGACTTTTGTTTCCTGTCTGATCTGCAAAGTTTTGCAGCCACTTATGCTATTTCAAACTACTTTTTCTACCCCTACTCCTCAACTCCCTTTTGCCCTCTCACTGTCACAAAAGTGCGTACAAGGATCTGCCTGCTGCTGCAGCGCTGAGATTCCAAAGACAGTGAAATATTGCTCAGTTAACGAGTTTACACAGTTGCCCAGAAACAGGAAGCTTCCTGTAACTCATAACTCCTGTAACTTGTAACTCATATAGTCCAGGTCATCCAAGAAGAAAGTGAAATATGTCAAAACTCCAAACAATCCTCTAAGAAATATATATATATAAAAAATTGTCTGTTAAAATGGGAGTGCTGCAGCTCTTATGGATGAACCACCCCCTGTATGTTGTTATAATGATTCCATAAGTTTGTTGACTGACCCTTAATAAGTATACCACCCCAAGAGTAATGTGATAGAAATATAGCTTTATTTTTACAGTGGTTCTTTTAACAGCTTAAAAGTTAAAGTAGAATCTACAGAGGTTTAGCGTGTTGATGCGCTTACCACAGAGATTTCCTCTCCTCCCCAAACACATCTATCAAATATTTGTAGATGGATGCTTTCAAGCTTACAGTCCCTCTTGTCTTCTTTTCGCAGCTCCAAACTTGTGCTTAATTTATTTGTTGCTTTGCAGGGAGCATCATCAGTTTGTGCTTCATTGTCTTAAGCTTCTATGTGCCCACCTGTCCTTAGCACTAACAGGCGGACTGGCTACATCTGTCTTAGGCAACCAGGCTAGACCATTGCGCCATCTGCTTTTCAGGTAACATTTTAATCTATTATTTTGGAGTAATGGAGGTTCTTCTATGTTTTGTAAATGTGTATTTACCTTTTAGAAAGTGAAAGAAATGATATAAAGAATACAAATTTTGCTATAGTGAAACATAAGTTTATTTACTCAGAGAAAGGAAATGTTTAATTAAAATAGAGTACTTTAGATTTTCAGATTATTTCTATTTCATGTGAAACTGCAAAACTGTATAGTAGCATATTACGCATTTCTTAATCTTTACCCACTTGCAACAGTAAAAGATTCACTATTCAGAGTATTAGACAAATGTTTTTAGCCTGGAAAACATATAAGATATAAATGTAAAAATGTTTGTACAATTAGAGTATAAGCATTGGAATGCCTTAGCTGTTAAGCACATGTTATAATATAGGACACATTTTAGCTATTCTCATTTTACAATGAAAATCTTAACAAGCCTAATTTTCATAGGCTTGTAGATATTCCAACTCCTACAAGTGTGAAGACTGTTGTAAGTGAAACCCTGGCTATTGGAGCACCAATGCTGCTCCCTCCACTGAGAGAAAGAATGGAATTGCTACATTCTCTTTTGCCCCAAGGACCAGATCTCTCTAATGGACAGGTAATTCTTTTTATTCAGTAAACATAAATAGGCATAAATTCATTGCATGAGCATTGATCAGGTACAGGGTAGTTAACAGGGAAGAAAAGAAGCTAATGGAATTTTGTGAATAAATTTATTAATATGTAATGGGTCAATAAGTGAGGAGGACAAGGAGGGGAAATTTATGTCTATAAATGCAAATGGCCAAAGTGTAATAGATCTTATGCTATGTAGTTGAGAGATGGGAGATGAAATTATAGAATTTAAAATAAAAAAATGAGATAGTAAACAGCTGTCATTTTTCAATAATCTTAGAGGTAAAGAGAGGGGAATTAAAGGGTAAAGAAGATAAGCACATATAAATGGAAGGAGGAAATGAAAGAAAGCTTTATAAAAGAGTTAAACTCAAAGGTAGGGCAGATTATAGAATGTGGTAAGGGTAGCTGCAAACGAGGAAGGCATTGACAAAGCATTAGACTAATGAAATTATTAATAAAAAGAGCAGGGACGAGGATGAGAATAATGCAAGGAAAATCACAAGCGTATAAAGGGTGGTTTGATGAATGTAGCAGAGCAAAAATGGAGGTATTTAAAGAGCTCATGAGGTGAGGAGGCTTGGAAAGGGAGACAGATAGACAAGCTCTGATGATCTACAAGTGGGGATATAAATGTCTGCTAGAAAAAAAGAGTAGCAAGAAAGCATAGAAAGGAAATTAAAAGGAGCAATAGAAGGAAAGGATAATAAAAAAATATGGGAAATAGTGAGAAGGGTCAGCAAGGGAGAAGAAGAAAACAGTAATATTACACCAAGGGAATGAATGGGTCGATTATTTCAGAAGGCTGATTGGGGAAGAGAAGGGGATAAACGTAGAGATAAAAAACCTGGGACAAGGTGTAATAACAAATGAAAAATTAATGGTAAAATAACAACAGTGGAAGTGTATCAGCAACTGAGAAATTTAAAGAAGGATAAGGCAGTAGGAATAGGCGGAATCCCAGAGGAATTTTGGAAAGGATATGCGTAAACACGAAATGGCCTGAGAATTATGACAGAACTAATAAACAAAATAAAGGAAGGGAATGAGATCCCAGAATGCTTGAAAATAAGCATGCTGGTCCCAATCTATATAGGAAAAGGGGAAATAAAAAAATCAGAAAACTATAGAGGAATAAGCCTATTATCTATTTTGGGGAAAGTATAATACAGGAATTCTGGTGGATAGACTAAGGGAGTGGGCAGAAGCAGAGAATAAGCTATCTGAATTTCAAGTGGGATTCAGGAAAGGAAGGCAAACATCTGACAACCTATTTAAAATAAGAACTATAATAGATAAGTATGTGAGTAAGAAAAGAGGCAGGGTCTATATGTTCTTTGCAGACCTTGAGAAAGCATTTGACACAACAAATAGAGAAGCTTTAGAGCACAAATTATGGGAAAAAGGGGTAAGCAAAAATTTTATAAAAGAAGTTAGGAAAATATACAAATATATCTTGTATAAGATAAGGGAAAGATGGTAGAACTGAGATGGTTCAACAAAAAATAGAATTAAGACAGGGGTGCAAACTGAGCCTCATACTGTTTAATTTGTTTATAGGTGATATTCTAAAAAGAGTAGAACACTGTTCACCAGTAATGAATAAATGGATACCAGGCTTACTATATGCAGATGACTTGATGGTTGGAGCAATAAATGGAATACAAGAATTTTATGAGGAATAGGAAATTAAAATAAACACAAATAAATCAAAAGTGGTGGTATTTAAGAGGGGAAATAAACTAAAAAATGAGGAAAGATGGAGCCTAGGGGATTACAAATTGAAGGCCATTAAGGAGTTTGAGTATTTGAGGGTAAGAATGAGTTATAGTGGGGAATGGGGGGGCACAAGCAGGAAATTATCGATCAAAAGAATCGATCAGGTGTACAAAGGGTTTTGTAAAGAGATATTAGGATTACCAAGAGCTACACCAGGGAAGGTTGCCTTATTGGAATTAGGAAGAACAAAAGGGCATGGAATAATAATGAAGAGAATTTTAAAATTCTGGTATAGGAACATGATTAAGGAAGAGAGGGAGATAACTAAAGGTATGCATGAACCAGCAGAAGAGAATCTTAAGCAAAAATAATTGGTGGTCAGGGATGGGAAAGATCATGGAGGAAATAGGAATGGGAGATATTTGGATGCTAGGGGAAAGAAATGTAAATGGATTCTGGAGAGAAGTAAGAAGTAGAATGGAAGACTTAGAAACACAAGAGATATGGGGTAGCTTAGAGGATAAAAATGTTTCTAAATTTCTATAAAATAATAAAAACAGATTGGGGAAGAGAAAGATATGTTGACCAATGTAATAGGCAGAAAAGAGGAGGGTCTAACATGGATGAGAACAGGATCAATATACCTAAGAGGGCAGGACCCAAAAAGAAGTTATTTTAGAATAGAAAAAGGTCTGTGTGCCCACCTGCTTGTGCGTATTTCAGAAACAAAATTCCGGAAGAATATGCCAAACTTCATATGTTAAGTCCAACATTTTTCAAGGATGCAACATGAAGATTTTCAGAAATCTCCCTCTCCAAATTACCCTAATATACAGAATAATTTTCATTATTATTTGTTTTCTGAAGGACAACTGTAATAATTTTGATTCAAATATCAGACATTTCAGATATTGACATGAGAAATAGAAGTATATTTTAAATAGCTAGTGAAATTCTCTTCATTCTTACTGAATTTTAGAGAATGTTATGCAACTGGAAAACTGTAAGAGTCAGACAAATTTATTGCAGATAAATTGCTGAACTTGGCAAAATATGCAATTCTCTTTTTGTTGATAGCTTTGGCTATATATGAGATATTTCCCATTGTTGGTTAATTTTCCAGTATTTCAAACTGTATTCTTGAAAAGTTATATTCTTTCTCTTGTATCTCATGAGCTCAAAAGCAAAGAGTGTGTAACATCAAGATCAGCATCCATGAGCTGCTTTTTAAACATTTGACTGTTGCCTAGTGTTATATGTGACTGCAACAATCTGTGTATTAAAACAATTACTAGAAAACAAAACTTTTTGCAAATAAGTACAAAATGAATATGGAAATAAATTATAGTGAGTAGAAAAAGCACTAAAAACAGAAGCATTATTAACTGTAAAGTTGTTTTCGTTTTAATTTTTTAAAACCTGAATGAGTCGATGTTTATACTTACTAACACCATGCTGAGGATGGAGAGGAATGTCTCCGAAAATGTTCCAAGATTTTACAACTTGATGGAAGTGAAGTTTTTAAATGTGAATGTCGACTCATTCAGGGGAAAATAAAATAAAAAGAGAAAGCCATGTTATAACAGATCAGAATTTGTTTTCTTTTCTTTCTTTTTACCAAATGCTCATATATCATAATATAAGGTTAATTAGTGTGAATGAGATTGAAATTTTCTATTAAAATTAATTATATAGCCACTTTCTATAATGTTCATAAGAATTATTGTGGTCTGTTTGGTTCCAAGTGATATGATCCAAAATATTTTAAATTATTAAAATGGTATTAATTAAAAAATTGATTTCTTACTACTGTATTTAGGAGGCAGAGCTTTCCATACAATAGATGTAAAGACCTTTAAAAAGTGCTTGAAAGTTTAGCAAATCATGTTTTTTCCTCTCTTCAACTGAAAGTTGTTCTGTTTTGTACGAACAGAGTTTCTTAAAATGAAGCCAATTACTTTTTGCTGCAGGTAAATCCCTTAGATTAGATAAATTTAGGATTGTTTATTTACTAGAATTGTGACATTAATTTACATAGTTTTATCACACTTTAAGTGTAAATAGCCATAATTAATATAATTTGAAAGAAAAGGATAATAACGATGGTGGCGGTGGTGACGGCAGCAGTGGCGGTACAGTTTATTAGCAAAGCATGTACAGAAACGCATATGAAGTGCATAACATAATGAAAAAGATGTATTCAAGAATTCATCAGCTGAATAAAACATATGATTTATGGTATATTTTAAACAATTTACTATCAGTGACTTTGGTAGCCTGAGAGAGTTCATTGTATAAATTTATAACTTTATTGGAAAGTTATGCTCTGGTTAGACTGTGCTGTTGGAATTAGATATATATTTTATTTATTATGTTAATATCTTAAGTTTATGGTATTTTACTCAAAATCATTAGTCATTTTTGAGAAAATAAAAAAAAAAATGGAAATATTTCCATGTAAAGGGTAGTTTTGGGTTAGGGGATTTTCTTGAAAATCTTCATGTCGCATCCTTGGAAGATGCTGAACTTAAATACTAACTTTGGTATTTATCTGACTAGTTTTGAGTTCACAGACATACACATGTATACTTCTTTTTTGATAGGTTTATGGGACCTCAAAACATATGGAAATTGTTTTATCAGATTTTGGGTGGAATGCTAAACTTCTTTTATCTAACAGCTACATAGTAGAGTAAGTAAAAATGGTGGGCACAGAAAAAATAATTGTGTGTACTGCAGTTTGTTGTGAATCCAATCCTCAAGTGCAACAAATCACTTCTATGGTAGATGTAAAAATCAGCCACCTCTTCATTTACATGTAGCATAAAATGTTTAAAGATTTGTTTGTGGAAAGTTATAGACTACTGTTTTGATGTTTCCATGTAATAAATGGCATTATTCATAAATGCATAGAGCCTCATGACTATAACCTTTAAACTTCCCCTGTCCAATGACATGCAGTGTGTTTCACAGTTGTTTTCTTTTAAATGACAAGTTTAAGTAGGCATTTTATTTTTTGATCGAATCTTAAGTCGTGGATGCACTAAAACTTCACTTGCTTGAAATGAGAGGTAGTTTTGTTTCTGAAGATCTTTAAATCCAAATATGGAACCCTGTTTCTCTATTTCAAGTGTGAACTGGATATAACTGTCTTGTAGGTTTGAGGAGTTTTACAGCATCATTTGTGAGTTTTGTTAGTGCTATAGCAAAAACATCATCTACATATCTGACCCAGGTCATGAACAGCGACAGGAAGGCTTTGATATTTCTTGTTTCTAAACGGCTCATGAAAAGTTCAGCAAGGAATGCTGAGAGTGGGTTTCTCATAACAAGTCCAGAAGTTTGTTTATAAAATTTGCTGTTGAATTGAAAGAAGTTTTGTTGGATTCAAAGATTAGTGAGGGTGGAGTAGTCCTCTATTTTTTCCTATGGGATTTCAATGTCAAAGAGCTAATATTTTGGGAGCAATAATAATTTGGTAGTAGGAATGCTGGGGAAAAGGGATTTCACATTGAAAGATACCATAGAATCTTCTATGTTGGTGGTTGTGTTATGAAGATTCTCGACCAATTCAAAAGAGTTTTTTATGCTCCTGCTATCAATTTTTTGGAGAATTCTCTAGAATTATACTCTACAAAAATTTGACAGTAAATTTCTTCTTCTTCTTCTTTTCTTTTAAATAACCCTATTTATTTCCCTTCCAAAGAAGACAACTCCAGTATTTCTTAAATAATCTTTGCATGTTACTTAAAACGAAATGTTCTGGGACTGATTAATGATTTGATGTTTAATACTATTAATAAAAAAGAAATTTGGTTGAATTCAGAAGTAGCCTAACTTATACTAATCTTTTTAGATTGTATGAAAATTATTTTTTAGGACTTGAGTTGATGAATGTGAAACATTCTGGATATAAATTCCAAGTCCCAAAATTTTGACAGTTATTTGCTTTATGGAATATGTTATTGAATATTTTAAAAAATTATTCAGAAAATTAGCTGCCATTTTCAACGTCAAGGTCTTGAAATTAAAGTCAGAATCCAGTAACATTTTAGAATGTAGACGAAAAACTTTGTTAGAAGATAAATAGAATGGAGCAGTGCTCAGAAGCCTATCTTGCTCCCAATGAAACCTTCTAGTTGCATTCAGTTTAGTCAGTTGTCACAAGTTTTACTTTCCTATGTAGTTTCACTGGGTGATTTTGTGCTCAGTTTTCAACTTTGTGATTAAAACTGGCAACTAATTGTTTTGCTTACAGCTTTTTAAGAAAAATTGCTTCTGTAACTGAATTTTCAAGCCTCTCATGTTTGTATGTATAGGGTCTTTCAACAAGAGTGTCCTATCTTTGAACTTAAATAAAACACGTTCTATAAATGATAGAGGTTTATTTCTTTTTTTATTTTGGAACACAATTAATGTCATTACGTGTGAAAGAGAACATCAGTTAAGTGACCACAGCAACTTCGTTGGGTTGCGTGTATACGGTTGACCCAATTTTCAATGACAGAAGAAGGTAAATTAGGTCCAACTTCACGAATAACACGCGTGATGTTATTCATAAGATCATTTACTGTTTCTGGCTTGTTGACATAAACTCCAGATTTAACATAACCCCACAAGAAGTAATCCAACGACGTTAAATCACATGACCTCGGGGGCCAGTTAACATCACCACCACACGAAATGATGAAACCTCTGAACTTCTCCCTCAAAGGATTGATTGTTTCGAGAGCAGTATGACATGTGGCACCATCTTGCTCGAACCAGATGTTTCTGAGATCCATACCATCCAATTGAGGCCAAAATAGTCCCTTATAAGAGCCCGGTATCTTTCTCCATTGACAGAGCTTCTCCATCTTCATCTTGGAAAAAATATGGACAATGATTCCACCATACCAAAATCCACACCACACAGTAACCTTTTGGGGATGAAGTGGTCGTTCTTGAATCTGCATTGAATTGTGATTGCTCGAATAGCGCAATTTTGTTTGTTAACACAACCATCCATCCAAAAGTTGGCTTCGTCACTGAAGATGATTTTTCGACAAAAATGCAGGTCAACTTCCAATTGCTCCATAGCCCAGTCAGCGAATACATGGTGCAACCTATGGTCGTTCGGCTTTAGTTCTTGAGTTAATCCATTTTGTAAGCGTGAAACTTAGAGTCCAGATGCAGAATTTGCCAAGTTGTGGTCGGCAAAAGCCCCAATTCTTGCGCTTGACGAGCAATCGATTTGTTTCCGTTCTTGCGTACACTCACGAACGATGTCTTATGTTTTTGTTGGAGCGCTTACGTTGATTATGTACAGGCTTTCTTTGATCGCTGACAGAACCACTTCTTTTGATTTATCGATCAAATGCCGAATCGTTCTCTCGCAGGGACGATTATGCACACCGTAAACTTCACGCAATACACGGAAGGTTTGGCGAACAGATGATTCATTTTGATAATAAATTTTCACAATTTCTACGCGTTGCTGAATGCTGTAACGTGGCATGGCTATTTGCCAGTAACAACTCTAACTACATGAAAACAATGACTGCTGTAACTCAATAACAACGGCAGGTATCACATGTTAAAGATAGGACAAAAGACCCTTTAGTTGAGTGGGTGATTGTTAAAAAGAATCTGAGTCACCAAATTTATGTTTTTGAGTTAATTACACATTCTGATTCTATGAGGTTTGATACACTTTTTTACACAGTAAAGGAGATCTGCAGTCTCATCTGTAATGCAACCAAGATGTCTCAAGAAACTGTTCTCAATTTTAAAATTCTGGCCAGATTTCTATAAAAAAATCAAAAGCTTACTTGAGACCAGAAATGATCCTCATATAGAAAAAATAACTTTTCTGCATATCCAAATTCCATTCCTTTTGAGTGTTGCAGCGAGTTCAAAGTTATTGTAAAAGCATCAGAAGCAATCAACAACCAGATTCCTATCACACTTTTGTACTTTATCCGTACATCAGCAGGATGCTTCCAGTAAAACTAGTCGACTCATCTGGGAAAATACCAATTAAGAAAGCCAAACTGGATGACAGATCTACTGCTATATTCCCCAAGATTACTCTCTCTCTCTGGCTTTTATGATGAATTTGCAATGAACTGCAGTGTCTGGTGGAAGTGCATATGATTCTGATGACTAATGACATGATGTAACTAGAAGACTTGTCTGCGAGTCTACCGTTATTAGTAGTAGTATCATTTGACATAATTAGCTGATTTTCTTATTAAACCTTGTCAAATACACTAAAGACAAAATATCTGCCAGATTTCTTATCTTTTGAAGTAGTAAAGTACAGTGTGTGAAAATATGTTGCCTTATGATAATTACAGTACATATTTTGTCCTAAAAATAAACTACAAGGATTAAAACATGAAAAGAATTAAATCAGTTACTGATTGATTGTTAAAAGGTACCCAATTCAGCAAACTTAACACTTTTCCTCCTTAAAGGACGACTATTAAAAATTCACATGTCTATTTTATTTAATATTTTACAAGATCTTGGGCTGTGCTTAATAATGGTGAAAACTGGAACAATGTACAAATTACCATTCAGTATTGCAGGGTATTTTCCATAAGGGCAGTGCACTGTGGTGGCATCATACAGCTAGCCAGCATTCTTGGAGGAAGTATCTCCCGCTAGAGCAGCTGATCAGTCATAGTGTTATGTTTCAATGGAAATGTGTACACACTATAGTGCCTTGAATATCTAATGCTTTAAAATTGCACTTCTTTGAGCTTGTCTTATCATTTACACATTTGATTATTCTTTTTTTTTTTCATTGTTTTCCCACAAAAGTAGTCCAAACCGAGAGAAATATCAGCCTTCATTTTCCTGTTTATTAGGTTTCATTTTCTTAAGTGAGCCAATATTATAAGGAATGTCACTACCGTCAATAAGTCCTGCTACAACATAGTCAAAACTTGTGTCCATTTACTTCTCTCACTATTTATCTCCACTCAGATTTTTTTTTCATACTTCTTTTTATGCTCTCAGTCTCCAGCCGATTTAGCATATTCCATGGAACTGCACACTATATCTTTTCTCTTGGAGAAAATTATGATCTAGAGTGGTATCACTAATTTGACATACATACCTAGAAATGAAAAATATGTTCATTTTGGGACATACTTCCAGCGCTCATTGTGATACGATTAAAGGCTTCCTGTATGATTCAAATGATTGATAGCATAATGTTACTTTAAAATCTTACATTATTTATGATACTGCACAAGTCATCGTACGAGCATTCTGTGAAATTCTTACATAGCCAGTATGTTTTTAGGTTTTTTTTCAGTCAGCTCATCACATCCACACTTATTTGTGACATATACTGAATAGCACAAGGGGAGCATTTACACATACAAACACAATATTTTCTGGACGCACCTACATTTTCTGCTTCAGATGTTTCTCCATCTTCACTGGATTTCCTCAAATATTTAACCTGTTTATAATCTTCATCATTTACAGCTGAAGATTTGCTTTCCTTATCAGTCAGACTTTTGTTTCACATTAGTGCCATTTATAGCACTAGAAGTTTCAGTTCCCAACTCGCACTGTATTTCAGCATCAATATTCAACTCCATGAGTAAAGACTCAGAAACTAGTATAGCTTCACTTTCTTGCTTAGAATTGCTTGCTGAATTATCGACTAGCTGAAGCATTTGCTTTCTTTTAAGAAAATTTGTATTTATTTTTTTGGAAGGTTTTACTTCTAGTCCTAAAAGCTTTGAAGGCACAACATTATTTTTCAGTCTAGGGCTTCTGGACTTCTTGTTCTTAATTACACTTATTTTTATAACATCCGACTCTTAAAATCACTTTCTTTGAAATGAATTCCACATACTCTAGCAGTTTTTGTTGGCATAAAGTTTTTGCGTTTCATAGCAGCAATCCATTTGTTGTACACAAGTCAATTCTTATCTGTCAGGGAATGAGTAATAACCAACATTTTTGTTTACACTGGAATCATTTGCACAACCATAAGCACTGAGTGCTTACACCTCACAGAACACTGGAAAAGTAAAACTGTCCTACAGTCACAAAATAATAGGCATTAAATGCAACACAAGGCTAACTAATGCAAGTGACAATGTAAAGCGTGGCACAATCCTATCCTTATGATGTCACCACCAAGTGAGCATTAAACTCAAAAGTGCTTCCAGAATGAAACGAGGGATCATAGAATTAAGCATTTTTCAACAGTGTGCTCAGAGCTGTTTATATTTTATTGTTAGATGTCTTTAAAACTTTAGTTCAGTCCTCCTTTAATGGCTGTTAAAGCCTACGCTTTTTAAGTTAAATATTGGCTGAAAAAAGTGAAAAAACAAAACAAGAATACAAAATTTTTCTTTGGTTTTGAAGTGGATGGTTTGTTGGTAGTTGGAAAATGCTTCATGTTTATCTGCACCATGTATGGGAGCCAATTTGTCGTGGTTACTTCGTGTTATCTTTTGCTGGGCGCTTGTTATTGTATTACTACTTTGAATGTTGGGTTCATTGTCCTCCGGCTAGCTATTATTATTATTATTATTATTATTATTATTATTATTATTATTATTATTATTATTATTATTATTATTATTATTAAGTCGAGCATATCTCTTGATCAAGGTGTGTAAATGGAAAGGATTTGTTACTCAAAGATAACACTGATAAAAGAATTTGTTTTTTACACTTTTATTACCGTCACAATTAATTAAGTTCACATATTGACTCGTGATACACGCCAAACTGAAACTGTTATATTTTCTAATATAACTATAATCACTTATTTGCTGCATATTATTAATTTGCGTGTTTCACATTTATAACAAACTTTAAGACGTGAGAGATTCTGTAGAATTGCATAACGTGTACTTTATGTATGCTTCCGTTGAACTACGTGACGTATAACTCACGAATACTTATGTTGAACTGATCGACGTATTACACGCGAATGCTTCTGTTGGACTGACGAAATCTGCCTCTGACTTTAGCTTTTTATACTCCCACACCCCGATATGCCTAAAGATTATAACCGAGCTACTATTGGTTAATAAAATGCGCCAACATTAGCGTCTATTTTTATATCCAATCAAAAATTACGAAAACATATGCTCTAGGGAAAATATTCCCGCTATTTCTAAGAAAAGCACACCAATCTGACGTCATTTGTTTGTCTCTTCTAATTAATATTCAACTCACCCCCTCGCATATTGTTATCCGCTCCTATTGTCAGTTTCAGTGCGGCCGTGTAAACTTATTTCCTAACAATGCTTATAATTAACAAACATCTCAAATCAATGTCATACAATAATGCTTATTTACACTACAATCACTCTGGCATTTACATTATTGTGATACAAATTACTGCCACATATGCCCCACTAGAAACATAATTATAAATATTTACAACTTGTTTGGAAATTTTATAATTGGGTTTTTAGTCTCCTGAATCTTGGAACACAGGTATTTATCACTTGCACTTAACACTGCACACGCATTTAACACACGTCATACATTTTGCCTTTTTCTCGCCACTATTTACTGGCTCTGGTCTAATGTGTTTATATACATACATCTGACATTACAATTTTTATAGCAAATACTGTACCCTGAACTATTTAGTTACAAAATGTTTATACTTTCTTAGATTATTGACATAGAAATTTATACACTTAAGATTTTTAACCTGGTTCATTTTGTAATTATTGAACAAATTTACCAAAATATTCATCCTCTACACAAATATATTTACATCTCTTAATTCTAGACACAATTTCACATTATCTGTGTGCTACATAAGTATTTGTTTTAATTACCTTTACCCTTTTTTTTTTACTTTATATTCAAAATACTATTTGAATTATATCTACGTACTTTTACTTTAATATGACATTAAGTTTTCATTATTACATGCTTCATTTCAAATGCTGTTACAGTTTACTAAGAAAATGTTCTTTTTCCCCTTTAAACATTTATTTTTGTTCAGAATTTATTTCTCCTTTGTCATGACATATATACATAGATAACCTAGATAACCCTCTTACATTCCAATACTTCGTTCTGCAGTTCAGCTTTAATTATCCTGAATCTACTTACTTTTTTTTTTTTTTTTTTAAGCGGTCATTGCTATTCCCTTTCCTGGATCAAATTGTCTATGCCTAAGCATTACTCGTAGCTGTATCGTAACCTTCCAAAATCTGTTCATGAATAGCCTCTTAAAGGATTCATATGAAATTTCACCCCCTGATACCATTTGAAACCAATCTAAAGTTTTCTGAACTACACATCTTTTAACAACTATCATTTTCAATGCTTCCGGTATCTTTTTAATTTGAAAATATTCTGACAAGTCTGCAATAAACTGTACTGGCCTGGAGTTTTCATTAAATTTTGGAAGTGGAAAATCACTTAAGATATGATTATAATTTTGCAAATCCCCTACTCCCATATTTAAATTCTCTAGTGTTACTTTTGCACTCTGAGTTTCAGCATGAGCTATAGATGAAGCCACCGCATCACTCACATTATTAGTCATACCTGAGGAACTACCTCTATCATTATTCTGTACATCAGATACATTTACATCACATATATTTACCCTTGAATTCAATTCTAACCTATTTACAGTACCTTGCAGATTTTCTATTGTCTGTTCCAATTTTTTATTGTTCTCATTTTGAACAGCTTGGTGCTTGTTAATTTCAGAAGTTAGTTTTTGATTCAAATCTATAGACAAAACTTTAACTTCTTCAGACAATTTATTTCTTTGTGTTACTGACTCCTTCTGTATTTCAGATATCTCCCCTCTGAAATTAACTTGCACCTGAATTAAATCTGCATTCGTAGCTTCCATCATCTCTCTTAGATCACCTGAAATGCTATTCATTTGGCTACCTAACTCTGTACATTTTACACTAACATGTCAAACTTGGTATCAACCTCACTTTTTTGGTTAGATATTTCCCTGCTCATGTCTGACATTTTCTTTGAAACTTCCCCTATCTCATTTGCTATCATTTCCTGATTTTCATTTCTCATTCTTATTATACTGCTATCTAGCTCCATAAATTTCTTTTCAATTTCTTCCCTGTTTTGTTCTAAGCTCTTACCAATATCTTCCCTCAATTCCCTCATTCTTTTCCATATCTTCTCTCAATTCCCTATTATTCTTTTCCATATTCTGAGTTAGTTTTTCTAATTTCTCATTATTATTATTCATATTTTGAGTTAGTTTTTGTTCTAATTTATCATTATTCTTTTCCATATCTTCCCTGTTTTGATCTATTTTCTTTTTTAATTTTTCACCAAAATTTCTCAACATTTCCATCATCATAGTAGCATCAAAATGAACATTTCCTGCTATTCTATTCTGACTTTCTTCACTAACATTTCCTCCCTCAAATCCTACATTGTTTGAGCTATTTTCCATAATCTGCATTGAATTACAGCTAACTGTACATTATCTCCCTCCATAATTGTTTCTTCAGTATTATTAGTAGACATTGTTTTCTTAATCCTACCACTTCTTAAGAACATTTAATTTCTCACAATTTTTTTTTTTAGGAGAAAAAATTTTTTTACAATATTCTAACCTTTGTGATGCTGTCTGTTGATGTTGCTTTGATGTCCAGCTTCCTGCCCCTCTCTCCTAGATGTATATGTCGCCTCTGCGTCGTACTCTGATGAATCTGCGTCGTTTCGTTGTCTTTGTTGTCGTAGTTGAATTCCCCTGTTGCCTTCTATTCTCGTAATTACGATGTCCACTCATCCGCATCGTAGGTCATTCTGGTGGTTATTTCTGGAATCTGCATCTTGTAGTTTATTTCACTGCTCCATTCAATCCACGTCCTGGTTCCTTCGCCCCTTCCTGGATATTTTCGCTCCTTCCTCGTTAATTCGCCCCTTCCTGGTTAATTCGCCCCACGTTGGGCGCCAATTTGAAGTGGTTATATTTGTGTTGGTAGTTGGAGAATACTTCATGTTTATCTGCACCACGTATGGGAGCCAATTTGTCGCGGTCACTTCGTGTTAACTTTTGCTGGGCGCTTGTTATTGTATTACTACTTTGAATGTTGGGTTCATTGTCCTCCGGCTAGCTATTATTATTATTAAGTCAAGCATATCTCTTGATCAAGGTGTGTAAACGGAAAGGATTTGTTACTCAAAGATAACACTGATAAAAGAATTTGTTTTTTTACACTTTTATTACTGTCACAATTAATTAAGTTCACATATTGACTCGTGATACACGCCAAACTGAAACTGTTATATTTTCTAATATCACTATAATCACTTATTTGCTGCACATTATTAATTTGCGTGTTTCACATTTATAACAAACTTTAAGACGTGAGAGATTCTGTAGAATTGCGTAACGTGTACTTTATGTGTGCTTCCATTGAACTACGCGACGTATAACTCACGAATACTTATGTTGAACTGATCGACGTATTACACGCGAATGCTTCTGTTGGACTGACGAAATCTGCCTCTGACTTTAGCTTTTTATACTCCCACACCCCGATATGCCTAAAGATTATAACTGAGCTGCTATTGTTTAATAAAATGCGCCAACATTAGCGTCTATTTTTATATCCAATCAAAAATTACGAAAACATATGCTCTAGGGAAAATATTCCCGCTATTTCTAAGAAAAGCGCACCAATCTGACGTCATTTGTTTCTCTTCTAATTAATATTCAACTCACCCCCTCGCACATTGTTATCCGCTCCTATTGTCAGTTTCAGTGAGGCCGTGTAAACTTATTTCCTAACAATGCTTATAATTAACAAACATCTCAAATCAATGTCATACAATAATACTTATTTACACTACAATCACTCTGGCATTTACATTATTGTGTTACAAATCACTGCCACAGTTTAACTTTTTGAACATAAGGCTGCTTTTATTGTTTTCTCCAAGCTTACCAATAGTGTCTTAGGCTCTTTTTTAATAATCATCCATTCAGCTGATGTTAGACCACTTGTACTTTCAATGCATCAGTTACAGCCTAATAGGTTTGAGAACAAAACCCATGTTGATAAATTATCTAGATGGTTCCTTTATTTCTTACAAGGTATGGAAAATCTGATTACAGTGACCTGATGCATTTGCTATATCAGCCCTTTTGAGTTTTGAATTTAAATGATCTGAAGTTAGCTAAAACCTTTAATTTTCATGTACTGAATTAGGGGAAATACGTAACATTTTAAAATTTGTTTATGTCATTTTTCTGTAACTTTTCAGAAAATGTTGCTGGGTATAATATTGACAAGCTTGGAGGACCATAGCCATGTATCATCCCTACTAGGGTATAGTTATTCCACAGAATCTGAGGATCGTCTTGGAAGTCAGGATTTGCATCTAGCAGAAGTGCTTATGAAGACACTGCTGAGAAATCTTAGTTTCCATACTGTAAGTACTTATATTAAAACTAACTTTTATGTTTTAAAGTAATCCTTTAAAATCATGCTTTTTGAAGACAGGTGGCAAAAACGTTTTTAAGTCTTAAATGACAGCTCAAATAGGTGGAAATGTGAAAGGTAACAGCCACCATTAATGATCAGTTTCAGTAATTCCCTACAAATTATTTATTTTGCTTAACTGAGAATGTTGACTTCTTGTAATATTTCTGATGAAACTTTCTTTTTTGTCCATGTCCTTCCTGTATTTCATGGTGTTTTCCCTACGTAGTGAAGTTCTGAGGCTCCAACAATTTGCAAGGTGCAGACAAATGTGTGTTGTGCATTACAAGTAAATTCTTAGTAACAAGTGCAAATACTAGAGTTTCTGGTGCACAAAATAGTTTTTTGTACTCTACTGCTCCATACTTTAAATGACCAGGGGCTTGTTTCACAATGTTTACAATCTTGGTAAATTGTCAACTTTGTGATTTGTAAAAATGTTTCATGATGGAAGTTCATAAACTTCACTTTACAAACAAACTTAATTATTTACTAATTAAATTTTATAGAATTTACGCATGTTTTGTTTCACAATCATGTAGTAATTTCACACATTTGTAAAGTGTATTTGTAAAGTAAGCAGTTTGTCTACAAATGGCTTAAGCTTTGTAAATGAACCTTTATGATTGGACATGCTGCTCCATCCACTGAACAGATTGACACCTTCAGACTTCTTCCTCTTTGGATCTCTGGAAGATGCTTTGTGTGGAACTCATTTTGAGAATGATGACAGCACATGACTGATGTGATGAAAAAGTGACTAGATTAGCAGGTCAAGAGCTCCACATGCAGCTGTTTCATGCTGGCATAAGCCTGTTTGAACTGGACTTTGTGGAAAAATGCTGAATGGAGGAGAAACATTAATTTATTTGCCACCAAATTTCAACAATTTTCAATGAATGAATTATGAGAAAATAAATATTGGGCATAAATAATGAGCAATTCTGGTAGTTACTTTCTGTAATTGTTATAATGTAACCATTACAAAGTAACTGTTACCTGGCTGTTACATTACTTTTTGGCCATCCCTAATACTGAAGTCATGTTAGCAACTGTAGTTGTCCATATTGCAGGCTGTTGAGAATCCCTGTCTTAGTCTGAAAATATGAGAAAATTTTGTTGAAACAATATAATCAAAAAATATTAAAATAATAAATCTGAAAATTTGTTAATTTGTAATTTTGTATAAAAGAATAGCTGTTAGTATAGGTTTCATGTAAAATATTTTTTTTTTTGTTTTTTTTGGGGTTATCGGGAATAGGAAGGATTAGACGTGAAGTAGATAGGAGAAGTAAGGTAAGGTATTGGGGTTCCGCTTCCGCACCCCTGTTAGTACGTGGAAGGATGGGTGGCTGCCAGCTTATTGCGCTGGCAGTCGGCGCTGGATCGGCGTCTGGGGTAGTATTCCTGCTCGTTGTCCCTGATGTAGTTCTCAAAGAAGTGGAGGTTTCGTCGCATGCGCTCACTCCGAGGAGAGAGCGGCTCGGAGTCGTCTGGTGTAGATGTTGACTGCCGTGAAGTATTGCCCGATGAGTAGTCCTGGTCGTCCTGTTGTTCGTGGATTTGATGCACACTCTCCTGCAGTGACTGGAGTAGTGTGTGTAGCTGTCTGATACTGGTGTTGATGGCTGTCAGTTTTGCATGGAGTCTCTGAATGTTGGCGTCGATGTTGTCGAGGCGGGTTACCGCAGTGACTTCGGCGGTGGAAGATGAGGTGGTGCGGACAGCTTCAGCAACGTCCCCGAGACGGCCGCCAATCGTCACAACCTCGGAGTGCAGCTCCTGGACGGCCTCCCAGAGGTGCTGCTGTGATGTGCTATTTTGCTGTGTGGGCTGTCCCTGTGGTCTTGGTGCTGGTGTTGCCGTGTGCTGAGGAAGTAGCCCAGTGTTTTGGGCTACCTGCGGTGGTGCTGTTTCGCCTGGCGGTGTGGCCCTCGGCGGACGAGGGTATCTCGGGCACTGTGACTGGCCCGTGTAGTGCCCGAAGCCATTACACGTGGCACAGTACCGGCGTCGTCGGCGTAGGTCATGGCCTCGACACTCTGACGTGAGGCTGGGAGAGCCGCAGTAGTGGCAGCGAGGTGATGATGCGGTGCAGTGATCCGCAGTGTGGCCATAGGAGCAGCAGCGGCGGCATGTCTGGTGGCTTTCCGCTCGGCTAGCCTCCAGTCGAAGAACCCGCCCTAATAAGGGCAGGCCCGACCTCAGGGCTGCTTCGCAGTCGGCCGAATCGTCCATGGCCAGTCGGACGAGAGATGTCGGGCCCCGGGACGAAATGATGCGACTGGCCTTCTGAGCTGAAGAGAAGTGTTGTCTAGCGGCGGCGAGGATAAATCTGGTTGGCAGGTCCCGGGGTACTCCGTATACCACTACGCTGCGTCTATCAGGATGCGAAGTGCGAGAAGGTGGCGGTGCAGTTGGTGTCAGTGGTGCTGGCTGCGTCTGGGATTGTTGTTCTGTGTTGGCTCGTAGAGGTGGTGAAGTCAGCTCGGGTGCTGGTACTCTTGGAGTTGGCTGTGTTGAGGCGACCCAGGCGAAGGAGGGCCTAGTCGCCGGTGGTGGTGGTGCAGAACTGTCGGTAGATGTTGATGGTGCGGCCGGCACTGGTGAGGTATGCTCAGAGGCTGATGCCGGTGAAGCGGCCTGCATTTCGGCGGTGGCAGCCTTCATGAATGAAGGCGGTGGAGCGCCTGATAGTTCGACGGCAGGTGTGGCAGTAGGCGCCGGTAGTGCGGCCGGCTCATCACCGGTGACGGAGACCGGTGAAGAAGACGTGGTCGGCTGTTCGGCTGTTGATCCCTCGGAGCGAGCCGAGGTAGAAGAGGAGGAACCTCCTTGCGGTTTCCCTTCGAGGCGGCGCTGTTTCTTCCTTCCCATTGCCGAGTTCCAAAAAACATGTAAAATACTGTGTTTTGCGCAACTTTATAGTGGAAAGACTAACTTAAAAGAAAAGGTAAATCATTATAACATTAATTTGATGACATTCATAATGATCAAGTTAAAATTTAATCCAGAAGTTCTTACCAACAGAGAAATTAATGTGTGTGTTTGGCATCTGTTACATTAACATCTCAAAGTTGAAATAAGCTGAATTCATGGCAAAAGTATGGTGATTAAGGAAGCAAATTTACAACTCGTGGCAAAATCATTACCAATACCTACTATATCATCACCGCTGTGGCAATCATTTTAAAGAAAAAGCCTAATTAAAGAGGCTGATTTGTAATTCTATCATCAACATTGTTTTCTTAAAGAAAATTGGAGTTTAAAGAAGCAAATTTTTCAGCATTTACAGAAGTTGTTATGAAGTGAGCACTTCTGTAAATAAATAGCCTAATATGCACCATCATTGCTGCATGCCTTTGATTTTTTTTCTGGTGTAGCATTTTGATTTGACATGTACATTTTATTTGCTTTCATAAAGACAGATAGAATCTATCTCTTCAAGAGAATTGTGAGCTATTAGAAATAGCAGCATAGTCTAATGGCATTTTAGAACTGCAGATAAACTGGAAAATATGGCTTTGCTAGGTCATTTCCATGCAGTAACCATAGCTTATTCTCTTTGGATATGATTGCGTTGTTAAAACATCTATTTATAAGTTTGTATGGAAAAGTTAAAAGTGGTCATAGTTCATTCCAGAACTCAAGAAAAACGGCCTATTTGTTGTTGACAAATGTGTATTAATGTGCAAATTAATGGAGAGCATTAAGATATACAGGGTGTAACAAAAATGTAAGGCACAAATTGCAGGACACATTCCTCACACATAGACAAAGAAATTATGATATATGAACATGGGTCTGGAAACGCTTTGTTTCCATGTTACAACTCATTTTCTCCAACTCATTAATCATGGGAAACACACAAGAATAGGACATACCAGTATACCACATGCAACTCTTTCTCACAGGAACTGTTCAATATGCCCTCTGTGAGCATTGATACATGCATCAACCTGCATAGTGAATCCTGGATGCGCTGATGTATCCCTGGAGCATTGCATATGGTTTCGCAGCCTTCCTTCCTTCAATTCTTTTGAATATGCAAACTAGCTTTTGCTGTGACAATTTGGAAATAATACTGTTTGCATTTTGATGATGAACAGAGAACAGGAAAGTGGAAGGTGCAACAGAGTTCTGGCAGGTACCATTGCAACATCAGTCAATAAATAATTTTGGCTCAGCAAGAATTCTTTTCCCTGGGGTGGTCAATATTTCATGTCTCAATATTGTTCTAATGCCTCGTACTGTAGAGTAATAAGCTTAGATATTGGCAAATGTTGCTGATATTCGAATAATTCACACAAAACCAGTTCAGAATAAATTTATTTTACAAGCATAGTATTACACTGATCATTCAAAACCACTCTTTGCTCATATGAAGATTTCCAATCTCATAGTGTAGTAAGATATGGTAGACCTCTTAATTTATAAATCAATATTGATTGATCCATGTTAATTGCTAACTTAGCTTAGCAATTACCTATCATGCCTTTTGAGTGCTTACTTTATTCACATTGTTGTTTGGTTTGCACCTCTGTTAGGCTGTGTGCACTGTATTCGTTTGTCTTTTAACCTGGTTTTGATGGCAACTGACAGACAGCATAATAGATCCATCAGAGAAAGAAGAACAAGCTGATATAACATTGATGGATATCCATAAAAACTTGCCCAATGCTAAAAACATTCATGCCCTGTAAGAAGTTGTGCATCAAGAATACATCACATGCAGGACTTCATTGCAGTTTAACAGATGTTTTATTTTGTAAAAACAGCCTTTGCAATTGCATTTACATTAATTGGTTCCATTTTTGTTTACAGGATGAATGCCTCAATGAACTGGAGAAAAATCTGGACAAAGGCCAAGCTGAGATTGCTGAATCAGCAAATCAGATTACACATTTGCATGATTTGCTGTCTTCTCTTCAGACTCATCTCCTTGCCTACTGCAGCAACAACTCTCACGAATCTCCTCTTGTAAGTGTCCTTTATTTGAACAATTACAAAGGATGGGGGAGTTGGAAACTTCATAAAGTCAATGGAATATATCAGCAAATAACTTTTGTTTGTGTAAACTCCATAGTATCAACAGCCTACACTGTTGATACTCTAGCATCCAGACTCTGGTTTTTGAAATAACATGCATAAAGCATGTAGGCTGCATGTAGAGATGAGATGCAGCTGTGATTTTTTTTAATGATCTTCATGTATGTTTTATTGTTTTCCAGTAGTCTATAAGATTATATTGCTGCCCAAGAACTATACCATAGTGAAAATAATTCTTCAGATTTTGCTGTCCTTTGGGAGCCATAAATGTAAGATAGGCATTGGAACTCTCAGATCGATATGGCATATTGCATATTTTTCAAACCAAACTGAAACGTTTTCAGTTTTTTGAAATATGGTTATTGGGCAAAGATATTGTACAATGCGTATATTATGTATAAGGATCTTTACTCAAATAATAAAGTTATTTGCTGCTCTGTGCATTGGCATTTGATAGCTTTTGATTATCATTTTTTGGTAAAGTATAGACATGGATAAGTTAGAAATACTTCTGTTTCTGTTGATTAACTTTCCATGTAATTTAAGCAGCATTAGTAATTCATCATTGTGCATTTGTTAAATAGCCAAAATTCCACCTAAACATAAGATTTCTTTGTCTATTTGCAGTTTAGTAAGAAGTAGCAAAATACTTTGTACCTAAATTGATTTCTGCTTTTTTGGGAAAACACAGTGAACTTTATTTTTGTTGGTGTTGTTATTGTTGTTGTTGTTGTTGTTATTATTATTATTATTATTATTATTATTATTATTATTATTATTGTTATTATTATTATTATTATTATTATTATTATTATTTTATTTTATTTTATTTTATATAGGAATTATATAATATACAGTAGCTTTCCTACAACCCATTCATTATTTTATTTCTCCATAAATCCGTAACCTCTCCATCATCATCTGTTAGTCCTGTAGACACCATGCTTCTTTGCACCCCATGCATCCATTGTTCTCCTGTGTTTGCTTCAGCTTCCCATTCTAGCACCATTCTTACTATCCTATGGTTCCCATTCTTTTCACATGGCCAAACCATTATGATCTTCTCACTTCTATCATTTCCAATGCATTGTTTTTTACATCCATTATTTCCTGAATTTTTGTATTTTTAATTTCATCCCTTCTTGAGACTCCAGAAGCCCTACCCCAGAAATCCATCTCTGTTGTTAATAATTTTCTTTCTCATTGGCTATTCATTTGTCTACATTTCTCTATTGGACAGAAACATGAACTTTTGTTTAGTACATTAAATGCTTTAAAATTAATGTTTAATAGCTCAGATTTCACTTTTCTATATAGAAATTTTTAGGAGACTGTTGTTGCCATCCTCATCCTAGATTAACTACTGTGCTTCCTATTTTTGCTTATAGACTGGCTGTATGAGCTGTGTGATGAGATCATTTTCATGTAGGACAACAAAATGCATATATTTAGGTAAAAATAGTTTTTTTTTTTTTTCAAACAGAGTGTTCAGCCAGTCTGTGAATGGCTTTTAAAAGCTTTACTTTTTCTTTAGTTGATTTGTGGACCAAAACTGCGTTGCTGCTGCCTATTTATCAGTTTGTTTATATTTTACATTTCTCATGCATTCTTTAAACTTATATCTTGTTCCTCTTTGTCTTTCCTCAATATATATCTCCACAGTTATCATACCAATTTTATAAATGCCCGAAGTTTATCGAACTGGAATTCTATCCTTTATGTTGATCCTGTATGTTTTGTAAACAGTGTTTGTTGACTGGGCTAGGCTAGGATTATACAAGTTATGTAAATATTTTTCCAAATTTATAAAAGGCTTAAGGATACCCGTATTTTTTGAAATTCTTGGTGTCTTGTATGTTATAAATGAAGTGTAAAACCCCTCATTCCCAAACCAACCCTGAAATTTTTGTTACAGAATCGTACCATATGCAAGCCACACCCAAAGCATCAGCTGCCAGTTTTAACTGTAAATTTTCAAAAACAAATGCCAAATCATCATATAAACTACATGGAAACAATACTTCTATTAACTAACTCGTTAAGACAGCCCTGACTTTCTTTTTGTGGGGACAGGGGCTCAGATTACTGGTCTCTATGTCACAAGAGTCTTGGGAACATCCAATTATTCAAACTCTGTACACTATATTGAAGCAGACCTCATACTGAGTTGCCGTTGAAGGAGTCTGGCTTTGTTTTAGCACTTTGCAGCTTCTGTCACAGGAACTTCAGAGTGAATTTTGCCATGAGGGGTCTAATACTTTCCTTGTTAACACTGTTTCTATCAATTGTGCATCTACTGGGTATTTTGTTTAATAATTGCAATCATGAAGTTCAATCTGATGATGCCTATACTTTGCTTCCTTTTAATTATTTATTCATACAGGTTTTATTATATTCCAAACAAAAGTTTTAATATAAAAATTTAACTGGAAATAGGCATTTTGAGATCGCCTGAATGCAGAAAAAGTATTTTTAAAAAAAGGTCAAGAGAGAAAATGGGTAAGGGAGAAAGGAGAGGATGTTAGAAGAGAGGTAGGAGAAGGAGGGAGAATGAGAGGGAGATAGGTGGAACATATATATTTACTCCTGAAATCTGGAATGAATTTATGTTAATTCCATATGCAAATCCAATACTGACCCTAGGCTGGCTAATAGATATAGACCATTAGCTGTATCTTGTGTTTTTAGGAACACATTGAAACACTCATTACGAGTCGAATTACTTTTTATCTTGAACAATATGGGGTTGGACAATAAACAATATCCTTCTATAAAGGATACAGTACTCAATATAGCTGTTCTGTCTTCACATCAGAAATATTATCAGCCACTGATAAAGCCTTACAGACAATGAGCCTGGTTATATCCAAAGCTTGTCAGTGTCCAAATTTCCAAAAAATGTAGTAACATTAATATATAATGGAAAAGTATAATTCTATCCAAAATTCAATGACTGTGGATACAGAATCACATCTTGTAGATTGCCACAAGGCTCCTCACCAGGCCCTCAATTGTTTAATTTATACATCTCCAAATTGTGATATATTTTCAGAAAATTGCCTATCTAGTTTATGATGATGATTCCCTGAATATTTGATGGACATGGAGGTCCTGTATACTGTATTTGATATTGATATTTCATGTTTTAACAAACAATTTAACAAACTGCACATTTCATAAACTTTAATGAATTAATATCATACCATAGAGCACCCTTATGGAAACACTTCTACATTGAGGATCTAAGGACAAATGGGGAACAGGAGCATCAGTCTACCACATGAACAACCTATCATATGAACTAATCAAATTGAGTGCACTCTTTACGGATGATTTGTAAGGATCCTCTACAATCTCTCACATAAGCAGGAAAAAGCAAGTGTGGTTTGGTGCCAGAAAATATTGGAAAACTTTGGAGGAAGATCAGAAAACATGTTTAACATCATAACTGGTAATGAAAGCCAGATATATCAATATGATTCAGAAGCTAAGTGACAGTCATCGGTCATGATCTTTCAGGAGAGTACTCTCCAATAAAAGTGAGGCAAGCAAGAAATGTTGGCAAGAAAATGATTTGTTCTTTTTCCTCAACAAGTGGCCATATTGTGTATTTGAATCATCTGAAGGTGGCTGCATATGAAGAATCATTTGTATGCTGTCCAAATAAGATAAGAATGTACATATCATAATAGGTTTGAAATAGTGAAATGACAGATAATCCATAGATCCTTGGAATTCATCATTTACAAAGTGGTTTGAATGGATGAGACATTGTATAGTGGAGAAATACTTTGAAAAGATTCAGTGATCAAATATCTCTTTTTTTTAAAATTTTATGTTCATTCTCGAAACTTTCAGACTGAATTTTTTAACGATAGAAAAAGTAAACAATTGTTGGAATACTTTTAATATACTTTAACATCAGAAAATATACCATAGACTTTTATTTTTATTTATTAGATTTATAAAATATATTTCAGTTATCATTGAGGATCACAGTTGTACAAAATCATCTTAGTATCATATTATTACCTGTTGGAATACTTTTAATAAGCTGTAACATCAGAAAATATACCATAGACTATTATTTTTATATATTAAATTTATAAAATATGTTTCAGTTATCACTGAGCATCACTCTTCTACAAAATCATCTAAGTATCCTGTTGCCGCTTGCCTGTGAAATACTAAGAAAATCAGCTCAGATAGTACAGAGTTTTCCAAATTGCCTGAATCAGTTATTTGGTAAGTAATGAAGGATACTTGCTTCTGTATCAACTAATTTAAAAGTTAATGAAAGGTTTAACATTATTTCTAGTTGGTTTGCTGACACTACATCACTTACTTTTTATAAAAATGGGACATATATCTAGAGCTCAACTGCTTATACCATCAACCAGTTGAACTCCCCAAACATGTCCCATTTTTATAAAAATCTTATATGTTACATTCACATGACTTCTTCTCCTCCTCACTCTCTTACAAAAGCTTATTATTCTAGTTGCTTCTTGTTAATCCAGATAATCCACATTACACATTTTATTGTATGATACAGTGGGTAAAGCGCTAGTCAGATTTTTGAAGAACATGTTGCTATGTGATGGCTTTAAAATTCCATGAGCAAAAATAATAATGACTTCCCATTTGAGAAAAGTACAAGTATTGAAAATTCAAACCAATGACCAGGAATATCTTACAAATAGTTAACTTCACAAAGAATTTGACATAAATTGTGTGCTTGAACAAGATCTATATTTTTTGTATAGTAAGATTTTGTCTGCCTCGTATGGTTTACATATTATGCAAAAGTTATTCAGAATGGATGGAAAACTTTTTTGTGTATGAGGTTGTTTGGGGTGGGGGGATGGAGTTTAAAATCTTTGTGTCGCATCCTTGAAAGATGCTGAACTTAAATACCAAGTTTGGTATTTATCCACCTTTTTGTTTTTGAGTTATGCTGTTCAAACACACACTACGATGCACACATGCATGCACACACATACATGGGGACTGCAAATGCATATTTTGGATTCAGGTAGTTTCAAACTGTGTGTTTCCGGTGAATCTCAATATCAAATTTTTGTGTGGAATAAAATTCTTTCTCTACTTACCATAGGTAGTAGAGAAAGTAAAAAGTAAGTGATGTAGTGTCAATAACCAACTCACAATAGTGTTATTAAATTGTTTAATAAATCACTCTATAAAAGCTTCTGTTCAATAAAGTGGAATTAAATGAGGATGTTCAGCTGTTTTATTTTCAGTTTTCTTTCTTTAAAATCAATTATTTGAAACCTAAACCAGTTTAAAAAGTTCAATAGCAAGTTACAGTACTGCAATTCGCAAGTTCAGTAGCAAGTTTCAGTACTGTGGTTGATTCAGGAGAATGACTTTGTCCTTGAACTGCAAGCGAGCAGTGGACTAGGAAGCTTCTTGCCTACGATGCAAATAGTATAACACTAGCAGATCAAAAAGTATTGTCAACAAGAGCAGTTTCACATGTGTATGGTCATAATTATGTTGTTTTACATGTATGTAGTTTTTACAGGTTAACTTATTAAAAGTATGATCATAGTTGTTTTGTTTGATGCCTAATATTTATTGTTCTGGGAAAGAAAGGATAAGTACCTTTGGAACAGGGTGTAAAACAATAGAGGAAGCGGGAGGAACAATATAGTGCTAGTTGTTTGCTTACGTCAACTTCAAGGTGAGGCAGTATTTTAATGCCTAAATGATATTAATTGTGTTTTATTATAATTAAATTCAATAACAGCCCACCTTAAAAACAGTATGTATATAATTATTATTTATATTGTAGTAAAGTCATTGTAAATACTTATTTTTTTTGTAAACGTATTTATTAATGTTATGTAAATGTTTATATACTCTAATAGTGCAAAAACTGTGAGAATAATATGTTTTAGGATGATAATAATGAGGTAATAATGTAATTTTTGTGACAATAATGTGTCTGGAGTTTTAAAAAAATACTGCTTATGAAAGGATCGGTAATGTAATTTTGCTTACAGTTTGGAATTAGCCAATCAACAGTAAAGAAAGATTTTAGTTTGAATACTTAAATTCTATTGGACTAGAATTAGCCAATAAGAGACTGGCATTACCGAAGCTATAATATTTTTACCGTTGAATTCAGTCAGTCACGGGCAAGATGTTATAGAGAGCAGACGTAAAAGTCGCGGGTAAGATGTTGTAGAGTACGGATGGTAAAAATTGGTTCTCCGCTAGAATATATAAAGTGCTCACGGTTTTTCTTTTATAAAGTGTTGTGTTTATAAATATGCAAGTATAAAGAGAAATAAAAAGAAGTGAAATAAAAAAGTAAATTTTTGTGACGTATTTTAATTCTTGTCTTATCACAACCTAAAAAGAACTTGTGTTCTATAGTGCGACTGAAGCAGCCGAGGCAAATAACTTTAATAATATTACGTAAAACAAGCATCATCTTCACTATAAAGTTTGGCGTCCCAAGCATCAAACAACATCAAAGTGTATCTTCATTATGTAACCTAAATACATTTTCAAAGTGACGCACATATGTGGGGATTCTCACATCTCTTATCCAGCATCCAGCTAAATAACTTTTTCAAATTTGGCAACAAACATACTTCTTCAAATTACAACTGTGGGGCAAACTCCTCCAAACAACTACCATCATCATAACTATCCGCAAATTGGTCTCCAAAGTGTGGGGCTTAATATACAAACTGCAAATTGAAGAACAAAAATAAATCGCAAAGATCATAGCTAAACTCCTGAGTCAAACACAGTAGCAAGATTTATGTCTTCTGTGACACAGCACAGACACAGTTTAATTGTCAAAGAAATATAGATACTTTTAAAGGCAGAGTCAATCAGCATTTGAAATAAAATAAATTTGTAAACATGTGGTGGTATTTCTAGTTTCTTCGTATGCGATGCCAAGTTACAGATATCCAAGCTAATTACCTCAAGAAAACAAACTTATTACTTCAAAGTAGCTCAGGGAGATCAAGATGGCAATGGAATCTGAGAATCAAAATAAGCTTTATGGTCATGGGTGCAAAATATCACTTTAATTTGGAAAGTTGAATCAGATATGAAAAATTCAATGCTAAGGTGGAACTCAAATTATGGATCTTCAGCTTTTGATGCTGATGCTCAAGCTACCATGGTGTGATACTATATGCACATTAAATCCTCTCATATTCTGAAAACCTTCAAGGTGACCTCAAATATCATTCATACCTAAAAGATGACTTGCAAAGTTGCAAGTGCTTTAAATTTCTGGGCTTTATAATTAACCACTATTAGGATTCATTGTGTTTAGATAATTATTTTTTCATACTAGCCGTGTAAATTGTAAAGTTGAATTCAAACTTGAGAAATTCATGCCACAGCCAGGACTTGAACCATAGATCTTGGACTCTCTAGCTGATGCTCTTACTACTTGAGCTGCAAGGGGACATAGCCATACACACATTAAATTGTATAGTCTGATTCAAGTAACTCTGTAAGCCTTCCAGGCAACCGAGTTCACTATGGAAATTCAAGCGGTAACACCATTGGCATGGATCTTCAGCTTTCCATATTGATGCTCTTACCACTTGAACTACCTTGGAGAAATACCCATATGCACATTAAACCCTCTCATCTGATTCAAATATCCTTTTAAACCTTCAAGGTGATTTTAAATATTAGAGATATTATACTTTATAATTAACTACTATTAGGGTTAATTGTGTTTAGATATTGTTCATTCATACTAGCCTTGTGTAGGTTATAAGTTGGAAAGTTGAATTCAAACTTAAAAATCTCATGCTATGGCCAGTTTGAATGTGTTTGTAGCATGTAAATTATTCAAATTTAATGTAATTAGTTTTAATTCGAAACCATAGCAATAAATGTTTGCTGGATTAAGATAAACAAAATAACTCTTTGCTTACTACAGAAATGATGTCTTCCATGCCAATAAATATTTACTGGAAAAAAAAAGGAATCTGTATTACATTCAAATGATTTTCTATACACCTCTTTTCTACAAACTATTCATACAAAATTGGAAAGGTAGAAACAGATGACTGAAAAATTCAATGCCATAGCCGGGATGTGAACCACGGATCTCCCGGTCTCCGTCCGGTTGGTCTAACCACTGAGCTACCATGGCAACATGCCGGCATGCCATTAAATTCTCCAGCTGACTCGCATTTTTCCCCGTAAACCACAAGGAGATCTCAAATTGTATTGAGATGTCATACCCCAATGGCGACTTACATTCTTTGTAAGTACTTACGTCCCGGGCTTTTAGTTTCAACCACTATTAGGTCAATTAATGGAATTAATTGTTCTTTCACACAAGCCGTGTGTAGGACAAGGTTGGAAAGGTAGAATCAGATGACTGAAAAATTCAATGCCATAGCTGGGATTTGAACCACGGATCTCCCGGTCTCTGTCCGGTTGCTCTAACCACTGAGCTACCATGGCAACATGCCGGCACGCCATTAGATTCTCCAGCTGACTCGCATTTTTCCCGGTAAACCACAAGGAGATCTCAGTCATCTGATTCTACCTTTCCAACCTTGTCCTACACATGGCTTGTGTGAAAAAACAATTAATTCCATTAATTTACCTAATAGTGGTTGAAACTAAAAGCCTGGGACTTGAGTACTTACTAAGAATGTAAGTCACCATTGGGGTATGACATCTCAATACAATTTGAGACAAACACACGCACGCACCCGCACACCCACACACACACGCACCCACGCACGCATGCAGTGACCTGTGATGATCCTTTTAAATTATAAAAGAGCACGTTTTTAGCATTTTTCTGTAGTAAGCTTTTCCACAAAGCTTTCGATTCTTAAGATAATTATTACTTTATTTTTCACAATATTGCAACACGACAAATTCAACGGGTACCCTTTACATTCAACAGGTTAACTTTACATTCAATGGGTTAACTTTTAATTCTTCAGCTTTTGCTGCTATGGCAACAAACAAATAAGCAGAAAACTACACATGGTTGTAACATAACCTAATTATCATATGGAACATGGAACTGAGGAAGCATTTACAATATTATGCAAATAGGAACACTTATTTATAAAGGTAAATAAAAGCTTGAAAAACCTATTACAGGAGTATGCTTTTATTCTTTGTGAATTATGAAATGCTGTGAATAATTAAAGCAAGACAAGAATAGAAAATCAATGAAAACTTCTTTTTAACGTTTAGAAAAAAATTGTTAAAAATGTGCACCCCTTGCCAACACACATGCTTTACAGTACTTTCTGCAGTTCTGCTACACTCTACAAAGTACATCTGGGTTGTTTGTTATTTCTTCCACCACTCAAAGTATTCTTTCTTGCAACGTTTCCACTTCAGGCACTTCTGTAATGTACATGCAAGTTTTTGCATCACCCCAAAGAAAAAAATTGATTAGATTTAGATTTGGCAATCTTTTTGGTCATCTTATTGGTTCATTCCGAACTATCCGGTGTTCTACTTAGGAGTTGCGTAGATGGCCATACATGGTTCTACTTATGTGTAGAGGTGTGCTGTATCATTCCTTACTTCCAGGGGAACATCCTCAAGCAGAATTGGTAATGTTTCTTGAAGAAACTGGAGATAAATGGCTCCTGCAGAACCCAAGAAGGAATCCACAGACCAATTAATGTATTTCCTATGATTCCTGCCAAACATTTACAGAAAATCTGTACTGAAAGTGTCTGTCTTATTGTTTGTGGATTGTCATGAGCCCAGGAGCGCATTATGGTTATTAGTTACTCCAGTTCTGGTAAATATTGCTTTATCCACTGTAAGAATTTTAAGGGGAAAGTCTCTCCTTGTTGAACAAATCATTCGGAAAATGTTACCCTTTGTGCACAATCTACTTGAGAGACATACTGGATATATTGAGTATGATAAGGGCGTAGCAATTCTTGTTTTAATATTCTCAAAACATTCCAATGGGATATGCCAATAGTGCGAGCTGTACGATGGCTGCTGCTTCCAGGGTTTTTTTTCCACCAAGTGAAGGATTTCTTCTTGTGAAACATTTGACTAACTCCTTCAATATGATATACACTTCATGTATCTAGAACTCTTTGACAGATGAAAACAAATGTCCTATTGTGTGGTGGTTGTCTATTTGGAAATATTTCTTGATAAATTCTTGCTGCAGTTGCCGCATTATGATGTGCAGCACACATTTACTCACCATATATGAGTAGTATTTCAAGATACTCTGCATTAGTAAAGGGGCCATTTTCAACTGATAATCTGCTGTTTCAAAAGCAAGCCATAAGTGCAATAAATAACAGCTGAAGTGCATTTCTTTTGATCTTACAGTGTTATCACGTGTAGTCTTGTGGCTAACAATGTACAAGGGTCGTCCAATAAGTAAGTTTCTCTATTTTATAAAAAAACATTACACACAATTGATCATGTTGAATTAATTTTATTTATATTGTACAGTCCTTCTGTTACTTTTCTACATAGTCAACATGTTTTTCCAAGCATTTTTGGGGATGTGACACAGGTTTTTCCAAGGCAGTGTTGTACCAGGTCGGGTCCTGTGCTCTCAACCAGCTGTTCACTGATTTGACAACACAAATAGTTGGTGGGCAGGAGTCGGGAAAATTATGGAGGAAATAGGAGTGGGAGATATATGGAAGCTTGAAGAAAGAAATGAAAGTAATGTAGGCAAATGGGTAAAATGCAGGCTAGAAGATACAGAAAGGCAGGATATATGGAGAAGTTTAGAAAACAAAAAAGTGTTACAATTTTATAAACAAATAAAAAGAGACGGGATGAGAACCATATGTAGATTACTGTAACAGGCAAGAAAAAAAAGGATTAGCTTGGATGAGAACAGGAACAATTTTACTAAGTGGGATAAGAGGTAGCAAAAAAGGAATATGTGAAATGTGTGGTGAGAAAAAAAATATAGAACTTTATATGATAGAATGCAAAGAATTAGCAGTATGGAGAAAAAAGGTTTGTGAGAAAAAATGGGAAAAAATAGACAAGAAAACTGTAGCTATAAAAACATTAACAAGGAAAGAAGAATGGAACATTAGAAGTATAGGTGGGTTTCTGCAGAAAGTAAAAGAAAAATGGGCAAGAAAGGTAAGGAGTGCAAAAGTAGAAGACAGAGCGGAGGAGAGGAATAATTAAGGTAAAGAGGGAAGGGTTGAAGAGCTAGCCAGGAGGCAAATGGCCTGCATGTCAGGCAAACCGAGGTAGCAATAAGGTTAATGAATATTTGTACATAGTATAGGTAGACATATGAGAAATGGTAAAAGAATTGTAAGAAGTTGTACAAAAATACAATGATAGAATCTGTTAGCAAAAAGCAAAACTAATGCTAATGATTGTTAAATACTGTAAGCTTGGGTATGATCAGCAAAAGGAACCAGGGCTCGATGCCGATCATATCCAAATGAATTGTAAAACCTCAACACTCAATAAAGAATTACATTACATTACAATGATTTGACTTCATCATTGGTGTTAAAAGTTCTTACCTTTGAGTTGGAGGAGCATGTGAAAATCACTTGGGGCAAGCTCCAGTGAATACGGAGGATATGAGAAAACTTCCAAGCCGAATCTTGACTCAGGCGGAGCTCAGAAGATCCAACTGGGAAGTTTTCTCTCATCCTCCATATTCACCAGATCTTTTCCCGAGTGATTTTCACATGTTCCCCTGACTCGAAGGTCATCTTGGAGGTAAGCACTTTAACACCGTGACGAAGATGAATCAGAAGTGAACCAGAAGTTGGGTCCTGTGCTCTTAACCAGTGGTCGACCAAATGAGGTGACCACGTGAAATTGTGAAGAAAATCCACAAAATGGTATTGGATGACTATCGACTGAAAGTGCACGAGCTAGCAGACATCATACGAGGTCTGTTCAAAAAGTATCGTGAATTTTGTATTTTTCAAAAAGTATTTATTTATTCATGAATATCTATTTTGTCCCCTTCAAAGTAATCCCCACCAGATATTATACACTTGTGCCAGCGTTTTTTCCAATCCTTGAAGCACTTTAAAAAATTGTTTTTTGTGATCTTGTTCAGCTCCTCCTTCGATGCCATCTTTATCTCCTCAATCGTGGCGTAGCATCGTCCTTTCATGGGCCTCTTCAGTTTTGGGAACAAAAAAAAGTCACAGGGGGCCAGTTCTGGGGAGTACGGTGGCTGCGGCATCATAATTGTGTTGTTTTTGGCAAAAAAATCGCGCACAAGCAACGATGTGTGAGTGGGGGCGTTATCATGGTGCAAAAGCCAATTTTTGTTCTTCCACAAATCCGGGTGTTTCTGGCGGATTGCTTCGCACAAATTGCGCATAACTTGCAGGTAATATTCCTTATTGACCGTTCTACCCTAGGGTAGAAGACCTCATGATGCACTATGCCCCTGCAATCGAAGAAAACTGTAAGCAAAACCTTCACATTTGACCGAACTTGGTGCGCTTTTTTCGGTCTTGGCTTGTGTTACAGCATCCATTGGGATGATTGAGCTTTAGTTTCCATGTCATAACCATAAACCCATGATTCGTCACCAGTTATGACCCTCTGGAACAAATTTGGGTCGTCATGGACAAGTTGAACAGCTCCTTACCAACGTTAATGCGATGGTGTTTTTGGTCGAGCAACTTTGGTACAAATTTTGTGGCGACCCGTCTCATGCCCAAATCATTGGTAAAAATCGAATGGCACGAGCCAATCGATATGTTTAGGTCCTCAGCAACTTCTCTAACGGTGATTCGACGATTGGCCAATACTATTTTCTTCACTTCTTCAATGTTTTTGTCTGTTGTTGACGAGCTCGGGCGTCCTGGATGCTTTTCACCGTTCACTTCTTCTCGACCCTCTGAGAACATTTTGTACCACCGATAAACGTTGCTTTGGTCCAAGGTAACTTCACCATATGCCACAGTCAACATTCGGAATGCATCTGTGTACTTAATTTTGTTTTTCCCACAAAATTTGATACAGATTCTTTGTTCCATTTTTTGGAATAGGCAAAAATTTAAGACGAGCCAAAACATGTCCAGCAAAATAGCTGTCAACAATTAACTGAACATTCAAAATGGCTGAGCTTGTCAACATAAGTGAGGGACATGAGTACCAACATAACACCACAAAACAATCAAAATTAAAAAATAAAAAAAAACCCACAGAAATTCAAAATTTGCGATACTTTTTGAACAGACCTTGTAGGCATTTCAAATTGTGCTGTACATCACACACTAACTGAAAATTTAGACAGGAAAAAGCTGTGCACAATGTGGGTGCCGCATTTACTCACAATGGAACAAAAGCAGCATTGATGGATGTTTTAGTTAGTGTTTGACGATGTTTCTGCAATAAAGCCAAGTTTTTGCATCAATTCATAACCATGGATGAAACATGGGTCCATCACTTTACACTTGAGACGAAGGAACAGTCAAAACAGTGGATTGAAAGGGGAGAATCGGCTCCAAAGAAGGTGAAGACAATTCCATCTGCAGGCAAGGTCATGGCATCAGTTTTGGGATGCGCGTGGGATAATTTTCATTGATTATCTTCCAAAAGCAAAAGCAATCAATGGCGAGTATTATGTAAAAAGTTCTGTTTCTCAAGACAATACACCAGTTCATACATCCATTATCGCCATGGCCAAAATCAATGAGTTAAAATACAAATTGCTTCCTCATGCACCCTATTCTCCAGACCCCTCTGATTATTTTCTGTTTCCAAAGTTGAAATGGCTTGGTGGTAAAAGATTTGCCAACAATGAAAAGGTGAAGTTTGCAGTTGATGGCTGTTTTGCAGAACTCGATGGTTCTTACTATACAGCGCATTGAAGCTATTGAACGTCGCTGGGAAAAGTGTATCGAGCTGAAAGGAGAATATGTAGAGAAATAAAGATGTTTTTTCCCAAAACTTTTGTGTTTTCTTTATTAGGTTGGGTACTTCTGGGACAGCCCTCGTATGTTAAATTCTTGTCCAGAGTATGTAGAGGCTTAAATTTAAACAAAATGCAATTCCTCTGTTTTGTATCTGTTGGACTGTTCACAGCTGTTACTAGATTCATATTTCTTGCTATTTCAAATGTAAGTTGCCATCTTCAAAATTCTAAAGCTTTAATGTGAAGCCATTTCAGTGGTTAGATGCACAAGTATCAGAATCAGAGGTTTTCTTGCTTTACTTTTTCTTTGGCTTAGAATTTTTAATGTCCTTTAACCTGGTAGGTCATATCAGATGATGAATGAATGTAAAATGGGTGAAATAACCTCAAATGAGCCTGGGGTCCATAGAACTTAGAGTTACTCGACATTCGTGTTTTCAGAATATGGATTAATTTATTGTACTATTTCTTTTACAATTTGGTTTACAATTTTTTTTTATACAATATATATCACTCGTACCCCTACATCTTATGTACAATTTGTCTGGTGCTTGTTTTCTTATTGAGCCACTCAGATTGCTTGGCTCCTAGGCCCTATGTCTCACTGAGCATCCTATCTCTCTGCCTCTCTTACTTTTCTAGACCATTTTTCCTTTACCTTCCTTAAATATTCTCCCATGCCCTTGATTTTTTTTCTTTCCCTGACATCATCTTTATAACTACAATTTTCTTATCCATATTTTCCCATTTCTTCTACGTTTTTTCCCTCCAGCTCCCTATTTCCTTACATTCCATCATATAGTGTTTTGTACTTTCTCTTCCTCCACATAACTTGATATCTCTCTTCTGCTACCTCTCATCCCCCTTAAATACATTGATCCCATTCTCATCCATGCTAAACCTTTTCTTTCTTGTCTATTACAGCATTCAATATACCTCTCTCTTCCCCACTCCTTTATCAATTTATAAAAGCTTAATGATTTTTTATCTTCAAGGCTTCCCCATATCTCTTGTCATTCTATATTTTCCACTCTGTTTTTTACTACTTTCCAAAAGCCATTTATATTTCTTTCCTCCAGCCCCAGTATATCCCCCATTCCAATTAACTCCATTATTTTTTTGGTTTCTTTCCACCAGCTGTTTTTGCTGAGTCATGCATATCTTTAAGATTTCACCTTCCTCCATTTTCATACATCTAAACCAAAATTTTAAAATTCTTTCTATTGTTATACCTTTCCTCCTAGCTCTTCCTAGTTCTGGTAATGCAATCTCGCCTGTTGCTGCTCTTGGTAGTCCAATTAATTCTTTACAGAACATTCTATATATTTGGTCAATTTTCTTACTTAGTTCTCCTCCCCCCCATATTTCCATGCATAGAACATTTTTGATTCCACCAATGCCTCGTACATTCTCTCCAACCATTTTCTCGACATCTCTAATTTATATTTGCATATTCTTATTCCTGTCATAGCTGCCTTCCCTTTTGCTAACATCTTCCTGCCATGTGCTTCCAATTCCCTGTTATTACTCAACCTTACTCCTGAACAGTCATATTCTTTGACTACCTCCAGTTCTTGACCACCTGGAAACCATTTTTCTTCCTTCCTCAGTTTATTCCCTTTTTTAAACACTATCACTTTGGATTTATTTATATTTACCTTAATTCCCCATTTTTCACAAAATTCTTGAATTTCATTTATTGCTTTTTGTAACCTACCCTAAGGTCGGCTGCATATAATAAACCTAGAATCTCCTTATCCCTTATTACTGGACAATGCTGATTTCTTATTTTTACTCCTTTTAATATATCATCTATGAATGGTTTAAATAATATTGGACTCAGTTTACATCCCTGCCTTAATCCTATTTTTTGTGAATCGTCTCTGTGATGCTGCTTTTTTTACCATGTACACAAAACTTTACATCTTTATATATTTTCTTAATTTCTCTTATAATCTTGTTATTTACTCCCTTTTCCCTTAGTTTATATTCCAGAGCTTCTCTATTTATTCTATCAAAAGCTTTTTCCAGGTCAGCAAAAAACATGTATACCCTATCTCTTTTCCTACTCAAATATTTATCTATTATAGTCTTTATTATAAATATGCTATCTACTATCTACAGTCTGCCGTCCTTCCCTAAAACCTGCCTGCAATTCTGATATCTTTTTCTCAGTTTCTACTCATTCCTTTAGTCTGTCAGCTGAAATTCCTGTATACACCTTCCCTAATATAAATAGTAAGCTTATTCCTATACAGTTCTCAGGCCATTTAGTCCTCCCTTCCCTTTATAAATGGGCACCATCATACTTGTTTCCAGCTTTCTGGTATGTCATTTTTTAATTTTATTTTGTTTAGTAATTCTATCATTAATTGTAATCCTTTTTGGGTTTCACCATATTTTTTCCAAAATTCTCCTGGTACTCTATCTATTCCTACCACTTTCCCTTTCTTTATATTTCTTAATTGTAAATGTACCTCCTGGGTTGATATTTCTCTATCTATTTTTTCATTTGTTATCACCTCTTGTCCACAATTTTTATGCTCTAACCTTGTCTCTACCATTTCCCTGATCAAGTTTTTAAAATATTCTACCCATTCAGATGGTGTGATTTCATTTTTTCCCCCTCCTTTCCTGTTCATCATTCTTACTATTTTCCATATATTTTTACTATCTTTTTGATTACCCTCTTTAGTATATTTTCCATATTTTCTTGCCATTCTTTCTTTGTCTCTAACAAGCATTTGTATCCCCATTTGTAAATCATAAAATTTTGCCTGTCTTCTTCTTTTTCTGATCCCCTCCATTTTATAAGTTCTTTGAAAACCTTGTTTTTTGCATTTTTTACACTCTTCATCATACCATCCCTTATTTGTCTGTACCTTTCCTTGTTTTATTTCCATATCTGGCTCCTCTCTTTTTACTATTAGTCCCATTAACTTCAACATTTTCTCTGTTTTTTTCTTCATATAGGCTCATCTTTATTCCATATTCTATAATTTGGCTTACCTTTGAATTTAAATATTTTGTGAATTTTTCTTCTAGTTCCTCCTTCCATTTATAGGTTTTTAATCTCATATTTCTTACCCCTTTATCTACTAGATCCTGTTATCCTACCTTCAGTTCCATTGTTAACGGAAAATGGCTATTATCTACTATCTCATTTCTGATTTTAAATTTAATAATTTTATGCTCTGATTCCTCACTACATAACATATGTCTATTACACATTTCCCATTTGCATTCACAAATGTAAATTCTCCTTCTTTGTCTGCTCCTATTGTCCCATTACATATTAACAGATTGTTTATTTCACAGAATTCTAATAACTTTTTTCCTTCCTTATTTATTACACTATCTCTGCTTTTCCTTTCCCTTACTTCATTTTTTCTCCTTCCCATATCATGGCACTTCCTAGTAATCTACAGTTTCCCCCTTATTCTTGCATTGAAGTCTCCCATTATAATAAACTCTATGTCTGGCCACTGATTTCATCCATGCCCTCACCTATAATTTTATACAGGTTATTCTCATAAAAGTGATGTTTCTGGGGAGTTATATACTACACCAATTCCAATATTTACATTTATCTTATTCACTTGTTTTATTAACATTCAAATGACCTTGTTAACCTTGTTTTCTATCACTTCTGTTTCAACACTTATTTCCATGTCTTTTTTAACAAACATACCAATTCCTCCTGAAGCTCTTCCTTTCTCGTGCTTTTTACTGGCACTTTTTTTTATAAATTTGTAGCCTTTTAGCTCTATTTCTTCCCTTTCTCTCAGCCATGTCTCCACCACTCCTATAATGTCCATATATCTCGTTACATTTTGGATTTCCCTGTTGTATATCTTACTCTTTATGCCTTCGATGTTCCAGAACATCAAATTTGTACCCTTTCTCTATTTGTTCTTTGGTTTATGCTGATATGTATACATATTTCTCAATTGCTTTTCTAAGTCTAGTAATTCTGGGTACTGGATGGTCACTTTCCTCCCTCTGTGACATTACCCTCCCTTAATTCACCTCTATTATTTGTAACCCCCTCCTTCTTGCAATTTCTTGTGCTTGGCTAACACTTTCCATTCTTAATATTTCCCCACTTATCACTTGCATCACTCCCTCCTCCACATATGCATTTCTTACTGCACTGGTCATCTTCTGTCCTCTTGGCTCCTCCCCACTTCTCCTCCTTGCATCACTTTCCCGTTCGTTGCCGTCACCAATGTTAGTTCCTCCTCCCCCTCCTGCACTGCTGGTTCTTCTTCCCTGTTTTCTTCTGCACTCCTTCCCTGACTGTTTTCCGTGCCTGCCGAATCTGAGGTTTGATCCGATGTTTTCCCCAAGTTACCAACTCAGCTGTTCTCTCAGTTCTTTGACTTGAATGTGCTTGGGCCATTGCTTCTGTTGACGTTTGCACATTCTTTCTCGTTCATACCTCTGTATACGCATACTCCATTCTTCGCCTTCCATGAATAATTTTAAACCTTTCAAAAATGCCTTTTTACTTTCTCTACTACAGAGGTGGCGAAAACGTGACTCACGAGTCATTTTGACGCGCAGGTGCACGTTCCCTCTCTGCAACCGTCCATTTGATTTTCACATGCTGCTGAGTAATGCAGTGCGCGTTGCATATTTGGTGACTCGGGAAGGAAGTTGTTTTCGCCACCCTTGCTCTACTACATATAGTAAGTAGGGGAAGTATTGTATTCCACCCAAAAATTCGATACCAAGATTTCACTGGAAATATATGTTTTGAGACTCCCTGAATCCAGAAGAACCATTTTTGGAAACATGTCCGTCCGTCCGTCCGTGTGTGCGTGCGCGTGTGCGTGCGCGTGTGCGTGCGCGTGCGCGTGCGGGTGCGGGCGCGCGCGGGTGGGCGGGCGGGCGGGTGCGTGCGTGCGTGCGTGCGTCATAGCTCAGAAATGAACAGTCGGGTAAACACCAAACTTGGTATTTAGGTTCAGTATCTTCCAGAGATGCGACATAAAGGTTTTCAAGAAAATCCCCCCACCCCAGATTAGCCTTTACATGGAACATTTTTCGAAAATTTTAATTTTCTCAAAAATGGCCCTAACGATTTTGATTAAAATATCATATGTTTAAGATATTATCATGACAAATGAAATGTATATCTCGAATTTTCTGGGAATGTCTCCAAAAGTATTCTTCATTGTGAACGACTTTTGCTTAACTGGTAAACCATAAGAGATAAACAAACGTTTACTACACAAAAAATGTAGATCGCGTTAAAATACGCAATTTATGTCTTATACATTTTTTGTTTGTTGAGGAACCATTTTCGATATATTAAATTTTCCAATACTTTTTCTCAAATGGGAATTCATAATTCATTTTTTTTGTCCTGGACATACAAAGAGAATGGAATGCGCCACATAGCAACCAGCTCTTAAAAGATTTGACTATCGCTTAAAGCCTACCATATTTCCTTTGCACCTACAAGAAAATTAGCAATAAGATTAACATCTCGATTAACATAAAGCATATGGAGAATAAGCGTTTGTAAAAATAGCTTGTACAAGAGTAGAGAAAGTCATTTGTGTGTAACACATCAGATTTGTTTCCATTTGCTCTTGCTTCTTTCATCCTGGATATTAGTTCCTTTTTCAAAATTTGTTGCTCTCTCATGTAGTCTTGCTCTATAAAAATTCTTGTACTTCTTAGCCTCCTGGCATTGCTTAAAATTGCCCTCTTTTATCCCATTGTAGTTATTTTTATAATAATGGGTGTAGGTTTTCTTCTTTTTCCAATTCAGAACATGTCCTCTGTCTCCCAACCAAACATTTTTATACCTAGTCCTTCTTCCATAATCTCGTACACTATTTCTTCTAAGCTCATGTTTTCTTCTGGCACTATGAAACTTACGCAGTTCTTTCTTCTCTGTCCTGCCGAATCTTTTTTCTATATCTTCAATTTTCCTTCTGCAATCCATTATCTGCTGTTCCATCTTTTCTCTTTGCACCTTCATAACCTTCTTGAATCATCTTGTATTTTTATTCATTTCTTCGTGTAATTCTTTTCCAAGTGCTTTTAGAGATTCCATTAACTGGTCCATTTCTACTGGCCCTGAATTCATCTCCACTCCACCCATTATTAGCAGCATGAAGATTATTGCCACCACTCATACTTGTAAATTTGCCATTATCTTTCCCATTTTCGTGATTTTTCTTCTCCAGAATCTGTCTATCTGTGCTCTGTATGCTTCTGTGTCTACATATAACTGTTGTCGTGTCAGCTCTTGCTCCGCACAACCTTCTCCTATCGCTGTCAGCACCAGACTCCTATCTTTTCAGAATAAGGGAAAACCCGGAACCTTATCTTGCCCTAACTGAGATTTGAACTCAGGACCACCTGAATGTGAGGCAGACATGTTACTCCCACACCATAGAGGTGTTACGATATGTACTTATTGTACCAGATTAACCATGGAGAAGTGAAAATCATCACATAAAGTTTCAGTTAAACATTTTTACTTTTTCTATTGCCTACCTATAGTAAGTAGAGAAAGTATTGTATTCCACCCAAAAATTTGATATCGAGAGTTCACCAGAAAGGGCATTTTTAGAAAAAGGTTTGTGTATGAATCTGTGTGCCTTTGAACAGAATAACTCAAAAATGAAATCTCAGTTAAATATCAAACTTGGTAATTTAAGTTCAGTATCTTCCAGGGATGTGACACAAAGATTAAAACAAATCATCCCACCACAGACTACCCTTGACATAAATTTGTTGTTGTTTTTGTATTTTTCAAACATGGCTATTAATGATTTTGATTAAAATATACTATGTTTAAGATATTTGCATGACAAACATATCTTGAGTTTTCACATAGCCTGTGAAGTCCTCTTCATTTTCAATGAATTTTGCATAACTTGTAAAACATAAGAAAGAGCAAAAAATTTACCACGCAAAGAATGTGGATCCTGTTAAAGCACACAATTTATATCAAATAAAGATGTTTGTGGCATTAACCGTTTCTGAAATATTCTTTGTTGTTGGTTCAAATTTTCAAATACTTACACTTTTGTTCAAGTGGTAAGTCACTGTTCGTTTTTTTCTCATTATAAAAGGAGCATGGAATCTCAAAACTATCACAGTGATCCACTTTTTAAAAAGCTGACTATTGCTTTTGCCTACTGTATTCTTATACCTACAACAAAATGTGTAAAATGAAAGTTTATCTCAATTAACAAGAAGTAGACAGAGGAATAAGTTTTTAAAATAATAGTTTGTAGAAGGATGAGTTGAGAAAATCATGTGAATATGACATATTCTCATATTGCTTTCTCTACTACTTACCAATAGTAAGTAGAGAAAGTATTGCATTCCATTATAAAATTTGATACTAAGATTTGCCTGGAAATATGCATTTTTAGGCTCCTTGAATTAAAAGCAAAAACTACAAAGAAAAAAGAAAGGAAATCTAATGTGATACATTCACATGACTTTCTCTACCCTGTATCTTTATTAGTGGATATACAAACCATTCTTACTAAAGCTTATTTTTCCTTCTACTATATTTTATTACAAATAAACCATTGCAGAAATAGCTACATTACACATTTTGTCATAGATACAAAGAGAACAGTCCTAGTCAAATGTTTAAGAACTGGAAGCTGTATGCTGGCCTTAAAATTCCATACTGTTTCTATGCAAACACGAGAAACAGCTGAGTTGTTAGGACTTTAAAAGAATGACCAAGTAATGAACAATTCAAACCATTAATAACATGTATCTCAGAAATGGCTTATGCCCCCCCAAAAAACTTATTTGAAATAAATTGTGTATTTTAAAAAGATCTACATTTGTTGTGTAGTATGTTTTCGTCTATCCCTGTGTTTACCAGTTATGCAAGATTATACAAAATTCCTTCTGAATGAAGCGGACTTCATAGGTTATCCCCAGAAAATTCAATATATGCATTTCATTTGTCATGTAAATATCTTTACTATATGGTATTTTAGTCAAAAATATTAGAGCCATTTTTTAGAAAATAAAAAATTTCGTAAAATGTTCCATGTAAAAGGTAGTTTGGGGTGAAAGTAAAAATAAGAAAAGGTCAGTGCAAATGCATGCATGTGTGTGTCTGTGTGTGAACAGTCAACAAAAAGTTGGCCAAATACCAAACCTGTTAGTTAAGTTCAACTTCTTCCAAGGATGTGACACAAAGATTTTCAAGAAAACCCCCACCCTAAACTACCCTTTACATGGGAAACATTAATTTATTTTTAATTTTCTCAAAAATGGATCTTAATGATTTTGATTAAAATACCACATGTTTAAGGTATATGCATGACGGATAAAATGTATATACTGAATTTTCTGGGAATAGCGTGCGAAGCCTTCATTTTGAATGAATTTCATATAACTTTTAAGCCATAAGTGATGGACAAAAATTTAATACACAGAGAATGTAGATCTTGTTAAAACTTACAGTTTATGTCAAATAAATTTTTTGTGGTATTAACCAATTCCACGATACTTTTTATTATTGGCTTGAATTGTCAAATACTATATACTTTTTTAAACTTCTAAGTTGCTATTCATTCTTTTCTCGTGGTCATGCAAAGAATGGAAGTTCTAAGTCATCATGTACCAATCTGCTTTTAAAAGATTTAACCGTCACTTAAACCCATTATATTCCCCTTGTATCTACAACAAAATGTGTGATAAAACTATATCTGCAGATGTTTATCTTGATTAACATAAAGCAGAGAGAAAATGAGATTTCGTAAGAATAATTTGTAGAAGAATGGGTAAAGAAAGTCATGCAAATGTAACACATAGGATTGTTTTTTAAAACTCGTTATCTGGCACATGCATACATCATAACATCTACTGGACTTGGATTGTGAAAATACCATTCGTTACCTTTAATGTTTGGTTTAAACTTAGTATCTAGTGGATTTTTACTTTCTCTAGCATCTACTTATAGTAGGTAGAGGAAGTATTGCATTCTATCCAAAAATTTCATATCAAGATTTCACCAGAAGTACAGGTTTTGAAGTCCTGAATCCACAGAAGAAGGTTCATGCGTGCGTGCGTGCGTGCGTGCGTGCGCATGTGCATGTGCGCATGCGGGCATGTGCGCGTGTATGCGTGTGTGTGTGTGTGTGTTTTTTTATTATTTTTTACTTTCTCAAAAATGACTCTAAAGTACCCTATGTTTAAGTGATTTATGTGACTGATAAAGTGTATATTTTGAATTTTCTGGGAATAGCCTTAGCCTGTTAAGTCCTCTTCATTTGGAATTAATTTTCTATAACTTTGTATAACTGATAAAAGAGAGAGGCATAATTGCATTGCACAAAGAATGTATTTCCCTGTAAAACATAGAATTTATTTCAAATAATTTTTATGTGAAATCTACCATTTCTGAGTTATTCATTGTTATTGGTTTAATTTTTTCAATACTTAATCATTTTTTGAAGTAGTCACCATTCATGATATAATGAAAAATATGGAATTTCAATGCCAGCACATAAGGTACAATAAAATCTGTAATGAAAACATTCATCTCAATTAACATGAGGCAGATACAAAAGTAAATGTTTATAAGAATAATTTGCAGAAGAGAGATAAAAAGAAATGATAATGTGTAAAGAAAGTAATGTGAATCTTACATGATAGATAGATAGATTTATTGTACAATTTGTTCTACATGTTTACAATATATACAAAGTATATTCATTTATACCCCTACATCTTACAATTTGTCTGGTGCCTGTTTCTTTGTTGGGCCACTCAGATTGCTGGGCTCCCTGGCCTTTTTGCTCACTGAGCGGCCCTTACTTCTCTTACTTTTCTATACCATTTTCTTCCCTTTACCTTCCTTATTATTCTCTCAAGTTCTTGGTTTTGTTTTCTTAGAGCCTTTTATTAAGTCAATCATCTTTATGGTTTTTACCCCAATTCCCCATTTTTCACACTTTCTTGAATTTCATTTATCGCTTTTGTAGCCCTATCAACGATATGGTGCCTACCATAAAATTGTCTGCATATATAGAACCTGAACCTGGAATCTCCATATCTCCTATTACTGGATAATGCTAATTTCTTATTTTTACTCCTAATATCATCTATGAATAGATTACTGATATGAGCTCAATTTACATCTCTGTTTAACTCTTATTTTCTTTTGTATCAATTTACTTCCTTTCTCTATACGTAAATTTCTCCATTGCTTTTCTGAATCTAGTACGCCTGGATACCGGGTCGACACTTTCCTCCCCTTGTAGCGTTACCCTCCCTTCTCTCAAATCTATTATTTTATACCGTCCCCCCCTCCTTCTTGCAATTTCTTGCGCTTCACTGACCGTTCTAACTCTTATTATTTCCCCACTTCTCACTTGTGCCCCTCCCTCCTCCGCATACGTATTTCTTGCTGCACTGTTTATCAACTGTTCACTTGGCTTCTCCCCGCTTCTTCTTCTTTACATTTCTTCTCACCCCGCCTCTGCAACCGATGTTAGCTCCTCCCCTTCCATAGCTGCTGCTTCTTCCTCCCTATATTCTTCTGTCAGCTTCTCCCCACTTCTCCTTCTTTGCATCTCTTCCTGTCCTGCCTCTGCTACCAATGTTATCTCCTCTTCTCCCTCCATGGCTGTTGGATCTTCCTCTGTAATTTCTTCTTTTCTCCTTTCATGGTTATTTCTCGTGTCTGTTGGTTTTATGATTTGGTCAGCTGTTTTCTGCTCCTTTCTCCAATCTGTCGATTCAGCTGTTCTCTCGGTTCCTTGACTTGTATGTGTCCTGGGCCATGAATCTTACATATAAGATTTTTATACTTTGGTCAGAGTCTTTTGGGACAATGGGAAGGGAAGGATAGAAAACAGGTTGCTTGTGCCCTTTCATGTGTGGTGGTACTTTGCTATAGCTGCTGGTGTGACCATGCAATGCCCTTATCTTCCCCTTCCACTGTCTCAAAAGACTGACCAAAGTATAACATTACGTTTGAATCAGTAACTAGTTTGGCATTTCAATCATGTGAATCTGAATCTGGCATGCAGAACCAGAACACAATTGTGTGGCTGTATAAAAAGCCAAATGCATCATCTTGTTCCATCCTCAAATGGCAGGAAGGTGTTGGAGGTGTCATTTATAGAGTTTGCAATTCATCACTAACTTGTTTATGTAAAATAAAGACTGTAGTTTCATGTGGATTGTGGAAGTAACTATTCTTTCCCCTCTTCCACTTATTTCTATGTTCTGCTGCAAGTATGATAATATTGCTCACAGGTGAAAGATCATGTTGCATAATCTAAATCACTCTTGTTGGTGTTGGTAACATTTATGGATAGATATACAGAGTGAATCACCTAAAACTTGCACTGCAAGTATTTCGGAAATGGAAAGTGCTATTGATGTGCAGTTTTCACAGCATTGATTGGTAGTCAGGGGCTCGTAGCCTACAAACAGATTTTAATAATACTGATAAAGTGTATTTTTTGAGCAAACACAATTTTTTAAATGGAACAATGCCTAGTTACATCAACAGAATAAAGGTAGGGTAAATTGGAATGTCAATGGTCTTTGTTGCAGATTCCAGTGCAAATGTTTACGAGAAATCATATTTTTAAAAGTTTCCACCCTGACAATTTTTGTCCCATTCAACCTGCTTAATTGCTAGCTATGATGTCGTTATGTTTGTTTGCATTGTGTTTTCTGTTCATTGATTGCATTGCGACTTTCTGGTCAGTTAATTTGTGACAGTTCAAGAAGTAACTCGTGAATGGAAGATGGGGTTTACTAATGCAGAAAAAGCCGACATGCTCATGGTGTATGGAGAGTGTAGTGCAGTTTGTTCTTGTACAGTGTATGCAGAAACGTATCCCAATAGACATCAACCATCTCGGCAATTATTTATCAACCTCTTCAACCAATTATGTGAAAATGGTACTGTAAAACCTAGAAAACGTAACAGAAACAAACAAGTTACTGGAGAAAGGCAGAAATTAATGTTTTGGCTGCCATTGCAGTAGATCCGCAAATTAGTTCCTGCACAATCGCATGTGGAAGTGCCATAAGTCAGGCAAGTGTACTGTGCATTCTCCATCGACATAAGTTCCATCCCTATCACATCTCTCTCCATCAAGAGCTGCATGGAAACAATTTTGAGAATTGTGTTAACTTTTGTACATGGGCATTAAGACATGATACTCCAGATTCATCATGTATCTTGTTTAGTGATGAGGCAACATTTACTAATCATGGCAAGGTAAACCGCAGAAAAATGCACTATTGGTCTGTTGACAATCCCCATTGGCTTCATCAGGTGGAACGTCACCATCCATGGAGTTTAAATGTGTGGTGTGGGATAGTGAACCATCAGCTCATAGGCCCTTTGTTCATAGAAGGAACAATGAACTCGCACAAGCATTGCAGCCTCCTGACAGACCATCTCCCACAGATGCTAGTAGACATTCCTTTGCAGACTAGGAGGAACCTGTGGTACCAACATGATGGCTGTCCAGCCCATAGTGCACATAGTACTACAGCTTGTGAATGGGGAAGGCTGAAAGATACTGTCTACAAGGATGTACCAACTACACCAGACGATATGAAACGATGTATTACTGCTGCCTGCTGTGAAATTTCCACTGAAATGCTAGAACATGTGCAGCAGTCTTTCCATAGCAGACTGGAAGCGTGTATTGAAGCTGCCGGTGGTCATTTTGAACACAACCTTTGAAGGGCTATGTTCTCTTTACTTGTAAGAATCCACAGAAGTATTGTAATTCACTTTTGTTTTTCTTTAGTTTGTGCTACCACAGGTTGTACAAGTGTCGGTGCATAAAGGTTTCAAAATAAGATTTCTCGTAAACCACTTGCACTAGAATCTTGCAACAAACAACACTGACATTCCAATTTACCCTACCTTTATTCTGTTGATGTAACTAGGCATTGTTCCATTTAAAAAATTGTATGTTTGCTCAAAAATTACACTTTCTCAGTATTATTAAAATCTGTTTATAGGCTAAATGTACGAGCCCCTGGCTACCATTCAATACTGTGAAAACTGCACATAAATAGCGCTTTTCATTTCTGAAGTATTTGCGGTGCAAGTTTTAGGTGATTCACCCTGTGTAGGAACAACAAGAAAGAGAGTATAGTTGCATTTCACTATGTTTAAAGCACAAGGCATGAACAGACATATTTACTGCTTCTTTCTGCCAGGGATTTGGAATTAGTCAGTACTAATTAAATTGTAGTGGTGCAGTATGTGAATAGCAGTTGGGGATTTATTATAATTTGGACAAGAATATATTGCTGAAACCATGGAGAAATTTATTTTAGCATTCACTTAAATTTTGAAGTTGTCATTTTCTTTGAACTTGTGCAACATGCATGATGAGAGTATAGACATTTTAATTACTCTTTGTTATGCACAATCTTAAAAGATTTGATCATTGACATTGAATGAAATGGCAGTCCAATAATGTTTACCTCAGTGTATTAAACATTCTGTTTTGCTTTTTAAAATGTAAGAATGATGCAGTGTATATGTGATAAAAATTAAGGCTAATTTTATAAATACTATGTATGGCTCCTTACACAGTAAGTATTCTTTGGGAACTAATTTAAACCAATTTGTGAAGATGATCCTTGTGTATATTTGTCAAAAGTTCATGAAAAGGTCATTCGTCAAATGTTATTGCAGGTTTGATACCATTGTCTATCCCATTATTTTTGTACTGCAAACACCTTTTTCCTCCATTGCTAACATAATATTATTAGTTCTTCTCCATAACAATATTAGGGACATAATTTCAATTTAAGGACTATGACTAGTGCAAGCTTTTCATATCATACCCTGAATTGTAATTGGCTTTTTGGATGTATGTTTAGGAATTCTACATCAGTCGTTAGCAGGAGCAATGTTGTCCAAGATAATGCACTCATTGCTTCTCCTGCCTGTAAGCTACGTGCAGCCATTGCTATTCCGTCTTCTGGGTACTTTGGCTCCACTTGATCATCTTAATAGATTGCTACCTGCTGGCATGCAGTGTGAGCAAGAAAGTACTTCATCATCAGGTAAAGGAATTAATTTCTGCGTTACATTTGTGTAGACATTATATAATTACAGTTATGTCTTTAATAGCTTCTGAATAAATTCTAGGATATTTTCACTACTTTATTATGCATGTTTTAGGTATATTTATCAAATACAGAATTTACTCTTTTTATTTTTTGCTGTATAAAAGAGAATCATTGCCAGGAGTTTTACTCTAACTGCATATACTGCTCATTAATGCTTCATTCTATTGTAATGTGAGACGGTTTTAATGTTACTTATGTGTTTAACATTAATATAGCACCACGTTTGGAAGCCAATTTACGAGAGCAAATATGTGTTTACTTCACGCGATGCCATCTTGTGTGACGTCACTCCTTATTTGGTTCGTTTAACTCCATCTGGCGTAGCAATTTGCATCAATTAGGGTTCGAAAGAATTTAAAGTTTTGTATATTGTCCTCCGGCTAGCTATTTAGGTAGACATTTAACTCATGCAGGGTGTGAAGCGGAAAGGAATCTTTTGTCTAGAAATGATATTGACGAAGAAATTGGTTTTATAATCTTTATTGCAGAACACGTTCACGAACACTTTCACAGATTTATCTGGATAATCGCCATACTGAAACTGTTTGTAATAACTTCTCACTTTTAATTCACGTACTTCAACTTTGTGTATATTTAACTGTATAATATTTTATAATGATTCTCGTGTAACTTGACGAAATGCAGGACTGGCTGACGATGTGTAGAGTACACGAAATTTTGATGAACTGAGCGGCCGGCGTGTAGTGTATTGAGAATTCCGTTGAACTGGGGGAACGCTCTCTTGAACCTACACTATTTATAGGCTTGCCTCAAGATACGCCCAAAGATTATAAATGAACTGCTATTGGCTAATAAAACGCGCCAACATTAGCGTCTATTTTACTATCCAATGAAAACCACTAATACATATTTCTTTTAGAGAACATTCTAGAAGCTTTTTTACCGAAAAGGCGCGAAACATTACGTAACTTCCTGGTTCCCGGTAATGATAAACAACTCACCCCCTTGCTGCATTCTTGCTCCATTACTAACAGTTTCAGTAAAGCCGGATATTATTATTTACCAATAATAATTACAATTAATAAACCTCTGAAATCAATGTCACATAAAAATACATATTCATACTACAATCCCCATTTACATCCAAGCAATTTGTGATACAAATTACCGTATCATATGCCCCACTAGAAACATAATTATAAATATTTATAACTTGTTTGAGAATTTTATAATTTGTGTTTTTAGTCTCCTAAATCTTGGAACACACGCTATCACTTTCACTTTACACTTCACACGCATTTAACACACGATGTGTTTTTTTTTTTTTTTTTTTTTTTTAAATTGCCACTACTTACTGGCTCTGGTTTAATTAATTTAAATATTAATCTGACATTATAATTTTTATAGCAAATACTTTACCCTAAATTATTTAATCACTGCTACCAAATTGTTTACTTTAAGTTGTTGACAAAAATTTATACATTTAAGATTTTTTTGTAATTATTATACATATGTACCAAAATATTCACCCTCAACACAAATATTTACATCTCTTAAATCTAGGCACTGTTTCACATGTTCTATTTACTACATAAATATTTGTTTTAATTATGTTTACCATTTTTTTGTTATTTTGTACTTTATCTTAACAATACTCTTGGAATAGTATTTATGTACTTTACTTTAATATAACATCATGCTTTATTTCACATGTTCTGTTACTAATAAAATGTTATTTTCCTCTCAAACATTTAGTCATGTCCAAAATTTATTTCTCCTTTCCTATGACGTACATATTTATTTAACCCTCTTACGTTCCAATACATTATTCTGCATTTCGCCTTTAACTATCCAGCATTTACTATTTATCATCATTGTCTTTTATTTCACCATGATCTTCATGGTTGTATGGTTTAAGCATCTCAATATGGAACTTTCCTATGCTTTTTCGAGTTGTTGGATTACATAACTCATATGTGTTAGTTCCATACACTTCAACAACTTCATATGGTCCATGGTATTTGAGAAACATTCGCCAATAAAGTTTATTTTCTTTATCCGATAATTTCTTGGTTTTAACCAAAACTAAATCTCCTATTTTGATCCTCCATTCCTTTCTCTTTTTTTCTTCATGTTTAATTTTTCTTTTTATGGCTTTTTTCTTCATCCTCTCGAATGCTTTTCAGAACATTTCTTCTTCTGTTGGTGGTATCGAATGCGCATCTGGAATGGCTTCTGGAATTTTTTTACACATTGTATTAATCTTCTTTCCCAACTTAAGTTCACATGGTTTGTATCCTGTCACATTGTTTATGGTTTCATTTAGTAGGTTCTGAACGAAGTTCACGTATCCATACATTGGGTGTGTTTTCGATGACATAACACCCTTAAATAACTTGAAATTTCCTTAATTTCCCTCTCCACTGGGTTGGAGTTCGGTCTGTATCTTGACGAAAAATATTGTTTAATGCCATTTTCTTTCAGTCCATCCATAAATTTTTTTCCTGTGAAGTACGAAGCATTGTCGCTCAATACAGATTGAATAGGTCCTTTTTCTATCACATATGACTTGAGTAGTCTATTCAAACATGCTAAACCTGTAGGTTTTCTCAAAGGGTAAATTCTTACATATTTGCTGAATATATCATAACAGACCAATATATATTTATTTCCAAATTGACTTGGAGGCATCGGACCATGAATATCAATACTAATTACACATCTCGGCTTATCCCTTATAACCGAATTAGTTTCAAATGCATATGCTGCATTTATTTGCTTTGCCTTCTGACACAGGTTGCAGCACGATATAAATTTCCGAACTTTCTGACGCAATTTGGATATGTATAAATTCTCTAAAATCATAGAAGTTGTTCGGTCCGTCCCTGAGTGTGCTAACCCTTCATGAAAATTCTTAATTATTTCCTTTTCCATGCTTTTCGGAACCATTATCTTCCAACTAGGCATTTCTTTTCCATGCTTCTTGTATAATGTCCCATCTCGAATTGCTATAATTTCTTTCTTTGCCTCCTCAATCAATGGTGCATTTTCTTTAAGTTCAAATAATTTTGCATCCTCATTTTGAATTTCCCCCATATTTTTCAATTTTCTAATCATTTCTTTGCTTAAAGGAATTTCAATTGTCAATATTTTGACTTCATTTCTAGGCCTTTCAATATTTTCGGGAATTTGTGGGTTGTAGTTCAATCTTGATAGTAAATCACTGAAGGTATTGTTTTTGCCAGGAATGTGGATAATCTCAATATCGAATGCAGATATTGCATGAATGTATCTAGCAAGTTTTCCACTACATAATCTACACCGTTGTATGAAAGTTAAGCTGATGTGGTCTGAATATACTTTCACCTTTTGCTGATAAATATAGGTTTTAAAACGAATTAATGAGAAATATAGTGCTCCAATTTCTAACTGAGTCACTGAAGAATTTCGCTCAATATTTGTAAGTCCTCTAGAAGCTGTACTAATGACGTGAAAGTCATTATTGATGTCTCGCTGCCCTAAAATTCCGGCATATCCTTGCATTGATGCGTCGACATAAATCTCATATTCCAAATCTTCTCTGGGCCTCTCGAGTAATATGGACTTAGCAAAGAGTTCCTTTACTCTCTCAAAACATTTTTGATGATCCTCTGTCCATCTCCACTTATTGTTCTTTCGGAGTAGCTGCCGCAGTGGTTCTATTTCAGCCGAATATCTTGGTACGAACTTACTCTGAAAGTTCAATACCCCTAAGAGACGTCTAATTTGTTTTACGTTCCTTGGTGGTGGAATTTTCATTATTGCTTCTATTCTTTTCTGATCAGGTCTTATACCTCGTTCATCCACTACATAACCCAGAAAATTTATTTCCTTGACACAAAATTTTGATTTTAGTATGTTCACAGTCATACCATGTTGTTGTAGTTTATTTAACACATAATGGACATTATTCATGTGTTCTTCAAATGTTTGACTAATGATCAAGAAGTCGTCAATATACTTTATTAAAAAGTCATCTGCAGAATTTCCAAAGATACTGTGAATGGCTCTCAAAAATCCACTTCCTGAGTTTTTTAAACCAAAAGGATTTACACAAAAGCGATACTGGATCCCTGAGTACTGAAATGAAGTGTAATCACGCACTTGCGGATCTAATTCCACTTGCCAATATGATGCAGTGAGGTCAATGGATGTCAGAAATCTCCCTCTTGAAAGTTTTGTAATTAGTTGTTCAATTCCCTCACTTTGAAAATGATCTGGTTTCATATACTTGTTGACATATCTACCGTCTAAAGTTAATCTCAAACTACCATCTCGTTTAATACTCCAGCAGATTGAATTTATGTATTGAGAATTACTTTGCTCAATAATCCCATTTTCTGACATGCTATTTATTAGTTGTCTAGCTTTGTCTCGAAGACTTATAGGTAAATTGTCATACTTGTGCCTATATGGTGGTACGTCTTCTACTTGAAATGTATGCTGATATACATTACATCTGCCTGGGATATTACTAAATACTGAACTATTGTTCATCAAAACATCATGAAGGATTTGTTTTTGCATTATCGTAAGATTATAAGCTTCTTCACACTTGTGTATTATTTCCTCATTTCTCTTCTCCTTCCAGCTGTTGTCTGTCTCGCTCACATGGTCGTCTTTTGTTTGGATTACACATTTCTCTACTTCTTCTGGCATTTCTGCTATCTGTTGAAAATATGGCGTGGTATTCCCTTCATATTCTGTGACTACCTGCTTTATCTGACTATTTCTATCAGTTTCTGTTATTTGCACAAAAAACTCTTGGTCACAAATATTTTTCTCATCCTTTGTCATCTCGATTACAGAAACTTTTTCTTTTATAAATGGTACCCTTATTTCTCTATCTTCTTTTGTTATTTTTAACTCTTCATGTTTAAAATCTATACATGCTTCATATTCATGTAGGAAGTCACATCCTATAATTATGTCACAAATCAGATGGTTTACAATTAGAAACATAACCTCAAAATTCTCTCCGCCAATAAGTATGCTAAGTAGAGCTTGTGTTTTTATGACCTGTGTAGTTCTTCCAATTGCAACACGACAAACTAAATTACTAGTGGGAAGAGCCATAATCTTGTTACCTTCATTAATCAAATTTATGTAAAATTTCTGTGAGCAAATTGAAGCTGATGAACCAGAATCTATAGTTGCAATGATTTCTTTCTTCGCAATTTCAATCCTAACATGAGGTGATTCAAAATTTTCTCCCTTATCTTTTGTTGCTGTAATCTTATTACAGGGTGTATGTGTAGGCGTATGATTTGTATTGGTAATGGATACTGAATTATTAAAGACGTCCTGAGAACCTACTACACAGGAGTCTGTTAACAGTTTTCCTGGTTATTTCCATGTTCACGTACGGGACTGCCATTCCTAACAGGCGCTAAATCTATCTCCGTGTCGCTACCATTGTTTTGAGTTCCCCTTCCTCGAGTTCGAAATCCTCGATTTCTGACATTTTGTCCCCTTGGCACGTAATTTTCTTGGCGTTCCTCAGATCTTTCCCGGTTATTATTTTCCCTCCAGTGAGTGAAATTTCCCCTTTGTCTAGTGTACCTCCTTCCATAATTTTGCCCTCTTTCAGGCAATCTTTCTGTCCTGACATAATTTATTTGTTCCTGTCGACCTGGTCTCCTATCTATCCTTGATCTTTCAAATTGTGGAACGTATGATTGATACCGTTGTCTGGTATTAATTTCATGATGTCTGTCTTGTCCTCTAATTTGCTGATAACTGCCTTGGTAATTTCTTCTATCTCGTACATCTAAAAATCTATGTTCCCACTCCCGAGACATATCTTCTTCCTGTTGTTCCAAAGCTGTTATTAATTCTGTCATCTCATAGATGTTCCGTGGTTTTGCAATTAATAAGTAATTTTGTATCCTTATAGGATAATGCCTTGCGAGCAAACTCACAAAATCCTCCTCACTGATTGGAGGTGACAAGTTTCTAACCTGACTTGCATGTTTTAGTAAGTAATCAGTCATTGATATTCCCTCTCGTGGATTAAATTGACCATGACTAAGCATTGCTCGAATTCTTTGCTGTACCGTAACATTCCAAAATCTGTTCATGAATAATCTCTTAAAGGATTCATATGATATTTCACCCCCGGATACCATTTGTAACCAATCTAAGGTTTTCTGGTCCAAACATCTTTTGACAACTATCATTTTCAATGCTTCAGGTATCTTTTTAATTTGAAAATACTCTGATAATTCTGCAATGAACTGTACTGGACTGGAGTTTTCATTAAATTTTGGAAGTGGAAAATCACTTAAGATATGATTGTAATTTTGCAAATTCCCTATTCCCATATTTAAATTCTCTAGTGTAACTTGTGCACTCTGAGTTTCAGCATTAGCTATAGATGAAGCTGCCACATCACTCACATTATTTGTCATACCTGAGGAACTACCTCTATCATTATTTTGTACATCTGACACATGCACATCACATATATTTGCCCTTGAATTCAATTCTAATCTATTTACAGTACCCTGCAGATTTTCTATTGTCTGTTCCAATTTTTTATTATTCTCATTTTGAACAGTTTGGTGTTTGTTAATTTCAGAAGTTAGCTTTTGATTCAAATCTTTAGACAAATCTTTAACTTCATCAGACAATTTATTTCTCTGTTTTTCTGACTCCTTCTGAATTTCAGATATTTCCCCTCTGAAATTAACTTGCACCTGTATTAAATCTGCATTTGTAGCCTCCATCATCTCTTTTAACTCACTTGAAATGCTACTCATTCGGCTACCTAGCTCTGTACATTTTACATTAACATGCTCTATTTTATTATTAACCTCATTTTTTTGGTTAGATATTTCCCTGCTCATGTCTAACATTTTCTTTGAAACTTCACCTATTTCATGTGCTATCATTTCTTGATTTTCATTTTTCATTCTAATCATACTACTATCTAGCTCCATGAATTTCTTTTCAATTTCTTCCCTGTTTTGTTCTAAGCTTTTACCAATATCTTCCCTTAATTCCCTATGACTCTTTTGCATATCTTCCCTGTTTTGATCTATTTTCTTTTCTAATTTCTCATTATTCTTACAAATTTCTTCCCTTATACTCTGAGTTAATTTTTGTTCTAATTTTTCACCAAAATTTCTAAACATTTCCATCATCATACCAGCATCAAAATTAACATTTCCTGCTATTCTATTCTCCCTTTCTGCACTAACATTTTCATCTTCAAATCCTAAAAAGTCTGGGCTATTTCCTGTAATTTGTATTGGATCACAGCTAACTGTTACACTATCTCCCTCCATAATTATTTCTTCTGTATTACTAGCAGCCATTGTTTTTATTATCCTACCGCTCCTAAGGATCATTTAATTACCTTTTTGATGCTGTATGTTGCTGTAGCTTTGATGTCCAGCGTTCTGCCCCATTCTCCTAGGTTTGTATGTCGCTTCTGCGTTGTATGATGATGAATCTACGTTGTCTCGATGTTTTTGTAGTTGATTTACCCTGTTGTCTCGGAATCTGCGTCTTGTAGATCGTTTCACTGCTGCATTCGCCTCTTCCTGGTTAATTCTGCTACTTTCCTGGTCATCGTATTCCTTTCCTGGTTGTCGTGCGCCACGTTCTGGGTGCCAATATGAGACGGTTTTAATGTTACTTATGTGTTTAACATTAATATAGCACCACGTTTGGAAGCCAATTTACGAGAGCAAATATGTGTTTACTTCACGCGATGCCATCTTGTGTGACGTCACTCCTTATTTGGTTCGTTTAACTCCATCTGGCGTAGCAATTTGCATCAATTAGGGTTCGAAAGAATTTAAAGTTTTGTATATTGTCCTCCGGCTAGCTATTTAGGTAGACATTTAACTCATGCAGGGTGTGAAGCGGAAAGGAATCTTTTGTCTAGAAATGATATTGACGAAGAAATTGGTTTTATAATCTTTATTGCAGAACACGTTCACGAACACTTTCACAGATTTATCTGGATAATCGCCATACTGAAACTGTTTGTAATAACTTCTCACTTTTAATTCACGTACTTCAACTTTGTGTATATTTAACTGTATAATATTTTATAATGATTCTCGTGTAACTTGACGAAATGCAGGACTGGCTGACGATGTGTAGAGTACACGAAATTTTGATGAACTGAGCGGCCGGCGTGTAGTGTATTGAGAATTCCGTTGAACTGGGGGAACGCTCTCTTGAACCTACACTATTTATAGGCTTGCCTCAAGATACGCCCAAAGATTATAAATGAACTGCTATTGGCTAATAAAACGCGCCAACATTAGCGTCTATTTTACTATCCAATGAAAACCACTAATACATATTTCTTTTAGAGAACATTCTAGAAGCTTTTTTACCGAAAAGGCGCGAAACATTACGTAACTTCCTGGTTCCCAGTAATGATAAACAACTCACCCCCTTGCTGCATTCTTGCGCCATTACTAACAGTTTCAGTAAAGCCGGATATTATTATTTACCAATAATAATTACAATTAATAAACCTCTGAAATCAATGTCACATAAAAATACATATTCATACTACAATCCCCATTTACATCCAAGCAATTTGTGATACAAATTACCGTATCAAATGCTTTAAAATTCGTGCAACATATTTCAGGAAATGTTTTTTCCATATTATCACTATTTTCACTGTTGTAATGTTGATGAGTTTTTGTTTTATTTATTTAATTAATCATATCTTTTGGAATAAATGTAAAGAGGTTCATATTATGTAAAATGGGATTATATTTGTTCAGAGCGTTACATTTGCTTTATATCTTTTGAACTTAAGCAGTAAAGCTGTTGAATTGTGACAGCTTCATTGCATTTTGTAGGACTGTGCTGTTCTTCTCTATCTTTTTGCTCATTGGCTTTAAATGTTATTTTGGGTACTAGAGAAGAGCAGTTGGCAACTATAATTACAAAAGGAGGTTTATTTACATACTAGTTAAACCAACATTGAACTATGCACATCAGACTTAGGTAACAGAAAACAGGAAAATCAAGACAGTAGGCATAGACTTTTAAGATTGTTAGTGGCTGCAACAAGAAAAGATGTGCTTTATAATGTAAACGTAAAAGAAGAACTAGAAGAAAATGTAATAGAAGAAATACAGAGATATCAGTGGAAAGAACATATTTAAGGAATGGAGCCTTTGAGATTTCCTAGGTAAGCATTATTTTACAAATGTTTGGACTGTAGAGATATTGGATGATCCTATAGGAGGTGGAGAGTGACTATTATTACTTTCTCTACCACTTATTTAAGGTAGAGGAATTATTACTTGACATGAGGGAGTGAAGGCAAGAGAAAAGAGGAGAGAACGAGAATGGTTAGGGAGAGGAAGGGGAGAGGGAAACAGGGAGAGACCACAGAAGACAGATAAAAGCTTACTACAGGGAATATGTACACTTTTTAAAACTATATACAAGGGTGGTTTGATAAGTCCATGACTTCGACGAGAGACAGCGTTCTAATCACAGGTTTCTTGTTTGCACCCAAGTCTTACATCTATTCTGGGTAGAATCACAGAAATTTGTCGTCATTTGTTTCTTAGAACATTGTTGAGAGTGTCTAAATTAAGCTGATGTGTGTTGCTTCGTAGAAAATGGAGAAAAGTGAATTTTGTCTCTTCTGATAAAGCACTATTTTTTATGTGGTAAGAAAGGTGAAGGAAACAGAAGAAAAGCTGAACAAGCATTACGGGGACTCTGCTACATCACATGGTATGGTTCACAAATGGTTCACAGAATTTCGATGTGATGCAGTGCACACAGGACAGCCGGTTGAGGTCACAACAGAAGAAATGGTGAACAAAGTTCACGATATTGCGTTGGAAGACCGCCAAGTGAAAATCTGTGAGATAGCCAAGACCATAAACATCTCGAGTGAACGGTTGTATAATATTCTGCACAAATTTATGGGTATGAGAAAACTGTCAGCAAGATGGTGCTACTACTGCTCACTGTTGAGAACAAGCAGAATCACGTGACCATTTCACGGGGATGTTTGAACATGTTCCAGCACAACCCAAATGAGTTTTTGCAGTGTTATATCACGGTTGATGAATCTTGGATCCATTACTGTCAACTTGAAACCAAACAACAATCAAAGCAGTGGATTTCCTTCTGCAAAGCTGCTCCAAAGAAAGTGAAAACCATTCCGTTGGCAGCAAAAATCATGGCAGCTGTCTTTTGGGATTCACAAGAGGTGATAGACATCCATTACCTGGAAAAGGGTAAAACCATCACAGGTTCATATTATGCTGCAATACTGGATCAGTTTCACAAGGAATTGTTAAAGAAATGACACCATTTGATAAAGAAAAGGTTCTCTTTCACCAGGATAATGCACCTGCACATGAGTCAGCCATTGCCATCGCAAAATTGGTGGAATTGGGCTACGAACTGCTACGTCGCCCACCATATTCTCCGGATTTGACTCTGAGCAACTTCTTCCTCTTCACAAACCTGAAAAATTGGCTCGCTGGGAAAAAATTCACATCCAGTGAATACATCATGGCAGAAACCTCATATTTTGCATGCTTCGAAAAATCATATTTTTTAGAAGGGTTAAAAAAACTGGAGAAACGTTGGACAATATATATTGAATTGAAAGGAGACTATATTGAGAAATAAAATCTCTTTTTTGGAAAAAAAATTTTATTTTCTTTAAAAAGTCACTGACTTATCAATGTGCCCTTGTACATTATCTTAAATAACTTCTTTTCATGGCATTAACCATTTCTGAAATATTTGCTGTTTTATGTTTTAAGTTTCTCAAGTTGGAGTCTACTATGGTATGCCATCTATAAAGATCTGTTAATGATTAATTCTCTTTTTTCTTGCAACCTCATAACTTAAAGTTTGAAATTCACAGTGGTGTTATGGGGTTACAAAAGGCAATTAATGAAATCAAGCAATTCTGCAGAAGGTGGGACATATTGTCATAAATCATAAGAAATCTAGAATAATGGTGTTTCATAAAGGATGTAGGTTAAGGAAATATGGAAAATGTTATTTGAATGGAGAAGAGTAGGAAAAGTAGTGAATGAATTTCATTATTTAAGATTGAGATTAAATAGCAATGGAAGCTGGGTGTCACATTATAAGAGGGTGATTGCCAAAGGAAAATTAACTATGGAAGAAGTAAGAATATGTCTATATAAGACACCACAAATGTCTATAAATGATTGGAGAGGTTGTATGAAGCAGTTGTAGAATCAAAGATGTTGAGTGGAGTAGAACTTTGGGGATTATCTGAGATTGTGAACAAAATTTATGTAATACATAAGTTTCATAAAGAGCTATGAGGTCTACCAGAAATATTGCATTGGCAGAACTAGGTAGTACAGGAAGAAAAGGAATGGTGGTTGAAAGAGTTTTGAAATACTGGTATAAGAAAATGAAATTAGAGGATGATAATATAATTAAAGCTTGTATGAATTACCAAAGAATAGTTTTGCACAATAATAACTGGCGGAAGAGATTGAAAGAAATATTGGAAGTGATTTGCACAGGGAGAAAATAATTCAATAGGATTCTTGAGGAAAATAAGGAGGAGGGATATTTTAAGACAAGAGATATGGTCAAGTTTTGAGAATTAAAGTTCTTTGAAATTGTACAAGATAATTTATCAGTTGGGGTAGGGAGAAGTATTTTGTCAGTTGTGTTAAGCAAGGGCAAGAGGGATGTGCATGGATGCAAACAGTGGCAGCGTGTCTTAAAAGATTTAGGAACATTTGTTTGGAAATATGTGTTATGTGTGCGCTAACACAGGGTACTTTCATTGTTTGATGCAGTGCAAAGAAAACAGTAAGCGGAGAGAGGATGTACGGAATCCAATATTGAATAAAATGGAAAACAGTATCATAGTAATAAAAATATTGGAATTCAGAGGATGGGAAAGAAGTAGGAGTAGGGGTGAGTATAGAGGAAAAATAAGGAGCAAATGGATTAGGAAAGTGAAGAGAGAAAAAGTAGTTAAAATAGGGTTCTAATTCATGTTGACGATCAGGTAGTTGTGACATGTTGTGGCCTCAAGAAACATTTGTCAGTCTCAATTTTAAGAAATGTATATAATCATTTGTTATACTATTTGTAGTGAAAGAATGAAAATAAATATCTATCAATCATATTATTTAGTTAGATATTTATCATAATTAACATAAAATTAAATGAGAATGAGCATTTTATACATTTTTGGATACCTGCAAATTGATAATGTAGGAGGAAATCTGCATAAACACATAAAATTTCTTTATATTATAGTTTTGGTTTAAGCTTGAGGGATTTTACTCTTAACTGTTAATGAGTTCAATTGCACATTTTTTCCACTTTTTGCTTTCTCTATCATATGCATAGTAGGTAGAGAAGCTATTGCATTCTATCTAAACATTTTATACTTAGATTTCACTGGAAATACATGTTTTGAGGCCCCCTAAATCCAAAACATTTTTAGAAAAAAGGCCTGTGAACAGCATAACTCAAAAACGATGACAGATAAACACAAAACTTAGTATTTAGATTCAATACGTTCCAGAGATGCGACACAAAGCTTTTCAATAAAATCTCCCACCTCAAATTACTCTTTACATGGAATATTTTTTCAAAATTTTTGATTTTCTAAAAAAATGGCTCTAATGATTTTGAATAAAATTAATGTATATTAAAGATATATACATGACAAATAAAATGTATATCTTGAATTTTCTGGGAATAGCCTATGAAGTCCTCATAATTCGGAAGAAATTTTGTGTAGCTTTTATATAACTGCTAAATATCAAGCGATAGACAAAAAGGTACTACTCAAAAGTTTTAGATCTCTTTAAAATGCACAATTTGTGTCAAATAACTTTTTTGTGATCTAAGCCATTTCTGAGATATCCATTATTAATGGTTCAAATTGTTCATTACTTGGTCATTCTTTTAAAGCCCTGTCAACATACAGTTGTTTCTTGTAATTGCATGGAAACAGTATGGAATTTTAAGGCCAACGTATAGCATCCAGTTCTTAAACATTTGACTATCGCTATTCTCTTTGTATCTATAACGAAATGTGCAATGTAGGTTTATTTATTTATTTATTCTGCAAAGATTTATTTGGATTAAAATGAAGTAGGTAGAAAGATTAGTTTGTAATTAGTCCATAAAGAAAATTAGTAAGATTAGTTTGTGTATTGACTAATAAACGATAGAGGGTACAGAAAGTTATGTGAAGTGCGTCACATCAGATTTTTATTTCTGAAGATGGCAATTTTGCACCTAATAAAAGCCAAATGAAATTATTAGTTTATGACATGTACGAAATATGTAGTGCCAAATGGAAGTCATATAAAAGAAGAAATAATAAAATAGATACAATGCATTGCTGTAGTCTGGGGTTTCATTGCATAGAAGCGTTAATTGTATATATGATCCAAGTGTGTATTGAGAGCAGTTCTGCAAGTACACAAAAATTGGAGAGGAAATAAATTCAGTAATAGTTAGTTCTACAATTGGTAAAGAAAGCGATTCTCTTATACTTGAGACTTTTATAATTGAGCGGTGAGTTGGAGTTTTGATACAAGTAAGAGAATGACAATACGGAGTATAGAATAAAAGGATTTGATGAGGAATAAACTGCATTAAAGCAATAAAACTTGGAAATTGTCAGCCATCAGATGCTCAGTAGATAAAGCCAAATTGTATGACTGATGTCTCTGTTCACTTTTGTTATGTGCACCTAATTATTGTGCATTTTTATGAGAGGCTTTGTTTTGGTATAATAAGTTTCATACTATAAAGTGATAAGTAATAGTAATACACTGAGTCAAGTTTGTATATTTAAACCTGGCTCAATGTATTGCTGTGTGTGGTTTGTGTTTACTTTTAATCATTTACAGCTCTTTGACTTATTTTCTGATATGTTATCTTTTCTGACTAGAGGCCAACACACCTACTCCAAGTGACCTAGTGGAGCAATCATGGCTCTGGTTGGTTGATCTGGAGCGGACATGCAGCTTGTTAGTGGGAAGATGCTTGGGTGGTATGTTACTTGGTTCACCCCTTTCAGAAGAAGAGCGTGATACAAGATACTGGCTTACAAGTCCTTTGTTCTCGCATGGACTAGAGAAACTTGTTAGTGAACCAGGTAAAATTGCATTGAACAGGAATGAAATACTCCAGTTTCTAGTGTCCTAAATAAGAGGTGGTCTGAAATATGATTTATAAGAAAAAATAAAATAGCTTGGTTTTAAATGCATGTTAAATACTGTTGTATTCACTTGAGGTGGCAGCTCTAGAGAGATGCGCACAAGATCAGGCAAGTTCATCTTCTGTTTTCGGGGGAGGAAACATTAGTTATGATTGCAAGCAGCATGTGGTAACATATCCAGAGGTGGAGAATAACATAGACATTGCAGGTTTTTTAGGCGCGTGTCTGCGATATAAAATTTGAATGATAGCATACCATAGCGTTTATTAATATTACCTATTGTGTGTGTTTGTGTGATCTGCACTTATGAAAACATTGTAATTAATTATTTTTTATTTTCTACATGTTCTTTGCTAACTGACAATGTCATCATTAGTGAGCAAACTCAAAGGAAAGGTGCTACATTCACAGACTCGTGAAGTGGTGAGCAATGTTACCGTTTCATGGTAAACTATGCACAGAGTGGTGTGTTCTAAATTAACAACGTTGGGAAAAGTGTAGCTGAGGCTACAGGCGTGTTGGAAAGAAGCGTTAGGCAAATAATTAAGGAGACCAAAGATGTGGATTCTGGTGCTTCTCCTTTTTTCATGCCCCATAAGAAAAGGCCTAAAAAATTGTATCTAGCTACGCTGGTAGTTTCAATGAGACCATAGTTTGTTGAATGGTCAATGAGTTCTACATTACTGAGAAGCAAAGACCTACATAAAGAAAGGTGCATGCCAAGTTAAGAGATGCCATCAATTTTGAAGGAAGTATATCTACTCTAAGAAGAATACTTCTGAGTTTAGGCTTCAAATGTAGGAAGACTAAAAACAACAGAAAATTTCTAATGGAGCGCCATGAGATCAGAATGAAGCTACTCCATGGATAATCCAACAATACCGGAATGAGGGCCACCCTATTACATATGAGCATGGATGAAACTTACATTCATACCGCCCATATCTCAACACATGTTTGGAGCAATGACAGCATCCATGAGCTTCCGTCACCTGTGTCCAAAGGTCAACACCTGATAATCATTTATGCTGGAGGGGAGCAAGGGTTTATTCCTAGTGTATATGTTCGATTTAAGTCCCATCAATAGACAGGTGACTATCATAATGACATGAACTATGCAAACTATGAGAAGTGGTTAAAGGAGCGATTGATACCCAACCTGCCTCCAAATTCTGTACTATTTGTTGATAATGCCCCTTATCATAATGTTCACCTTCATAAAGTACCCACTTCCAGATCCAGAAAAGATGTAATGATAAACTGGCTTAGACAAAACCTTCCTACAGAACAGTTCCATGCCATGAACTTCTCTAATCTTCACAATCCTGAATTTAATAATATTATAATTCTTTTAAAACCAAGACATACCACCTACAAAATAGATAGTCATCTCCACAAACATAATCATGACATTTTGCATTTCCTACCTTATCATCCTCATCTCAATCCCATTGAACTGATTTGGGATACTGTTAAAAACTGGGTGGCAAACAAAAATGTTACGTTCAGAATGGAGGACATCATTCAGCAAGCTTATGATACATTTGTGAGCATTTTGGCGCAGGATTGGCAAGAAAGGTGTAAGCACGTGAAGAAAATTGAAGCAGATTATATGCAGAAAGAAGGCTTATTGAATGTGGGCCAGAAAATAGAAATTCACTTGGGAGAGGACAGCGATAATTCTGCTACAGACTCTTCAAGTGAAGACAATGAAGATGTTCTAAGTCACATGACTTAGAAACAGAGGGACTAGTGAGAGATGAAGTTGAAGATGTGATGGTGTATAATTATAAAAAAATGCTGTGCTATACGATTACAATTATCCTTTAGTTTGTCAGCTATCATTCATTGCATAATTGCTATATATGTGAATGTATGCAGGTATTGGTTACTAAATGAACTGTAAGCTCTTTCCAAAGCACAGCTAAAGGCCTTGGATAGGATCTTGAAGGAAAAATAAAACATACAGGATAGGCAAGACTAATCAAGTTAATACTGTAGTAAACACACACATTTAATTTTATTTATGCAAGTTATAATACATCTTTGTGTTATTTAAAGCTGTGACTTGATAATGACTGTAATCCAATATTATTCTTTCAAGTATTATTGTCTTCTCGGGTTCTAGAAAATGTATTTCTCACATAGAACATTGAATAAACACAACACGCACCATTTCTCTTGACTTGTGGTGTACCATCTTAGTGTAAAAGTTTTTTTGTGTTGATTTTACGTTTGACAATTATTACATATGTGTCCCCACTCTACTGGTAATTGACAATGTAGCTTTACCAAGTACAACATTTCCAATAAATTTTCACTTTCATAACAAAAATGTGGTTATAATTTTATATTTATATAACAATTAATAAATTCCCTGTCTCTCTTTCAATTACTATTTTCAGTTTAAAGATTAAATTCTCACACTTCTCTTAATACAAATTACATGTTATCTTTTCACCCTGGATTAATCTCTCTCAGCAATCTTTGTCTCTCATTAAATAGAATTAAATTCCCGACAAAATGAAATTTTGAAAACTGTACTCTCCAAAATATGTTATTCATGGTTTGAATTTCAACAAGACCAAAAGGAATTTCGTATGTTGAAAACTCGCACCCTCTTGGACCATTCCCCAATGTTGTGTGCTGTCGATCTCACAGCACTTTTCCTTCTCCCCAACACTTCACTCCTTGCCATGCTGGGAGCCGTCTTCTTGCTAGCTTATGTTTTTCGCTGCTAGGTCTGTTGACACCTCATTTGTCCGCATTATACAAAGCGGGACAGGCATGCTGTGGTTAGTCACATGATGTTGTTTGTGATCTAGATGCCCAACTCTCTTATCATCCGGAGAGCTGCTGGATGTTTGTAGAGTAATCTTTCAAGGGGGGGAGGGCAAAATGGTACAATACTCTGCGTATAAGCTGGGCGGCAGCAAAGCAACATGGGACGCATAGAAGCAGACATTAAAGCTGCATTAATAAGAGCCCAACAAAAAGGGAAGGTAACAGAGATCAAAGGGCACTCAAGACATGCTATTTAACAGCAAAAATAAATAAGGCAAGCTAAATAGAGATCCACTCAAAAGGTATAAAAGGAAGAGACAGGGAAAAAAGTAAACGATCTAAAAAGGCTTAGCAGAAAAGAACAATATAAAAATTTAAAACAAGGTAAAATATACAAAAGCAGAACAAGTAATTAAATAAAAAGTTTTCAACAAATACCAGTGCAAAAATAAAGCTTTGGCTCACCCTAACATCAAAACTAGAAGGACAGAAATACAAATGCTGTATAAAAGCCAAAAAAAGAAAAAATGCACTGAACAAGAATTAAGAATGATCATTTAATTTAAACTATACAGTGATCAGACAATAACAAAATTATAATATGTGCCCTGGAGATCTCCCTATAGAATGCATAATGCAGCTATAAATACATATAAGTAAGTGAAGCATTGCTGTGTAACAATAAATATAACATAGTAGCAAAATATAACTGTATAGCATAAACTTAACGGATCATACAAATTCTCACCACACTCATGCATAGCACTAAATGAATGTAAGAGAACAATTGTGTGCCTGGCTAGGTCTTAGGTGAGAAAGATCTATACATAAACTAATGGGCCCATCTACAAACTATACATAGATAAGTACTAAAACAATATATAAACCTACCAGGGAGCAAAATCCTCGAGGGCTCAAGTACACAAAACACAAAAAGAAGTAAAACAAATCCCCAAAAAGGTAAAGGGAAAGGAGAGAAAAACCAGAGCGCAGGTCGGAAAACGTTTCCCCAGCTCATTCGTGAGAAGAAAAGCTACAAATGATAGGAACGAACAGGGATTATCACCAGAAGGCTGCAATCCTGCGCTCTAATGTGAGAGGTCGGGCTGAGAGGAAATATGAATTAAACACAACAGGGGCCGTTGTCTGAGTGCCGATAGGAAACATTATTTACAATCTTGAGGATATGGAATGGACCTACAAAACGCGGAGCAAGGTTATGAGTATGCCGCAGCAGCATCGCTCTGGGGATGTAAGCGTAGGAGAATCAAGTCACCCACATGAGACGCCACCAGTTGTCGTTTATGGTTATAATATGCTGCCTTTCTATGAAAATCTCCTGCAAGGAACGTACAGCAGATTCCCATCTATCATATAGCTCTCTGGAATCAGAAGTTTTGGAAGTAGATGAGAGAGGTTCCAGAGATTACTTACAGGACAAGTAGGTGTGAAATTAAACATTAAGGCAAATGGCGGTTGATGGTGCACTTCATGAATGGAAGTATTAAGTGTAAACTGAATTTCTGCAAGAAAATTATCCCAAGATGTATGATTGCTAGAATGGGAGGAAATCAGAATACTTTTAAGGGCATGATTAACTCGTTCGGTTAAAGAAGGTTTAGGATAAAATGGAGATCTACGAACAAATTTAATGCCTCTATTAAGGAGAAAAGTTGGAAAACATGTGCAGGAAAGTAAGAAGCATTATCTCACACGAAGATATCAGGAGTACCGAAAGAAGCAAAAATTAAGGATAAGACGGACAAAGACTGAAATGCAATAACCACTTTAACAGGATATAACCAAGTAAACTTCGTGAAAGCATCTATAATGATGCACAAATAAGAATTTGCATGGGGAGTACATGGCAATGGACCGATATAGTCTATGAAAAGCTGTTCCATAGGGTATTTTGCTACCGTAGTAGAATTAAAAAACCCAAATCTCGTGTTTTGAGGAGGTTTGGAACACAAACAAATATCACAAGATCTGACAAATTGGGCAATATCCTGGTACATACCATGCCAAACAAAATACTTTTGAATTTGTTTTTAAAAATACTGAGTTGAGCTCCAAAAGGCGAATTATGAAAATATTGTAATACGAGCAGAATGAGTGCCTTGGCAACAATATGCACCATACATTAAAGCATGGCAATACGTGAACAAAATATTGTCGCAAAAATAATAGCCCTGAGGAACGTGCGCATCTTTAGCCTGGCACCATAACAAACTCAGTTCAGGATCATTATGTTGGTGAGAAGAAAGAGAAGTTCTGGAATATCTTTGGGAAAAACACAAGAAGCCGCAACAGGAGCCGAAGGAAAAGGGTGGTATGCTGGGTCGGGAATTACTTAGGTAAACATACATGAGAGTGCATCTGCTGCAGAATTCTCAGAGTTTTTATATGTGTGACTTGAAACTGAAATGCAATCAACTTAACCGCCCACCGAGCTAATTTTCCAGTTTCCATATCGGTGAAGTATCCATTTGTACTGTAAAAGGCTGATTGAAATCTGGCATAGCCAACACAGGTGGATTTGTGATAGCAAGCTTCAAGGTATCAAAACCTGATTGCTGAAATGAAGTCCAAACAAACTTTGCTCCCTTTCTACAAAGAGCATGCAAAGGCTCTGCAATGTATGCAAAATTTGGAATAAATTTAGCAGAAAAGTGACTATTCCCAAAAATGATGCTAATTGTTTGGTTGTGCGTGGAGGTGGAAAGTTATGAAGCGCAAGAGTTCTAGCGGGATCAATGGATACCCCACGTGACAATATAACTTGTCCAAGAAAGGAGATTTGTGCCACTGCAAATTTAAACTTGGAAGGGCTCACAGTTAACCCTCCTTTTTGTAAACAGCCAAAAACTAATTGTAAATGTTTTAAATATTGTAAACGTAAAACCAACACAAACAAAACTTTTACACTGAGATGGTATGCCGCAAGTCAAGAGAAATGGTGCGTTGTGTTTATTCAATGCTCTATGTGAGAAATAGATTTTCTAGAACCAGAGAGGACAATAATACTTGAAAGAATAACATTGGATTACAGTCATTATCAAGTCACAACTTTAAATAACACAAAGATGTATTATAACTTGCATAAATAAAATTAAATGCATGTGTTTACCAAAGTATTAACTTGATTAGCCTTGTCTATCATGTATGGTTTTTTTCCTTCAGGATTGTTGTCCATTCAGCATGCTAAACATAAGATAAACTAGGACATACTTGCATGTTCCCCCACCGCACTACTCCCTTCTACTTAACTGTGCATCAGACTGCCACCACGTGTGAATTAAACAGTATTTAATCATGGCATGTTCTGGATGAGTAAACAAATTTTGAAGTATAAAGCAAAAACAGACGCACTCAAGTAATGAAAGGTACATACTTTATAACACATGTAGCATGCATAACTTATGCCTAGAATAAACATTTTAACATAGAATACATCCTATAAATTGAAGCGACTTTCTCTCTGACTGGGCAGTTTAACCTTAAGTCCCAACCAAGGATTAACCATCAACCGGTGGAAAACAATAATTAACTTAAACTAAGAGTTAAGTTTCCTGACAATAAATTTTATTACTACAAATTATTATAACTCATTCATCCATTCAGCATTATGAGGTTTTGCTCATCACTAGTTAAATAAATTCTCAACTGTTAACAATTGCATGGAAAAAACAATGACCCGTAAACAAGGCAACCCACAGCCCATCTCTGGCTTCAAACAACCCAATTGGAGATTACATAACTGGAACCTAGTGACAAACATTTGGAACAATTGTACAAGACGAACGCCAAGGGCAAACGTAAAATTGATAATACAGGCTTATTAGTTTCGAAAGTTCCAAAATTCTTGACTTGGATCAGATCACCTTTAGCAGATCTAGGAAGCCAGAGGAGTTCGGGCAGCTCCCATTACATAACAAATCTTCAATTTGAGCGTTCCTGAACTTAATCAGAGTACACACTTAAACCTATCTTATTATATGGGTTATGCCACTTTCGCCTCCCTATTAACATCCATACACGTGAAGACAATCATTGACCTGAAATTTTCCTTTGATATACCGCAAAAAGGCACCAAATACAAAAAAAGGCACCATTTACAGCACCACACATCCCCAAAAGAAAGAGAAATAAAACACTAGCATTACATCAGCGGCACCAATTACAGCGGTTAGCCTGATCTTCCTGATTTTTATTCTCTACTGATTATTCCAGCAATTTAGCTACTAAATCACGCATACTCCACTCACAAACTTCTCTACAATGAGAAATCCCAAACCTGATAAAAACCCAACATTCCAGGCTCAGTCGTCTTGACATGGCAACATCATAAACAGATAGTTAACCAATAGCTAAGTTCAACATTGAGTGAGCTCTTTAAACCTAAATGGAATCAACTCATGAAGCGTAAATTTAAACCTAAATGTTATACCTATCAGGAATAACTAATAGGCAATAGCATGATTTATATCCTTGTAACTTTGTTACATATTGGCCATCTTTCAAATATAACGTTATAGTTGCACAGTAAGAATCTCAAATGCAGCCATCACCCAACCAATAATTGCTGTATTAATCACTTTGTGGTTTTCGTTACTTTCGATTCCCAATTGGCATCAGGAATCTTAAAAATGCAATTGGCTTGCAATTGAGAAAATTCCTGTGTCTATAACCTTGCAGCCACCATTAACTTCAAAATACAATAACATCTTCTTTTATTTAAAGGTGAGTCGGAATTGTTACACTAACATCACTTAAGTTTACTCACTTAACATGTTTCGGGAAACCGTTGTTCCCATCCTCAGAAGGTTCCTTCTTCGAAGGTTTGTTCGAATTAACCTTCTGAGGATGGGAACAACGGTTTCCCGAAACATGTTAAGTGAGTAAACTTAAGTGATGTTAGTGTAACAATTCTGACTCACCTTTAAATAAATTCAATACACATCACTGTTTCTAGCTTCTTTTCATTACAATATCAACATATCTTCTTTTTTTAAACGAGCAGCATAAGTCTGAAACTACAACTAAAGCTTGCTCATAATATTCTCTGTTAATTTCACACATGCTATTACTTCCACTGCATATTTGGAATGATATTTATCCAAACATATCAAAAAGTATAAATAATGTTAAGTTTGCATAATTTCAGTATGGTTGCTCTGAAATCACGGTTGAATTTAATTCACATATTGTAGTTAATATCTAATAACATAATTGCTGTGTGTGCAATTTACCAGGAAAAATAACTTCATCAACAGAAGAAATGTAGTATTATAACAGTAGCCCTATAACACCAATTAATGGCTTAAAACACCAGAGTTGAGGGTAAAAATGGAAAGAATTCCTTCCTAGAAACATAAACTGCCTTGGCGTGAACATACTATCTACTTTTCCGGTGTAGATCTATTGGTGTAGCATCTTATCTCCGTGATTCTCTCCGCTGCCCACCGTTGCATTCCTTGTACGTCTACCAACCCTAAACGTTTGCCGATCCCTTGGTAGAACGAGGAATGCGCCAAAGTCGTTCGTGAGCGCCGGTGTGTCTCAGGGTATTTAGGCGTCACCCTACGTTGGACAATTTGGTGCGCTATAAACGCTTGCGTGCCTCAGCTCGTCGGGTTATTCGCAACAGTAAGCGTGCCTCTTGGGTACGCTTCGTGGACAGCTTCCGTAATTCAACCCCCGACGCTGTCGTTTAGGAGAAGCTTAGGCGCGTTGCCGGTAAGGCTGCTCATTCGTATGTCACCGGTCTCCGTATTGGCCATTGTATGAATGCTGATCCACATGCTCTCGCCGATACTTTGGGCCAGACTTTCGAGTCAGTTTCCAGCTCTGCCCATTATCACCCGGCCTTTCTTGCTCGTAAGGCTGCGGTGGAATCCCAAGAGATCTCGTTTCGCTCCAGTAACCGCGAAGAGTATAACCTTCCTTTTTCCTTGCGCGAACTGGAGTCTGCTTTGGCGTCCTCTGGACATACCGCTCCCGGTCCTGATACTGTACACGTTTTGCTCCTTCTGCAACTATCAGAAGATGGTAAGCGCTTTCTCCTTCGGGTGTACAATCGTATCTGGGAAACTGGCATCTTGCCTAGGTTTTGGCACGAGGCCACCATTGTCCCGATACTGAAACCTGGTAAGGACCGCCATCTACCTTGCAGTTACCGCCCGATTTCCCTAACCAGCTGCGTCTACAAGATTATGGAACGTATGATCAACGGGCGATTGACATGGTGGCTAGAATCTCGGAACCTTCCCGCGAACGTGCAATGTGGTTTCCGTCGGCACCGTTCTACTATTGATCATCTTGTCAATCTCTGGACACAAATTCTCAATGGGTTCCTGAGGGGCTGCCAAACTGTAGCTGTCTTTTTTGATATGGAGAAGGCATATGACACTTGTTGGAGAACCGGTATTCTTCGTACCTTACATCAGTGGGGTTTTCGTGCCATCTTCCTGTCTTCATTCGCGAGTTCATGAAGGACCGGGTTTTTCATGTGCGTGTGGGATCGATTTTATCTCCTTTTTTACTCAAGAGAACGGGGTTCCTCAAGGATCGGTACTCAGCATCACACTATTTGCTATTGCGATTAACCCTATAGTTGACTGTGTTCCACATGAAATTTCCTCGTCCTTTTTGTTGACGACTTCGCCGTCTACCTTACTTCTCGCCTTACCTATATCTTGGAACGCCGACTGTAGCAGTGTATCAACTCCCTTCACTCCTGGAGTATTGCAAATGGCTTTCAATTTTCTGCTGCAAAGACAGTCTGCATTAACTGTCGGAAGGAGTTCCCTGCACCTTCTCTCTGGCTCGGTGCAGCACTCCTCCCGTTTGCGGACGAAACGAAATTCCTTGGGTTACTCCTTGATAGGAAGTTGTGTTGGTCGTCACATGTGGCCCATCTGAAAGCAAGGTGTGAACGTTCTCTTTCTGTTTTACGTGTTTTATGTGACACATCCTGGGGTGCAGATTGTACAGTCCTCTTGAGACTTTATCGATCACTAGTTCGCTCAAAGATTGATTATGGTTGTATTGTGTATTCCACTGCGCAGCCTTCCATCTTGCGTCGCTTGGACCCCATTCGCCACCAGGGCATCCGGCTAGCTACTGGTGCTTTTCGCACCAGTCCTTTTTTGAGTCTTTGTGCAGAGGCTGCTGAATCTCCGCTTTCTTATCGTCGTGACGTTCTCTGCAGTTATGCTTACCGGTTATCCAGTATGCCTCACCACCCGACTTATTCATCCTTCTTTACGGACTTGCTGGATCAGCAATATGCCTTTCGGCCCCTTGCCTTGCTCCCACCAGGGGTTCGTTTCTGCCAACTCCTTAGGACTTTGAACATCGTCTTGCTGGTTATACTCCCAAGAGGCCAAACACATTTCCCTCCTTGGCTACCTTCAGAGTTCTCGTGCCATCTTGATTTGACGTCCATGCCAAAGTCCACAACCCCTAGTCCGGTCAACCATTCGGCGTTTGCCGAAGTTCAGTCACGCTTCGTCAACCATTGTTTTATTTATACCGATGGCTCAAAGGTTGATTGTGGAATTGGATGTGCCTTCATGCTTGGTGTAGAACATTTTAGCTTTCATCTTCCTGATCAGTAGTTGATTTTTACTGCTGAACTTTTTGCTTTGGTGCAAGCTCTTTCTTTTATCCATCAGCGAGGTCTGTGGCATTGTGCTTTATGCACAGACTCCCTAAGTGCCCTGTCTAGCCTTCATGCGCTGTACGCTCGCCATCCCATCATGCAACGACTCCAGGATTGCTGCCACCAGCTTACCACTGATGGTGTCAGTCTTTCGTTTGTATGGGTTCCTGGTCATGTTGGCATTCAGGATAAGGAGAGCGTGGACACCGCTGCCAAGCCTGCTCTTTTATCTCCAAATTATTTTTGCGCTTCTGTTCCTGCAAATGATTTTAGCCATTTCTTTCGGAGGTCTCTTCTCTCATGTTGGTTTGCTTCTTGGTCCTCCATCCAGGATAACAAATTGCGCCAGATTAAACCTGTACCCTCAACCTGGATGACTTCTTCCCGTTCTTCCCGGTGGGAAGAGGTAATCTTATGTAGACTTCACATCGGGTGCTGTCATTTTAGCCACTGTCACTTGTTGCGCCATAAGCCTGCTCCCGTTTGCGATCATTGCGGTGCGCCATTGACAGTTGCAATGGCTCACTGGCCTCGTCGAAAACGAACAGGAATGAGGAGACCACCGAAGCCAAGCAGCTGTTTATGTCAGACTTGACTGTAGCAGGGAAACCCAGCCAGACAAAAAGGGAAGCCCTTACGAATGCTGTAGGGGACAGGAAAGCTAAAGATTCTAACCAAAACTCAAAAACGAAAATAGGAATGGAATGCCCCAATATAAACAGAGATATAATTCAAAGATAAGTTTCACTGGCTTTATTCCATGAAATCCTTAACTATAAACCATCACTATTCACCAAATAATGAACATAAAAAACAAATACAAGACTATATTCTTATTACACAATTCTTATGAACTAAAAACACAGAATGCCTGGAAAAGTTTCAAAATGGAGAAGAAAAAATTACTCAAACATTAATTCAAATCATAAATACAGAACCAAAATCCTCATAAATGTACTACTAAGAGAAAAGCTCAAAAGTTTAAACAATCAAAACGAAAAGAAAGAACTATTAAAAGAAAACTCGAAAACACAGATGGCTTATTTATCAATTTCTCTTAAGGAGTTCTTAAAGTTTGTTTTAACTGTCTTCTTTATGAATTTCTCTCTCTGAATATTTTAAATTAAGCTAATACCTAGTTGTTGTTTTTTTTTTTTTAAATAATGTGGACTTTCTGTATAAAACACTTAATAGAGCTTTGTACTGCAATGGTTTTGTGTCATGCTCGTTGATATGAATATAAATTGTCAAGTAGTGTTGGCAATTTATATTTAAACCTTCAAGTGATGCCTAATAGCACTATCACAGGATTTGCAACCATTAGCAAAGCTTACACGTATTAGAAAATCCAATATGCAAAGATATTAAATTTTTACCACCTTTAGCCTGATTGTTTCCAAGATAAGCAGCCCTTTCAAACAAAATGAAAAGGAAATAAATGCTACTGGTACCACACCATGAACATAGTTCTAGATAGTATCATAACCTAGTATTAATGAAGTATTTTTTCCGGGTTAGCTTTTCTTCTTTTACCTTTAGAAATATATGCATTTATCAAACATTCTGAGAAAAATTTACTTTCCATAAAACGTTCTTACATTAATAGCACCTGCAAACAAAATCAACAGCCTCAAAATACTGTTCGATATTTGATTTAATTTGCAATTTACACATGAAAATGGTCACAATTTACACAGGAATGGTCCTACTCGTACTTCTATGTTACATTTTTCATTTGCATGCATGTCTAAAGTCAAGCAAACAATTGCACTCGCCCATTCATACACACAGTTCTTACATACATTTATCGCGAAGAATCTGTGCCAACTACCATGTATAAAATTTAAAAAAGAATTTTGACAAGCACCACTTAAAATTATTGATAATGAAAGCCAGTCACTTGTGATACCGGTAAAACGTATATTTCGGTTTGTGCCCTAAATTCCACTCGCCCAAACCAAAATACAAAATACTCAGGACAAAGCCTACCTTCACTTATGAAGAAATTCCAAGCGTATTCCAAACGATGTCCTTTTAATGCTAACATCGCCAGCAAAATTTGGAAAAATTACTCTCCTTTTAATTAATAAACTCTAGTCGATAAAACAACTCAAACTGCTAAGTATTAGCATAACTGGCGAACAGCAAAATAAAAAAAAACTTCCACAGTCGGACACATGTCTCACCAGTCCACCCACCGTATCTGCAATGCGGCAAAACCTCTACCCCTACCTTGGGTAAGGCCAAACACGGATCATGCCCTCAATACATAGAGGCAAAAAAAAGCGGAAACAACAAAGAGTTAACTAAGCAAGGAGAGAAACGAAGCAGGCTACACAAGTGACTGGCTGGATGTAAATAACAACAACAACATATAGTACGTACAACATATCAGCACACAGTTCGGTATGTTTTAGAGCAGTGTCAGTCCTTTGCTGTTCTTTGCTCATCCCTGCAGATGGGCACCACACTGCCTGCCATTTTAGCTGATGACGTACTCGCTGTTGACCGTGTTTTAACTTTCCTTCGACACTGCGATAGTTGTTTAGCTTATGTAAATATTATTACGTATGTTTGAAAAAGTGTGCTGTTACGTAATTATTTAGCTCCACGTTGAGGACGCCACATTTAAAGTAGTTTGTAGGTTACGTAATTGTTTGGAGGAGTTTGCCCCACAGTTGTACGCCAATTTGAAGTTATTCTTGAGCCTCGTTGTATTTGTTGCCAACTTTGAAGAAGTTATTTAGCTGGATGCTGGATGTGAGAAAGCCCCCACGTATTGAAGATACACTTTGAAATTGGTTGATGCTTAGGATGCCAAATTTTGTAGTAGTGAAGATGATGCTTGTTTTACGTAATATTATTTAAATTTGCCTCGGTTGCTTCAGTCGCACTATAGAAACATAAGGTTCTTGTTCAGGTCGTGATATGACCAAAATTAAAGACGTCACAGATTTTTACTTTTAAATTTCACTTCTTTTTATTTCTTTATACTTGCACATTTATAAAACACAACACTTTCTTTTATAAAAACTGTGAGCACTTTACATATTCTTAAAGTATTTACTAGTGGAGAACACAATTTTTGGCATCTACACGCTATCACATCATGTCCGCAACTGACTAATCTTAACAGTAAAAACCTTAAAGGTTCGGTAATGCCAGTCTCTTATTGGCTAATTCTAGTCCAATAGAATTTAAGTATTCAAACTAAAACTTTTCTTTACTGTTGATTGGCTAATTCCAAATGTAAGCGAAACTTACGTCACTACCGATCTTTTCATAACCAGTATTTTTCAAAACTCTAAACACATTATTGTCACAAAATTACATTATTACCTCATTATTAACAACCTAAAACATATTATTCTCACAGTTTTTGCACTATTAGAGTATATAAACATTTACATGACATTAATAAATACGTTTACAATAAAATAAGTATTTGCAATGTTTTTGCATACAATTAAAATAATAATTATATACATATTGTTTTCAAGGTGGGCTGTTATTGAATTTAATTATAATAAAAATACAATTAATATATTTAGGCATTAAAATACTGCCTCAGCGCGGCCGTCTGCAGGACAGTGTTTGACCTGTCCTTACCATGTTTTATGATTTTTAGTGTGTTTTCGACTTTTTAGTTTTTAGCCCCATGTTTTAGCTCCGTGTTCTGCAGCCTCTGACACTGTCTCATTCCATTTCTCTAGTTTTTGTTATGGCCTTTTTGTTTTTCGTTTATTTTATGGTGGTCTTTTAACTATTGATTTATCTCCATTTTAACTTTTTCGGGCGCTAATGACCTCTCTGGTTTTGCGCTCTTAAACTACACTTCTTCTTCTTCTTCTTCTTCTTCTTCTTCTTCTTCTTCTTCTTCTTCTTCTTCTTCTTCTTCTTCTTCTTCTTCTTCTTCTTCTTCATCATCATCATCCCTATCTGAATGCTAATGCTATTTTACTTTTCCCATTTTCCTCCTCCCGTTTTGATTTCTAAATATATAAAGATATATGCTACTCTATACTCGTTTCCTGCAATGGATCATTCTTCATATCCAGATAAGAGATGCCAAGTTTCTTTACAATCTCTTTGTTATTAATCAGTTATGCCTCACATACAATTTAATGTTTGTAACTTTTTGTGTGTTGTTTATTTCAGTGAGATTCGGAGAATAATTGCCTTTACTAATGATCCATTATGTTCACCAAATCTGTTTTATCTGAAGTAGCAACTCTTAAGATGTAATGGTAGTATTAATGGAAGATTGCATATATGAAAGCATGCTCCACAAACAAATATTGGTCATCTTAACCTTCCTACTGTTTTCCTACCTTTGTTTCCATTTTTTCATATACCAGGGAGGACAGAGCCATTACCCTCCATATGTGTGTACATTGAACATTAAGAAAACATAGGTAAAGTTAGTGAAATTTCAGATTAGAAAGCCATTTCAATTAGAGTGTGCAAATTCATGCTGCACAGGTATATATAGACATAACAATTGAACTTAAATATAAGATTTAAATATAAGAGTGTGCTTTTTATAAATGCACTTCCAGGTAAAAAATACTCTCCTAAATTTGAACCACTATTTAGCGGGAAGGGGGGAGAAACAAAGAAAGAAGGAAAAAAAAAAAGGTTCACAGTAAGAACTAATCTAGAGGTGGGCCAATATCTAGAGAGATCTTGCACTTTCCAGATGAAGAAGTTGCCTGTATTCTTTGTTTTTTACCACAAGACAAAGTTGGAATTCATTGGAAGGAATTTTCTTTTCAACTTTTTTTAAATTTCTCTGGTAGAAACTGTTTAGCAACATCTCATTTTTCAACTTACATATAATACATAAATAATTCTCCATGTACACGGTCTCAGTATAAATATTACTGCATGGCTTCTTTTTAAGTATGAACATCATTAGTCTCATTTTGACCATCTAACTGTCCATCCATACATATGAAATAATGTCATGATCCTCCATATTTGTGGAGTGGAAATTTTATGAGAGTGCAAATCAAATTTATCAACACATTTCAAATTTAACTGAACAATAACAATTAAAGGTAGCTTATGTGGAGAACCTAATAAAATGTATTATTCTTGGGTGAACCATTGCATGTACAGAGTTGAAATGTTATGTATAAGCGTTTGAAGAGCATTTGTTAACAGTTTCCAGTTTGTTGGAAAATAAGTATAGAATTAAGTTATTTTGTGGAGAGTCTCATAAAATTTGGAATGAAGTTTTATAATATGAGAGTTTTAAGAGCATTGTTTATACATTTCAAATTTGATTGAAATTTCTACAAAATAAAGGGTAGTTTAGCCTTCTGAAAGCAAACAATTTTTGGATTATTTTCCAAAATATTGATGATGATGATGATGATAATAAATTGTACCAGTGTTACTACATTACTTCCATCACAAAATAAATGCTCTGAAAGTTAACAGTATGCATTATTTAAATGAAATCTCATTATAGTATTGAATGCATTTTTATTTCTTTTAATGAGTGCAAAGAGTGAGAATTTTCAACATTCACTATTTTTCAGCTATCATCTTAAGCTGATTTGAAATGGCAACTGATTGCTTTATTCTCTCTACTTCAGAAATTCTCCACTATTTATCAAGGATATATTAATACCGTGTATATTGCGTTATCTTATTGTTTTATCTTGAAACAGTAATAAAGTAGTAGAAGTGTTTTTTGTAATTAGCAAGTTTTTTGTTATGGTTGTATAGAATGATGATCAGGTTGCACATGTGAGATGTCTTTATGGTGATTAGTTGATTAATGTAGATGGTAATGGCCAAATTGCAAGGAAAGGAGGTGTTAGTTTTTATAGAAATATGTCACACAAATCACAATGTTATGGAAATCAATAACTATCTTTAATTTTCAGTGTCGCTCATCCAGGAACTGACTTTAGCAGCACAGACGAGCAGTGAAGACAATTATCAGCATATGGAGAGTGTCATTGCCAAAGTAGAAGACCTAGAGATAAAGCACTACCTAAGAACAACATTATTGGTTAACAGTAGCATGGGGGAGGAGTGTGGCTCAAAGCCCAAGACTGCATACCATCAAGAGGATGAAGAAGTATCTGCTGAATGTGAAGAAGCTGCAATGTGTTTCTATCGCCATATGATGGAACATGCTCAGTCCCAAGATTGGGACACCTGTGAGATAGAAGATGAACCTTTATTAGAAGTCGTCACTAGGACTCTTCTGGCCTGTCTTCTGAAGCATGCTGGCCTTCTACCCAAGTATAACTTAAAACAAGTGTAAGTATCATATTGGCTAAAAAGATCAGCTTATTCAAATAAAACAAGTGTAAGTTTGGTATTAATTAAAAAGATCGGCATATTCAGATGTTTTTGAATTACCAGATGAACCATTGTTGGAAGTCTGTATTGACATCCATTTTCCAACATTACACATAAAAATATTTATGTATCCAAAATTCTGTTTTAACTATCTTAGTATTTTATGGGTTAAATTTTGTTATAAATATTCTAAGTAAGCAATTGACTTTTTCATAATTTGTGGTGAGTGCAGCTTCTTTTTATAATAACTTAGGTTTTTATATCATGGCTTCAACCACATTGTTATTGGTTTGCATCATGTCAATTACTATCCTCTACACCAGGTACAGAGTCAGAACATGTTTGAGTCTGCATTCTCCATTTTGATGTAGTTGCTCTTGCTGCTAAATTTTCTTCTTTTGGATAACTTTGTTGCAACAAAGTTGCACTACGGTTTTGTTAGCATTGAAAAACAAGATAACATGAAACATAAATAGAGGGTGTCTTTCAGCGAAATTCCTCTGTTAGACAATGAAGAGATCAGTGTGTCTCTTCCATTTTAATCTTCTTTCTTCTCTAGAATGAGACATCTGTGTTAGAATTTAATTGAGTAATGGTTTAGGATGATCAATGAAAGTCAGATGAAGTCTTGTGTAGTGCTTCTTAAGAACTTTGATGACTTCAGGAACTTGAAGATCTCTGTGGATAGTAGTGTTTGTTGCTAGCAAACCAAGGTGCTTCAACTAACATTCTTAAGATCCAATTTTGGACTGTTTCCATTTTCTTGAAGTTTGCACTTGCTGCAGAGCTCCATTTACCAGAAATAGATCCAAATTGGTAGGTTAGTAGATTAGTCTCTTGAATTGCAGAGGGAGCTGAGATTTTCTTTGTATTAGGAATTTTACCTGATGAGTTCTGCTTCTTAATTTTGGACTAAATACATAATGTGTGCACTCCTTGTTAGTCATATGTCTAGGATCAGACCTAATCTTACTGTTGAGCTGTCTATATGATTTCTCTTCTGAGGAAAACAGGATGTTTTCAGTAAGGAGCTTTTTATATGTAATTCTGACTATTTTAAATTTTTTGGGTTTATCTTGGCTCTCCAAATATTAGATCAGGTTAACATTTTTTGTAACTCATTTACTGATGTTTTGAAAGTTTCTTTGCTCAAAATAGCTATATTTTTGACAAACTATGCCAATGAAATGCTGTTGGAAATTGATATGGGAAAATCATGAATATACATAAGATATTAAAGGTGACCAAAAATACTTTCATGTGGAATACCAGCTTTGTTTTGTGAGATCTCGATAAAGAATTTTAAATTTTGACAGTAAAGCTTCTATTGGTTAGATGGGACTGCTAAAGTCTTATGTCTGGAAGGTGAGTTTTCATTTTATAGAGGAAAACTTGGTGTCAAACTTTGTCCAAAGCCTTCTTGGTGTCTAAATATAGGTCCATGCATACTTGATTTTCCTCATATGTGTTTAAAATTACATCAACTACTTAATGGAGCTGTTGTGGGCATGAATGAGATTGTCTGAACCCAAATTGAAAGTCAGGAATTAGTGGTGAGTAATGCAATAATAGTTTGGAAAGCAAGAGCCTTTCAAATATCTTTGAAAACAGAGGAAAAAAACTTATTGGATGATCATCTGAAGGGTTATCTTTAGACTTGTCTGCTTTTGGTATCATAATTTTATTTGTAAGTTTCAACATGGCATTATATATATCAATAAAAGCAGTTTAAAGGAGTTAAACTAAAAAAGTAAAATCAGAGTTCTTTTGGAAATGCTTGCAACAGTGTTTGAACTATTAAGTGATGTCCTGCAGCTTTCTTTGATGGTAACTTCATAATGATGTTCTTAACTTGTGATGGAGTAAACTGATTGAAATAAGAAGATAGCTCTGGTGTCCATGATGTGTTTTCAGCCACATTGTGAAGTCTTGGTTAATGGTTAGGTTCGTTAGTAAATTGAAGTTAGAGAATATTGCTAAATATGTTGGTTTTTTCTTGTGTGGAAGGGTATCATTTATTGTTTACTTTTAGGGCCGATTTCACCAACAGATGCTAAAGTTTAATACAATGTTAAACTGATTTAGCACTGAAGTTAACACAAGTTCTGTTTCATCAAACAATGTTAACTTTAACAATGTGTTAAAGTTGGTGTTAAGTTAACATCGCGATATCCCTGTGTTATGGTGTTTATAAATGTTAGAAGTTTGAAAATGGCTACCGTAAACCAAGCTGTTGTTGCGAGTTTGCAACAGTTGCCGTAGGTCATAATAAATTTGAAAACCTGCAAAAGGAGGAATTTTTAAAGCAATATAGACTGTTCAAGGGGTCATGAGCATGGTTTTATGGGAAATACGAGAGGTTAGAGTGCTACCAACAGAAGCATACCTCTTTCTCCTAAGTTACAAGTGTTAATTATTTTTCATTTACTTTGTGAGTGATAGTGTTGGTATTTCCAAGGCTACCATTTGGTTTATCCGGAAGGTTTCCAAAGGAATTGCCTGAAGAATCTAAACACTATTTTTTTTTCGGATCTGCTTGATTAATCGGCGATAACACATTTTTGTCCATTTTAGTTTCAATGCAGTGTCCACCACCAGTTTTAAACCAATTTAAACGCTCTTTGCACCTAACGTTTCTGATGCTGCACTTTATATTAGCATAGTTGCTTACTAGTCTTAAGAGAAATGTGTTCATTCCAATTAGATTACTCATTAATTTTGTCCCAGGCTGCAATTTTATCCTTTAATGTAAGACCGCCAGCTTTTTCGCAGTTGATAATGCATCGATACTTATTAACCAGGCGTTAATTAACTTGTTTCAAATGGTGAAACATTTATTTCAGTTGACATCGTGATTCTAACTCAAACAATCGAGAACGTCACATGGCAATTGCCATGAATGTAAATAATTGTCTGCTACTGATACAGGGAGCACAGCGAAACATAGACGAAAGTGCATCAGAGCACATTCAGAAGCAGTGTAGTTTGGCCACTGCCTTCTCAAAAGCTAGCGTTCGCAGTTGTCTTTGACGTTGACAAATATTAGCTAACAATTTGCTGTAAAAACTTGATAAAATGCAAAAGTTTTAACCTTATGTTAAAGTTTGAAACACCATGTTAACAAACAAGGTGTTAAGCATTTTTAACATTGGCGGTGAAACCAGACCTTAGTGGTGTTATTCTTTTGTATGATTTTGTCAATATTTTGCCTTCCTCTATAGGCTTCCATCTTCTGCATTCAGGACTGGTTTCACCAACTGATATTAAAAATACTCTTAATTTGTTAATAATGTTTTCAAAGTTTAACATAATGTTAAAACTTTTGTGTTTCATTTAGCTTTTACAGCAAATTGTTAGCTAACATTTTGTTAATGCCAAAGACAACTGTGAGCACTAGGTTTAGAAAAGGCGATGGCCAAACTACGCTGCTTCTGAAGTGCTCCGATGCACTTTTTCTATGTATTGCTGAACTTTTTGTGTCAGTAGCAGACAACTATATACATTTATGGCAATTGCCATGTGATGTTCCTGATTGTTTGAGTTAGAATTGTGATGTCAACAGGAATAAATGTTTCACCATTTGAAACACATTAGTTAACATCTGGATAATATATAGATGTATTATCAAGTATGAAAAAGCCAACAGTCTTGCATTAAAGGATAAGATTGCAGCCTGGGACAAAATCTGCGAGTAATTTAATTGGAATGACAAAATGGGTTTCTCCTAAGTCCAGTAAGCAACTGTGGCAATTTTATGCTAACATAAAATGCAGCACCAGAAACGTTAGGTGCGAAGAGCATTTAAGATGATTTAAAACTGGTAGTGGACACTAAAGTGAAACTAAAGTGGACGAAAATGTGTTATCCCTGATTAATCAAGCAGACCCGAAAAAAATACTGTTTGCTTCTTGAAGCAATTGCTTTGGAAACCTTTCAGATAGACCCACAAATGGTAGCTTTAGAAATATCAACATTATCGCCCATCAAGTAAATGAAAAATGTTAGTAGCATAAAATCTAAGTGCCTAATAAACACTTGTAACATAGGAGAAAGAGACATGCTTCTGTTGGTAATATTTTAACCTCTTGTATTTCCCATAAAACTATCTCATGACCCCTTGGACAGTCTATATCGCTTTAAAAATTCATCTGTTTGCAAGGTTTCAAATTTATTATGACGTATAAATGCTCTTCTATTAGGAATGGCAATTGTAGCAAACTCGCATCAACAGCTTGGTTTGCGGCAGCCATTTTCCATATTCTAACATTTGTTAAACAGCTTAACACATGGGTACAGCAATGTTAACTTAACACTGGCTTTAATACATTGTTAAAGTTAACATTGTTTGATGAAACAGATTTTGTGTTAACTTCAGTGTTAAATTAGTTTAACATTGTGTTAAAATTTAGCATCTGTAAACCGGCCCTCAGTCTACTCAGGTGAAAACTGGTAGCCTTGCTGTTCATTTGTTTAAAATACTCTTTAGTTTTACTTTTTGACATTTTACAACAGCTGGTTAAGGAATAACTGCTGTGTGTATTGTGTATGGCACTTTACAATGCTAAACAACTCAAAATCTACAAGGCAATGCTTAAAGTGGGGGAGCTCAGAATTAGTACACAGACAATCATATCTCTATAATGTTTTAATTTAGAATACTCTTTTTAAAAATAAGATAATAGCTCATTTGCATCAACCATACATGTTAAGAAGCTATTCTGGGGAAAATGCAGAAAAATGTTTTATTTGAAATATCAATCTTGTTTGTTTGACTGGTCTCAGGGTTACATCAGAGTAGTCAATATAACCAAACCACCTCAACAAAATGAACACTAAAGGCATAGGAAGAACAAGTTGGTCATGTAACATGAGCATTTAAAATTGATATACAGATAGTTGATCATGCCTGTAAAATAAGGTTTATTATTGAAGTTTATTTTTTCTTTCTCTACCATACACATAGTGATAGTGATGTAGTGTAACAACCCTCAACTCTCTATTTTAAATTATGACACATCACTGTTACCAGCTTCTAAATCTTCAAAAATTAGTCACTAAACTTGGTATTTAGGTTCAATACCTTCTAAAGATGCGACTCAAAAGATTTTCTAGAAAATCCTCCACCCCAAACTACCCTTTACATTGAACATTTTTAAAAAATTTTAATATTAAAAATGGCTCTAAAAATTTTGAATAAAATAAATATATTAAAGGTATTTACATGACAAATAAAATGTATATCTTGAATTTGCTGGGAATAGCAATGAAATCCTCTTCAGTTTGAAGGAATTTTGTATAACTGATGTGTTAAGCGATAGCCGAAGACCTAATACACAAAAAAAAAATCTGATGTGTTACACTCACATGACTTTCTCTATTCTTGTACAAGCTATTTTTATAAACGCTTATTCTCCATATGCTTCATGTTAATCGAGATATCGAGATGCCAATCTTATTGCTAATTTTCTTGTAGATACAAGGGGAATATGGTAGGTTTTAAGCGATAGTCAAGTATTTTAAGCGCTGGTTGCTATGTGGCGCATTCCATTCTCTTTGCATGTCCAGGACATAAAAAAAATGAATAACGAATTTGAAAAAAAATGCTTTTTTTGGATTCAGGGGGTCTCAAAACATATATTTCCGGTGAAATCTCGGTATCGAATTTTTGGGTGGAATACAATACTTCCCCTACTTACTATACCTAGTAGAGAAAGTAAAAAGTATAACTATTGGAAAATTTAAAGGAATAACAAGCAATATCTCGAAAATGGTTCACTCAACAAAATATAACTATTGGAAAATTTAAAGGAATAACAAGCAATATCTTGAAAATGGTTCACTCAACAAAAAAAATGTATATGACATAAATTGTGTATTTTAATGCGAACTACATTTTTTGTGTAGTAAAATTTTGTCTATCTCTTATGGTTTACCAGTTATGCAAAAGTCGTTCACAATGAAGAATACTTTTGGAGACATTCCCAGAAAATTCGAGATATACATTTCATTTGTCATGAAAATATCTTAAACCTATGATATTTTAATCAAAATCGTTAGCCATTTTTGAGAAAATTAAAATTTTCGAAAAATGTTCCATGTAAAGTGTAGTTTGGGGTGGGGGGATTTTCTTGAAAACCTTCGTGTCACATCTCTGGAAGATACTGAACCTAAATACCAAATTTGGTGTTTATTCGACTGTTCGGTTCTGAGTTATGCTGTTCACAGACACACAGACACACACACGGACATGTATCCAAAAATGCTTTTTTTGGATTCAGGGGGTCTCAAAACATGTATTTCCTGTGAAATCTCAGTATCAAATTTTTGGGTGGAATGCAATGCTTCCCCTACTTACTATACGTAGTAGAGAAAGTAAAAATATAGATCTCTTTAAAACACACAATTTATTTCAAATAACCTTTTATTGTGGCATCGGCCATTTTCCAAATATCTGTTATTAATGGTTCGAATTTTTCAATACTTAGTCATTCTTTTAAAGTCCTGTTGAGTTTTATTTGTTACTTGTGATGGCATGGAAAGAATATGGAATTTTAAGACCAAAGTATAGCATCTAGTTCTAAAACATGTGACTATCGCTACTCCCTTTGTATCTATAACGAAATGTGTAATGTGGCTAGCTGGAAAGATTTATCCTGATTAAAAGGAAGTAGATAGGAAAATAAATTTTCTTAAGAATAATTTGTATATCCGCTTGTAAGCGATAAATGGTACAGAAAGTAATGTGAATGTAACACCTCAGATTTGTGATGTGTTGTGTAAGTGCATGCTTGTGGCATGCGTATGCATGTGACAGATAGAAAGAAGAACATAATTCAAAAACGAAAAGTCTGTCAAATACCAAACTTGGCATTTAAGTTCGGTATCTTCTAAATATGCAACACAAAGATTTCCAAGATAATCCTCCCATCCTCAACTGCCCTTTGCATGGAATAATTTTCCAAATTTTTTATTTTAAAAAAATTGGCTCTAATGATTTTGATTAAAGTATTTAAGATATTTACATGGAAAATAAAATATATATTTTGGGAATAACCTGTGTAATCCTCTTCAATCAGAAGAAATTTTGTATAGTCTTGTTTAACTCGTATACATTAAGTGCTAAATGAAAATGTACTACATAAAAAATGTTAATCTCTTTAAAATACACAATTTAGTTCAAATAACTTTTTGTGGCATGAACCATTTCCAAGATATCCATTATTGATGGTTTCAATCATTCAATAATTTATCATTCTTTTCAAGCCCTGTCGATCTTCAGTTGTTTCTTGCGATTGCATGGAAAGAGTATATGGAATTTTAAGGCCAGCATATAGCATCCAGTTGTTCAACATTTGACTATGGCTGTTTGCTTTGTATTTATAATGAAATTTGTAATGTAGCTGTTGTATAAAGTTTTATCTTAATTAAAATGCTTTTTTTAGGCACTTTGTAATTGTTTTAACCTTCTTTATGGCGTTTACATTTTAGAAATGTACTCAGATCTATCACTTACATGTTGTTTACAGACACCAAGAAATATTTATACTGCTGATAAGAACTTAGGCTGTAATTATGGGGACAAGATTAATCCAAAATAATCTCTTAATGAGTTGCTGTTTTGAACATTTGACCATTGTGGTACACAACCTATTTCACAAAATGTTCACAAAATTAATTAAGTAGTATATGCCTGGAATAAATTTATCCAGAAAAATTTAAAAACTTCTTTAATGGAAAATTCTAGGTTAGTAGAAATGCAGGGCATTGTCTTCTTTTAGGCTGGAGAGCTAACATTACTTTAATGTTTAGGAAGGTTCAAGCTTATAAATAAGAAAACAGAGGGTGAATCTTAAAACTATGAGACCAGTGATCATGCCTAACATTTTACTGGAAGTGGAATGAAAGTAATGAGCATTTACTATAAGTTTTCTCTGTCAAGAAATACAGCTCAAAACCAAAGCATCTGAACAGATATGGCTGTAAATTATTATCTTTTGCATGCTTTTTCAATTCAGTGTTAAGAATAAGCGTTTATTTCCATTGAGGCTTGTTGAATAAACTGTTCATATATTTGTCTCATTTAACATACGTTTATATAACCATATAAGCTATTTTGCATTAGGAAGGCTGCTTAGTGTCTGAACAATGGTCATCATGAATTATTTACTATTCTAATAAGAATAAGCTGTTCCTAATAACAATGCCACCATTTGCCAAGTCCAAGCCGCTAGTGAGCGTTTCAAAAATGGTGAGTTTTCGATGTTGCCAACTTAAACTTGGTGAATGAAACTGTATTTGTGAAATGAATGCATTAAAGCAATAGTAGATAGGTTACTCTTTGTGTTACTGATTTTTAATTACTCTCTGTTTAATTATTGGTTTAAAGTTGCATTTTGGCTTTATGTTTATGAAATTATTTGCTTCATTAAAAAATCTTCTTACTTTTATTGTAAAACATTTTCATTCACACATAATAAACAAAAGACTGCCTCTGTGGTCAAGTGATCAGCGTTCTAGCTTATCAAACCAGAGGTCCCAGTTTGGATTCCTGGCTGGGGCAGGGAAATGTTTCTCTAACTAGAATCTTTCCTTACCCTCTGCAGAGTCTGGATGTGTGAATGTGTTTTTCAAGTTAGAAATGATTAAAAATGTTAAAATAACCTACAGTCAACAAGTTGTTTCTCAAGCCAAAGCATCCAGTATGACCAATGAAGTTAAAGGGGCCTATACCAAAGAAAAATAAAACTAAGCCCCAAAAAGTAACAAATGATTTGCATTGCAGCCAATGAATTGAAGAGAGCTGTTAAATGGCTGCAATGAAACTAGGCATAAAAATTCTTATTTATTACTCATAAAGCTTAAGGAGAAGTTTTGCGTAATGTATTGCAAAACGAACCTCGTTAAGACACATGTCTCTTTAACTACCTTAAAATATATGTAATTTTGTAGTCATACCAAAATGTGTATTATTACTTCACTTAAAATGGTATTTCAAACTTATAAAATATATTTTTAAATATGAACCAATCCTTTGTGCTTATTTATGTGCAACAAAAAGTACAAAGAAAAAATAAATATTCCTTATAACATGTAAAAATGAAGCTAGTGACAATGAAGCAAACACAAATATTATATTAGAATAAATATTTTGTGATAATTCTTCACTCATCTTTTTAAAATATAAGTATAAAAGCATAAGGACATGTTTCGTAATCCAGTGGTTACATCTTCAGCTTCTTCTTCCTGTTGACTCATTTATTTATGTTGTTACGACTACTGCCACTAGGTGGTTAATTTTTTTATGATGGCAATGGTGGTAGTGGTGGCAGAACCAAAAGTGAAGCAATTTCCCCTTCCCACCCATATGTAAATATTTTATCTGCCTCTGCTGTGATTTTTTATCTAGTATGTCTATTTCAGTAATTCTCTTGCTTTATTTACATGTTTTTTTTTTTTATAATTATTAAATTGAGTAATCTAATAAAACAGTTGCAGTTCCATAAGAAATTAACTTTTATGTTTCCTACTTATGCATTGTGTTAGCTGTCTCCCTTTGAAAACATATAACTGAGGTTATACTGTATTGCTTAGATAGTGTTTTAAATAGGCTAATGCTCAGCATGACAAGATTTTACTGACATAATCATAATTGCTGTTAAAGAAATTGGTTTCATTTCAGCTCCACTATTCACCCTGCAATTTGGGAAATTTATGTTATGGTTTTTCAACTCCGTCGTAAAATTCTTGCTACCAAAAGTCAGCAGCCTGAAATTTCTCCAGATGAAGATATAAACATATCAGCACACATGCAAAGCAGGAGTCGCAGTCGAGAAGCTGATGAAGAAAGTGGACGTGAAGAACATTTGGAAGATGGGGGTGAGTATCTGTTTTTGTAAAGACAGATTATTGCACTTTGAAACAGGATTCAAATAGGAACACTTGGAAACGATGTAAATAAAGTAAGAAAAAATTACAATTCCTTATTATTGTGTGTAATATTGGATTTAGTGCAAAACTAATGCGAAAATAAATAAATAAAGTAAACAAGCAAAAAGCAAAGAAGAAGAACAAAGAGAAAAATATCAAAACGAGTTATGACAAGAAAACGAATGATAAATAAATTAAATTTTATAATTTTCATTATGTATCATGTACAATAAAAAGGGCATATGTGATTTGCAGTAAGATAGGAAAGAAAATATACAGGTTAGAGTTGAAAGAGAGTATAGTATTGTTGAGAAATTATTCAGACAAGAATAACAGACAGAAAGTAGTAGAACTCAAAGAAAACAAGAGAAAAACAATGCAAATTAGTGGTTACTAGGTATAATGAACAATGTTGAAGAGAAGAGAAGAGAGGAGATGCAAAGAAGATCACGTTAGGGATAGCACGGGTAGACCTTCACAAAAGAAATAGAAGTGTATTTTAATTTAGAGCGAGGGAGATAATTATACTGTTTGTAAGGGCTACTTAAAGTGGGATTAGTATCATGGTCAGTAATATTTGCTACTACCATCATAGGAACAAGTGCGTAGAATTTTATACTCCATGAATATGTATGAAGGAAAAAATTTGGAAGAGTTCCTGTAACAGCTATCAAGTAAAGAAATTCATATATTCTTACCTCAGCTAACGATTGTAAAATAGCTTAACAGAAAAGTATATAGGCATCAGGATTTAGTAATCAAAAAAAATATATGTTGTTAGCAGATAAGAGCATTTGTGGCAGAAGTAGAGCTGAGACATACCTAGTGTTATATATTGTGTAGAGAATATAAAGAAGAGTCTCATGTTATATCAATTTATATTAATTTTCATGTTAATCTTTGTGTTGTGAAAACCTCCATTCACACATTAATTTGGAATAAAAACCCAAATAATTTATTCTGTGCACATTTATTTTATTTATTTCCGGTTGCAAATACACATTTCACTCACATTTTATGCTGGACAATGCAGTACATGCTTGTTTTTAATAAATATATTTGGGAAATTCATCAGACACATAGTAGATACTTCTGCACAAAAAATCAAAACCTTGTAGCCATGAATCTAGCAATATGTTTATCAGCCGGATACCTTGGCCAAGTTGTCATGGGGCAAAACCTCTGTAAGTAAATCTTTTGCCTTCTCTAATCCTTGCTTAAGGTATAGGAACTTCTCCCTGAAAGTATATAAACTATTTTATTACTGTGTTTATAAGAATTAATATATAAATTAGTATATAAATTATTGCAAGGCTAAAGATTTTTTAAATGTGTGGTTTTACTGAAGTAAAACAAAGTAGCTGTATATCTTTGAATTTCAAAAGAAATTTAACATAATTAAAATGCATACTTTTATTGAGCACTAATTGAGTTGAATTTACACTTAACTAGCTTCACTAACCTTTGTTGCTATAGAACATGTTTCCCAGACATGTTGTCTGCATCCTCAACAATGGCCAACTGCTAGAAACGTTGACTCTTGACTGAATTTTCTCTGCTGAACTACTGATGAACGTTTAGAGTATGTTGTCCTTGCAGGAATTTCAAAATTCATTAAATGTACTTTGTGTTTCTTTATAATCTTCTTCCATGTGTCCAGTTCTTTTTGGCATTGAACATTTTCTAAAAGATAGACATCATTTTCTAAGTTTTAGTTGTGGTCCCAAAAGTGTGCTGAACTGCTCATTTTTCTGTTTGTTTGTATTTAGTGTGCTTGAGGTGTTCTTTAAGATGGATGCAGTGTTTCTTTTTGTCTTTCCTACAGTGATTTTGTTTCAGTTTTCATCTTTGATTTGCTATATTCAGTTTTTTTTTGTGGGGGGGATGGTGGTGGTGATTTTTCCAAATTGCTTGATTTTGATAGGTTTTTAATATTGTACTTGTTGTATGTTCTTCTGGTTTATTTTGTTTAGTTAATATTAGTTATGAATGTTTAGAAAACGAAGATTGCTGAAAATCCTTTGAAACCTTTTCATTGCCTAGGGTGGTATGTGAATTTCTTGAATCTTTTATTTTCTCTTTCTGGTGTGTGCGTGCGTGCGTGCGTGCGTGCGTGCGTGCGTGCGTGCGTGCGTGCGCGTGCGCGCGTGCGGTTATATCTGCAATTGTTTTCTTCTTTTTGAAGTTCTGTAGCTTCTTGTCAATTAGTCTTTTTGAGAAGTTGTTTTCTGTTGTTTTCACTATTTGTTAAGGGAATGCTTAGTAATCTGTGTATGAGGTTATTAAAGATGGCATGTTCGTGGTTTACTGGGTTAAAACTATTGGCTTTCATGTGGTTGTCTTTATGAGTATCTTTACTTAATATTGCAAATTCCAGGTTGTTATTCCAATTTTAACTTTTATTATAAATACACTTTTGTTTGTTATTTATGAGAGAGGGGGAGACACATTAAATTTCGCATAAATTGCACATTTTGTCATTTTCACATTTGTGAAAATAAACACAATAATGCAATAAATGCAAATAAATACTTTCTTGATAGGGAAATAAGCTTAATAAAATATGGCCTAGGAATTGCTAACTTTTGTCAGTGGGAATACAAGAAAGAAAAGTTTGGAACTATATAGACAATTAAAGGTGGACTGGGGAAGGGAGAAGTATGTGGATGTAGGTAATAGGTTAGTGAGAGAAGCATGGGCCTGGTCTAGATTAAGTGCACATAGGCTAATAGGAGATAGGAAGGGAGCGAATTTGGATAGATGTCCTCTTTGTGGAGAGGCAGATAATGATTTGCATTATATAATTGAATGTGAAGAAACTAAGTTGTGGAGAGATCAGTTTTTACCTAAAGAATGGGAGAATGTTAACAAAGAAGTATTAAAATTTAGGACAATGAAAATACAAAAGGAGAGGGATATAAAAAGAATAGGAGAATATATGGGGAGAGTAAGAGAAAAATGGTTTAGAAAAATAAAGCAATATGAATTTGTTATGACCCACAATACATAAATAACCACAGTGTTAAAACACATGATGGACTAAATAAAGAAAAAATAGCAACTCAAAGTAATGTATTAAAATTTGTAAGAATTTTGTATAGCATTATGGAAATAAATATATACATACATACTCATCACCGTGCGGATGCAAACCAGCATTGTCTTTTGAGGACCATCGCGGCCACCGCCACCACCTCCGCTGCCGCCATCACCACCAATGTGTTAACACTGCTATCACCACTGCCACAACTACCACCACCATTGCTACTGCCAATGATGGCTCAGATAACTTGCATTTTATTTTCTCTCCACAGTCTTTTAGCAAACTTGTCCTGCACAGGAGTTGTAATGGTATTTTTGTAATGTGGTGTATTACTTGTCATAACTCACACACTAAATACCGAGGGTGGATCGCTACCAAACTGATTAACTTATATGCCTAAAACGTCAAGGACTTGGAATGAGATGATACAAGGAAAACTCTTTGCTTCCAAATGACTCTGCAAACAAACTTTCAAATTTATTTACTGAGTTTGTATAATATTCATGTAAAATTCCTTCGACTTGTATAAAGCATGTAAGAAATCACTTTAAATATTGCTTTCACAATACTAAGCCTTAACAGCAATAAACATTTCATATAGGAATACTCGATTTAACAGGCACTTCTCTGTGCATTGAGTAAAAGCGTATAAACAATAAATAATTCTTCAACTTCTTCAAAACAGCACTCAAAACATTACATAATCACTACGAAAATATGCATAATAACCATTTGACTCATTCCCTCTCCATAATTCTGCCCAAAAATTGCTTACAGAGTTTACAAAAGAAAATGCAGCCACCTCTGTGGTGTTGGGGTAGCATGACTGCCTCACATTTAAGTTCTGTGTTTGAATTTCATTTGGGTTGAGTTAACTGAATAAGGTTATTTGGGGATTTTCCCTTATCCTCCAAAAATAAATGCCAATTAACTCTAAGCTCTGGGCACATCTAAGCATTTTATCCATTTCATACATTCACCATCTGATGTGACGCCCCCTCCAAAAAAAAACCAGTTACATGCAATCTTGATTGTTATGGAAACCATTTTGAGTGTCAGAAGAAATAGTAAACTGTGATTGTATTTACAATCAGCTTTGTTTGTAAACTAGTTGTTAAAACTTGCATGTTTTACAGATGAAACTCAAAGTGAGAGTGGAGGCTTGTTATCGCAGGCACTAGAAACAAATAATTATGAAGAACTTTGTCATATGGTTTTACAACGCAGCATTTTCCTATTATCAGCAGTAAAGGGTCCAGAAAGACCATGGCATGAGGAAGAGCAAGGTTCAGATGATGAGTGGGATAAATTGGAGGACTGTTATGGGTAATTATGCTGTCATATACTATGTTGTTTAGTGCATAAAATCCAACAAGTTGAATAAGAAAATTCATAATATAGTATGTAGATGCTAGTGTTTCAGTAGTATGGAAATGCAAAATGCTAGTATTGAAACTTGGATCCACTACATATGTATTTTCTGCTTCTTTCAAGCTTCTTTCGAGATATATGTATATAAGGTGTTCTGTGTTTTAAAGAAAAGCTTTTTAGCTGATTATCTTGAAAGCAGCCCTTATTCTGTGTAAAAATTTGCAAAACAATATTAATCTTAAAGCTTTGAAAGACTAGCTTAGATTTCATTTGTTTCAATCTAGCAAAGCATAAACACAGTTTAAATGGCCCTTAGGCTTATTTTCTAACTTCTTAAGTATTTCATAAAATGATGGTTAGTTTATTAAAAAAAAGAATGTTTCATACAGAGTTAATTACTTTTATTCTTAAAACCAAAATCTGTTAAAAAATTGGAGTTCCCATTTATGAGAAATGAGCTGACCATGGAATGACCTTGAAAGTATGCGCTAAATAAAATTAACTAATATTGTTGTTTTCCCCCTCAAATGAAAAAAATATTTGCCATAAATTGGTTTTTTGAAAATTTGTAGTCGTTTGTAAAGTTTTTCAACTGTGTATATTGTGTCTGTCACAAAATACACAAGTTCTCTCTGTCACTTCACCAATGTGATCTAGTTCAATTTTCCATATCACTTCACTTTTTGTGACTGCACATAATGGCATAATGAAATACGTGCAAAGCAGCCTCTTCTTCCTTTCGATTCACTTGCTGGGCAGTCGAACACATGACCTTCAAATCTCTTCTAGTAGTAGCAGCACTCACTATACATTACAACTATTGCTGCAACCTCACTCATAGAATGCACTGAATAACCTGCTTTAAGTCACATCAGAAACAGACTCACAAATCGCTCACTTGCGAGCATGTTCGCTTATTAGCTTTTGAGAGAGTTCCAGAATGTTCGGGATCAGGGAGGAAGAACCTTCCAGAGCAGTCCTGTTATCTCTTAATAGTACTTCTGATTATGCCGTCGACTTATCACCCAATCAGTTGGTCAGCGCTTTTATGTGAGAGACACATAGCTGCATCAAAATATGCATTAATGAAAAGCTTTGCTTATGTTATTGTAATTCAAAACAGGACATGTTTAACAATTACTTAATTGCATCTTCAGCTTGTTTATAAATTGTTGATACAACATCATTAAGGTTACTGCCATTAGACAAGGGATTATTCACCACAGTGTTGCGATCTACTGGAAGTAAAGCAAATTTCTTGATAGAATCAATTGGTGGTATTTTAAAATTCATTATTCAATCTCTGTTCTTTATAATGACTATTTTCTCCCAAATCATTAAATCTATAGGTATTTTTAATTTCTTTAATAATTTAACTTCAAGATAAGTTTCATGATTAACTGACAAAAAATGACCTGCCATGGTGGATTTATCAATCTGTTTTTATTTAATATTTCTAAGGTGCTCCTTTACCCTAGTTTCCAAATGCGATGAGTTTCTTGTAAATATGTTTATAGCACCACGTTGTATATAATGTTTCTCACGTAATGTTGTTTACATCACGCGTTTAGCCATCTTGTGTGACGTCATTCGTTGGTCTTGTCCGTTTAACTCCATCTGGTGTAGCAATTTGTATCAATTAGTTTATGAAAGATTTTAAGGTTATGTATATTATCTTCCGGCTAGCTATTTAGGTAGACATTTAACTCTTGCAGGGTTGTGAAGCGGAAAGGAATCTTTTGTCTATAAATGATACTGATGAAGAAACTGGTTTTATAATCTTTATTGCAGAACACGTTCACGAACACTTTCACAAATTAATTTGGATACTCGCCATACTGAAACTGTTTGTAATAACTTCTCACTTTTAACTCACGTACTTCAACTTTATATATTTAACTGTATAATCCTTTATAAGATTTCTCGTACTTCTGCTGCGCGTAACTTTATGAATTTAGAGACCGACATGAGAATCTTGTTGAACTGGGAGCTGACGTGTTACGTGTTGAGAATCTTGTTGAGCACTGGGGACGATGTGTAATGTGTCGAGAATCTTGCCGAACTGGGGGACGCTCTCTTTAAATCTACACTATTTATAGGCTTACCTCAAAATACACCTAAAGATTATAAATGAAATGCTATTGGCTAATAAAACGCGCCAACATTAGCGTCTATTTTACTATCCAATGAAAACCACTAATACATATTACTTTTATAGAACATTCTGGAAGCTTTTACCGAAAAGGCGCGAAACATTACGTAACTTCCTGGTTCCCGGTAACGATAAACAACTCAAACCCTTCATTGCATTATTGCGTTATTGTTGACAGTTTCAGTAGAGCCGTATATTATTATTTACCAATAATATTTACAATTAATAAACCTCTAAAATCAATGTCACATAAAAATACATATTCATATTAAAATAATTATTTACATTTGAGTAATTTGTGATACAAATTACCGTATCACAAATTATGTTTAATTTTTCTAGTATAAATTTGATCACAATCTAAAACAATTTAATTGGTAAATGCCAGATATTTGTTTTTTGAAATTTTATCTTTTCGAAAGTTGTAACAAATGGTGCATTTATTGTGAGGAACTAATATTACGCCATGGTTTTTAAACATTTTTGTGAATTTATTATTTGTCCAAGAAGGTAAGTCAATTATTTAAATTAATAATCATCTCTTACTGTTAGGAGTACATCTTTTTAATTATTATTATTATTATTATTATTATTATTATTATTATTATCATCATCATCATCATCATCATCACTTTCTTAATATGTGATAGTCCTAGAATAACTGTTCTGGTCTACATAAAATTCTGCCACCATCTCTGCACAGGGCAAACCAGTGTCTTTTATTTATAAAATCAATATTAAAACAATTTATTAAAACAATGTTGATAATGTGTTTATATTGTTTACCAAATTCATCTTTGCTTAGAGGTATATTTATCAGCTTAAGTATTAAGAGACATCCAAAACCTTACATGAAGGTAAAAATAGAATGCTTTTGTAGTAGCCATAAACATATAGCAGAGCCCACAATACTAAACATTAGCGTAAGTGGACTTTAAACCAATGGTGATTTTAGCTGTGTTTTAATGTATATCTCATATTTACTGTTTTGAAATTTAAAGAATTTTGTGATAACGGCACTGAATGAATCTTAAAAATGACCTAGCACATACTATGAAACTACTTTAATATGAGAAATATCCATTCTTGATATAGTTTTGCACAGTAAGTTATTTACCAGCAGTAACATTATGTAGAAGAAATGTATGAGAACATGTGCAAACACATCTTTTGGAAATGTCTCTTGCATTATGATATATTGCATTTTATGTCTTAGTGTGGTGAATGAGGGACCAAACTTTGTAAGCCTGCGCAGACTTTGCAGCTCAGTCCTACATTTTGTTTGTGGAGAGCCAGGGGAAAGGCAGATCCTACCTTGTGGTAGTGAAGCAGAGAATGGATGGAGCAGTGATCCAGCAAAGCTCTGTACTGCCATGGCACAACAGCATGCTAGAGCAGAGGTAAGGCACTGGCCTTGTAAATAGAAATGGAAGGAAGCAGTGTTTGGAAATTTTTTATAAGTAGTAGACAGCATTCAAGGAAAAGGAAATACAGTAAAATCTCGTTAGTACGTTTTTGCGGGGACCCAAGGATTTGGACGTCATAGACGGGAAAACATGTTAACGAAAATACATAATCTGCAACTTAAGAACATATTTATGTAATAAAATCTAATAATACATCTTACCTCAAAAACGGATGTGAAATATAGACACTATTTACATTGGTTTGAAATACATATTGATAGTTGATTGCTTTGTTGGTTTTAATGCCAAAATTTTACTGTCCATCTTGTTTAGTAAAGTCATTACATCATCATCAACTTCGAAACTGCACACATATCGCTTCACTATGTCCATTGCCTGCATGGCTTCTGACACTGTAGGTACTGGCTCAGGATCTGGTTCATCTTTCACTTGTTCAAGTATTTCATCTATCGTCGCTGTTTCACACACTGGAATTTCATTGTCAATGTTTACATAGTTTTCGAAAGACACGCCGGCATCGTCTGCTATTTGGCGCCATTCTTCACTCTCGGAAAACTCGTCTTCCTGCGTAATTTCATCACCAAGAACTCGGCAAAAACCAGCTTTATTAAAGCAGTTCCTAATGGTATCTTGCGTCACACAATCCCAACCAGTTCTAATAAAATGCATGGCATCTAAGACGGTGATTTTTCTTGTCGTCGATTTCAGTGCAGCCAACCTTCTCTGTACCAGCCTCTTACGATACGCATGTTTCATGCACCGAATTATGCCACAGTACCGTCTATTGGCACATTTGAAGCTCTAGCTTGTGTAAACCACTTTAGCAGAACATCTTCTAATTCTGGAAACTGGCCAGGGCGATTACGTTTTCTTTTAGCATTTTTTCCTTCTTCAAAAGCAGTTTCAATTAGTTTACGTTTGCTAACAATTGTGTTTAAGGTTGACGGAGGAATGTTTAACTTCCGCGCTATATCCACACGTTTCATATTTGGATTGCGATCTACTTCCTGAAGGATTTTCAATTTTTCACTGTTGGTTATTTGCCGCACTTTCTTTTTCTCCATTGCGAACAAAAAGTTAAAATACTTTTACGTTTCGTCAACACTCAACAGCATAAACTAACCACACCAAGCCACTGTTAAACTAAAGCGTCACCGCAGAACACCAAAGAGCGTCACTAAAGCATCCCCCCCCACACACACACAAAACGCGTCCCACAAATACGTACATGCATGGTATTGGCTGCCGGTTCCACCCCGCCTGGTTTGACCAAAGTAGCGAATGAGAACGTCTAACTTTGAATGTAGTAAATCTACTCCCGCTGGACCGTTACTTTTATAGCGAATGAGGGCATCAAACTTCGAACGTAGTAAGCGGGAGCGAGAAAACGTACTAAACGAACGTTATTAATGCATTTGATGCATTTTGTGCCGGGACTTTTATAATTCAACGCAATACATGGGAAAACGTGCTAACGAGGAACGTGCTAACGAGATTCCACTGTATAAGAGAAGCATGCCTCTGTTGTTTCACGTTTCTGTCCTGAGAATGTTAATGTAATCAGTTATTTATGAAAATGCTTTATAAATAAATGTTTCACATACAGGATTCCATTCTGTGCACATAAGTTTTAATAATGGCATGTAAATAACCTGAAGTACAGACTATTTCAAACTACAGATGGACAAGAATGGAATGTGTTCTATAATTAGAACTCTTATAGAAAGGAGCTTTAAAATTATACCCCCACCGCTGTAACGTTGCACTTGACAGCTAGCGTTTAAGTTGGTACACTCGCGAAAAAACAGATGAAAAGCTTCAACCGTTAGACTTCCTAAGCCAATCACAAGGTTGCATTCCGGATGGTCGATGACAAAGCGGAACCGGAACTAGAGTCGGCTCTGTTGCCGGATGTAACTATTCCCAACCACGTGCTTCAGTTTGTGAATCTCTAGCACGAGCGTCGAGTTGTTCTTTGCAAGCTACACATTGTTCATTGTTATTTATATTTGTGGTTATTGTTTGATAGTTTTGTTATTGTTCGTTTATACATATATATTTATTTATATTTATCTATTTTATATATATTTCATTCATATTATTTATTTAAACAAAACTTTAGTGCGACAATGTCTGAAAAACGATGCCGATCACCGAGTGATGATCTACGAAGTGAAAATCCTTTGTGCCGAGGTGTGCCACTTAATACTCAGGCATTGGAACTATTAAGGAGAACTTGGGAATTCTTTGAACAGGAAAAGGAATACGTGAAGCTTCATGACAATCCCTCTATTCCTGCTGATAAAGCAGTACAACGAACTGCAGCAGCTCTTGGACTAATCACGAGAACTGTTATTCACAAGGGAGTGAAACTCCAAGAGAAAGAGCACAAAATTTGATGCGGTATTTACTTATAATGTTGATGCTTGTGATGTTTATGTATGTGTGTTTACTTCACGCGTTGCCATCTTGTGACGTCATTCTTTGTTAGGTTCGTAGCTCCATCTTGTGTTAGCAATTTGCATCAGTGTTAGCTTTTTTTGTTTGATTTCATTTCAAATGTCCACCGGCTAGCTATTATCTTATCTTGGGTCGAACATGTGTCTCTATACAGGTTGTGAAGCGGAAAGGAATCTTTTATCCAAAAATTACACTGATGAAGAAATTTGTTTTATAATTTTTATTGTCGAACACGTTCACTATCACTTTTACATATTGATTTAGATACTCGCCAAACTGAAACTGTTGTAATACTTCTTACTGATCACTTTTAATTCACGTACTTCAACTTTGTGTATAATTAACTTTATAATACTTTAGATTTTCGTAACTTGTGAATCTATAGCCGACGTATCTCATACAAATATTTTGACGAACTGACGAACTTAAGACGACGTGTATTGCACAAAGAATTTTGATGAACTGCCTAAATACGACGTGTAATATATGAATGCTTTCGGCAAACTGAAGGACTGACGGACGTTACCTCTAACCTAGCCTATTTATACTCCTTCAATCAGATACGCCTAAAGATTATAAATGAATTACTATTGGCTAATAAAACGCGCCAACATTACGTAACTTCCTTGTTTCCAATAATGATAAACAGCTCACCCCCCTCGCTGCATCATTGCTCTATTATTGACAGTTTCAGTAAAGCCGTATAAACTTATTTCCCAATAATAATTACAATTAATAAACATCTGAAATCAATGTCACATAAAAATGCATATTCATATTACAACCATTATTTACATTTAAGTAATTTGTGATACAAATTACTGCATCATATGCCCCACTAGGAACATAATTATAAATATTTACAACTTGTTTGGAAATTTTATAATTGGGTTTTTAGTGTCCTAAATCTTGGAACACATGCTATCACTTTCACTTTACACTTCACACGCATTTAACACACGACATATTTTTTTTTTTTTTTTATCTCGCCACTACTTACTGGCTCTGGTTTAATTAATTTAGATATTAATCTGACATCACAAATTTTTTTATAGCAAATACTTTACCCTAAATTATTTAATTACTGTTTCAAAAAATGGTTTACTTTCTTATATTGTTAACAAAAATTTATCAATTCAAGAATTTTTTTTGTAATTATTAAACATATTTACCAAAAAATATTCAACCTTTACATAAATATATTTTCATCTCTTAAATCTAGACACTGTTTCACATGTTCTATTTGCTACATAAATATTTGTTTTTAATTATATTTACCAATTTTTGTTATTCTGAATTTTATTTTAACAATACTCTTGGAATTGTATTTACGTATTATTTTTTTTTTTTTATTTTAATATCATATTAAGTTTCAATCTTTGCATTCTTAATTTTCAAATGTTGTTACAGTTACAAAAAAATTTAATTTTTTTTTTTTTTTGTTGTAATTTATTTCTCTTTTCAAATGACATAAATAATTAACCCTCTTACGTTCCAACACATTTCTCTGCAAGTCATCTTTAACTATCCAGCATTTACTTTACATCTCATTGCTATTTACCCTCCTGGATCAAATTGTGTGTGGCTAAACATTACTCGTAGCCGTATCCTAACCTTCAAATTGTTGTTCATGAATAACCTCTTGTATTCATATGAAATTTCGTCCCTTGATAACATTTGAAAACAATCTAAAGTTTCCTGAACAACACATCTTTTACCAACTGTCATTTTCAATTCATCTACTATCTCTTTAATTCGAGAGTACTCTGACAAATCTGTACTAAACTGTACTGGACTGGAGTTTTCATTTTGAACATCTTGGTACAATTTATTTCTTTGCATTATTGTCTCATTCTGTCTTTCTGATATTTCCCCTCTGAAATTAACTTGCGCCTTATTCACATCTACATTCATAACCTCATTTATCTCTCTTATCTCACTTGCAATGTTACTCATTCTACTACCTGACTCTGTACATTCTACGTCAACATGTTTACTTTTAGTGTTAACCTCACTTTCTTTGTTACCTATTTCCCTGCTCATGTCTAGCATTTTCTTTGAAACTTCACCTATCTCACTTGCTATTACTTCCTCATTTTCATCTCTCATTTTTAGCATACTACTATCTAGCTTCATAACTTTCTTTTCAAATCCTTCTATTATTTTCCTATTTCTATTTTCTATATCTCCCATTATTTCCCTATTCCTTCTTTTCATATCTTCATTGATTTGATCTAATTTATGCCCTAATTTCTCAAAACTCTTACCAATATCTTCCCTTAATTGATCTCTAAAATTTCTCAGCATTTCCATCATTTCCATCATCATACTAGCATCAAAATTAACATTTCCTGCTGTTTTATTCTGACTTTCTGCACTAACATTTCCTCCCTCAAATATTACATTGTTTAAGCTATTTTCTGTAATCTGTATTGAATTACAGCTAACTGTTACACTATCCCCTTCCATCATTGTTTCTTCAATATTATTAGTAGCCATTGTTTTTGTTTTCTAAAAAAAATTACAATACTCTGACCTTTGTGATGCTGTCTGTTGCTGTTACTTTGATGTCCAGCTTCCTGCCCCTCTCTCCTAGGTTATATGTCGCTTCTGCGTTGTGTTATGATGAGTCCACGTCGTTTTGTTGTCCTGTAGTTTGGAATCTGCGTCTTGTAGATCATTTCACTGCTACATTCGTTCCACGTCCTGGTTCCTTTCCTGGTCACTCTGCTACTTTCCTGGTTACTTTGCTTCTTTCCTGGTCATCGTGTTCCTTTCCTGGTCACTATGCTTCTTTCCTGGTCATCGTGTTCCTTTCCTGGTTATCGTGCCCCACGTTGGGCGCCAATTTGATGTAACATTTTTTGCTTAAGTAATATGTTTTTACGTAAATTATTAGAACTTGAAGATCTTATATTGTGCTGCTTTTGTTTTGTTTGGTTACATAATTTTAACTGCCCCACGTTGGGCGCCAATTTGATGCGGTATTTACTTATAATGTTGATGCTTGTGATGTTTATGTATGTGTGTTTACTTCACGCGTTGCCATCTTGTGACGTCATTCTTTGTTAGGTTCGTAGCTCCATCTTGTGTTAGCAATTTGCATCAGTGTTAGCTTTTTTGTTTGATTTCATTTCAAATGTCCTCCGGCTAGCTATTATCTTATCTTGGGTCGAACATGTGTCTATACAGGTTGTGAAGCGGAAAGGAATCTTTTATCCAAAAATTACACTGATGAAGAAATTTGTTTTATAATTTTTATTGTCGAACACGTTCACTATCACTTTTACATATTGATTTAGATACTCGCCAAACTGAAACTGTTATAATACTTCTTACTGATCACTTTTAATTTACGTACTTCAACTTTGTGTATAATTAACTTTATAATACTTTAGATTTTCGTAACTTGTGAATCTATAGCCGACGTATCTCATACAAATATTTTGACGAACTGACGAACTTAAAGACGACGTGTATTGCACAAAGAATTTTGATGAACTGCCTAAATACGACGTGTAATATATGAATGCTTTCGGCGAACTGAAGGACTGACGGACGTTACCTCTAACCTAGCCTATTTATACTCCTTCAATCAGATACGCCTAAAGATTATAAATGAATTACTATTGGCTAATAAAACGCGCCAACATTACGTAACTTCCTTGTTTCCAATAATGATAAACAGCTCACCCCCCCTCGCTGCATTATTGCTCTGTTATTGACAGTTTCAGTAAAGCCGTATAAACTTATTTCCCAATAATAATTACAATTAATAAACATCTGAAATCAATGTCACATAAAAATGCATATTCATATTACAACCATTATTTACATTTAAGTAATTTGTGATACAAATTACTGCATCAAATTCCTGAACCATCTGGAACGCAACAGGTACTTCTATCAACTCCAGGGAAGAAAAGAAAGCAGCCTCGTCCAGTCACAAATCTTGATGATTTCCAATTAGACGCCATAGCTAGACACATTTATGCCTATTATCATAGAAAGGAGTATCCAACCATACCAAAACTGCTTATATCGCTTATTTTCAATTAACAATAATAATACGAAATAGTTATTATTCATTGACGTTTGCTACTTACGTACACTTTTGTATGCGGCTTAGACACGATAGAAAGGAGAACAATCAGCTGCCGTTGTTTACTAGCCATTCTGGCAACGTCGCAACCACAATGTAGCCAACCTTACGCGAAGCCACACGAACTGTCAAGTGCAAAGATACTTTGCGGTGGTATAGTTACATTTTTAGTTTCTTATTACTTTTAAATTTGTAATTCTATGCAAATGATACCTAGTTTTAAGTTACTGATCATTTAAATAGCACTTTTAGCAGTGGCTCCAGATTTTATGCCCTCTCCTGCTTTGTGTAAACCACCTCCTCTTCCTCCTCCTCCTCCTCCTCCTCCTCCTCCTCCTCCTCCTCCTCCCAAGGTCGCAGGTTCAAACCCGGCGGAGGGTGATGGATTTTTTCGGGTGTAAAAATCCTTAGCACAGCTTCCTTCGGAAGGGAAGTAAAGCTGGTGGTCCCGTGTCGTAGATTTACGGCACGTAATAGAACCTCAAGCCTAAGAGGCCTCTGAGCAAAATTTCCGGTCTTTCACGCCCAATATAGAATGGGACGCTAAGAACCATAGTAGTTAAAGAGCGTCCATAAATAAAACTCAATTTCTTCTTCTTCTTCTTCTTCTTCTTCTTCTTCTTCTTCTTCTTCTTCTTTTTCTTATTGCCCTTGAAAAAGAGCCTGGATTTTCTCAAGTTGTAGCAGTTGCTGTCACTCCTGTACTGGGTATCTCCATCTTCTGATACCACTCCTTAAAATTATCTTCCACATCTTGGAGCAACTCCAATCTTGATCTCTAATTCTTGCAGCACCAGGATGTCCATAAAGAGCCTACTTAGGTAACCTTGTTTCTTTCATACTTTCAACACATCCAAGCCAGTACAGACTGCTGTTTACGTTCTGTATTGTTTAGTAAGTTGAGGAAGTGTTGTATTCCACCTAAAAAGTTCAATATCAGGATTTTACCAGAAATACATGAGGTCACATGAAAAAAAATGCTTTTACGAAAGAGGTCTCGGTGTGCAGTGTGTGAGTGTGTGTATGTGCATGTGCATGCATGTGCATAACTTAAAAATGAAACACTGGTTAGATACCAAACTTGGCATTTAAGTATCTTTCAGGATGCAGCACTACGTTTTTCAAGAGGAATACACTTGTTATACTTTTTTTTTTTTTTTTACCTTTTATTCTTTATTGAGTGTTGAGCTATTTCAATTCATTTGAGCTTGATCAGCATCGAGCCATGGCTCCTATTGCCGATCATACCCAAGCTTACAGCATTTAACAATCATGTGTGTTGGGTTTGCTTTATTATGCTAACAGTACTCATTTAATTTCAATATACTACTTAGTATTCTTTTTCCATTCCCATCTCACTTCCCTTACTTCCTCTAATCGTCTTTGAATCTCCACTACCTGTAGGAAGTGGCAACTATTAGATATAAGTTTAATTAATACCTTAAAGTTACTTATTGAGTACCCCATGCTGGTCAGCCATTATAGCACTTTGCCCGTTCATATTAACAAAGGTAAATTCTCCCTCCAAGTCATCTCCATATTTACCGTTCAATATATCTAGAGCATTCTCTTCACAAAATTCAATAAATCTATCATTTGACTTATCAATACACTTGTCTTTACTTCGCCTGAGTTGTTCCCTTCTAGAACATGTTTAATTTCCAACAAACATATCACATTCTATATTCACATCCCCCTCCTATTCTGATATTAAAATCCCCCAATATTATTATTATTATTATTATTATTATTATTATTATTATTATTATTATTATTATTATTATTATTATTATTATTTCCATATTCCCGTACTTCTCTCTGAGCCTGTTCTATTTCTAAACCTATCCCGCACTTTCCTACTCCGTAATTCTATTCCTATTGTCTCCCTTGATGGTCCCGTTATGTTTCTGTCCAAAACCAGTAAACTCTCATTGGGTGTCAACACAATGCATTCTTCTCCCTCTGTTCCATCACTCTGCGACCATGCCCCCTCCCTGCCCATGGCCAGGTTACGTGCTGATTGAACTACCTCCCTCCTCGGTGATATCATTTTCCTTGCTTTGCCACCTGTTGCCCTTACGTCACTCTGATCTGACATTCTCACTACGTCATCTCCATGTCTTCCCTCTGACGCAATCATCTCCTTTCCGCCAGCTCCACGTGCTGGTGATGTAACTTCCATCTGTCCATCCTTTTCCTCTATTCTCCGATCGCTTTTTGTACTTCCTTCTGATCTGAATTCCTTCTCTCTGCTCCCGAATGTATTTAGCTGAGTCATTTCCTGCTCCTGCAATCTGCTGCTCCTTATGTCATTTTCGTATCCAGCCACTATGCGCCCATCGATCCACAATTGTAAGTTCTTTATGAAGGCCCGTTTCCCTTCCCTTCTTGCCAGCTTCATTTGTTGTATTATGTTTTTCCTCAAGACCCCTTGCTCCACCGATAAATCTCTGTTAATAAAAATGTCTGTTCCTTTTAGTTGCTTTGGTTTCTTCAACACTTCATAAACAAACTGCACTGACGTAAATCTTGCAACTATCATTTTGGCTCCTCTTGATCTCCCCACTCTGAATGCTTCCCTAATCTCCCAGCCCTATAGCACCATTCCAAGGTTTCCTTCTATAATCTCTCTGACCTTTTCTACAGGCCATACTCCATTCCTTTCTTTCACTCCTGCTATAACTAGATTGAATCTGCGGTGTCTCTCTTCCAACAGCTCTACTCTTTTGATTTTCTGTACCTCATTTCTTATGTCTTGCATTTCATTTTTAATCTCTCCCTTGATATCTATTAGTTTATTTCCTAATTTCTCATCCATATCTTTTATGCTAACCAAAATTTCATCCATGACATTTCGGTTCCCATTTGGCCCAGGATTGATTTCAATTCCACCAATTACCAATAGTATGCCTATTATACATGCGAGAAGAAACATGTTTACCATCTGTTCTGCACCTTTATTTGTTTTGAATACCTTCCATTTTAACTTGTTGAAAGTTCCAATTCTTTCTCAGTACTCTTCAATACTAATTCCCATAGTTTCTTGAGCCTTTTTTTTCTTCCATTCGAGAAGCTTTCTACACACACATCCACTCTCTTCCACTGCTTGCTTAGCACTCTTGTAATACTTTTAGAAGACTGGATAGATAAAGTGATATGAAAGTAACACTGATTTTTTTTTTTACTATTTCTACTACTTACCTGTAGCAAGTAGAGGAAGTATTGCATTGCACTAAAAAATTTGATATGGAAATTTCACTTGAAATACAAGTTTTGAGATCCCTTGATTTAAAAAAGCTTTTAGAAAAAAAAGTCCATGTATGAGATGTGATAAAAAAGTAATGGGAATTTTCGTTTTTCTTAAAGAATTTTTATTTAATCATCAACATCAACTTTGTCCCCTTCAAAGTAATACTCTTCAGATAATACACTTGTGTGAGCGTTTTTACCAATCTTGGAAGCACTTCTGGAACTCACTTTTCGTTATGGTGTTCAGCTCCTTCAGCGATTCTGTTTTTATCTCATCAATGGTGGAAAAATCTTGTCCTTTCATGGTTCTCTTCAGCCTCGGGAATAGAAAGAAGTCGCAGGGGGCCATGTTTGGCGAATATGGTGGCTGAGGGAGCATAACGGTTTTGTTTTTTGCCAAAAAGTTACGAACAAGCATTGAGGTGTGAGCGGGTGCATTATTGTGATGCAGTTTCCACAAGTGGTTTTGCCACAATTATGGTTGTTTTCTTCGGATTGCTTCATGCAAATGATGCATAACTTCCATAATATTCCTTATTGACCGTACGACCATAAGGCAGGAACTCCTGATGCATTATCCCATTGTAATCAAAGAAAACAGTGAAAAGAACGTTCACATATGATCGAACTTGTCAATTTTTTTTTTTTTTTGGTCTTGGCTCTTCAGGCAGTTTTCATTGGATGATTGGGCCTTAGTTTTGACATCATACCCATGTTTCATCACCTGTTATAAACTTCTTTAGAAGTTCGGATCGTTTTCGACTTCATTCAGCAATACCTGAGCGATTTCTACATGACGTTTTTGGTTGAAATTTAACAATTTCGGAACGAACTTTGCTGCTACATGTTTCATGCCTAAAACATCTGGAAAAATTACTTGGCATGAGCCAAAGGATATGCCAACATCATCAGCAACTTCTCTGATGGTGATTTGGTGATTTTCCAGAACTATTTTCTTTACTTCTTCCACATTGTCATCAGTAATTGATGTGCTCGAGTGTCCAGGGCAGTCATCATCTTCAACATCTTCTCGATCCTCTTTGAAACGTTTATACCACTTGTAAACTCTTGTCTTACTCATAGTAGATTTGCCAAAAAACACAGTCAACATTTCAAATGCAGTGCTGCATTTTATTTAGTTTTTCAAGCAAAATTTAATGCAGATTCTTTGATCCATTTTTCGAAAGTAAAAATTTGCTGAGCACTCGAAAACACATATAACTTTTTCAACTGTCAACAATAAACTATATATTCAAAACAGCTGAAAATGCAAACATACACCAGGAACATGTGTACCAACAAGATAAAATAAAAGTTTTGAACATTGGATGTATAAAGCTCACGAAATTAAAAAAATCCTGTTATTTTTATATCACACCTCGTATGTGTGTCCATGTGTCTGAACAACATAACTGAAAAACAAAAAGTCAGTTAAATAACTCTCGTATTTAGGCTCAGTGCCTTCCAAGGATACAACACCCATCCTAAATTACCCTTTACATGGCAAATGTTTTTTATTTTTTATTTTCTCAAAAATGGCTCAATGATTTTTATTGAAATACCAGTTTAAGGTATTTGCACAACCAAGAAATTGTATATTTTGAATTTTCTGGAAGTAACATGTGAAGATCTCTTCATTCTGAATTATTTCAGCATAATTTTTTATAACTAATAAACTTTTAGAGATAGACAAAAATTACTGCACAAAAAATGTTGATCTTGTTAAAACATGACATTTATGTCAAATAAATTTTTTGTGGCATTATGCGATTGGAGATATTTGCTGTTATTGGTTTGAATTTTCAAATATTTTATACTTTTTTTCAAGCAGTAAGTCCACTATTCATTTTTTTCATGGCCAAGCAAGGAACATGGAATTTCAAAGCCAGCATATAACGATCCACTTTTAAAATATTTGACTATCGCTTCAACGTACTGTATCCTTTTAAACAAAGTGCATAATAAAGTATTTTTGTAATTATTTAACATGGCGTAGATAGAATAAGCTTTTGTAAGAATAGTAGTAGAGTGGTTAGAGAAAGTGATGTGAATGTAGCACATCAGATTTTTACTTTCTCTACCACATACATAGTAGATAAAGTATTGCATTCCATCCAAAAATTTTATATCAAGGTTTCACCAGAAATACATATTTTCTGGAATCTGAAACCAAGAAAACGAAAGCATTTTTAGAAAAAGGTCTGTGCATGTGCATGTGGGTGTGGGTGTGGGTGTGTGTGTGTGTGCTTGCTTGTGTGCATGTGCAATAATTCAGAAACGAAAAGTCTGAACACCAAACTTGGTATTTAAGTTCAGTAAAAAATTCATTAGAATTAACCAGTCACCTTTCAGATATAAATATTTCACCCACAGACATGATGGTATCATTTGATGTCACTGCACTTCCCAAGCATACCAAAAGAAGAATTATTACCACTCCTAGAAAATTGGATATTAAACAGTGGCACACCTAGAGCACAAACAGATTACCTAAAACTAACAAAATTATGTCTGGACCAGAATTTCTTTTCATTCCATCACAAAATCTTTAAACAAACCACAGGCCTAACTATGGGAAACCCCCTTTCACCATTTTTAGCAGAACTATATATGAGCCATTTTGAATGCCATATTACTAAATCTTTCCCACATCTATTCAAAACCTGGTATAGGTATGTAGATGATATTTTTACTTTCTCTACTACGTATAGTAAGTAGGGGAAGTATTGTATTCCACCCAAAAATTCGATACCGAGATTTCACCGGAAATATACGTTTTGAGACCCCCTGAATCCAAAAAGAGCATTTTTGGAAACGTCCGTGTGTGTGTGTGTGTCTGTGTGTCTGTGAACAGCATAACTCAGAAACGAACAGTGGGATAAACACCAAACATGGTATTTAGGTTCAGTATCTTCCAGAGATGCGACACGAAGGTTTTCAAGAAAATCCCCCCACCCCAGACTACCCTTTACATGGAACATTTTTCGAAAATTTTAATTTTCTCAAAAATGGCTCTAACGATTTTGATTAAACTATCATATGTTTAAGATATTGTCATGTCAAATAAAATGTATATCTCGAATTTTCTGGCAATGTCTCCAAAAGTGTTCTTCATTATGAACGACTTTTTCATAACTGGTAAACCATAGGAGATAGACAAAAGTTTACTACATGAAAAATGTAGATCGCGTTAAAATACACAATTTATGTCATATACATTTCTTTTGTTGAGTGAACCGTTTGCGAGATATTGCTTGTTATTACCTTAAAGTTTCCAATACTTATACTTTTTCTCAAATTCGTTATTCATTTTTTTATGTCCTGGACATGCAAAGAGAATGGAATGCGCCACATAGCAACCAGCGTTAAAATATTTAACTATCGCTTAAAACTTACCATATTCCCCTTGCATCTACAAGAAAATTATCAATAAGATTGACATCTCGATATCTCGATTAACATGAAGCATATGGAGATTAAGCGTTTGTAAAAATAGTTTGTACAAGAGTAGAGAAAGTCATGTGAGTGTAACACATCAGATTTTTGCTATTGTTCCAAAACAACTTTCAGAAGATGCTTTGAAATTATTGAATTTACAAAAAAGATCTATTAAATTTACAATAGAAAAATAAGAAAATGGCCAATTACCTTACCTAGACATCAGGATCATCAGAAATAATGCACACAACAAATTAATGTTCGGTATTTACAGAAAACCAACTCACACAGAAAATTATATTAAAAACAATAGCTACAAGCCACAAACATGCAATTTTAAATAGTATTACAAACAGGTTAGTACATATACCATTGGAGAAAGAGGAATATCAGAAAGAATACCAACACATTATCCACATAGCCACCTTGAATGGATACCAGAAAAAAGCAATAGATAAGAAGATAAAAAAGTTTGAAAGACAGAAAAACATCCAACAAACGACTACTTTACTCTGACAACAAAAACCACAAGCATATAGGAAGTTCACTTACCACCCTTGGACACATCATAAATTTCAAAGGATTTTCAAGAAATACAACATCACCCTGTCTCCACAGAATAACCACAATGTGCAGAAACTACTATGCAAAAGAACAAAAGACCCTATCCCCAATGATAAATCAGCTGGTATATATCAAATTGGTTGTAATGACTGTAAACTGGTATACATAGGAAGAACCAAAAGAAATCTTGAAATAAGACTTAAAGAGCATATGAGATGCATTTACCAAAAGCAGCCAGATAAATCAGCAGTAGCACATCATTTCTGGTCTTCAAACCATGATGTCAATCCGAACATAAAACTCTTAAAACCGATCAACAGCAGCAATGAATTGGACATCTGGGAAAAAATACATATTGTCAAACACAGGAATCACCTAATGAATTTCGAACTGCCGCCACCCAGCAGTCTTTGGAGGTTCATCAGCCCAGCACCAGAGAACACCACTAGCCACACACATCGCTCAGACAATGACCGGAAAAATCAGTTGAGAACATGCTGACGATGGGAACAAGCCGTCTCCCGAAACGCGTTCAAGTAAGAATATTTTAGTGACGTGGTGTAACAACCTTCAACTCTCTTTATTTTTAATCTATTGAGCATTAAGTTATTACATATTAGATGTCTTCTCGGATTAATATTACATGTTAATATAATTAGTGATTCTTATATTTATTTGTATTTACATTATTTTCTTCTTTTAACCATCCATATTCCTATTCATTCCATACCATGAACTTTCTTTTCTTATAATCTCTATTTCTTTAGATACATTAATTTTAGACCCTTCTATATTTTACTCACATTTTGTTTTTGGTTAGTATCCAAGCCTCACTAAGATAGGTTACTGCACGTACCTGATGTGAGCTTTAAATTTCATAACATTCTGAAGTGTGAAGAGGTATCTGTTTCCAGCCATTATAAGTGTTGTAATTATGCTTATTTTCAGTTACCAAGAAGCTCAATTATTTAAAATTGTTGCAGGTTTAAACATATTTATTTATTCTCTTTAGATCCTTCAGTTCTAGACAAATTCATGTATTTAGTTTTTTTTCCTCATTTTTTTTCTAGCCCTAACTTCTTTGCTTATTCTTGAAACTACAACAATGTACCTGGGAGTCCTGCATTCTTCTAAGCACTATAGTCAATTAATTAGTTTATGCTAAGTGTTATTCTAGCTAATTATAAATATGTATAATGGATATGCTTTTATGGCTCTTGTTGCATTTTATATTATTATTATTATTATTATTATTATTATTATTATTATTATTATTATTATTATTATTATTATTATTATTATTAGATGGAATATTATTGGGTAGGTGGGTCAGCCTGTCATATTGTGTTCTGGACAATTCTTTACAAACGTAGTTCTATGCCGATTTTGACTTGGAATATGATTTCTTTCCAAGTCCTCCGTACGGATTTTACTAAGTTTTGGAATATTCCCAACAAGTGGTTTGTTGCTAATGTATCTCATTTGATGTGTCATATGCTTGTTTAAAGTCAATAGAGATATGGTGTAAATTTATGGCCTATAGAATTTTAAGACTACTAATAACAAAGCAGTATGCCTATAATTGTCACATATTTTTTGTATCTTCTGTTATACACTGTGGATGTGTAGAAATTCCTGTAGTTTATTGCAGCCTATTTTGAATATCCCTTTTATTGTAGCTCTTCTGCCTCTTTTTGAAAATTACAGTTATTATAACGTTGACAAAAGTGATTATATAATTACATCTGTTTTTGCTAATGTGAGAAGTGCTGGCTACCTTTTCACTACTATTTACATTTATGCACTCGTTGATTAATAGAATTAATTTGCTTTGTGTTACAATCCTTGAATCTTTACTTGATTCATATCTCTTAATATGTAATTCTGTCTATATTATTAGTATTAATTTAGACAGAAACTTTTTTAAATCCATTTAAATTTATTTTTCTTTAGCATAACTTACACTAGCTTATACATGGTATTGTGTCTTGCCTATAAATGTTTCAGTGTTAAGATTTAAACCATAGTAGTAATGTTCTAATTATAGCAATTGAAAGGAGTTGAAACATAAAATATCCAGTATTTTCAATGGTGAAACATAACTTTGCTTTTCATGTTTATATCTACTCTGCAATATTAGAATTGATGTGGTTTGTTGCAATTGGGCAATTGGGAAAATGCAAACATTTATTAAATATTTTCTTTCCATGACTGTCCAAAACCATTTTCCAGTATGTTATGAATAAAGACGAGAACTCCATGCAAATGCATGTTTTTATATCATTAGATATAGCTCAAACTTAGTAATTATACATTTCATTACTTTTTGATTCCAAATATGTGTACTTTCTCCATGCATATTAGCATATTTTGACCTTTTTGGTGATAAATAAATCATAATGCATATTTAAAGCATTTTAGCTTAATTATGCATATAATATACATTATTTTCAGTTTAAATGCATGTTTTAATTGTTTTCAATAGACACCTCAGTTTTTCGGTTTTATGATACTTATTTTTGCTTCAGAAATCAGGATTGAAAAAAGAAAAAGGGGTGATAACAGAAGTAGAAAGTTAAGATTCTCAAAATAGGATGCCTTTCCCAGAATTTTACTGACAGCCCTCTGCAGACCGTCTGTCATGAACAGATTTATTTATCTACAACAATCACCAGCAAGCTTTTGATTTTGCGGCAATGGAAATTTAGCCTTCTAAGTCAGGTACTGTGGCTGACGTGACAAAGACACAGTTGCAGAATGGTCTTGTGGAATTTGAACAAACCTTACTAGTAATTCCAATTCTTCTAAAACTGAAATCATTTGTTAAATTGTCTTTGCAGTGTGTGTGTGCATGCGGGCAGGCAGGCGAGTGAGAGAGAGAGAGGGAGAGGAGGAGAGAGCGAGAGAGAGGGAGGGAGAGAGGGAGAGGAGGAGAGAGAGTAAGAGAGAGGGAGGTAGGGGAGAGAGGGGGAGAGAGAGGGAGGGAGTGAGAGAGAGGGAGAGAGAGGGGGAGAGAGAGGAAGAGGGAGGGAGAGAGAGAGAGACTCATAAGTGGTTAATGTCTGTTATTCTGTGTTTATGTGCTTCCAATATGCCTCCAATCAAGATTTCCAGAAGTGTACTCCTTGCATAGCTGATAAATGGAAAGGATTTTATTAGATCAGATGGGGATGTTGTATTCTGTGATTGTTGTAGTAAAGAGGTAAGCTATTCTTCTTCCGAAAATCGTTTTTGGCACTTGTTCTTTGTAAAACATTACAAAATTTATTTAAAATAATTAATTAAATAAAAATGTCAGGCTTTTAAAAAATCATATCCATATAATCGGAAGATCTTTTATAATTTCAGATAAAATGTACTAAAAATTTCAAGTCAAACTGCATATCGCATCTGCGTCACATATTGAATGCGAAAAACAAAAGAATCTGCAATACACCAAATCCAGTCTTTATTACTGCTCTCACACCTAAGGCACTGCAAAATAATTTTTACATGGATTTGTGTGATGCTTTTGTAGGAGCCAATATACCACTTGAGAAACTCGGAAACCCAACTCTTAAGGTTTTTTTTTTTTTAAAAGTATACATCAAAAGATATTGCTGATCCATGGACTTGAGGAAAATTTATGTTCCAAAATCTGTGATGTAGAGAGGTCATTTCCTGCTACAAAATTATATTGACTTAAGCACAGGAACCTCGCAGAAAAAAAGTTAGAAATGTTGTTAGTTGTTAACTGTGCAAAACGGGAAGTTGATGCAGTATTAATGTTGTATTTATTGTAACATTATTGTAGCTCCACGTTTGGGAGCCAATTTGCTAGAGAAATTGCTTTACGTAATGTTGTTTACATCACGTGTGTTGAAGCCATCTTGTGACGTCATTCATTTGTTTGGTTTGTAGCTCCATCTGGCGTAGCAATTTGCATCAGTTTTGAAATAATTCACTTTAAATGTCCTCCAGCTAGCTCTTTGGGTCGAACATGTATCTCTTACAGGTTGTGAAGCGGAAAGGAATCTTTTATCCAGAAATTATATTGATGAAGAAAATTTGTTTTATAATTTTTATTGCCGAACACGTTCACGAACACTTTTACATATTGATTTAGATACTCGCCAAACTGAAACTGTTTGTAATAACTTCTTACTTATCACTTTTAACTCACGTACTTCAACTTTGTGTATATTTAAATGTATAATATTTTAGATCTTTAATGATTTTTGCTGCGCGTAACTTGACGAACTGAAGGACTGACTGACGACGTGTAGTGTACACGAAATTTTGATGAACTGAGCGACCGACGTGTAAGGTATTGAGAATTTTGTTGAACTGGGGGCGATCTACCTCGGGCCTGGCTTTATATACTCCCACTCCTCTACATGCCTAAAGATTATAAATGAACTGCTATTGGCTAATAAAACGCGCCAACATTAGCGTCTATTTTGATATCCAATGAAAACCACGAATACATATTGCTTTTTTAGGGAAACATTCTAGAAGGTTCTACCGAAAACGCGCCAAACATTACATAACTTCCTTGTTCCCAATAATGATAAACAGCTCACCCCCCTCGCTGCATTATTGCGTTATTATTGACAGTTTCAGTAAAGCCGTATATTATTATTTACCAATATTAATTACAATTAATAAACATCTGAAATCAATGTCACATAAAAATACATATTTATATTACAATCATTATTTACATTTAAGTAATTTGTGATACAAATTACCGTATCAAAGTGAATTAATGAATTGTGAACAAAAATTATAGTGCATATTTTAATGTATTTTTCACTTGATCATGTATGTATTTTAGTTTGATGGTGGATGAATGCATGTATATTTTTTATTTTATAGTGAATGGAATTCTTGTCTTTATTTTTTTTTTTACCTATGAACCATCCTCTTCCTCCTCCGTTTACCCTTCTACCTTTCTTATCTCTCTTACTTTTCTAATCCATTTCTCCTTTACTTTCTTTAAGAACTCCCACATATTCTTTTCTTCTTTTCTTGTTAACATTTTAATTGCTACTATTTTTACATCCATTTCTTCTCATTTTTCCTCCCATGCTTTTTGTCTCCATTCTGCTAATTCTTTGCATTCTGTCATATAATGTTCTGTGCTTTCACTACCTCCGCATAACTCACAAATTCCACTTTTTCGCCTCTTAGCCCTCTCATGTACATTGATCCTGTTCTCATCCATGCAAATGATGCTTTGTCTTTAGTTATGAATATGTTGTTGTTGTTCACCAATGGCATTGGAGATTAATTGATGTACATCATTTTACCTCTGGCTTCCCAATATAAAGTCTGTAATTTATCACTTTTAAGGCCTTTGCATTTGGCAAGATGCTGTTTGTTCAGGATGACATCTTCTTCACAGAGAGTGCACTTGGGGTAGGTAGGCATCGTATCTTGTAGAGATGTTCTGCAAGGCAATCGTGCCCAGTTGCCATCCTAAATAAGGCCACTGCAGTCTTCCTTGGCATTTTTTGTATATCGACCCTATCTTTAATATTCTTATAATCTTTATCTTTTAATTTATCTTCTTCATCAAGTCTCTGCTGTCTTTTGAAATGTTGTTTAATGTTATTTAATTGTTTGTTTATTTCTATTTGTCCTACAGGTTTTATTTGTTGTATTTCACCTTTCTTTGCTAATTGATCTGCATGTTCATTGTCCAAAAGTCCAACATGAGCTGGGATCCATTGTAGAGTGACATGATTTCTAGTTTCAACTGCTTTAATTAGGCTTCTTATTTCTTTAATATTTCTTGTTGTTTTGTTATTGTAATTTACTATTCTATATATGGCTGATTTTGAGTCTGATAAGATGACTATTTTTTGTTTTATGTATGGTCTATATAAAATGTTCTCTAATGCTGCTTTTATAACTATTAATTCTCCATCATAGTGGTTTGATATTTCATCTAATGTTAGATACTATGCAAAATGTTTACAGTATACTCCTGCACCGACATTTTTTTTATTGACGAGGGATCTATCTGTATATATTCGGAGCCATTCTTTTTGTGGGTATCTTTCATTTTCCCTAGCTATTGCTATGGCTCTCATTTCATCTGGTATATTGTTTTGTTTGTGAATTGTATAGATCAGGTCATTCTGATATTGTATATCAATGGATTCTATTGGACTCGTTACCTCTGTTGCAATCATATTTGTTGTAATTATATTCTTGTAGTTTAAGTTACTAATATATATTCTGAAGCTTATTTGAGTTTTTAAATTACTTATAGTATCTTGCTGTGTGGTACCACTTGTATCTGTTTCTATTGACTTGCAGTTTTTGTGCTAGAGTAATTGCTTTCAACTCATTGCTCCAATTCTATAGCCATGTTTTTTGTGAAGCTTTGTAGTACTGTGATTGGTGGTATTTTTACAGCTCCTGTTATTATTCTTAGTGAATTATTTTGTGAAATTTCTAGTGTACTTTTAAGTCTCTTGTTTACTGTTGCTAGTAGTTCTCCTCCATACAATAGGTTAGGTTTTATGTATGTTTTATATGTATTATTAAGGAGGTCCATGTTTCCATCCCATTTTATTCCTGCTAAACATTTTAAAATGTTGTTCTTGATTTTATTGTTGATTTTATTTGTTACATTGTTTACATGTTCTTTCATTGATAGTTTTTGATCTAATTCTATCCCTAGATACGTTGTTGTAGTTGCTTCTTGTTTTTTTTTTTTTTTGTTGATTTGCAGGCATATATTTTCTGTTTTATGCTGCATTGTGAATAGTTGATATTGAGTTTTTCTTGTATTTATTTCCATATTATTATTAGTCCACTGTTCTAGGGTTATGATTGTATTCTCCATTGTTGTTTCTAGTTTTTTGTAATGTTTCCCTGATCTTATGTCCTTTTCTGAAGTCCATATTACCACATCGTCAGCAAACATTCCTACTTGGATGTTACCTATTTTCTTTAGTACATCTACTAGGTCATTATTGAACAGAATAGCACTTGTAACAGACCCTTGAGGTAGTCCAACTCTCGTTTGTTTCCATTTAGATGTGGCTGTTTTATATTGTACTGCAAACCATTTTTGGGATAGGAAGGTTTGAAACCAGTTTAGCATGTGGCCTGATATGCCATATGTCCTCATCTTGTATATTAGCATTTCTCGCCATACTGTGTTAAATGCATCTTTGAAGTTGACAAACAGTGCTATGTAGTCTTCTTCTTCTTCTTCTTCTTCTTCTTCTTCTTCTTCTTCTTCTTCTTCTTCTTCTTCTTCTTCTTCTTCTTCTTCTTCTTCTTATTATTATTATTATTATTATTATTATTGAAATTTTCTTTAATGTCCTGTGTGAGTCTTATAACCTGGTGTATTGCTGTGCTGTCCTTCCTAAATCCAGCTTGTTCAGGGACTAATAGATTTTGTGTTTCTAGACAGTATGTCAGTCTTGTAGCTACCATTCTTTCTAAGAGTTTTGCCATGTTTGATGTTAAGGATATCGGTCTATAGCTATCTATCATTTGAGTTGGTTTTCCTTTCTTCTTAATGGGTATAATTTTTGCTTTTTTTCATAGTGTTGGTATGTTATTTCTGGTTGTCCAGATTTTATTGAAAATGTTTAATAAAGTATGGAGTGCTTCATGTCTTAAATTCTTGAGCACCTCTGGATGTATGTTATCAGGACCTGGGCTCCTTTTATTTTTTAGTGTCCTTATTGCTTGCTTTATTTCTGGAAGTGTGAATGGCTCATTGAAGATGTTTTGAAAGTTAGACACATCTTTAAGGTTGCTATTTCTTAAGTATTTATTCTGTTTTTTGTTTTTATTTTTTAATGTAGTACTAGTTTTATAGTATGTTGCTAATTTTTCTGCTATAAGGTTATCCTTGTATATTTCTTTATTATCAACATTTAATGGCTGATTTTGTTGTTTTTCTCTATTTATTTGTTTAATGTAATTATGTACCTTAGTACTATTTGTTCTATAGTCTGGTTTGTTTATAAATTCTTCAAAGCTCTGTTTCTTTGACAGTTTTATAGCCTGTTTTAACTGTGCATTTGCTTTTCACCATTCTATAGCATCTGCTTTGTCTTGTGTCCTTTCTGCTTTTTTTTTAGTTTTATCTCGTTTTGATTTGAGTTGTGCTAACTGTTCATTCCAGAAGGGTTTGTATTTATGAATTTTCCCTCTTGGGATACATTGTTTTGCAGCTTTTAGAATTGTGGCATTTAGTTCTTTCACTACTTTGTTTATGTTTTGTTCCAATTTAATTTCTTTGAAAGGTTTGTTTGTTACCGTTTTATATTCTTCCCAGTGTGCCTTTTTGAAATTCCATTTAGGCCTTATTTTTACCTTTGTTCTAGGTGGTTGATGATTTAGATCTGTTTTTGTTGTTATGGCTCTATGTCCACTACCACTATCTTAAATTACTTTTTGTGTAGTTTTATCTTCTAAATCAGTTAGTTACGAATATGACATACTGGAAAATGATGGGAACTTCAAGATAAATTGTGGTAAACAATTATAGTATTATTTTGTAATTATATCAATTTTTTGTCATTCTTATAAATTAGTGTTCATTTTTTTATCTTCTTTGCTTTTATGTAGTTGAGGCTAACAGCGCTGAACCAGATTCTGGAGTTGCTGTCTTCTGTTGAAAAGACTGCAGATAAGGAAACCAGTGAGAAAGAAACTGCCAAAAAGGAAATGGGAACTACAATGCTTCTTAGCTGTGTAAGTGCAAATACTTAACAGATTGTTAATAATGGTGCAAAGTAGTTAAGAATTTAAGCTTAATATTGTATATATTTCTATAATTTTATATTTTTATAATTATTTTTTATATTTATATAATTATATTTACACAATTATCATTACTCAAAATACATATAGATATTGAATAAAAAACTTTAAACTCCTGGAAATGCAGTGCAGACCATCAAATCCATTGGCATGTTAGTGAGGTGTACAGTGTGCATTTATTAAGGAGATGTGAGTGCACGATACGGAAACCCATGTGCAGTGAATGGTGGAGATTAGGTTTGTCTCCCATACACATAATCTGCCAGTAGGAGTTAATAAGAAAATATAACATTGATTTTACCTTTTCCAAAGCATATGTTGAAAATGATGTCCATCCTTCTGGATGCAATTCTCAAACACCTGCAACTCCCTATCAGTAATTTCTTCAAGCATTCACCTGGTTTCATTCTCAAGTTCTTCAAAAGTGAACGGATAGTTTACATACACTTTCGTTTTAAATCCCCCCAGAGATAAAAGTCACGTTAATCATTGCTTGACACTGTACCACACCATTGCAAACAAGGGATTTACTGTAACTTGCATGTTTTTCAACAGGATGTCAGAATGACACTGAGCGGTTGGCTGTCCGGCCGATGCAGCGTGTGTGGTAATCGATTATCTTCCTGGGAGGGAATGGTCAATTCTTCCCACTAAACACATGCCCTATGGCCACTAGAATGCTGTTAGGTTTGAAATGGTCCGCACTGTATGTAACGTTTGACTTCAATTATATTGAATGCGGCATATTTGTGCTTGCATATGCTCAAGTGCTACTAGTTGATAACAACTAGTTATTTAGTGCATAATTATTATTCTTTTCATATAGGCTTTTGTGACTATAGTCTTCATTATTGAAATGGTTTCGGCTTGATCTACATCTTGGGAATTATGGTCCTGACATTTGGAGAACAATGCAATTCTCTTCATGCAGAATCATTCATCTAGCATCCTCTCGTGAGAAGCATGTAAATGAAATGTAGGGATGAGGATTCCAAAATATGGCTCAAGTTGTAAAAGTTTCAATACTACTATGTATTCTAATTTTTATTCTTAACTGTTCCTGTTGCTGGTACACATTTAATGAAATGTGGAGGGTATTTACATTTAGCATTTTTGTATTTAAAGTTGTACTTACAGCATCACTATTATTTTCTGGAGTATATTAGTAGGAATGGAAACAAATCCTTGTTTTTTTTTGTTTTTGTTTTTTTTGTTTTCTTTCTTTCATTCTTTCTTTCTTTCTCTCTCTCTTTCTTTCTCTCTTTCTTTCTCTCTTTCTTTCTTTCTTTCTTTCTTTCTTTGTTTCTTTCTCTCTTTCTTTCTTTCTTTCTTTCTTTCTTTCTTTCTTTCTTTCTTTCTTTCTTTCTTTCTTTCTTTCTTTCTTTCTTTGTGAAAAGCATGTTTTTTCCTCCAAAACCAGAGTTATTTTTTCCCAAAAGTTGTGTGTTACATTTCATATTGTCATACCTCATACAGAGCATTCGCTATATTACGGGGCTGCAGATTGCATGTATGCATGCTCTGCACACTGCCTATTACACTGGGGAGGTTTTCCTTCTAATTCTTACACATTACTTATTCCGAATGGTAATAACATGCACTATAATGAGTACTTATCTTGTTATAAGTGGTGTTGAAAGTAATGTCCATCTGCATTGAAGCATCCATCTATGGTGTGAGGATTGTTCCTATAAACCATATTTTTTAGGGTTCCCCACAAATAGAAGTCACAATGAGTAAGATCTGGTGAATGGAGGCCCATAATCCTTTAGAAATTATCCTTCATCAAAAACCGCCTTTATGTCCTACAAGGAGTTTTGAGAGGTATGGTCTGTGACAGAATCTTGTTGAAAATATCCATTTTTTTCTCATCTGATAACATTTGAAAAAATGATGCAAGAATATCTTTGTGGTACCTATCGGAATTTACAGAATTGCTGAAAAATGTGGGCCCTATTATCTGTTTTTCTGTTATGCCGTACACTGATTTTGACATCATGCAATAGAACTTCATGAATTAAATGAGGATTCTCTGTGCTCCAATACCTATTATTCTGTGAGGCAACATGACCATTTAAATGAAACCATTCATCTAAAAAAATTTATTAACTGTGTGCCAACAATACATTCAACTATATTTTGTAACTTCCAGCCACAGAAATTGACTTGTTGTTCGCTGTCATGAGGTTGTAATTCATTAACTACAGTCACTCTGTAGAGTTTCAGTTTTAAAAGTTTAGCAGCTCTGTGAACAGAGGTTTTTGAAACATCCACTTGGTGTGCAACACATCTTAGAGACTTCTTTGGAGAGCGTTTGAACGATGCACCAAATTTGTCAATTTTTTCCTCCATTATAACATTTTGTTTTGGCTTTCTAGGTTTAGCATTTAGCGATTCCATTGTACTAACTTATTAACCAGACATCTAACAGTTTCTCTACCTGGAACTGGAATACCGGGAAATTTCTCCTGAAATTGTCTACACACCTTGTTTACACCACACAGTACTACAAGAGTTCTGTTGCATCTACATGATTTGGTTTTTATGTATTTATGTATTGTACATAAAAGTTTGTTGTTCAAGCATGAATTTGTTGATAGACATTTCAGTGGACTAATAGTAAGACAAGAACACTTTTAAGCAAATCATACACAACACAGATGTCTTGAATAAACTTTCACCTTTGAGATGCACAATGCACAAACTCTAGTGCTTACAGAATGAACAGAAGGTAGTAACTGATGCAGTGCAAGTATAACACAGCTGATAATCGCAGCCTTGAGCGGATCATTCATCACTGCTGTGCAGTGGAAAAATAAAGATGTCACTGCATTGCAGGTGGAGCATACATACATGTGATCTGTGGCCCTACCATACAGCAACTGCTCTGTATTAAGTTTCATTGTTCAGAAAGTTAATAAATCCTTTGACGTGAAAATAATGTAGTAAACTTGTAAATTGCTTACCTTCCCAAACGCTGTCAAGCTATTCAGTAATATATTAAGAGGTAAATTGGAATGGAATGGGATGGGATGCAATAATAGGTACAAACAGAACAAATTTAACTTAAGATACATCATTGTACTATTGATTGTACTGTATACTGCACATCATTGTACTATTGATTGTACTGTATACTGCACATCATTGTACTATTGATTGTACTGTATACTGCACATCATTGTACTGTACTATTTGTATAGGTTAAATCAAACTGAAAAATGTTTGCTATCAAGTGAAATTGTCATTGTGGCTAAATTATATAGTTTATTTTTCATATTAAAACGAGCTGCATATTAAGAAAACCAAAAGTAACCTGCAAGAAATATATGTATGTAGGCTTGAAAATACTTCTGCAATAAAGGAAACTGGAGATGGAAACTGCCATGACGTAACTTCACTAGCCAATCCATAATCTGGCAATACCTGCGTATCTGTAGGTATTGCCATTTGCTATTTTGTTATGAACTATTTCTGATGGACTGTGGATCAGAAGCTTTTGAAATGCCTGAATTCACAACATGAATGCAGTCAAGTTTTTAAATGCATATACTCATATAAGCAGAGACTGACTATCAAATGTACTACTGATTCCTATGCCATCTACACAAATCAACATTTCAAAATGGCATGTCTATTTGAAATTTTGTCAAAATATGATGCAAAGTTGTTCTTTCAGACTAAAAGAAATGTAAATTTTCATTTTTTAAAAAACAGTGAGAATCACATTAGTTGTATAATAACAACATAATTTGTGTACAATTTTGCATTATTGTAAATAAGAAAAATAAAAGTCCCTAGACCAGTGTTAAACGGATGTTTTACTTGCAAGAACTTCATCTTCTTTATTTTGTTTTAAAGGAGAATTGGATTTGCAAAATATGTTATGATGGTATTCAAACCATGAATCTTTGGCTTTGCATGCAGTCACTGTTTCCAACTGAACTACAATGGCCACTTCCCTGAACTGAACCCAAATATTTCTCATTTTATTTGTGTATCTTGAAGATCTCTGAAGATCTAATGAGAGGTTTTTACCATAAGAAACTCAAAATACTACAAGTATTTCTACATCCATACTTTTACTTTAACCACCAGTTGCACTTAGTAGCAGAGCCAGAAAATTATTAAGAGGGGGATTATGTATAGGGGTCCATTTTTTAAACAATTTGCCTCAGTTCAAATGATAAATATGTATTAATTCTGAGTTGAAATATTTAAATAAATCACTTTTATATTCACAGATTAAGGTGCAGCAATTAGAATTTAAATTAGGATAGGATGTTTTGCATATTCTAAGCAGCAAATGTGTTGTGACATGAGAATTAATGACCACTGTGAAGTGTTTTATATTACTGCTGCAGGCCATTTTATTTCACTACAAAATAGATTTCTGGTTATGTTCTAAACTAGGAAGTATTGCACTAATTTGGAAACCACTCAAATTTAGCATCAGAATGAAAACATGCCCCTGATGTCTAAACAGGGTTGTACCTTTACCATCTAAAGCACAATTTCTTTTGCTGTCACCTTTGATCATATTGTCCAAGGTATGCAGCGTAAATGTATTGCTACCAATGATACAATAAGGAAGTATCTCATTCCTGCCAACCTAAAAAGGTGCTATTATTATTTTAACAGAGCTATTTTTGCTATTAATTTTTACATTTTTTAGTAAGGAGGTCCCAACCCCTATGCCTCTGGTTGCACTAACACTGTAGGACAAAGGTTGGAAAGGAGAATCAGATTTAAAAACTTTGGTTTGCTTCACAGATCTTTGGCTTTCTGTGCAGACTCTTTTGTCAACAACAAATCCTTCTCATCTGATTTTATATATCCTGGGAATTTTAGGTTATCCCAATGTAAGATTTAAGTTTTAATCCTGAAAGCTGTATTATACTTGTTTGGACTCTCTAATGCATATAATTTCTAAATGCTTCTTAAATACTAGAGATCTGCTTCCAAAAATGTAGCTTATTTCTTTTCCCCTTATAATATGTGTTAGAGAAGGGAATATTGGTGTTACAGGTACATCAGCAATTACTGACAGGATGTTTTGGGTTGGGCACTTTAGCTGGAGAGGGGCCAAGCATGCAGTTACATCATTACTTGGATGCTGTGAGAGCTGCACCTCACTCACTGCAGATGCATATCCGCTCTGCTGTTCATCACATATATTCGCTTCTAATTTCATCCTTGGTAAAAGCACAAAGTGAGACACAAAGCAACACAGGTAAAGTCTACATTTTACAAAATTACAATGCTGTACAAGAAGGAAAACTTTTGGTTTTTGGAAAACACTATTTTAACAGGAGTTTTCCATGCTCTAATTGGACATCATCATCTGAATAGAGAAATTTCCTTCCTCTGTGCAAGCAGTGCAACCCCTCATAGGGTTTGAATGTGAATAACATTGATTTGTAATTTTAGCTCTGACATACTCTACATGAGTTACAGTTTATTTTCCAAACGTGCAGAATTTAATTATGTGGCTCTGATGTAATCTACATCCTAGATTAGACCATCTCTCTCTTAAGCTGGCCTAACTCACTATAGGATCTACAGATTGGTATGACATATGATACAATATAATATATGATGAGATATAAGATGTAGTATGGTATGGTAAGCTACAATATGACATGATAGGGTTAAATAAGTTTATGTAGGGAAGGTTGACATTTGCAGTTAGATTTCCTAAAGTATGAAATGAGCCACACAATCATTCAGTCTACTTCATTTAGCCTCATTTGCATCCTCAGCTCCATTGTGAAACATGTCCTATCAGATTGAGTGATGGTACTACTCATTTTAAATGTTATAGTTTCATTTCACTGTGAATGTTCCAAAAAACAGATAATTGTTAATTAGATTTCTGAAGCCTTTCACTTTTATATTCTAGGATTAATATTCCAAATATTAGCTTAAAACAGAACACAAAATTGAACCTGCAGTACAATAGTCTCAATTAAAATAAATTAAAGAAGCAGATTCTTGGGGATAACCCTTGAGGAACCATATTGAAACAGTAAGCAACAGTGTAACCAAGATATTCTCAATAATAAAATTGCTCTCAACAGTAAAATGGAATAACACAAGACAAACACTGGGCACCATATAAAAACATTTATTAAACCAAGTTTTAGGATTAACTGGTGCTACCAAATCAACCCTTAAAATAGCTGTGCAAGCCTTGATGCAAAATCTGTGATCTTAACCGTAGAAAATGCTATCTAAGGAGAATGGAATACAACATACAAACATATAACCAAATTAAAATGACAAAAGAGCTTCGTAATAAAGTGACATAGTCCAGTGTCTCCATAGCTAAGAAAAGCATGTTACACGCTAAGTTATAAGAAGTGATGATAAACTGTGATAATTTTTAGCATAATTGAAATTGTGAGTGCATTGGTGACACTTTAGTTTCACTTACTAAGTTTTCACGTAGAACATGTTCCAAAGATGCTCATCTCCATCGTTAGCTGCATGCCCACTAGCGTTTTGTGGATTGTATTGGAAGACAAGCTGCTAAATGAGAAAACCATATGCTTAGGTGTAGTATATAATGCACCAGTTCCCTCGCAATACCATAATCCTGAATTATTGAAGGTGCTAGAGAGTGATATAGCTAGGCTAGAAGTACGGGAATACGGAAGTAATAACAACAGGGGATTTTAATATTAGAATAGATGAGGGGGATGTGAATATAGATAGTATATGTTTGTTGGAAATGAAACATGTTCTAGAAGGGAACAACTCAGACGAAGTAAAGGCAAGTATATTGATAAGTCAAGTGATAGATTTATTGAATTTTGTGAAGTGAATGCTCTAAATATATTGAATGGTAAATACAGAGATGACTTGGAGGGAGAGTTTACCTTTGTTATTATGATCGGGCAAAGTGTTATTGACTATATATTATGGCTGGTCAGCACAGGGTACACAATAAGTAACTTTAAGGTATTAAACTTTGTATCTAATAGTTGCCACTTCCCTCTGGTAGTGGAGATTCAAAGACGATCAGATAAAGTAAGGGAAGTGAGATGGGAATGGGAAAAGAATGCTAAGCAGTATATTGAATTTAAATGGAGGGAGGAACAGAGTATAGAATTTAAGCTGACATTAGATTCTAAGTATGGTCAAATATGTCAACAGGGAATGAGTTTTATTATAAAGAACCAAGAAATAGAGAATGTAACCAGTACTTTTAATATGTTAATGCAAAGAATGCAAAGTCAGGGAATGGGATGAGAAGGGGGAGGGGCAGGGTAATAAAGGAAATAGGGTGGTATGATGAGGAATGCAAAATAACAAAAAAAGGTGGTGAAACAGGCATTAGTAAGATGGAAAAAGGGAGGGGGCGAGGAGGAAAAGAAAGAATATCTAAGGAGTAGGAATTTCTATAATGCACTATTAGAAGAAAAGAAACAAGAATGGAGAAATAAGGAACAGAGTAATCTGATTAAAGTTTTAAGGGAGAACAACACCAGCAAGGTGTGGAGAGCATTAAAATCCATGTATAACCAAGTTTTAGACAAATCGAGTATCACTCCAGCAGATTGGATGGAGTATTTTAAAATGTTATTTGAGGAGGAGGGTGTTATTAAGATGAAATCAGTGGAGGATTTTGGAGTGGGATACATAGATATATTAGATACTGAAGTGAGAGATGAGGAGGTAGTGAAACAAGTGAAGGCAATGAAAAATAATAAGGCAACAGGTATAGATGGAATTCCTACAGAGTTTATCAAAGAATGGTGTAGTGGTGAGAATAAAGATGCTTACAGAATTGTTCAATGTAATAAAAACTAAGGGGTATGTACCAGAGCATTGGAGAAAAACAATAATTCAACCTATCTACAAAGACAAGGGGAGTGTAGATAAGCCCAATAATTACAAGTAAATAGCACTACTATCAAATGTTGGAAAAATTTTCACAGGGATCCTAGCAAATAGGATACAAAATTGGGTAAAGGAATATAACATTCTCTCGGAGTTTCAAATGGGTTTTTGTAAGAGGAGAAGAATGGTAGACAATTTATTCATAATTAAAACTCTGGTGGATAAGTACTTAAAAGAAAAAAGGGGAAAATGTACATGGCATTTGTTGATTTGCTGAAAGCGTATGACTACATTGATTTAAATTTGTTGTGGTATAAACTCTTGAGGAAGGGAGTAAGTCAACAGATGGTGAATTTACTGAAAGCTCTAAATAAGGAGAACACATTTTGTGTGAAAGTAGGAGTAGGATTGGTAACAAAAGAAGTAGATCAAAGGAAGGGGTTACGTCAAGGATGTAAGCTAAGTCTAGTGTTATTTAATCTTTACATTGATGATATCCTTACTGAGATAGGAAGAAACAATAATTGGTTGCCTATGATAAATAAGGTATCAATTCCTGGGTTATTATTTGCGGATGACTTAGTGGTAGGATCTGTTTCGACGATTGGTCTGAAGCAGTCCTTACAGCAAATAGATAAATACTGTGATGAATGGAATTTGAAAGTAAACCAAGAGAAGTCTCAAATTATAGTGTTTAAGAAAGGTGCAAAATTGGGCAAGTATGAAAAATAGAAGAAAGGAGAGAAGGAATATAAAGTAGTTAGAGATTGCATATACTTAGGGGTCAGAATGTATGGTGGTGGAAATTGGGACAAACAGAAGAAGCTGGTATTGGCGAAGGAGAAAGGGGCAATGTCAGTGATTAGAGGGTGCAAATATAGAATACCAGATATAAATGTTAAATGGCTAGAGAAAATATATAACATGGTAGTTGAAGCAAAAATGCTATATGGAAGTGAAATAAGGGAGTAGATGGAGGCTGGGAAGTGGTAGATCTATACAAGGTTTTGTAGAAAAGTTTTAGGCCTGCCAAATGCCACAGTAAAGGAGTTTGCTCTAATCGAAATGCAGAGAGTGGGAAGAAAAAGGGTAATAATAGGGAGAGCTCTCAAATATTGGTATAGACTATTAAATTTAGAAGAGAAGAATTTGTTGAGGCAGTGTCTGGAATTTCAAGAAAGGCACTTAAAGAAAAATGGGTGGAGCTATAGTATACAAGTTAACTTGGAAAACAGTGGTCTGGGAGAAATTTGGAGAAGGAGGGAAAATAATGTCAAGAGTTTCTGGAAAGAAGCTAGGTGGAGGTTTGAAGATATAGAGATACAGAATTCATTTAGTGGCATTGGGAAGAAAAGTTCTTTGGAATCATACATATTAATAAAAAATGCATGGGCAAGAGAAGAGTATGTGGACAACTCAAATAAGGAATAAAGAGAGAGTATACCTTGGGTACGAGCAGGTATATGGAGACTAAAAGGAATGAGAAATGGGTACCCAGAACCAGTGTCCAATATGTGTGGAAAGAGAAGATTTGGAACATATTTGTGCTTGATTATAAAAGTACACAGCATTGGAGAAAGGAAGGCATAAATGGAAAATGGTTAAAATGGACAGAAAAGTAGCCTTAAGCAAGATTTTTAACAAGGATAACAAAAAGGTAGGAGAGTACCTGTCTAAACTAAAATAGAAATGGTTATGGTCAATAAAAAGAGATATGAATTATACTTCATCATAGATGTTAAGACATTATTATTATTATTATTATTATTGTTATTATTATTATTATAATTTTTTGTTATATATAAAGAGAGAAACATGGGTAGAATATGGCAAGATAACAGCCTGGGCTGATGTATAGCCATATTCTAAAGAAGATTGCTAGCACAAATAAATAAATAAATAAATAAATAAAATGAAAATAAATATAGAGCCAAAATTTAAAAACTTTGTGAGTAGATAGTGTGTCAAAACACATTTAAATGTATTGCAAGTCTTTATATACAGTAGAATCTCGTTAGTACGTTTTTGCAGGAACCTAAGGATTTGGATGTCATAGGCGGGAAAACGTGTTAACGAAAATGCAAAATCTGCAATTTAAGAACATAGGTAATAAAAATCTAATAATTACTACGTCTCCATGGGCAATTTAAATCGATTTTGAGTACAATTTCATACTGAATACGATCCGCGTTTCCATGTTAAATTCAATATGTTTAAATGGATTTGGATACACAAAGCCTGAGAATAAATAATTCAAGCTTTTATTTTGGTCAACTTGGATTTTTTAGGTTATGAATGTTTTTGAGAAAATAAATTGCAAATTGTGGAAGCGGCAATAGTTTTTTTGCTGTGTGTTTTATTACACACGTGATAACAATTTCTGTTAAAAAAGAAAAAATTATGAGCGTGCATCGTGTTACGAGTACAATAGATGATATTATCTTTGGTGTATACAAGGCGATTTGAATATGGAGGTGTTTCCATGCAACAAATTTCGTTCCGGTCCTCTTCTGATCCTATTTTCCAAGAGAAAAGTTTTGTTTTAGTATTTTTCCCTTCTTTAAAAGCAGTTTCAATCAATTTAGGTTTGCTAACAATCGTGTTTAAGGTTGACGGAGGAATGTTTAACTTCCGCACTATATCGACATGTTTTATATTTGGATTGTGATTACATCAACGATTTTCAGTTTTTCACTGTTGGTTATTTACCTACTACACTTTCTTTTTTTCATTGCAAATGAAAAGTTAAAATACAATCTACGGTTGTTTGGTCATCACTCAACATTAGAAACTATTGTTAGCGTTTACCGCGTTTACTATGCCAAGGTAAAGCATTCTCTATCCCACCCACAGAAATCGTGTCACACAAATATTTAAATGCATGTATGTGATTGGCTGCCGATTTCCACCCCGTGACCAAGGATTGACCAAAGTAGCAAATGAGGACGTCAAACGTAGTAAGCGGGGCCGGGAAAACGCACTAAGCAAACATTATTTATTATATTTGGTGATTTGGTACCGGGACTTTTATAATTCAACGTAATACACGGGAAAAGTGTTAATGAGGAAAGTGCTAACGAGATTCCACTGTATATATATTTATCCCATAGTTTTAAACATTTTAAAAATTTTCGCAAGTTGCAAAATTTCAGTGTTCCTCATACTTACATATCCTTCAAAATTCTGTAGATTAATTGGACAGTTTGGAAGTCCTCCTTGAAAACTTCATACTGCTAGGAGCACCATATGGAGATGGCCTTCTATTTGCTGTATGATACATTGCAAAGATGTCAGTCTTTCTATTGTAATGTCTTTGCTGTTTCAATTGAATGTTCATTATATACATTACTTTGTACGAGGGTCATCCAGAAACCAAGTCCCGATGAGCGATAAAGAGAACAAAATCATCTCTAAGAAATATTTATTGGCATAATTACATAGATTCACTGACTACTTTTCAACATAGTCACCACTATTGTTGAGGCATTTATCATATCGGTACACCATCGATTGTATGCCCAAGTCATAGGAGTCTACCGCCAATGTCCGGAGCCATGAAGTCACTTCATTCTGCACCTCAGCGTTATTATATAAATGTTTTCCTGCCAGAAAATGCTTCATGAGATGGAAGAGATGAAAATCACTTAGGGCGGGGTCAGGGCTGTAGTGTGGATGGTCGAAGATCTCCCATCCAAACTGATTTAACACATTTCGTGTGACATTGGCTGTATGGGGTCTTGCATTGTTATGCAATAGCGTAATGCCTCTTGTCAACATCCCACGTCTCTTGTTCTGGATTGCCCTCTTCAGTTTATGCAATGTCTGACAATACCGATCAGCATTTACGATCCCCCCTTGTGGTAAAATCTCGCACAGGAGGACACCACATCGATCCCAGAAGACAGTGCACATGATTTTTTTGACAGAGATTGTCTGCTTGAATTTAGTCTTCATAGGTGAGGCACTATGCTGCCAATGCATTGATTGTTGCTTTGTCTCTGGTGTGGCATGCGACACCCATGTTTCATCCCCAGTGGCAATATTGTCGAGAAACTCGTCCCCTTTCTCTGCATATTGCTGTAGGAATGTCAATGCTGCGGCCTGACGTCTCGCAGTTGGCAGGAGACAATATTGGAGCCACAATTTTCTCAGAGCACTGTGCAATAACCATTTCTGTCACAAGACTGAAACTGTACTGCATTATTCCCGCATACTTCCTCTCTACTCCTGTGCATGCACATTCCTATCCGATTGGGGTGCCATCTCTGGACACGATTGGGACTTAGTTTCTGGATGACCCTCATATGAACTACTGTCCCTGCCACCACCACAACCACCACCAGCACTACCACCACTGCTACCAGTTTAATGCACTGAATTGAAGAGAAATAATCTATTTTTTAAACATGCTGTAATACTGAGTTACTTTTGAATTGATATGTCCATATATTTTTTTAAAATTTATTTTTATTCATTAGCTTTGTTTTTAGAATTAAAATTTATTGTTTGTTATTTTATTTTTATGTTTTACTGTTATTTATTTACTTTACTTATTTATTTACTTTACTTATTTATTTACTTATTACTTATTTACTTTATTATTTACTTGTTATATTATTACTTATTTATTTACTTCCTTTAATTTATTTTTAAATTTATTACTACTTTATTTTATGATTTTTTCCCCCTTTTTCCTTTTTTTTCCGCCTTATTTGCTTTTATTAGTTTAAGTTTTAAATTTTAAATTTAAATTTCAATCATTTTGAAATTTGTAAAATGATTTTGTATTGAAACAGAAAATGTTTTAAATAAATGTAAAGATCTAGGATATATGCTCTGGTTTTAGAAATTAGGTACCAGTGTGGTAAATAACAGATTTTATTTATTTAGTTATTTATTTATTATTTGTAAAACTGAAGGAGCATAATTTTGTATTGTAAAAATAGAATAATGGTAATAAAATTGGTATGAAGAATCTTCTATCAAATTTTATTTGTAAGAAGTAATTTGCACAGTTTCAGGAAGTACTCAACAACTACAAATACTTACAGTATTTGCACTCAGTGTTCGATACCAACCAGCAGATATCACTTTAGCAGTATCTTGTGGTCTCTTGCCAATCCTGGCAAGCATGTGTTCAAACCCGATTCATTTGGCATCTCCATGTGACATGCAGTCTCGACCTCCAGTGTTGACCCTAGCAAGTATGCGACTGCTACACATCCTTGCAATGTCATGTGGGTAAGTTATTTACTAACAAGTAAAGTTGAATCAGACTTGAAAAATTCAATACCATGGCTGGGACTAAACTACAGATCTTTAGCTCTCCGTGCTAATGTTCTTACTGCTTAAGCTATCATAGCGAGATCACAATGCAAGTCATTACTAAGCTTAATATAATGTTAGTGGTAGATATAAGAGGCATTATGATAGAAATAAAGCAAATAGCCAGAAAATTATTTTAATTAGTAGCTTAATTTCTGGAGACATCAATTTAGATATGGTGTTAAAAATTAATAGACAGTACACAATATCTGCCTTAAAATATATATAATCTGCAAAGATTAAAAATTAGATACCTCTCGTATGTGTAAAGTTTACTTGACTGATTGATTGATTGTGGTACATTTATCTTGGGGTATTCACTGTAGTAAGAGATTTCTTTGCAATATATATGAAAATAATTAGACAATTATTAAATCTGAATAGCATTAAACATTGACAATTGTATCTGATGCAGTAATTTGTATCATAAATTATTTAAATGTAAAGAGTGATTATAGTATGAATATGCATTTTTGTGTAACATTGATTTGAGATGTTTGTTGACTGTAATTATTGTTGAGAAGTAAGTTTATACTGCCTTACTGAAACTGACAATAATAGCGTGCATTAATGCAGCGAGGGGGTGAGCTGTTTATCATTATTGGAGATGAGGAAGTTACGTAATGTTGGCGCGTTTTTTCTTTAGAATCTTCTGGAACATTATATTTAGAGCATATGTATTCATAATTTTCATTGGATATAAAAATAGACGCTAATGTTGGCGCGTTTTATTAGCCAATTGCAGCTCAGTTATAATCTTTAGGCATATTGGGGTGTAGGAGTATAAAAGGGCTAGGTTAGAGGTAGAGTCCGTCAGTTCATCAAAAATCTTTATACATTACACTTCGCCTTCAGTCCGTCAGTTCGTCGAAAATATTTGTATGCTACACGTCGCCTTCAGTCCGTCAGAAATATTTGTAAAGTGTACGTCGGCTATCAATTCGCAAGTTACGCATAGCAGAGTTAGGAAAATTCTCAAGTGTTATAAAGTTAATTACACAAAAAGTTGAAGTACGCGAATTAAGAATGATCAGTAAATAAGTTATTATAACAGTTTCAGTTTGGCGAGTGTCAAGATCAATGTGTAAATGTGATAGTGACTGTGTTCGACAATAAAAGTGTAAAACAAATTCCTTCATCAGTGTTATCTTTGGATAAAAGATTCCTTTCCGTTTACACAACCTGTATAAAGAGATGTGCTCGACCAAAAAGATCATAGCTAGCCGGAGGACAGTAAACAAAAATTAAATAAAATAACAGTCGCATTCTTTCAAGCAAACACTAATACTACCGCAAATTGCTAACACTAGATGGAGCTACAAACCTAACAAAGAATCACGTCACAAAATGGCTTCACCACGTGAAGTAAATACACATACACAAAAAACATTATAAGTAATACCGCCGTAAATTGGCTCCCAAATGTGGGGCTAACAAATACAAATAATACCACACCAAATTGGCTCCCATAGGTGGGGCAGTTAAAATTATGTAACCAAACAAAACAAAAGCAGCACAACATAAGATCTTCAAGTTCTAATAATTTACGTAAAAACATATTACATAAGCACTAAAACCACTGCATATCTTAGCAAAATAATATTTGTAATAATCTCTGAAAATGCTTGATGACCTTAATTAATTTTGAAGATTTAGAAGCTAGTAACAGTTATGTGTCATAATTTAAAATAAAGAGAGTTGAAAAATGTACATTTTAGTGATGTAGTGTAACAACCTTCAACTCTCTTTATTTTTAAAAAAAAGCTTGATGACCACTTACCCCAACCTCTCAGCTATGCAAAGTGTTTGTGAAGCTGAAACATTTGACTAACATTAATACTTTTAATGAAAAGATAGTTTTTGATATGATACTAAAGTCTTTACCCAGTGCTCAGCATTAATTGTTAATTAGTATTCTTAGATTTTTTATCCCTTTGCTGTTACTTTTATGTGGAATTCATACTGCAGAATCTTGCCAAGTGCTGATTTTTAACACATTTTTCCTGAAATTCTTTCTTATCATTTGGGAAAATAAAGATTGATGATCTCATTTTGAGTAACACAGTTGAACCTAGTTTCTAGTTTTTAGCAGGTAAAAATCTATGGAAGTGGGATAGAAGCATAAATTTGGGATATTACAGTATACCTCCCCCCATTCTTTGAAAAACGTCTTTAATTAGGTTTGATCCAACACACAGTTTGTGATCTGTTCATGTACTGGTCAATGATTGCCTAATGCGTATATATTAAAAATGGCATTGATTGCCATCGGTTAGAGGTGGTATGTGCAATTTTCTGTGTACTGGCTCTAATGGACTCTGTATCAGAAGTTTGTTAGATTTCCTGAATATAGTACGTGGATGCTATCAGAATTTGTTGGTATGCATTGCTAGTCAAATAATGTGCATGCTCAGACAAGCAAAGGCTACTATTTTGGAACAAACCTAATGACATTGCTTCTTTGCTGCAGTTTAGTTTCATTGAAATAAATTTCCCACATTTAAGATGTTCTATTTCTTGCTACAATTGCTGTAATGTGTATTGACAAATGCTCATTTAGTTTTTTAACGCTCAACACTTAGGTAAATGTTGGTAAACATCAACACTAATCTAAACATTTTGTTTACTTTGCCTGTATCCTCAGCTATTTCGCACATATTGAAACAAAATTGATGGTATATCCAATGTTGCCCATTCTTCACATTGATTGTTTATCCTTGTTGACATCATCATCATCATCATCATCATCATCATCATCATCATCATCATCATCATCATCTTAACAAAAATATGACAGGGGTAGATAGTTTTATCCTAGCTGCCATACTAGCTGTCACAGTACTCAGACAAAGCACAAAAGGAAATTGGTTATGCTACAGGAACAGAACCATTGTTCCTTCTACATTAATCCACTCAGTTTTGATAACCGATAGCATGTGTCCCTGCCTTACCTTCAACAGATAGGCATAATCTTTGCTGTGATTTAGCCAGTAAAGTAACATTTCAGGCTGACCAGCTCAGGCTGATTAAAAAGTATTTACAGTTACATACAAAATATGAACATTGCTTCAATTTATTAAAATTTGAAAATTATCATTCAAAGATAGTTTAGCTGGCGCTGAAATTTGTGAACAAATGAAGCAGGACAAAGTTATATTTTTAGGAATGATAACTATTTTAATTAGAATTATAAATATGGAAAGATGATCATTCTGGGAATGTTAGACAGAAGTTCTATTATATAATCAAATGAGTTCTTTGCGCTTATATTACATACTTCTGGATGTCTTCAAGATGTACCATCTAATTCTGAATAAAAGACACCTATCTTTCATCATGGGATTCTTTTCATTAAAACATGTATTTTTATGCTTTCTATCTTATAACTTTAAATTCCTTCGCTCTTCCCCCTTCCTCCAAGTAAAAAGGCTGTTTCCATTTAATGTTTTCCCTTCGAGTCATTTCTATAGTTCCTCACTATGCACCAAATTAAATTTTGTTTTACAAGATTTTAAATCTCATATAACTTTCCTTTTTTGTATGGAAATGCATTTGATGTTATATTCGCTTTTTGAAGTTCAGCAATATTTTATTAGATTTCTGCCTCAATTCCAATTTGCTTCTTTTGGTTGCTTATTTTGCTGTTGGGTTTGCATGTGGCTATACAACCTGCACATATTTGTAGGCTTCCTTTTTGTCTATTTTATATATATTATAAAAGGAAGCTTTTAATGTAGAAAGACATTAGTTTCTTTATGCCTATTCAGGATTTTGTTTGTCATAGTACTAAAAAATTTAGGATATATGTTTTAGTTGTATGTAAATAATATGTTTAGTCTTTGCATAGTTATTTTCAGTAGTTGGACTATTTTTGCTGCAAGAGTGACAACTTTAGAATGTGTGTCTTGGTTTCAGCAATATAACAATTTTTTTTTTTTCAGAATGTATGCACATTATTTGGACCCAGCAGTAATAGAGAATGTGGTTTCACTGATTCATTCGCAACTTGAACATATCCTTGTGTCTATACAACCCCTGGGAGAAAAAGGTAGCAGAAGAGAACAGCGAGCAGCAGAACGTAATCTAGGGGACTTTCTTGTATTTGTACGGCGTATTGCATCCAGTCGTGTGCTGAGGAAACTTTTAGCTGGAAGAGAATGGACTGACACACTACTAAAAGTGCTAGGTCAGCAAGTGTCCGGGGAAGATTTAGCCTTACCTAGAGTACATGCTCTTCGACCAAGATTACTGGCAATACAGTTGCTTGCAACTGTGCTTCCAAGTCTTGATTCTGCCACCAGTACAGAACACAAGGAACAGGTTAGTAGTATGTGCAAACTTTGAAATGAGGAAGCATATAATATGTAAAACCCATAAATTTTTAAGAGATTGCATAACCCTCTGTTACACTTTTCTAGGATTCAACAAATGTTGTGAACAGAGAAAAATGTATCTGATATGGACATAAATAGGATAAAATACCCCTGTTTGTGCTGTAGCATGAAAAATCAGTATTTTTTACATTATTGATAAGTCCTAAAACAAATGAAATTACATTCAAGTTTCATTAAAAAACAAGGACTAATGCTGGTATAAACACTATGGTATATATGTAAAGAGAACTCAAATATAAGATTAGGAAGAAGCATTCAAAAGCACACATTCTCTCACCAAAACATTTTATGTGTAACAGAACAATAGTAAGAACCACTACATATGGAGCATTAGCTAATTATCAATCCTGGATTAAGTAATGCTTGATATGTACTAGGTGTATGTATAACCTGTGCCTTAAATTTAATGCTGGCACATAAGTAAAACAAAAAATTTGATGATTTCTACCAGTGATTGCCTGTAACCAAGTCTGTCTGTGGCTTCGTAGGTTTGGCAGTTCACATTATCTAACACATGAAGCATACTTATAGGAACAGGGCCGCCCAAAGGGGAGGTGTCAACCTGAACTTGTGTCAGGGGGCCTGGAATTTCGGGAGATCTAGAAGTAAAAAAAATATCATATTATCAGAACCCCCCCTCCTCCAAATAAAAATGTGAGCTAAGGGCATTCATGTATTTTAATGTGTCTTTTTCATCTTGATCTATTTATTATGTCTCAGCCTTTATGAACCATGGTTATTATTTATGAAATTTTATATTCATAACTGCTAATATACTGCTGCACATTCAAGTTCAGCATCAGCAATAATGAGTTTTGAAGTCTTGTACTTTATTATGATTAATACAGCTTTAATGCGAAGATGGGTGCAAATCACGCATGGAAGATGTATATTTTGATTTTGATGTCAACATGTACATACCGAAGCCAGTATAAAAATAAAAGTCAAAACACTGGCATAACCCTTAGGTAACAGATGCACTTAATTTTTGTTAAACTTGTTTTGAAGTTAATGTTGCGGGTTCTGTTTCCAGACTGCTGCGTTACCATACAATCATTGCCTTATACACATTAGTTTGTATTTCTGACTGGTGATTTTAATTTCAATCTCCATGCTGTAATCTAGCAATATCTTAGTGAAATACATAACCAGTTTCTTAAATTTGATTGCCAGCAACAGTGACAAAAGTACACACTACAAGCAGCATAACCATGTAAGTCCACTGTCATTGAAGTTCATGATTGTTGGTGGATTAATGGCAGCAAATTGTTGGAAAGTCTTTTCTTGTAACAGCGCTAGTTTTGTCTGCAGTGTTTGGAATAAATTTAAAATCAATTCAGTGCAGTTATAATTGCTTGTGGAGTAGTTAAGTAGGTACCGGATATGTTTAGCTAACTGCTCTAATGGTGCTAAAAAGAGAGCTGAAAGACGAAGAGAAATACCCAGAAGAAATTCAACACTGTAAAACAATAACCACTTGCTTCATAACATCAACAACTCTGTAAAATTCTAAGACATAATCAAATACAGAAGCAGAAGATAATGCAGGTGAACATGTTCCTGTTACATCTCTTGAATGTTTGATAGGTACCTATCTATTTACCTACCATTACCATCAGCCCAAGGTAAGACTGAAATTGACTTTAGTTGTCAAACTCAGACTCTACTTCAACAGACAGTTGGGATCCCTCAGATTCTGGCCAATGGCCACCAGAAATTACAAACTTGAGGGAAATAATTATTAAGAAAGGTTTGCCTTAAATACTGAATGTTTGCAAGGATATTATGACTTAAAAGAAGAAGGAAATTTACAAAGTATCATCTTTATTCTAATGTTGTTATGCCCCTAACATAAAATGCTGTATGCACTTCAGTATCTACATGATAGCTCTGCCCATAATCCCTGCATCATAACTACCAGCATATGAATATTTAATTATTCCATGTTTACCAAAATAATCCCCAAAACATACTGAATGCCACAATATTCTTCTGGAAAATGTTAAAAGGAAAAGAGACTGGTTAGTTTGGAGTGATACTCAAAAAAAGCCTTTCTGTGAACCATGTCTGTTGCTTGAAGAATCTGATTCATTATCATCTTGTAGATCTAGATTAGGCAAACGGGAGAGATTTTATTATACTCTATCATAATGGAAAGATTTAAATGAAAGCCTACCTCAGCATAACAGTCATAGCCATAAAACTAATTATGTATCTTGGAGAAATCTGAAACAGAGTTTATCAGGTTCTGGATTAAATGGCAACTTTCAAAGACAAATATCTAAAGAACAACAATATAAAAAAGTTACTGAAAAGGCTAGGAATGTTACTCTCTTTCTGCCATTAAAGGCAATAATAGCAGATTAGAAGATCATGACAATGGCAATTTCTTAGGTTTGATTGAACTCTTGGGAAAATATGATCCATTTCTAAGAGAATATACTCGTTATATGAAATGTCAAGAGGAAAATAAAAAGATTGTCCATTATTTATCCTAAAGAGCACAAGATGAATTTTCTAACGTTGTGTAGAAACAAAATATTACAAGAGGAGAGGATCCTGTGTTGATCTTATCACTCAGGTGTGATCAATATCTGGTCTATTAAAAACAGAGCAGAATGTTTTAATAGTAGGATATATTTTTATTGTGAAGAGAAAATTGAATGGAAAATATATAAAAGATTCTTATAGTTTTATGATTTTCATGAGAAAACAGGCAAGGAGATATAGCAAATGCTGTTGTAGAAAATTTCAAACATCACAACATTGATATAGAGGACTGCTGAGGTCAATGTTGTGACAATGGTGCCAACATGTTTGGCCACATCAAAGGAGTTAAAGCTATCATTAAGGGGTTTGTTCCATATGCAACTTCTGCAACTTTGTGTTCCTCACTCTTAACCTCGTTGGTGTTCATGCTGCCAGAAGTTTTACAGTTTGTAACATTTTTCAGTTGTGTAAATAAAATGTATAAGTTTCTTAGTGCCAGTCCTGGGAGATGGCATATTCCTATTCAGAACATATGAATGTCACTTCACAATCTTTCAGAAACTCAATGGAATTCGAGAGCAAATACTGTGAAACCTTTAGCTGAAAGATTGCTGCAGATAATACCAGCTCTTCATTTTGCTAAGACAGACTGTAACCTAACTAAAAAAACTGTAGTAGAGGTAACAGGATTGATTGATTTATTGATTAATTGATTATTTCACTAAGTTTAAGAATATCATTCTCTCAATAATTTGGGCAGATATCCTTAAAAAGATCAATTTTGTGAGTTATTATACAAACCCAGGATATAACCTTGCTGCAGGAGAAGCAAAACATAAATAAATTTAAAGAGAACATGCAGAAACTGAATTATTGGCCCTTTTTCCTTGAAAAAGCTAATTGAATTACAGCTGAAATACACATTGGTGCAGAATTTGAGAAACAAAAAAGGCAAAGAAAAGTGTTTTTCGATTAAGTGCAACTTAGTATCGTGGAGAGTGATAATGATGACAACAACTTCAGAACAAAATTTTCAATAGTCTTACTTAAAATATCATATCTCAATTAAACATTTGTTTTAAAGAAGCTCAAGACTTGGGAAAAACCTTTACCTTGATATTTGTAGTACATTTTTAGGGTGACTTTTCCAAAGCTTTTCAATAAGTCGAAACACAGGATTTCCGCTTACCCTCTTGAATTTATTTATAAAGTTAAGCTTCAGTTAGTATTTCCAGAAATGGTATTTTTATAAGATTATTTTGTACTTTGCCAGTTAGTGCTGCTTCTGGTGAGAGAAGTTTTAATAAGCTGTCTCTCATAAAGAACCATTTAAGATCCTCTATTGGAGAAGAAAACTGAACCATTTACCTAACTTGTCAATAGAACCCCAATTAGCATCAGACTTAAACTTCTCAACTGGTGTTATAGATAATTTTATGAATGCCAAAGTTAGAAAATTCAAGATGCCACAATGCTAACGATATTGAAGATAATATAACATCCAAACCTATCTTTAAAATGTCCCATGCAGCAAATCTTCAGGTTATTTAAGACATTATTAGACATTAATATTAATAAATAATTATTATTCAATAATTGTTGTCATCAAATATTAAATTTATATATTAAAAAGATAACAGACACAACACTGCACTACAGACTGCAGTAAATCTACCTGTCATTGAGTTTACTATTTTATTCAATAATTATGTGGGACTTGATGAAGTTGGGGGTTAGAGGGCCCCACAATCATGATTTGTAAGTGGCCCATAATTTATCTGGGTGACCCTGTATAGGACCTTCGCATATGTATGCTGTGCAATGCTGACGTGTAAAAGAAAAAGAAGACTGCTGATTGGCTGTGAAAGCATCTATGACTGCAGCTTTGCGTGACTCATGTACTGGTGCTCTTAGCTACAGCTTCATGTGTAGGCACAGAGCTTATGTGTACTGGATAGATTGAGTGAAAACTATTGAATTATATAATAGTTACCAACCAATTTTTCATAGTTTCAATGTTTTGTTCACTTTACTGATATCACTACTTCATGCTTTAAAATGACCATTGAACTCTTACTATGTCATAATACTTTTGACCAATAAGGTGCTATAAAATGCGGTGTTTCAATCAACCATGGCTGCTTATCCCACATTTTTATCACCTCCGTAGAATTTGTCTGTTTTTATCACCACCCTAACATCTTTTAATTTTGAATTTTGTATGAGTCATACTATCTTTACTCAAACCTTCACTTACTAAGTTTTTAAAATGGGAACGTTTTTGAGGGCATTTATTCTCATCAACAGCAGTTAGGGGTCTCAATGATGAGTACGAATGCCCTTGAAGACGTTCCAGTTTTAAAAACTTAGTAAGTGAAGGTTTTGTGTAAAGATAGTGTAACTCATTCCAAATTCACCATGAAGAAATCTTCAGTGTTAATAGTGCTTCTGTTTTTAATAATTAATCTGTTAATTTGCTGGTGATTGTCATTTGTTTTCCTTATAGTTATTGAAAATTGGCTTCACCATAACAGTATGATAAACAAACAACACAAAGAGAAACAGAAACAGTATATGGAAGCAGTTTGTTGAGTTAATTTATTAAGTTAATTCATATTTTGTTGTATTTATTTCTTGTAATCTTTATATAATTTGTTTTAATCGTGAGATAGTTAATTAAATCCCACTTAAGTTTTGATTTTCTATAGATAAATGACAGATAACACTGCCATTGTGAGAAATTTTCAAACCATTGACCTCCCCCTCTGAAACAACAGGTGAATTATATTCCTGATAATCACAAATTAATGTGTGTTGTATGCCCCCATGCATAATCTTATCTTACAAGCTAGGTGAGCTGTGATATAGTAGTAATTTAGAATATATAAGAATATCACCATTGTACTACTGAAATAATATTCTGAAGTTTGCCCTGGGGTAAATAAATTTCAAAATAAGTGGCATGTGTTTGTTCTTTAACACATGCAAGCTTGTTTTAAAGTGCTTTAATGTACAAGGTAATCTATTTGGATGTGGATAATATTATACATAATTTTAAAAGCTAACATGATGGTAGGAGATATTTCTCTCTGCTAATATTTTGCTTAAAAGATGGGAATTTCCATAAATATCAAGAATGAAAACCAACAATGTATATTGACAAATGAAGGTCATAGATAATTGAAATGACTGCTCAGTGTGTTCTTTGGTATGCTAACTTTAAAAGTGTTAAATTCAAAGAGAATTTTAACATGAGCATCATGTATAATGTATCTAAAAACAAAGAGTACAAAAGTGAAAATATACATAGGTAAAGTGAATAGTACATGCATAGGTTAAATACATAAAGGTAATACATAAATTAATAATTGAATAAGATACATAATTATTTTCAAGATGCTAAAGTACTTGAAATAATAATATAATAAATCAACATAATTCCAGGAGTTCAGTTACTGAGTAAAAACTGTGCTCTAATGGTAACTTTTTTATGTCATTTAAATTTACCCTCTGAGGTGGTAAGTTTCAAAACATTTGGTAATTTATTATACAGTTTGACTCCAATGTATTTAATGCTTTTACTGAATAATGTAATGTTGTGTGATGTTATGCTTAGATGATGTCTGCTTCTGTTGTTAGTGGTGTTTGTCAAGATTAACTTCAAAATAATCCAGGTGATTTCTAGCATAAAATAAAACTTCTAATATACAGGGTGGACTAAGTTGAGACTGCAGAATATCTCCAAAACTAAGCATTGTGGAAAGAAATGTCTTGAATAAAAGTTGCTTGATATTATGGGAGAAGGTAAATGCCATTAGTTGTGTTTTATTTGGAGGACGCTTGTGGTCATTTTAAGGTCAATTTAAATTGACCCTAATTGTAGGTTCCCATTTTAAAAAATTAAATTGACCCTAAAATGATCATCATAACATCCTCTAAACAAAACATGACTAATGGCATTTACTTTCCCCCATAATATCAAACAACTTCTATTAAAGACATTTCTTTTTATAATGTTTAGTTTTGGAGTTATTGTACAGTCTCAGCTTAAATGGCCCACTCTGTATATAAACATGGAAATGGAAATATTCCAAGTATCTTAAATGCATTTTTACAAGAATCCCTTTCATTTAGTTCCTATTATTAATCTAACAGCTCTTTTTTGTAATTTAAAGATTGTATTTCCCTTGTTGAAACATCCAAAGTGCAGGTTCCTCAAAGTGTTTAGATTTACAATTTTATTAGTTGACTTAAGCATAAAACACACTTGGCTTAATCTAGATGCCAACCTTTCAACATGCGTGCTCCATTTTAAATGTTTATCACTCCATAAACCTAAGAATTTTGTGGATGGTTTATACTGCACTAACTCATCACCCATTCATATTTCTGGTTTATATTCATTGTGATTTATACTCTGGCAGAATGATATACCTACCGATATATCTTTATTTACAACTAGTTTATTTTGTAAAAACCATCCTGCATCTTTAGCACTGAGAAAGCTAAGTTTGATTCAGTTGTTTATTTGTTATTGCCCATAATATCAACTGAAGTATCATCAGTGAACAGTATAATGTTACTGGGTGTAGATACATTGTCAGGTCATTTATATAAAATAAGAATAGAAAAGTCTTAACACTAATCCTTGAGGAACTCTACAGGAAACATATTTCTTCCATATGCTTCATATTTATCGAGATGTCAATCTTATTGCTAATTTTCTTGTAGATGCAAGGAGAATATGGTAGGTTTTAAGCGATAGTAAAATATTTTAAGAGCTGGTTGCTATGTGGCGCATTCCATTCTCTTTGCATGTCCAGGACATATAAAAAATGAATAACGAATTTGAGAAAAAGTATAAGTATTGGAAAATTTAAGGGAATAACAAGCAATATCTCGAAAACGGTTCACTCAACAAAAAAAATGTATATGACATAAATTGTGTATTTTAACACGATCTACATTTTTTGTGCAGTAAAATTTTGTCTATCTCTTATGGTTTACCAGTTATGCAAAAGTCATTCACAATGAAGAATACGTTTGGAGACATTCCCAGAAAATTCGAGATATACATTTCATTTCTAATGACAGTATCTTCAAAATATGATATTTTAATCAAAATCGTTAGAGCCATTTTTGAGAAAATTAAAATTTTCGAAAAATGTTCCATGTAAAGGGTAGTCTGGGGTGGGGGGATTTTCTTGAAAACCTTTGTGTCGTATCTCTGGAAGATACTGAACCTAAATACCAAGTTTGGTGTTTATCCAACTGTTCCTTTCTGAGTTATGCTGTTCACGCACGCACGCATGCACGCACAGAGTTTCCAAAAAAAAATTTTTTGATTCAGAGGGTCTCAAAATATGTAATTCCGGTGAAATCTCGGTATCAAATTTTTGGGTGGAATACAATACTTCTCCTACTTACTATAGGTAGTAGAGAAAGTAAAAATGTCTGTACAAACCCAATGATTTGTAAATATCGTATGTATTTCTATTTTGCTTCTGTATTCATTTTGTAACATCTATGTTCGATATTGACATTTGTAAATAGTTATTTTCTTTTTATTGACAAAGCCAGAAACTTGTATAAGTACATAGGCCACAAATAAATGATTTGATTTGGAGTGAAGCTATTACCTTGGCTTCATGTGTTTCCCGCAGTTGAACTGCCAATGCATCTGCATTTTTTAATTTGTCCATTTTCTCTTCTGTGGTTTCCAAAGTTCTCCCTTTATTTCTGTTGTATACTTCGCTGAACTTTAAGAACACTATTTTCCACTGTTCTTTCAAGGTTATTGTTGTTGTTTTTGCATATTTTGCTTACCTTACTACGTGTCACTATATTACCGTCTGCCATCATCCATGTGCTCATGTGGTTTTTCTTCTCACATTCTGATAGACTATTCATAATACTTGATGCTGACTGAAATCATCATAGAAATAATGAAAGCCATCTCAGTGTGCTGAATCATTCTGAAAGTAAAGGAGGAACACCATGGCTGTAATGTAGCATTACAAGTTATGCACAGACCAACGTTTTGTCTCTTGATTAAGCTTAGCACTCAAAAGCAACCATATAAACAGAACATCTCGTTCTGTATATTTTTTCAGTATATACTTGCTTCAAAGCATGAATGACAGTTGAATCTGTCAGCAGTGCAGCAGCATGTCACTTTGTGTTCATAGAGGCAACTAACAGTAAATAAACTGCTGCATGTTATTGTCACACAGCTGCATGTTGTATACTGGCTCTATGCTAAGAATGGGTACTCACATAAACATTGAGTAAACTGTACTCCTACACAGCCACCTCTCTGATTGGTTGTTGTAGGCATCAAAAGTAAATGATTGGCTAACCACCACATGCGAACTCTATTATCCTGACTCATTCCATTACCTTGCTTGCAAAAGAGCTGGTAGACAATAAAATTATTATCAATATAGTAAGAACAATAATAATTGATGACATTAATATAACAGTAATCATTACAAGTAGGTATGTCATTTATTACTAAAGCACCAAAATGTCCAAGTGCTTTGTCAATAGTTATGCAAAATAATAATGTGGCCAGCTTAAATGATTGCTTGTGGCCGACATAAACAACATAATTTCAGAATTTTAGTGTTTTATTTTGTAAGATAACCTTACCTAATCAGATGAAAGGGGCTGAATTCCTTCCAGATCTGTTTCTTCTTTCTCCTCCATGCTGCTGCTGCAGAGATTAATCACCAGACTATCAACAATGAAGTCACTCCGCCCATCTGCTGCCCAGAATTTTTGCTCCTCTCCTTCCACGTGACATATGAATGACCACCACATTTCCAGTGTAACCAACCTTATTCCTTCACATATTAGCCTTCGTATTTCAGGGAGCTTAAAAGTTGTGTTATTTCTAGCAATATGACCTTTAACTTGACTCCAGAACTGACTTGATAGGATTTAAAACACAGTGATAAGGAAGAAGTTTAAGCACTATTTGGCCAGCTTCCTCTGCCATAATGTCAACAAGTTTGTCATATCTTTATGCAGGTTGGCATTCCTGATAGAAATCAGCATATCTTTCACCATGTGCTTTTCAAAGTCAAGGTCCTTCTGCTCCATCCATTGGATTATATCTTTTTTTAAGCCACAACCAATTGGGAATGCACTTTAATTTTACAGTGTGATTTGAGGCATTGTCCATAACAATGACACTGTTATATTTTTTCTTTCTTTTTACAAAATCAAAGCCTATTTTGTGCAGGATTTCTCTGAAATTGGATAGAGCAGGATCATGATAAAAGTTCTGTATAATTGGTGGTTAATTTCTTTCGAAAAAGTGATGCACTTTTGGTGTATTGCACTTCATACAAACTCGTCACACTGCACTTCTAACACAGTGGTTTTGCTCTTCGTAGTTTTCCCGGGTGTTAATAATTATCCTTTTTGCGCTTGTTCACTTCTTGCAGAATTAATACTTGCTACTTATATGCCAGTAAACTTAAATTCACAATATCTTTAATTGCTGAAGTCGGATATTTTTCACAGAATTTCACAAAAACATTTAAAACAACTCTCTTTTCACCACTTCTCAATGGTCTTCCTTTACAGTGTTTCACATATATTTTTTGATGAAAGCACGGAAATTGGTATATAGCGTACCAAACAAATTAGGCCAAGATGTTCGACTGAGCTGTATGATAAAGTATCTTCTCCAAAGAAATCGAAACCAGGAAAAGTTCCAAAATGTGATCGAGCAAGAAACAGTATTGTTGTAAAATATGAGGATTGTACTTTTTAGTTAACAATAAATAGAACAATGGAAATATAGTTTCCTAGCGATTAACAATATAATCTTCTAATGATTATTTAATTACTGATATGAGGTGAATGGCACTGTTACTTAACTTGAATTTAATTTCACATTCCTGTTCTTTTTCAAATCATTGTTTTAGCCTTTTTACTTTCTCTACTACGTATAGTAAGTAGGGGAAGTATTGCATTCCACCCAAAAACTCGATACCGAGATTTCACCGGAAATACATGTTTTGGGATCCCCTGAACCCAAAAAAGAGTGTGTGTGTGTGTGGGTGTGGGTGTGGGTGTGGGTGCGCCCAGAGATGCGACATGAAGGTTTTCAAGAAAATCCCCACACCCCAGATTACCCTTTACATGGAACATTTTTCGAAAATTTTAATTTTTTCAAAAATGGCTCTAACGATTTTGATTAAAATATCATATGTTTAAGATATTTTCCTGACAAATGAAATGTATATCTCGAATTTTCTGGGAATGTATCCAAAAGTATTCTTCATTGTGAACGATCTTTGCATAACTGGTAAACCATAAGAGATAGACAAAATTTTACTACACAAAAATGTAGATCGTGTTAAAATACACAATTTATGTCATATACATTTTTTTTGTTGAGTGAACCATTTTTGAGATATTGCTTGTTATTCCCTTAAACTTTCCAATACTTATACTTTTTCTCAAATTCGTTATTCAATTTTTTTTGTCCTTGTAATGCAAAGAAAATGAAATACTCCACATAGCAACCAGCTCTTGAAATATTTGACTATAGCATCTACAAGATCCCCTTGCATCTACAAGAAAATTAGCAATAAGATTAACATCTCGATTAACATGAAGCATATGGAGAATAAGCGTTTGTAAAAATAGTTTGTACAAGAGTAGAGAAAGTCATGTGAGTGTAACACATCAGATTTTTTCCTTTAATATCAGGCTTAGTAAAAGTAATAACTAACTTGAGAGTTTTAGCAAATAAAAATATTAATGTTTTATTAACTTTGAAAACTGCATATTTTAGAAAACTCTGTACTTAGTTATTTCTTTATTTTAAATAAATTCAATAATTAATTTTCAGTTGAAAATGGGAGATCAAGCACAGCCTGTGTGTGCCCAATTTTTCAAGAAATTGTTTGGCATAGGACAAAGGAGACTTAATAATATTGCAAAAGGGTTAAAGCCAGGTGAAGGTATAAGAGATAAAAGAGGGAACCGTAAAAGTGAATGCTATGCAGAGAAAAAGAAATAAGTAATTGAATTCATTACAAAATTAGAAATGAAGGAGTCTCATTATAATTGAAATAAAAGCCAATGACTTTACTTGTCTGCTGACTTAAGTATCAGCAGATTATTCAAAATCTATAACTCAAGTGTTTCCGAAAACCTGAAAGTAAAAAAAGTGGTACTTTCAAAACATTTTCCGCACAAAATTCAATATTAGTTTTGGATCACCAGCAACTGACATATGTAGTTACTGTAGCCACATGACTTTTCAAAATACAGAAGACACATCTGTAAAGAACCGCCACCTGGCTGAAACAGGGTATACAAAGCAAGATCCAAAGCATTTTACAAACTGATGAATGACACTGGAACAGTGTCATATTGCTTTGATCTACAGCAGGTGCAACCATTGCCAAAGCTGGCTATTGGCGAGACATACTATTCTTTCAATTAGCATTCTACTCTTTGTGCATTACTGATATCACTACAACGCCTCCAGTATTCTTCACATGGAATGAGACTGAAGCAGGAAAGGGGGTAAATGAGGTTGCATCAGAAGTACTGTCATTTTTAGGAGAGGTAAATTTTGATGACAGCTCCACATGTGTCAGGTTGTTCTGTGACGGATGCAGAGGGCAGAATAAAAATACCCACACTGTCCAAGTTCTTGCCTTCTGGCTTCAGTGTAAAGCACCTTTGCATATTTGTAAAATTATAATGCACTTTCCTACCAGCCGACAGAATTTTTGGAATGGTAGAAAAGATGTTGCGTAAGAAAGAAGAAATAATTACGGCGGAAGAATACAAGGCTATCTACCAGACTGTAGACACCGTCAAAGCATTTGGAGAGAATTGGGTGGTAAGGTAAAGAACTAACATCACAACTCAAGAAAGTGGAAGGAATAAAGGAGATGAAGAGGGTAATGCTGAAGAAAGTCCATAAAGGCAGAAAGGTACAGATAGTTTCAAACTGGAGCCAACTTACAGATGCAATGATCCAAGCAAGCTCTATACCACGATTTTGAAAAGAGGTATAAGAATAATACGTGAGCCATCTGTCCTGTCAATCCGAAGAACTGTACTTGATGTAAAGAAGTCTGATGTAGAAACTCTTCTCAAAGTGAGATTTGGAGATAACTGGCAAAGGGTAGATGCTCTACAGTTTTATGTTTCTGTTTTCAACATTGATGTTGCACCTGATGGCAGTACCAGGATGCTGAAGCATGCAACTGTCGACATGAAGAAGGTTGTTTACGGAGATTGTGAGACAACATAACATCCAGTGTGTTCTCAATTCTATTCAGTGTTCTCTTTCTATTATTATTATTATTATTATTATCATCATCATCATCATCATCATCATTACATCTTCATAGTTTGTGTCTTAACTGTGATATATCGTTTTATACTATAATTTGAGCATGATTAAAAACTCATAACTATAGTAATGGAACATACACTGAGGTAGAATGTCGCTTCAAAATGCCAAAAGACTATTAAATCCCACAGGCGGATCAAAATGTTCAATGAAATTAAATAGCTATTAATTTTCTCATGATTGGAACAAAATGTATTTAATTTCAATGTGCTGCTTCAAAATGTATTCAGTGGAATCTTGAATTTAAAATTACTTAGGAATAAGCTGGTAAACATATTTCAAATTTCATATGCTTTAGTTACAATTGTCTACACAAATATTTACACACCACATTTTTTCTGAGACATGCATATTTTTCAAGAAAAATGTTTTTGTCATTTCCTGCAAAATTAGGAAAGGGGGACTTAATACGTTTTGAAACGATGCTCCTCATATTCCTCATATAACCTTTAAGGTTATCTTAGTTATTCTAAGACAAGGTGCTCATGCTTGAAAATGGCTGCAATGTTGCACAGCCTTATGACAGCCACTAAAATCTGGGCTATCCTCTGCTTATAATCAAACACCAAACTTACTGTCTCTGTTTCGTACAAATTCTCTGACAAACATATAACTTACCATCTCTGTTTTCTTATTAATTCTGTGACAAATCTTTAAGGTTATCTCAGTTATTCTAAGACAAGATGATCAAGCTGTAATGTCTGCAATGATGTGCAGCCTAATGAAGCAGTCATTTCTTTTGTTTGCATTTGGGATACACAGGTTGTAACATTAGCATACAAAGCTAAGAAAACACAGTCCTATGGAAAACAAGCCCAATCTTGCAAGTGTTAGTTGCAACTGGGCGGTCAACACCCCAAGTCTGTAAGATCTTTGATTTAAAATCCTATTTAAAAACTTAAGTTTATGTCAGTATCACCTTCCTAAAATAAACTTCCTTTTGTTTATGAATGTTTTTTCAATTTATCTAATGGTAAATAGTAGTTGAGGTTTGTTGAGAATAAATGAACAGAATAAATGTAGGAATGGATAAGTATAATACTTTACAGAAAAATACATATGCATTTTTAATGTGTAATATTTACAAAGCAAAGCAGAACTATAGAGGGTACAAATGTGTGATGATAGTTCGTTTACAAGTGTTACATCCTTTGATGTAGCATTCATAAATAATTATACCCATAAATGCTTTAAAGCTTAAAAATGCAATTGATCTTGTTTGTTTGCATAAGTTCATTAAAGTCAGGAGTGACATTCAGTAGGAATCAGAACCATACATTTTTAAATAATGGCCTACAGGAATGGAAGGCCCAACACTCCAAAGAATTGGTGCTGCTCTTTTTGTAGGACAAACCCTAGTTTTCATATTAACACAATGATACTGTATTATTAATAGAAGCATAATTTTAGGTTAAATACAAAATCTAGTATCAAAAAGCAATACAAAATATAAGTAATCAAAGTTTTATTTAATAAGAACTTGTAAATTACAACCTTAATTTCTTAAGTGCCCATTGAAATTATTGATCAAAGCAAAAATGTAATTGCAAATGTATCATTCATAATAATCAGAGAGGAGGTTTTGTATGTGTAATAACTTTGGTTAAAGATATCATGCTTCCTAAAACAGAATCAGATAAAGTGTATATATGGGAAGAAAACTGATGTTTTGCATTTATATGACTCTCTTACCCACTCCTCTACAAACTAATCTTAGAAATACTTATACTTTTGTTAAGTGAGATAAACATATGCAGAAATGCTTTTATTACACATTTGTTTTACAGATATAATAATAGTAGCCAGATCTTTAGAAAGCAGGTCGCTAGGTATTGGTTTCAAAATTTCACTCTTTTAATAACCACGAGGAGGGAAAAAAAAAGGAAGAAAGAAAAAGAAAAGCAACTTAGCACTAGAAAAAAGTGCAAAGTACAGTGAAACTTGCATAATTCAAATCTTTTTAATTTGAGTTATTTTTTAATTTGAATTTTTCCTTTGTCCCTTTGAATTTGCTATGTAAACAATGCATAAATATCATCTTTTATTCGAACACAACTTCATTTAATTCAAAGAAAAACATCTTCAGAGTGATGCCGAATCATGGAATGTGGCAGGGCAGGAGAGGACAAATTTACAATAGGTAAATTTCTAATTCTAAAACTGAAATGTACAATTATCACTTTTTCTTGTTTTGAGAAGTGGGAGACATGACAATGAACTACTTCTCAGGGTAACTATGTACTGTACAGAATGTCTTTGAGAGGTGTTTGTAGAATTAACGACTACAGTGATAGAAGAGCTCGAATATGTCAGATTCTGATATCAACAAGTCTTATGCATCTCTTAGAAAACATGCTCTTGTGCCTGCAGTACTCTTTATAGGATGTACTCATGGTGAATCTAAATTAAAATAATTAATGACATCATTGGCCTATCATTGTGTACTGTTATTACTTCTGTACTATATTTTTTCATACTATTGTATAATATACTCTGCTGACTTCAAAATATATGTTATATAGATTGCCTATACCATTATTTTTAATTTTAGTTCTTGGATAATTCAGATATTTTCTTAGGCCCTTCATATTCATATAAAAGTTTCATTGTATTTGAAAATTAAAATCAATAAAAAGCACATGTCAGAAATGGTTAGTGAACACAAAAAAATTTACATCAATTAAGTATTTTAATGTAATCTACATTTGTTGTATACTAAATTCTTGTTTATCTTTTATGGTGTCTCAGTTATACAATATTACAAAAAACTCATTCAAAATAAAGAGGAGTTTACAGGCTATTTGCAGAAAATTCAAGATATTACGTATTTTATTTGTCGTGCAAATATATAAACACAGCATGTTAAACAAAATCATTAGAGCTATTTTTGATAAAATAATAAATAATGCAATTTTTTCCATTTAAGAATAGTTTGGGGTGGGGGAATGGATTTTCTTTAAAATCTTTGTGTCGCATCGTTGGAAGATGCGTTTGTTGCTTATCTCACATTTTGTTTTCCAGTTACACTGTGCGCTCTCTCTCTCTCTCTCTCTCTCTCTCTCTCTCTCTCTCTCTCTCTCTCTCTCACACACACACACACACACACACACACATGCACACATTTTTTTCTAAAAAAATGCTTTTGTTCAGACTCAGGGGCCTCAAAATATGTTTTCTGGTGGAATTATGATATAAAATTTTTGGGTGGAATACAATACTTCTACTTACTATAGTATAAAAGTAATTAGACAAGCAAATAAATAGTTTAAGTAAGGGAATTATAGTGTAAGTACATTTCCATAAAAAGTAAGTTTCACTTTGGTATTCTTCTGTATTCAGGTGTTTCAGTCATGATTAATTGAGCTGTCACTAGATGTGCATCATCACAGCTTTAGCACTCACTGGTAATTGAAATAATTGTCACCAGATTATGCATCACCGCCGTTCCTTGTAAAGTACATTATAATCTTGAAAGCAACCTGCTATTGCAAGTATTTAACTACTGGTCTTCTAGGGAAATTACTAATGTTAAGTTTACCAATTAAATAAATAAGGGTTGAACCAGATTCTACTTCTAATATATTACCTTTTTTTGTAGCATCATACACATCTCAGTGCTGCTCAGTTTGTTTAAAACTGTGACTGATTTTCAGTTTCACAGAAATGAAAAAAGTACACTAAATAGGTAAATTTTTATATTTTTTAAAATCACAGTATGCCTTAATGTGATTCTAGGTGGTGAGAGAGCTGTTTTGTCAGGTTGCTGCTAACATGTGGAGCATACCCCAAGCTGTAGCTGAGCGTCAAGCCCTTCTAAAGCAAAAAGAACTTCAAAAGAAACTTTACCAGCTGAACAGCCCAGGTACTGATTTCATTCTGCAAATATGCGTATAATTGCTTATCCTAAAGGTCGAGTTTGTTGCGTAGTATATCAGAGTTTCTCAAAGCTAAGAGGCATTTAAATGTCATATGTGAAGCAATCATATTTGTATTTTGCGAACATCAGCTTTGAATGTGTTAACTACTTTCAAAGTGTAGCTTAATGTGATTTCTACCAGTTCAGACATATTTGTTTCATGTAGGATGAAGCATAACAGCTGAACTTTATACAATCCATTTTGAGGAGATAGAAATAAAGAACATAATGTTGTTGCTGTTGATTCAGAATTTTATGGTGCATCTGTTGATCTAATGAAGTGTAGAATAGTTTAATATTTAAAAAAAATTAAAGATTTTTAAAGCTGCTCTGTAATAGGTAAAGATACTTTGTCTTTTATTTTCCAATTTGTGCATGAATCGGTAGGTATTGAGCCATATGCATAAAATGTAGTAAATTTGTTTCCTATGGTTTTGGAAGGAAATACTATGATCAGCATGCATAAAACGTTTACTATATGCTTTTCCTCTTAGCACATTATCAATCTAGTAAGCTATACTTCTACCCTTAAAATGTATTATGATTGTCGTGCATAAAACATAGGAAAAGAGTTTGCTTCATAGGCAATACTAAGAAAAATCATAGTATGTCTTTCCCCAGGCTTTGCTTGTTTAGCAAATGTGCATAATAAAGTAAAATGACTGCATTTCTTCAAGTCCAAGCTAGAAATATGTTTAAAGAAAGAAAACAGCACAGAGATTCTGACTTCAAATAATTATATCGATTCAGTAAACAAAATGTGGAGTGGTTAAGCAATTGTTTTATTGACAACATCGTCATCTTTAATTCCTGCTTTGCTAAAATGTTATTTCTCACTGCTGGGCTTTGTGATCTATTCAGTAGGACTGGATATTGCTTCAGCAAATTTACAAACTATATTTGTTTTTCTCATTTCTCATATTCCTCAAAGATTTTAGATGTTTTATATACACAGGTTATGTTGATACTAGATTTTCCAATTGTTAGAGTTTGCCAGCTTCTGTAATCTATTGCATTGAGTTTTAAATGAGAATGGCCATGACAAGAATGTCCAAATAGAAGTGGAAGCACCCAATAGTAGGAAATGTAATCAATATCAAAAGGTAAAACTATGGCATAGAAGTATAAACTTCTTAGCATTAGGTTACTGTTTATGCATACAAAATGAAGTATATGCTTTCCTTTGAGGTTTTTCTATAGATAAAACAAAAGCTAATACTAGATTTTATGCACATGACTCAATAACTTTTCATACTATGTATATGGTTCATATTTTTATATCTTTGAATACATTTTACAATCATTAAAAGTAGCTGATCAGTGATTTCTTTCATTGCACAGATTATTGATGATCGATTGGTATATAAGGATACAAATTTTGGACATATGGTTTGGGTTTAATAAGCTGACCTAAATAATATGACTGCCTGTCATGAAGGTCAGACATTCTGGCAGATCAAATATGAAATGTTAGGGTGTGTAGTTAAATAGTAGAATGTGTTACAGAATGGATGGCAATCAATAGCATTCTTGAAAGGAATTGTTTCATATGAATGCTGTCAGTTCGCAATTTTAGCCAAGAACTGTAAAGAAAGGAAAGTTGAATCAGACTTAAAACGTTAAGTGAAAGAACATTTGAAACACTATAAAGAAATTGTATGAAACAATCATTTATTTGGAGTTGTAACAAATACTTCACTTACTTATACTTCACTTACAACTCTGACTAGATGATTGTTTTGTATGAAGTTGTTGTGGTAGTTAATTAGGTGATGTGTTTTTGTTTTGAGTTGTTTCTTGTAAGACCCACGTTTTGGCGCCAATTTGCGGTAGTATTTTTAGGTTGCATAGTTGTTTGGAGGAGTTTGCCCCACAGTTGTAATTTGAAGAAGTATGTTTGTTGCCAACTTTGAAAAAGTTATTTAGCTGGATGCTGGATATAAGATGTGAGAATCACCGCATATGTGCGTCACTTTAAAGAAGTATTTAACCCAGCGTTTTTAAGATACACTTTGATGTTGTTTGATGCTTGGGACGCCAAACTTTGTAGTAAAGATGATGCTTGTTTTACGTAATATTATTTAAATTTGCCTTGGCTGCTTCAGTCGCACTATAGAAACATAGGTTCTTTTCAGGTTGTGATAAGACAAAAATTAAAAGATGTCACAGAATTTACTTTTTAATTTCACTTCTTTTTATTTCTCCTTATACTTGCACATTTATAAAACATAACACTTTATAAAAGAAAAACTGTGAGCACTTTATACATTCTAGCGGAGAACACAATTTTTACCATCCGTACTCTACAACATCACGCCCGCGACTGACTGAATTCAACGGTAAAAACCTTATAGCTTCGGTAATGCCAGTCTCTTATTGGCTAATTCTAGTCCAATAGAATTTAAGTATTCAAACTAAAACTTTTTCTTTACTGTTGATTGGCTAATTTCAAACTGTAAGCGAAATTATATTATTACCGATCTTTTCATGACCAGTACTTTTAAAACTCCAGACACATTAATGTCACAAAAATTACATTATTACCTCATTATTAACATCCTAAAACATATTATTCTCACAGTTTTTGCACTATTAGAGTATATAAACATTTACATGACATTAATAAATACGTTTACAATAAAAAAATAAGTATTTGCAATGACTTACATACAATTTAAATAATAATTTTATACATATTGTTTTTAAGGTGGGCTGTTATTGAATTTAATTATAATAAAACACAATTAATATCATTTAGGCATTAAAATACTGCCTCAAATTATTCACTTTATAATATATCAGGTGAGTCAGCTGCCGCTATTTATTTTTGAATTTATGCAACGTGCTAAGCAATATATTTGACTTAGGTCTTTCTTGAATGCCTTCTAATGGCTGATTTACATAGCACTTTATAGAGAAGGGATAGATAACTCAGTGCATAAGTGTTTCACAGGACAGAATGCAATCGCTATGTATGTCGATACAACAAACATCCCACCCTGACACTAGGAGCTGCAGTAACACTTTTAGCCAATTTTACAAACTTTTATTTTTTAGCATACCTTTGAAAATGCCCCTGAAGGAACAACCTATCACATGCATCGGTTGACAAAACCATTTAAAAACAAAATGGCATATCTACACAGTGTGACCAATTGGATTTAAGCTGTCAGTCAACATTGTTCAGCCTTGTCAAAAAATGCTAAGTATTAGGTAGATAATATCTTGTATGTCACAACTATGGCGTATTTTAGATCATGCATTAATTGTAATGACTGATGCGTTTTATTTGTTTGAATTAAAACTACCAAACCGAGCTCAAAACACTGTATGACATTGCAAAAAGCGTGTAAAGATTCAAGGTGGGGTCTAGTTCTGCTTGCTAATTTGTATAGGAACCTCAGCTCGCAAGGTAGCATTGGCCAAATGGTATTATCATGGTTGCTTTAACACTGTGCCACTTGAGTTCTGGTTCAAATCCTTTGTGTTAAGTTCAAACTTTTCATTACCTTTTGTTTCATCTCTTTGGGCCTATAATTTGATATTATGATATAAATAACATTTTTGATAGCATTATAAGTGTGTATATAATTACCATGTTTTCCACCACAAAGCCCAAATCATCTATGGGTACTTATACGTGAAGAATGCAGGCAGATTACACTGCGCATGTTATAGCATGCAAGAAGGTTTCTCCGGCAATGTATACACAAAAGTGCATTGATGAAGGGGGTCATCTTTTTGAACATTTACTTTGTTGATGAAATCCATGCTCTTTAACAATTTACCTGTTTACCTGTGAACTTAGCACATTTACAATCTTTTGTCAATAGAAGAAGTAAAACATAAGGTTTAAACATGAAAAAAAAAACTGTTAGATTTAATATTCATCGATATGCACCCAAAAGAATGAAAGCTAACTATGTAATGCGCTTTATAACACCAGATATGGTGCAGATTATTAGGGTAAACATGATACACAATTATCTGATTGTAATTCTTGTGTCTTTGGCTCACAGGAGAGCTAGAGAGCTAATAACAAAAATAAATAAATCATTACACTAAAATACAGAATGTAAACACAAAGAGAATATAAAAAAAGAACCAAAACAATTTGATGTTTGTATCAGATTCGAACCTCCGAGGCTAACCTTTATTTCACCACATTCCGGCAGCTAACCCACTCAGCCAGAACTTATGTAGTCTATCCCGCTCTTCGGGAAAACATTCTTCTATCTCCTTGCAAGCATTATATCTATGAAACACCATCTGTTTTAAGGCTATTGCAGCTCTTTGGTCCTCATTCAGGCCTTTAATCATTAATGTTAGTTGCATATAGTACCGAATAGAAGGGCAGAGCTACAATAACAGTTTTTTTGCTAAGAGGGTCAATGTTTTCACATTAGACTATAAACTGCAGGTTGCATAGATATAAATACCTAGGGGCAGCTGGCTCACCTGGTATAATTTCTATTAATATAGAAGCTCAACCAAGCTTTCAACTTTATGTAACAAGGAGATAAATTGCAAATTTTGAGTTGGTTTGTAATATAAATACTTTTCTTACACTATTTAAACATAGGACATGTTTTGAAAGCCACTGTTTCATCATCAGCTGTAGAGCAGCTGATGGTGGAGGAGTATGAGGAGGTGGAGTTTATAGACCTGGTATATGGCATGATGAAGCTGTCAGGTGGCAACATTTTATATTTCATAGCTCGATATTTGTTTTTCATCATTAAAATTGTTTTTCAAGTGTACAGTTCTACTGGGTGGCTCATATGTTTAATAAGAGTTGTGTTTGTATTTATTTCTTTATTAAATTTTCAGAAGAATGCAGCAGCTCAGATTTAACTCTTGATTGTATTTGATAATGCAATTGTGTTCACGGCATGAATGTCAATGTTTATTTTTGTTTTCCTTGTGCATATTTTATTGCAGTCTTTATATATTTGCACTGCTAAATATAATCACAGCCATTTAAACTTAATTCTAGGTGATGCATGGCTAGACAGTGACCAGTGTGAGGAAAATGTGCCTGTTCAAGAAATGGGCTTTGATCCAGAGAAGTGCTTATGTTGCACAGTAGAGGGAAACAACACACTTGTTCATGGTCCAGGAGGAAGAGGCTATGGACTTGGAAACACAGCAATAACATCAGGTTTGTAAATATTGGTAACCAGAAAATAATTGGAGAAAACCTTGTCATCTCTAATAAATAACTATTTTTATCCAACTAAAGGATTTGTAATGTGTTCACCATATGTTTGGCCACAGCATATAAAGAAAGCTGTTTGTCTTATGGGAACTTTACTCTTCAATAATCCCAATATAATTAGGGTTCTGGGGAGAGAGTGAGAGAGCACATGCTTGATGTATGAATAGCACATTTATGTGAGGACCCTGTGAACCAATAATGCTTAGAGAAGGTCATGTTGTTACACATAGATTTTATTGTCTAAATTTTCTCTACTTTTTAGGCTGTTATCAATGGAAATTCCTTATTGTTAAGGAGAATAAAGGAAATGAAGGTACCTGTGTGGGTGTGGCTCGCTTTCCAATTAAGGACTACAGCCACCGCACTACAACTGATATGTGGCTATATAGAGCTTACAGGTATATGTATATACATATATATGGTGGAATCTCATTAGCATGCTCATTAACACATTTTTCTGTATTTTCTTGAATTATAAACGTTCTGGCACCAAATGCACCAAATATAATGAATAACATTTGTTTAGTACGTTTTCTTGCTCCCGCTTACTACGTTCGAAGTTTGACATCCTCATTTGCTATTTTGGCCAATCCTCAGTCAGCAGTGGGAGTAGATGCTTACTACATTCGAAGTTTGACATTCTCATTTGCTACTTTGGTCAACCCAGTTGATGTGGGGACCAGCAGTCAATAACATGCATGTAATTGTGTGACACAGTTTGTGTGGGAAAAGCATGCAGTCTGCGATGCTTCAAGAATGTGCGATCTTTTCCATGTAAGTACACTTCCAACACAAAAGCCTGGATAACTTCTATGGTATTTGAAAATTTTTTATGAGCATGGGATGCAAGACTGAGCATAAGAAGCACGAAAATTGCACTCTTTGTTGATCAGAGCTCATCCACCAACTGTTTCAAATTTAAGAAACATAAAGATCATTTCCCTCCCAGCATACTGCACGAGTAAGCTACAATCTTTAGATCAAGACATAATTTGGTGTATGAAGCAAACGTATTGGAAGAGACTAGTACAGAGAAGGTTGGCTGCACCGAAATCGACGACAAGAAAAATCACCATCTTAGATGCCATATGTTTCATTAGGACTGCGTGATTCTGTGATGCAAGATACCATTAGGAACTGCTTTAATAAAGCTGGGTTTTGCGGATGACATCACGCTAGAAGATGAGTTTTTTGAGAGTGAAGAATGGCGCCAAATAGTGAATGCTAACAGCATGTCTTTTAAAACATATGTAAACATTGGCAATGAAATTCCAGTGTGTGAAACAGCGATGATAGATGAAATACTTGAAGAGCAAATGAAAGAAAAAGCATTGGTGGGAAATGAAAATGATGAACCACATCCTGAGCCAATTTCTATAGTGTCAGAAGCGATGGAAGCAATGCTCATAGTGAAGTGATATGTGTGCAGTTTCGAAGTTGATAACAATGTAATGACTTTACTAAACAAGATGAACTGTAAAATTTTGGCATTAAAACCAACAAAGCAACCAACCATAGATATATATTTCAAACCAGTGTAAATAGTGTCCATATTTTATATCCGTTTGGGAAGTAAGATGTATTATTGAATTTTATTACATAATTATGTTCTTAAATTCCAGATTCTGCATTTTCGTTAACACATTTTCCCATCTATGACATTCAAATCCTTGTGTCTCTGCAAAAACATATTAATAAGATTCTACTGTACATAGAGATAGAGAAGGCTTTGGCAAGCTATCTGCCATTTGAAGTGTTTAAAAATATAACTGTACTTTCACTGATGGAAGTAGTTTTTGTAGTGCATGTTTATGAATGTAGGAAACTGGAATAAAGAATATGGCATTTCATACTCCAGAAATGTATGCCCCATAAACAAACATGTATCAGGCAGATTGATCTTATGTTACATAGGATGTTGACATTACCATGGTATGCTGTGTCCTAGGAAGTTTCTCAATCTTTTTGGCTTAGCAGGAATTCTGTTGGTGACTGCCCCATCTGTGAGAGTAGCGTGACTATGAATTCCAAACATCTATTTACATGTCCTGGTTTACACGAAAATCACTAAAAATAATTGAATATTTGTAAATTGTATTGGGGTGTAAGACAATTAATGAACAATTTATAATCCATAACCCATAATTTGTGCAAATCAAATTCTACTATCATTACATTGTTTTCCATTTGGATTAACATAATTATAAACCTTTAATTATTAATAATGTATGTTTGAGTTTGCTATCTCATTTATATGTTTGAGTTCCATATTTTGTATAATGAATTGAGTTCCTAATAAAGCCATATGTAAAAACAACTGTTAGGCATTATAAGAATCAAGACAGCTTTGCCCATGGATCATTGTATAGGCCTGCATTGGTCCACTCTTTAACTGTAGTCCTGCAGAGGGGCCATTGCATGGGCTGCTAACTCCCAGTGATGATAGGGTCCCTCTTTTGCTGGAAGGCATATGTAATGGAATTATGATCGGTGAAGATGGTAAACGTTTGTGCTTCTAACATGTGCCAGAAGTGTTTAATGACCTCGTAGATAGCTAGAAGCTCTCTGTCATAGGCACTATACTTCTGTTGCTGGGAGGTGAGCTTCTTGGAAAAGAAGCCGAGTGGTTGCCAGTTCCCATTTATCCGCTGCGGTAGAACTGCTCCAAGTGCGGAACTGGAAGCGTCTGTGACCAGAGCAAGAGGGACAGAGCTATTTGGATGGGCTAGAAGAGTTGCCTTTGACAGACTCTCCCTGCAGTTCTCGAAAGCCTGAAGCAGCTCAGGTGTCCAGTTCACAGGATCAGAGCCTTTGACTTGAGAGCCTGAGAGAATGGCGTGAAGGGGTGCCTGAACGGCAGCAGCATTTGGTAGGAAACAACGATAAAAGTTTATCATTCCCAAGAACCTTCCGAATTGTCAGATGGTCTGGGTGGTGCATAGGATTGCAAGTCAACCACTCGGTCGAGCAAGAGACGAGAACCTTCTCCCGAGACGCTATACCCCAGGAAGACAACCTCTGGAACTTTGAAGGTGCATTTGGAAGGGTTGATGATAACTCCGAATTCCCGTAGTCTGGTGAAAGTTGGCAAAGGTGCTGGAGATGTTGTTCCGATGTCTGGGAGAAGACTAAGATGTCTTCCAAATAGGCGAAACAGAAATCCAGTCCGTGGGGAACTTCATCCATAAATCTTTGAAATGTCTGAGCTGCATTTCTGAGGCCAAATGACATAAAGGGAAATTCAAACAGACTGAAAGGAGTAGTGATGGCTGTTTTGGGGATATCATCAGAGTGTACGGGTATCTGGTTATATGCTCAGACGAGATTGATTCTGGAGGAAAGATGAACCGGAAAGATGATGGGAATAATCGTGGATATGTGGTATAGGATATTGGTCAGGAATGGTGCAAGCATTAAGAGCGCCAACCGTTGTCTTTCTTGGGTACCAGGTGTAGCACTGAAGACCAAGGGCTCTCAGAACGGCGGGCTGTACCCTCCTGCAGCATGTTGTCGAACTCAGTCTTAGCTATCTTGAGGCGCTCAGGAGCGAGTCGACGAGGGTGGCAAGAAACAGGTGGGCCGGGCGTTGTTCTGATGTGATGAACAACCTGATGTTGCACAGTTTTTGGCATTCCTGCAGGCCGAGTGAGCTCGGGGAACTCTGCGAGAAGGTCATCAAGTGGTGTACCTGTGAGAATAGTTTTAACACTAGGAACTGCAATGTTTGTGGTAAAACCGGGCATTGACAGTTTGGTAGTGCCATCCAGTAAACGTCCATGACGACAATCGACCAGAAGATTGTAATGGGACAAAAATCTACACCAATTATTGGGATGCTGACATCAGCAACCACGAAGCGCCAAACAAATGCCCGCCGAAGTCCAAAATTTAGGTTTAAATGGATATAGCCGAAAGTGTGAATAGTCATGCCATTGGCAGCGAACAGTTGGTAATCTAAATGTGCTCTCCTGCCAGGAACTAACCCTTTAGGAAACACGCAGAGATCTGAACCAGTGTCTATTAGGAATCTGTGCTTGCTTCTGCTGTCAGTAATGAACAGGCGGCCTGATGAAGAGGTGCAGTCGTTTGCCACCACTAACTGCTGCTGTAGTCGTTTTCCGGGTTATAGGTACAGGGTGACGTACACTTCCAGGCAGCGTCGCCGAACTGATGGTGGTACCAACATTGACTCCGAACTGCCGACAAGTCGCGCGAGGAGTGTGGTGACTGACTTCTTTGTTGTTGGCAATTTCACGAATGCAAACGCTGTCGTACTGGATGGGTTGTTAAGGCTGTCACTTGCTTAGATAGCTCTTAAACTCTCTGTAGGAGCATGGTGAATTCGGATGAAGGGTTATCGCTTGCCAAGCAGGAAGGCGGAGGCGTCACCTCGTGAATTTTGTCTGCCAGTAGCAAAATGCCATCAAGGTTAGCGTCCATTTGGCAGGCGATGATGGTCTGGATATGAGATGGCAAACGACTGGACCATATACTCCTCAGGAAGTCGTCCAGAACGTCTGGTGTGAGGCTTTTGAGGTGCTGCAAAAATTGGGATGGCTTGCGGTCCCCCATTTCCTTATGAGTTAGCAACTGCCGAACGCATTGCTCCTTGGAGGTGGACAACCTCCGTACCAATTCTGCCTTGAGTTTTGTGTAGGGACCTTCAACTGGTGGATTAGTTATTATATCCTCCACTTCTGCAGCATATCGGTGGTCGAGCTGAGCAGTTGCATGATTCAATTTAGTTCTTTCACTCGTAATACCACTGAGTTCGAATTGCCCTTCTACTTGGGTGAACCATAGTGCAGGTTTGTCGGCCCAGAAAGGAGGCAAGTTCAACGCCACATGATAAACAGTACCTGCAGCTGCCTGCTCAATAGTCATGTTTATTGTATGTGTATACGCGGCACCTAACACGAGTTAAATTATCACTTTTTCACGATCGCTTTTTCACTATCATGTTGGGGTCACCAGATTTGGATTAAGGTTGAACTAAAATGTAAACACCACAGGTATGTGTAACACTAAATTTATTAACTCCGCGTACAAAATATAGGAACAATATACGAACTATGAAATAACAAACTCAGCGGTTTAAGTTCCAGTATGCAATCGTCTGTTTTCGGCAGAAGGCTAGTCCCGACTCTCTGCCATAGTGTTGCTTCCCAGTAGGGATTGCTTAGCGACCCAAGCGCACAGCTGTTCCTTGTCACTAACTGCTCGGTGTCTGGGAGATGCTGCCCTCTGAAGACGTGCCCACTCTTGGAAGCTGCTTCCAAGGGATGGTTAGGTAGCTGCTTTCTGTGTGGTGGTTGAGCCACCACATATGTTTTTTTCCAGTTTCTATATAATTCTAATGGTCTTTTTTTGTAATTGGAATATCTTTAGTACTTCCTTGGCTGCAATATTTCCCCATAATGTTATTCCGTATTTTATATATGAATATACAAAAGCATGATACTCTTGCATCAATGTTTTATTTTCCATGCTATCCTTAACCTGTTTCATTATATATAAACCCCTATTTATCTTTTATGTTGTGTACAGTATATGTGGTTGTCAGTTGAGATATTTATCTATAATATCTAGAAAATTTGTGACTTGTGTTTCAGGAATACTTTCCCCATCTACTTTGAGGTCAATAGAATCTATAGGTTGCTCTTTTAATGTGAAATTTATCCATGCAGTCTTTTTTAAATTTAGTACTAGATTCCAAATTTAAAAGGTATTCTTTTAAAATCTTCATGATATCAATTGCTAATTTCTGCATCTCTTGTAGTATGATCTGTAATTATTATTGTTGCATCATCTGCATAGCCAATTGCCATACATCCATTTCTTACTATTTCAAGAAGCTCATTTATATACACTTAAAACAGAAAAGGACCTAATTTTGAACCCTGTGGAACTCCTTGTTTAATTGATTCAAAGTTTGATCTTACTTTATTTACCATACCCTTATTATTATCATAGTTTATTTCTACACACTGCTGTCTATTTTATAGATATGATATAATCCACTTTTTTGAAACCTTTTGAACCCCATATTTTTCTTGTGTGTTTACAAGGATGTTTATATTTACACTGTCAAATGGCTTTGACAAGTCTAAAAATATGGCTGCCACAATTTCACAATTATGGAGAGCATTAATAATTATATCATTTCCTTTATTTATTGCATCTGTTGTGGATTTTTGTTTCTGTAAACCGTATTGCAACTCCCATAAAAGGTTTTTGCTTTTCAAAATATTTCTGTAGTTGCTTCAATGCACTCCTTCTATCACTTTTAATACTGCCGAGCATAGTGTGATTGATCTATAATTTTCTATATTGACTTTGCTTCCTTTTTGTTTGTATATTAGTCTAACAATAAATTTTTTAATTTATCTGAAAATATGCTCAGGACTTGAATACAATAAATAAATTTTGAGCTTTGTTCATGATTAACTATTTTCTATTATGAATTTTAAAGTGCGTTTGAATTTGTTTGGCATGTAACTTTAGAAAGGGAAAGCAGTATTTATTGTCTTGCTTGCTTACAGCATTGACATAAATCTCTCTAGGTGAAGGGAAAAGCAGATTTACTCTAGGAATCTGGACACTTAAATTAAATTGAGTTTTATTTATGGACTCTTTAACTACTATGGTCCTTAGCATCCCATTCTATATTGGGCATGAAAGACTGGAGGCCTCTTTATCAGGCTTGAGGTTCTTTTATGTAAATGTGTAACATGGGACCACCAGCTTTACTTCCCTTCTGATGGGAATCATGCTAAAGATTTTTACACCCAAAAAAATCCATCGCCCTTTGCTGGGTTTGAACCTGCAACCTCGGGAACTAGAGGCTTGCATGGTACCCCTAGACCATGGAGGAAGACAATCGGGACACTTGTTGAAGCAGTAGCTGCACTCTCTTCTTCCTCTCCCTTGCTTTCTGAGCCTAAGTTAGTCACAAATTGTTCCAGAACTTTGTCTACTGAGCCATGTTTCTCCTAATAATATTCCCCAATTTCTTTACATGTTCACAAACATTTAACCAATTTTCAATAGTAATTTTTAACAGGCCATTGTGAAATATATTTTCAACATCAGAAGATTTGGAAGTTATGTTGTGTTATACAACATCCCTTTTAATTAGTTATGTTGTGTTTTACAACATCCCCATAATTGCACTGTATGGTGGCAGCTGCACTATTGCCATGTCCTTTGTATTTGGCTATTATATTTATTTCATATGTCTTAACATTATCCTTATTCTTTTTATCAATTCATACAGCATCAGTTTCGTTGAGCAAGGGTCATACTCAATATTTTTTTCTCATAGCTACGTCTGCATATCCACTTTCTGGATGTTGTGAAGGGGTTTTATTGTTGTGGTTACACCACGTTTAGGCACCAATTTGAAGCTGTTTTAGACCATGCACGTAATGGATGCCAAACTTATGGGAGATTGTTTCTAGAAGTGTTCCCCCATGTACGGTACGAACTTTCCGGTGGTCTTCGCCCCACGTTTAAGAATCAACTTTTTATTTTCATGTTTATTTATGTATATATTTATGTATGCCTCGGCTTCATCATTAGTAATTTGCAGAACATGTATCTCTTAAAGGGCTGATACTGCTAAAGAATGAAAGCTTACACAAATTATAATTGTATTGTACGTTTTTTATTATTAATTCTTCACACGATTAAATAACACTTCACTGATGTATTCTACTATAGAGCTGTGAGACTATTGTTAATTGTACTTTTAACAGGTAAACTTTATATTATTCTCACCGCAATGAATTTTCATGTCTCACACTGAACCCATACCGAACTGAAAACTGCTTGGGTATGCTTTCTTGTAGCGTCTACTGCCTGAATTTGTACATTTTCTTTATTTCAAGTCTCTGATTGGCTAAGCCTACTCCAATAGAATACCTTTATTTAACTTTTAGCTTTTCTAGTTTTTGATCGGCTATTTATAAACTGTTTTAAATATTACATTATTATTGTTCCAAGAACTATTAGTAGCCTTTTTAAACTTTCTAATTTATTGTTGTCTCAAGGTTACCTTATTGTTAGCAACTTTCGGCTTTTACTTTGTAATTCTGTTTGCTACGGTAGGCAGCTTGCTTCTATTCTCACAGCTCCTACATTGTTAAACTAAGTAATACATTCACATAACATTATTATACATGTACATAATAGCATAAACATAATACACTGGCCGTAATATACACTTTATATATTATATTGTATCAGGTGAGTCAGCTGCGCCTATTTATTTTTGAATGTATGCAACGTGCTAAGCAACATATGTGACTTACACCTTTCTTGAATGCCTTCTAATGGCTGATTTGCATAACACTTTATAGAGGAGGGATACATTGTAGTAAAATGTTTCTTGGTTACGTAATTAGTTTTTATTTATTAGCCCCACGTATGGGAGTCAATTTGAAGTAACATTATGTTTACGTAATATGTTTTACGTAAGTTATTAGAACTTGGAGATCTTATATTGGGTTTACTTCATGTGAGTGGAAGCCATCTTATGACGTCGTTCATTTGTTTGGTTTGTAGCTCCATCTGGCGTTAGCAATTTGCGTCAGTGTTAGCTTTTTGTTTAATTTCATTTTAAATGCCCTCCGGCTAGCTATTTGGTCGAACATGTGTCTCAATACAGGTCGTGAAACGGAAAGGAATCTTTTATCCAAAAATTACACTTAATGAAGAAATTTGTTTTATAATTTTTATTGTCGAACATGTTCACTATCACTTTTACATATTGATTTAGATACTCGCCAAACTGAAACTGTTTGTAATAACTTCTTACTTATCACTTTTAACTCACGTACTTCAACTTTGTGTATAATTAACGTTGTAATACTTTAGATTTTCGTAACTGGTGAATTTATAGCCGACGTATCTCATACAAATATTTTAACGAACTGAAGAACTTAAGACGACGTGTATTGCACTAAGAATTTTGATGAACTGGGGGCGATCTACCTCGGACTTGGCTTTATATACTCCCACTTCCCGACATGCCTAAAGATTATAAATGAACTGCTATTGGCTAATAAAACGCGCCAACATTAGCGTCTATTTTAATATCCAATGAAAACCACGAATACATATTGCTTTTAGGGAAACATTCCAGAAGGTTCTACCAAAAACGCGCCAACATTACGTAACTTCCTTGTTCCCAATAATGATAAACAGCTCACCCCCTCGCTGCATTATTGCGCTATTATTGACAGTTTCAGTAAAGCCTTATAAATTTACTTTCCAACAATATTTACAATCAATAAACATCTGAAATCAATGTCACATAAAAATGCATATTCATATTACAATCATTATTTACATTTAAGTAATTTGTGATACAAATTACCGCATCATATGCCCCACTAGAAACATAATTATAAATATTTAAAAAAATATTTATAATTGGGTTTTTAGTCTCCTAAATCTTGGAACACACGCTATCACTTTCACTTAACACTTCACACGTATTTAACACACGACATGTTTTTTTTTTTTTTTTTTTTTTTTTTTTATCTCGCCACTACTTACTGGCTCTGGTTTAATTAATTTAGATATTAATCTGACATCAAAAATTTTTTTTATAGCAAATACTTTACCCTAAATTATTTAATCACTGTTACCAAATTGTTTACTTTCTTAAGTTGTTGACAAAAATTTATACATTTAAAATTTTTGTAATTATTACACATATTTACCAAAATATTCACCCTCTACACAAATATTTACATCTCTTAAATCTAGGCACTGTTTCACATGTTCTATTTACTACATAAATATTTTTTTTTTTTTTTTATATTTACTAATTTTTGTTATTTTGTACTTCATCTTAACAATACTCTTGGAATAGTATTTATGTACTTTTAATTTAATATCATATTAAGTTTCAATCTTTACATTCTTAATTTTCAAATGTTGTTACAGTTACTAAAAATTTATTTATTTATTTTTTTTTTTTAACATTTCTCTTTTTTTTTTTTTTTTTATAATTTATTTCTCTTTTCAAATGACATATAAATAATTAACCCTCTTACGTTCCAATACATTTCTCTGCAAGTCATCTTTAACTATCCAGCATTTACTTTACATCTCATTGCTATTTACCCTCCTGGATCAAATTGTGTGTGGCTAAACATTACTCGTAGCTGTATCCTAACCTTCAAATTTTTGTTCATGAATAACCTCTTGTATTCATATGAAATTTCATCACATGATAACATTTGAAAACAACCTAAAGCTTCCTGAACAATACATCTTTTAACAACTTTCATTTTCAATTCATCTGCTATCTTTTTAACTTGAGAATACTCTGACAAATCTGTACCAAACTGTACTGGACTGGAGTTTTCATTTTGAACATCTTGGTACAATTTATTTCTTTGCATTACTGTCTCATTCTGTATTTCTGATATTTCCCCTCTGAAATTAACTTGCGCCTCATTTACATCTACATTCATAACCTCTTTCATCTCTCTTATCTCACTTGAAATACTATTCATTTGACTTCCTAACTCTGTACATTCTACATTAACCTCACTTTTAGTATTAACCTCACTTTCTTTGTTACCTATTTCCCTGCTCATGTCTAGCATTTTCTTTGAAACTTCTCCTATCTCACTTGCTATTACTTCCTCATTTTCATCTCTCATTTCTGGCATACTACTATCTAGCTTCATAACTTTCTTTTCAATTTCTTCACTGCTTTGATCTACTGTTTGCTCTAATTTCTCATTCCTCCTATCAATACTTTCCATTAATTTCCTATGATTCCTGTCCATAGCTTCCCCTAATTTCTCAAAACTCTTTTGCATATCTTCCCTGTTTTGATCTATTTTCTTTTCTAATTTCTCATTATTCTTACAAATTTCTTCCCTTATACTCTGAGTTAATTTTTGTTCTAATTTCTCAATATTCTTTTCCATATTCTTCAGCATTTCCATAATCATCATACTAGTATCAAAATTAACATTTCCTGCTATTCTATTCTGACTTTCTGTACTAACATTTTCATCCTCAAATCCTAAAAAGTCTGGGCTATTTTCTGTAACCTGTATTGAATTACAGCTAACTGTTACATTATCTCCCTCCATAATTATTTCTTCAAGATTATTAGTAGCCATTGTTTTTGTTTTCTAAAAAAATTACAATTCTCTGACCTTTATGATGCTGTCTGTTGCTGTTACTTTGTTGTCCAGCTTCGTGCCCCTCTCTCCTAGGTTTGTATGTCGCTTCTGCGTTGTGTTATGATGAATCTACGTTGTCTTGTTGTTTTGTAGTTGAATTCCTTGTTGCCTTGTAATCTCGGAATTACGATGTCCAATCATCCATGTAGTCTGTCGTTCCTTTTGTTGTTTCTGGAATCTGCGTCTTGTAGATCATTTCACTGCTGCATTCGTTCCACATCCTGGTTAATTCTGAATTCCTTAATGTCAGCTGATCCAGCTGATGATGATATTCATTCTGCAGGTAAATTGTTTGATGTACGAAAAAAAGTATCAAATGAGGCATCTACTGATATAACTATAGAAAAAGCAAGAAGAATGTTACCTTTTCTGCGAGACTTGCCAGAGAAGACATTCGAGGAGGGATATGCTGCTCTGAAGAACATAGTGTGTGAGAAATTAGATGATGCTGCTGAAGTGAACATACTGGATTTACTTTCAGGACTTAAATGTGATCACTTGTGTTTCAGTGAGAAGTGTATGAAACTATTGTGGGTACCCATGTCCAATGTGGACAGTGAAAGACTTTTCTCTGCATATGGGAACATCATGACAAACTTAAGAACAAATCTTAAGCCAGAGAACACCGAACTTATGGTGGTTTTGTCTCTAACAAAGTAAATCATTCGAAATGTATACTATGTAAATATTTTCATGCTCCTCTTTTTTAAGTTACATGTAAGGTGCCCTTTGTTCCACAGTAAAATAGTTTAAGCTGTATTTTTTTTCCCCTTTTTTTGCACGAGATAACACCGTTAAGAAGTTTTATTTACCGCCCAAAACACTGCTCACTATAATATTTTTACACCGATATTACATTATTTTATTTACCGACAATCTGGGGTCCCTAGTCTTCATTATTGTTTTGTGTTTGAGAGGCTGACGCTATGGAGAAAGCAGTAGAGTCTCTTGTATTATTAGTTAACAAAGGTGATACACTTCTCTCAGCACTTGTATTATTATCATGCATTTGATTAGCATTTACAGAACTAGTTACATTTGCATTTACCTTTGGTACACTGGTACTTAAAGTTTCAAAACTATTTCTAAGTTTATCTATTTCTTTACTACTGTGTGTGCTTCTTTAATTGCATCTGCATTTGTTTTAGCCATTTTATGGATTTTACTTATTTCCCCTTTGGGCGCTAATGACCACTGCTGTTTTGCACCACCAATTTAAAGCTGTTTTAGACCACGCACGTAATGGATGCCAAACTTACGAGATATTGTTTCTAGGAGTGTTCCCCCCACGTATGGTACAAACTTTCCGGTGGCCTTCGCCCCATGTTTAAGAATCAACTTTTTATTTTAATGTTTATTTATTTATATATTTATGTATGCCTCGTCTTCATCATTAGTAATTTGCAGAACATGTATCTCTTAAAGGGCTGATACTGCTAAAGAATGAAAGCTTACTCAAATTATAATTGTATTGTACTTTTTTTATTATTAAATAACACTTCACTGATGTATTCTACTATAGAGCTGTGAGAATGTTGTTAATTGCACTTTTAACAGGTAAACTTTAGGCTCAATTTTTGAAGATTTAGAAGCTTGTAACAGTGATGTGTCATAATTTAAAATAGAGAGTTGAGGGTTGTTACACTACATCACTATGTGATGTTCATAGTGATGTAGTGTAACAACCCTCAACTCTCTATTTTAAAAGGTAAACTTTATACTATTCTCACCGCAATGAATTTTCATGTCTTACACTGTACCCGTACCGAACCGAAAACTCTTTAGGTACGCTTTCTTGTAGCGTCTACCACCTGAATTTGTACATTTTCTTTATTTCAAGTCTCTGATTGGCTAAGCCTACTCCAATAGAATACCTTTATTTAACTTTTAGCTTTTCTTGTATTTGATTGGCTATTTATAAACTGTTTTAAATATTACATTATTATTGTTCCAAGAACTATTAGTAGCCTTTTTAAACTTTCTAATTTATTGTTGTCTCAAGGTTACCTTATTGTTAGCAACTTTCGGCTTTTACTTTGTAATTCTGTTTACTACGGAAGGCAGCTTGCTTCTATTCTCACAGCTCCTACATTTTTAAACTAAGTAATACATTCACATAACATTATTATACATGTATATAATAACATAAACATAATACAATGGCTGTAATATACACTTTATATATTATATTATATACATATTGCTTTAAGGCGGGTTATTATTTTTTTATATTATATAATTAGACTGATATCGTTTAAGCTATAAAAATACTGCCTCAGTTGATATTGGTGCTTTGTTTAATTCTCATGAATGATAAGATACATGTCCATAATAATGCTGTTATTGGGAGTATTAGGAGGAAGTTGCTTTCTAAACTACTCTTTAAATACATAACATCCAGTTTTTAGTGGTAATCTTGCGTGGATTTTGGATTTGAAAAATAAGACCTCCAGGAATAAATCTAACTGAAGCTCCGGCATGAACTTTGATGAATTGCTGTCCCTTACCTATGGGAATTTTGAGAGGGAGATTTTAATCTGGTACCTCACACATCCACATCTTATGTTTGGTGTGATTTATGTTAAACCATGTTTCATCAATGGAATGTAGGTTCTTTAGTTTCCTAAGAAAATTAAATCTCTTAAACATGTTAGATCTTTCATTAAATACTTTTGCAGCCATGATTATTGGCCAGATAATTACATTTTAAAGTATTCTTTAGTTTTTGGTGCAAAGTCCACATACTTTGTGAAAGATATCTTTCATTAAAGAATCTCTTATATAATTTACACTGGGTATAAATAACATCTTATGTTCAGAATATAAGTTCTTCTTATGGCTGCAACTGTAAATGAATGTACCATGTTTTCTGGAATGTTCTGGCAGGTCGCTTCTTTCTAGCAGTTTGCAATACTGTTCCACTTCAGACTTTTCACTTATGACTCTAGGAATTATGCGATAGACCAGTTGCTGCAGCAGTTCTTTCTATGATATACTGATGGGTATAGTTTGAATTTCCACTTTTTAAAGCTCCAAATTCTTTGGAAAAAAATTTATGTTTATTGCAAAAGAAAAATCCCTTGTGCCTGCCTCATTTACCAACACCAGCTAAAACATCACATAGCTGCATTTTGAGATACACCTTTCACAGGTTCTATACTTTATGTAATTATTCATTTTATTCAAACATAAAAAATATCTCTGCGTGCATATAATATTGGCCCACTTATATTGATATATTTACGGAACCTGGGGGGAGGGAGTGGTTAATTCTTGTTTGCCGTCTTGCTTTGCTTCTAAATGAGTTAAATACAAGGTTCAATCCGAAAATAATGCCTCTCATTTTTGTTGCATTGCCTTTAAATGTCCAGGCCAAATTATGTTGGTGTAGTATTAATTGTTGAACTTTCCACTAGTGTCCTGTTAGTTTCATTGTCTGCGGCAGATAGCAGCAGCAGGAGAGCATTCCAAAATGGCTACTGATATCGAGGTGCATACAAAACAAAGATGTGTGATTGAACTCCCCACTGCTGAACAAATTGTGCCAATTGAAATCCATTGACGCTTGCTAAAGGTATATGGAGATGATACAGTAGATGTGATTAATGTGAGGCGGTGGGTCCAGCATTTCAAAAGTGGTGAAAACAATGTGCAGGACTAGCCACGCCCTGGTCAACCCTGTTCAGCTGTCACAGCAAATAATGAACAGTATCTCAATCAACTCCTCCATAATGATCGGCGGATTAAGACCAAGGAATAGTGTGTAGAGCTGAATATCGGCTGTAATGCCTTAGACACGATGTTATGCAACCTTAATTATCACAAAGTGTGTCGAATGGGTCCCGTGGATGCTTTCACAAGACTAAAAAACTCATCGAATGGAAATTTGTTGGGACCTGCTGGACTAATACAAGGCTGAAAGTGACAATTTTCTGAACTCCATCATTACCTGAGATGATACCTAGTATCACCACTACAAGCCAGAATCTAAAAGACAGTCCATGGAGTGGTGACATCCGACTTCTCCAACAAAGAAAAGTTCAAAACACACCTAGCCAAGATGGTGGCTAGCCTCAGGTGGTTCAGTTTTTTACGGGCATTCATGCAGGCTCTTGTTCAGAGTTGACAGAAGTGCATAACAAGTGGTGATTATGTGGAAAATTAACAGTATGTAGCTGAAATCTTGCTCTATTTAACTGTGTTATTGTGCTTTCTGTACCTGTTGTAGTTTCCTTGAAAATAAATAGGAGGCATTACTTTCAGAATGATGTAAAATGTATGTTATAGCCCATGAAATTTCATACCAGTTTATTGTTAAGATTTGCTTGAACTGAAAAGAAATTTCTTTTGAATTCGTCAGGGACAGCATATGCAGAAATGTTGGACTATATGTGGTTTCTTGAAAACACATGAACATAAATCATCAATAATTAAAATGAAATTGTTTGACGTGCTTATTAAAAATGAATTAATGCATCCACAACGATGAAGTGCCAATGGAAACTATCTTGTAATATACTTTCTTAATACTGTAATCTGGACTAAATACTGAAGTTTACAAGGTTTTGTGTACCCATCAGCGAAAAGCAAACATATCATGTTACACGGTTTTCAAACTGTGGGTCACGACCCTCAAGGGGGCCACGGTATTCTATCTGGGTGGTCACAGTGAATATTTGGAATTATTAATAAATCATTTTTATTGTTAATTATTATTATAACAATGGGGAAAATGAAATTAAGTCACCTATTACATATTACATTTAAATAGAATCATGTTTTGTATTTAAGAAGCATATTAATACTACAATTTCACAGTAAATGCACTTGTACAATTTTATGTAAACTATTAATTATTACTGTGCACATCAGGATGATTAGTGATAAGTATGTTCCTGTTTGCTATTAATTTTATTAATCATTCAATGTCTGGCTGTATATTAGTTGCACACATTATTAAGCCACTTTCTAACTGCAGTCTATTCCTAGATTTAGTCTTGATGTTCATCATTGATGAAAATCCAATTTTGCAGAGATATGAGTTGCAGAGTGGAATAAGCATGTTTAGTGCGGCAGATACCAGGGTATTCTGTTCTTCTTGCTAGCCAGAACTGATACACATCTTCCTTCTGGAAAGACAGTATTAAACTTTGGTCTGATGAAAGCTCAATTAATTTATTCTTTAACTTTGCACTTAAGTTGCGGAACTGTGCATGAAAACTTGCAAATTAATGATTAAGCAGCGAAGTCAATGGAGGTGTCACCAATAATTTCATTATCTTAAAGGGGGTCGTGTGTGCAAGAAGTTTGGGAATGGCTGTGTTAGAAAGATGAAGTATATGTAGCATTATCCACATTTTTTACATTTATTAGTTTTTATTACTCGCACAGTGGTTTAAGTTAACAGAAATAAATTACAGAAACAGTTTTCCCTAGAAGTTATATTTTTGCAGTTAAATTTCATCAAAGCGCCTGTTAATCTTCAAATCATTATTCGTAATAAGATTCCCTGTTTGATAGATTACAGTAAAATATTTTATTTTATTTAGTTTTGTCTGTAGGTTGTAGAGAACATATATGGAACTGAATAATAGTTTCTAAACTGTTAAATGTTCCCAAGACCTTGCTACAACTATTCTTTTCTTTTGCACAGTATTTTTCTAATGGTGTGTTTGATTTCACAGTGGCAATTTATATCACAATGGAGAGCTACCATTATGTTTGCCGAGCTTTACACAGGGAGATTATATTACAGTAGTGCTGGACCTGGATGCCCGTACTGTCAGCTTTGGAAAAAATGGAGAAGAACCACGACTTGCCTTTGAGGATGTAGATGCTGCGGAACTCTATCCATGTGTAATGTTCTACAGTACTAATCCTGGTGAGAAGGTAAATAAGCTCATTAGAATTTTACTTGCAGTGTAGGTTTCATCTACAGTGAAATGCTTGAATTCAATGATATTATTAATTGTGGGTGAACTATTTGAAAAACTTAGACATTGTTATTTCTAGGTAAACTGTTGACAATTTGATTAACCTTTTCAGCAAAAAATTATTAAATGCATCTGTATTTAAATCAGAAACTACTTCTGATTTAGAACCTCTGTTAAAAAGATCTGAAACAATTTGTTTATAATTGTTTTTAGATATATTAATTAAATTTGAGTAGAATTTCATCTTTTTATGTTTTAAATATCTTTATACATTTTTTAATGTCATTGTGTTTGTTTTTAAATTCAGACATTCTGTAATTTAAATCAAATCATAATAAAATAGATATCTCTGTCTTAAATTCTGGAGTTTGCTGCTGTACCGCTCTTAATTAGAATACCTCAAGATTTAGTTGAAGTTGATGGGACTGCAGTCTTAATAATTCTGATAAATGAAGACATAAAATAATTGTCCTTATTATTCAAATCCATAATACCATACTTTATAACATCAATTAAAATAATGTAATAAATAAAATAATATTAAAAAAACTTTTATAGAACGTGAGTACTATGTGAGTCTATTTGTAGGATTCTTAATTATTCTATTAATATCTGAACTCATTTTAAAAAATAAATCTCTTGGTGATCAGATAAGATTTAGGCACAACAGAAGCTATATAATCAGTATCAGTATTTGTTATATTATCAGTACAAGTTCCATATTATCCATTTAGACCACGTCAAGTAGGTTCATGTATTACAAGTTGAGTCCCAAAACTTGTAAACAAGTTAGTAATTTCACATACATCTTTATAGTTTGATAAAAAAAAATTGATATTATAGTCACCATTTAAAACAACATTTATGTTTTTATCCTGCTTAAAAATTACACCTGTTATTATCAGCACTTCTGTAGAAAGTTACATCTATTATATTCAGTGAATTAATAAAAAGAGAGCACACCTCAGATTATGATAACATAGTTATATTTGATACATCTGTCATCTTAGAGGTGGTAATTCCTGCTTGTACAAATATCGCAGAACCATCATGCTGTCCACTTAGAAGTTTCCAATAACAGTCTGCTAAGTAAAATCCTGAAACATTCACTAAATTAGTTTGTAGTAGGTCAGCCAATGTTCACATATACACAGGATATGAACATTTAATTCATTAATAAGTAGTAGAATGTAATCTATTTTTTATGAGTAGGCTCTGAGTGTTCTAGTAATGACTATTTGAACAGCCACAACTGTGAGAATCTAGTCATGTTGAAGATTCACTAGCATTTTCAACAGGTTCAATTGTTCATTTTTAAGTCTTCCATAAAATGGGGAAATGAAATAACCCTCTGGCCACTTGACAGCAGTAAATAATTCTTCATAGTTAGATATTTCGAATATGATAAAAGAATGAGTTGTATATAGTTAATTTAGTTATTTTATTAGACTTTAAATGACTTCTTAAATGATCAGTTATTTCAAGAACAGTAGTTACTTCTGGAACTACCCTACTTATAAAAATTGCTTTCTTTTTAGCTTGTTTATGTACCTCATTAATATAAGTAGTACAGGTAAAATTTTTTCCACATAAGATTTTTGGACTGATCTTATTATTTTATGCCTTTTAACAATTTCTCCCAATCACAAAGATATTTCTTAATATGATTAAAATTATTTTCCGCACTTGCTATGTTATTAGCATCAGGAGTAGGCCCTTTTGTTTTATGTGCTACTTCTGCTGCATTGGAGTTATTGGGGAAATAGAGTATTTCAGTTTACTTCTACCCTTCCAGTATAATTGGCATTTAATAATTTGCCTTTATTTATATTTTTATCTCAGGCCACAGTTTTTTGCAGAGCACTGTCATGGTTTATTTTTATTAAAAGGTCTATGCCATTTTAATTTATTTGTTTATTTGTGCCAAGCAAAATACTAAAGAATATGGCTAAACATTCAATCCAGGCTCTTAGCTTGTCATATTCATAAATCAATTCCTTAATATCTAAACATTCTATTTTGACAACCCATAAGTCTGTGTTTGATTTGCTTCTCTTTCTATTATCAAATTATAAAAAATTTCTACCATTCAAATACTCTATGCTTTACACTTTCATCACCTGCCTTTCTTCATTTTGTCAATGTTTGTTCTAACACCCATTTTGCTACTTTACATTCTTCTTCAAACCACACATCATCCCTTTTCTTACGCCACTCCCCTTTTTTATTCTGTCTCCTGCTCTTGTCCGTAATACATTTAAAATATTGGTTGCATTCTCTATTTCGTAATTGTTTAACAACTTATCGCTTGTGGCATATTTTTCCATATTGAGAGTTAACTCAAAATTTATTGCTCTGCTCCTCCTTGATGTAGTAATTTGTATCACAAATTACCTAAATGTAAATAATGATTGTAATATGAATATGCATTTTTATGTGACATTGATTTCAGATGTTTATTGATTGTAAATATTGTTGGAAAGTAAATTTATACGGCTTTACTGAAACTGTCAATAATAGCGCAATAATGCAGCGGGGGGGGGGGGGTGAGCTGTTTAACATTATTGGAAACAAGGAAGTTACGTAATGTTGGCGCGTTTTCGGTAGAAACTTCTGGAATATTTTCTCCCTAAAAGCAATATGTATTCGTGGTTTTCATTGGATATTAAAATAGACGCTAATGTTGGCGCGTTTTATTAGCCAATAGCAGTTCAGCTATAATCTTCAGGCGTATCTTGATGCAGGCGTATAAATAGGGTAGGTTCGAGGTAGCTTGCCCCGCAGTTCATCAAAAATCTGTGTACACTACACGTCGTCTTCAGGCAGTTCATCAAAATTCTTTGTGCAATACACGTCGTCTTAAGTTCGTCAAAATATTTGTATGAGATACGTCGGCTATAGATTCACAAGTTACGAAAATCTAAAGTATTATAAAGTTGGAATTAGTGGTTGCAACTATAAAGCCCGGAACTTAAAGTACTTACAATAAATGTAAGTCGCCATTGGGGTATGACATCTCAATACAATTTGAGATCTCCTTGTGGTTTACCGGGAAAAATGCGAATCAGCTGGAGAATTTAATGTCATGTCGGCATGTTGCCATGGTAGCTCAGTGGTAAGAGCAACCGGACGGAGACCGGGAGATCCGTGGTTCAAATCCCGGCTATGGCATTGAATTTTTCAGTCATCTGATTCTACCTTTCCTATTATAAAGTTAATTATACACAAAGTTGAAGTACGTGAATTAAAAGTGATCAGTAAGAAGTATTATAACAGTTTCAGTTTGGCGAGTATCCAGATCAATATGTAAAAGTGATAGTGAACGTGTTCGACAATAAAAATTATAAAACAAATTTCTTCATCAGTGTAATTTTTGGATAAAAGATTCCTTTCCGCTTCACAACCTGTATAGAGACACATGTTCGACCCAAGATAAGATAATAGCTAGCCGGAGGACATTTGAAATGAAATCAAACAAAAAGCTAACACTGATGCAAATTGCTAACACAAGATGGAGCTACGAACCTAACAAAGAATGACGTCACAAGATGGCAACGCATGAAATAAACACTCAGACACAAACATCACAAGCATCAACATTACGTAAGTAATGATGTTATCGCAAATTGGCGCCCAACGTGGGGCAGTTAAAACTATGTAACCAAACAAAACAAAAGCAGCACAATGTAAGATCTTCAAGTTCTAATAATTTACGTAAAAACATATTACGTATATAAGTAAATACTATCGCATCCTTCCATTTAAATCCAATATATTGCCTAATGACATTTTCCCCTACGCCTATAACTTCAGCTGCTTGTTCCAACTTTTAATTTTTTATTATTATTATTATTATTATTATTATTATTATTATTATTATTATTATTATTATTATTTTTTTTTTTTTATTTTATTTTTTTTAATCCAAGACCATGTGAAGTAACTACTACTTAAAATAAAGTTAAATATCTTAAAGTTACTTAATGTGTACCCCATGTTAACTGATCATAATATATAGTCAATAACACTTAAGCCATTCTCATAAAGATAAATAAAATCTCCCATTACATCTGTAGTCATCTGTATTTACCATTCAATACATGTAAAACATTCACTTCACAGATTTCAATAAGTTTTTTATATAGCCCTTTCTATGTTCTTGTCTTTGTTACATCTGACAATTTTCTTTTAAGTTACTACTTCATTTTTCCATAATATATCACCTATATTCACATCTCCCTTGCCTATTCTGGTTTTAACATCCCCCATTATTATTACCTCTGTATTCCCGTATTTCTCTCTTAACCTCTCATGTGCTTCCTCTCTTTTCCCTATTGTGATCCAGTTCTATTTCCAAGTCTCTTTAGTACTTTCCTGCTCTGTAGCTGTATTATAATTCCCTCTCCTTATGTTCCCACTTTTTGTTCTCTGATACAAGCGGACTGCCACTTGGAGTTGATATGATACTTTCCTTTCACTCTGTGACACCTCCCTTACTCTGCGACTATACCTTTGCCCCTCCCTCTGCTAGGCCACATGCTAATTGTGTTTCCCCTCTCCTTTTCTTCCTTTCCTTACTTTCTTTGTTTCCCTTTCACTCACATCACTCCTTCGCGACATGTATGTTGCATCATCTACCTGCCTTATGTCAGACATAATCTTCCTTCTGTCATCATTCTCTCATGTAGATGATGTGTATTTCCTCTGGCTCTCCTCTCCAGCTGTTCTCTGATTGCCCTTTGGACTCCCTGTTGTTGTTTGTTTCATCTCCATGACTACCAATGCATCACCCTAAATAATTTGCTTTTGCTGTGGTGTGATGTTCCTGTTTCTTTTCCTTACATAGCCACCATCTGGCCACCAATCCACAGCTGTAGATTACAAATAATGGCCCGTTTCTCCTCCATTCTTGCTACCTTCATTTGTTGAATTCATTTATTCTTCAATTCACTGTTTCACCATTAAATTCTTGTTTATAATGACATCTCTTCCTTTTGAATGCTTTTTTTGTTTTATTCAAAACTCTATTTATAAACTACTCAAATATAAATGTCACAACTATCCTCTCAACTCCTCACAACTACTGTTTTCCCATTCTGAAGGCTTCACCACTTCCCAGCCCTGTAGCAGCATTCCAAGTTTTCCTTTCGGAATCTCTTTGACCTCTTGTATAGGTCACACTCCATTCTCTTTCCTTGATTCCTGCAATGAATCCTCCTCTCCTCTCCTCCATACTCTCTATTCTTGTTTGGGTGTTCTGCACTTCTGTTCTCACATCTTGCATATTGTGCCTTATCTTTTCCATGATTTCAATTAGCTTTTTCCTACCCCATTCAATTTGTTTCCTACTCTCTTATCCATGTCCTTTACTCTAGACAAGATTTCTTTCATGACTGCTTGATTCCTATTAGACCCAGAGTTTTTATTTCAGTTCTGCTGATTAAAAATAATGTGCCCATTAACGTACAACAAAAGAAACACATTTACTATCCCTTCTTCACCTTGTTTCTTTTTAAATTCATTCCATTCTGTCCTATTAAAAGTCCCAATTCTTCCTCTGAATGCTTTGATGCCCACTCCCATTGTTTCTTGTTCCCTTTTTCCTTCCACTCCAGGAGCTACCTTAGACTCATCCTCTCTCTTCCACTGCTTGCTTAGCACCCACATGTCATTTTAGGAGTTTCACTTTCTCACTGAGTTCATAAATAATACAATTTTTTTTTTATATTACACACCTGAAAATATTTATATCAGTCTTACATCACTGTCAGAGAGATTGCTGATGCCTTTGTATCATTGTTTTTGATATCTTGTTTACATTCACAACACTCAACTTTGCTGTCATCTACAGTTTCTGCATCAGTCATTAGTTTAGCACAACTATTGTGAAAAAGACTGTGACAAAAAACACATTTTAGGCCATTCATCACCTTATCTTTATGTCTCTTGTATGGAGTTGATTTGTAGCACTTGACTCATCACCTGCCATTTATGCAGGTTATGTATGAGACAATATGGCAGTACATAAAGATGTATTCAGGACGACATACAGTCAGCATATGACAACATAGCACTAAGTTCTGTTGTACTCAGTTGAACAACTCCGAACTCTTCTAACAACGTAAGACAGTGAGAATTCTTGGAAGGAGCTCCTCTTCAGCTTCTGAGGTGTCTTAAACACAATATTTTTCATCTGATCCCACAAGAAAAAATCAAGTGGGCTCAAATTAGGTGAACGAGCTGTCATGACACAGAAGTTCCTCTTCCTATCCACTTTTCAGGGAACATCTGACTAAGGGATTCATGAGTCCATGTGAAAAATGAGCTGGGACTCCATCGTGTTGGAACCACATATGTTGGTAAACAACAAGTGGGATATGTACCAATAGCTGGAGGAGGTATATCTCTTAGAAACCTGTGTACATTGGTGCTTTTAAGTGTAGAAGAAGATGTTGGCTTATTAAACAATCATTCACTACGTCCTCCCTCAAATTGATTGCAAGTTTGTGTTGAATGGCACAGATATTGGGATTCTCATTGGTCCTTGTATGTCTGTATTCCAACTATTTAGCATTCCTTCTTGGATGAAACAGGCCTCATTAGTGAAAAGTACCTGTTCATGAAAGTTAGGTCAACCATTCAGCCTGCAGTAACCATTGACGGAACACAAGTCAGCAGAAGACAAAGCTTGCACTTTCTCTGAGTGATAGGGATGCAGCTCTTGTTCCCACATTACTTTATAAAGAGTACTGTGCATGACACCCATTTCACATGCAACTGATTGAGTGCTTATGAAGGGTCCTCCACTATATGATGAACTCTTTCTTACACTTTGGAAGTCTATGCAGTTTGTCTTTCTCCTCAGTCATGGTATTGTGGTACCAGTTGTGCTGTTTCCCTGAACCTTTGTAAAGGTCTTAGAAATATCGTATGAGTTGGATGTCTCCTACATGGATACTGGGCCGGATACAACCTTTCTGTTTGCCTACTGTTTCCAATGCTTTCCGTATATAAACATCATGTCAACAAATACTGTAAACTGTATTCAACATTTCACTAGGGCTGATCGAATATACTGTTTCAACGAGTAAACATAGACTACAGTCTATCTAAAGTATATTAGGAATGCCATGTAAGATACATATTATGTCATTTTTTTTTTGGTGTGTAAGCTTAACGTCCTTAACTGGTTAGGTCATATTGGCAATTAATGAAATGGGTGAAATAGTGCTCAAATGATCCTGAGTCCCTAAAGTTTAGAGTTACCCAGTGTTTGTCTTCTCAGGATGAAGGAAAACTCCAATAAAAATCTTATCCAGACAACTCACTGTAACTGAGGTTCAATGTCACTTTCTTGAAGCTACCCTCATTCATAGAGGTGCGCCCCTTGCTATACTCCTGCAATCCATGAAAAATTGTTTCAACGTCTATTGCAATTTGTCCTTCTCCATCATCCCTGAAGATGTGCATCATCACGGAAACACTCTGTATGTGATCACTTTTATTGCCTTCAAGTTTAAAGATGGTTATAAATGGCTGAGTTTGTATGGTGTGAACAAACAAAGAGAGGGAAGCAGAACATTTGTAAAAATGTAGAAAATGTTTGCATATAGTGTAGCTTTTAGACATTTCTTTTAAATATTACTTAATTACTTAAGTTCTTGTTTATCAATGCTTTAAATGCTAGAGGGCAGCTAGTTCCAGAGGCAAAACTTAAGAAAAATAGATCTGCAAGTGGAGATGTAATGTGTCTTTGATCATCTTAGCATTTCTTTTTTCTATAATTTTTAGGTAAAGATGACAGATATGCAAGTTCGAGGAACCCCACGTGACATGCTGCCGGGTGATCCACATTGTGCTCCTTTGCCTGCTGTGCTTGCTGAGGCTTACATTGCACTTTTGCGCAAACTTAGTACAACTGATATTTGGAGCAGACAGGTACTGAATATACTTTTTATTGTCCATTATTAAGATGAAAACCTCATTTATCAATTGCATAAAATATGTAAAACTTTATGAAGATGATTGTAGAATGGTTGTCTGATTATTTGAAAAATAAGGCAAGAATATTTCTTTAGGTGAATGATTGTTTGGTAGAAAGACTTAATCAGATAAAAGAATTACTTCCACCAGTGACAGAAAAGAGCAGTGAAGATAGTTTGCATCCGTTACCACAGCACAGAACATGTATTGCTGATTCTTCAATTCCACAAGTGCAACGTAAGTTCTTCAATTTAATATTTTGTAAAGAAAGGATCACACTGTGGTTGGGATATTAGGAGGAGAGGGAATGAGAATGTGCGGAATGATGTATGACATAATTTGAGAGACGGACTGGGATGATTGTACTCAACCCTTACATGCACTGTATTGTATTTCAGTACACTACAGCAGATGTATTCCTAATTCTGGACAAATTACTTGAGATGTTTACTTGGTCATGTGTTCACTGCATATCTATTTTAGAACAGTCAGTGAAATTGCATTCTCCTTCTCTTCTCATACACAGAAAGTATATTTCTAAACATTGGTCACATTGATCCAGAATTGGTTCAAAGGCAAAATGTAGCTCTGGATCCTACATGGCAGATACTGTATAACAAACACCTTTTTGTTCCTTTTGTAATGGGGTGAGTGTGGAATCCTTTAGGATTAATGCTAGGATATTCATTACTTTCAGGTCTGAAACTCAAGTTGCATGAGTATCTCCAGTCATTGTAACAACACCTTATTTTTTATCTGGATCATCTTGTAGGCTCAATAATTATAGCAAGCAAATATTCTTTATTAGATCTTCCTCTATTATTAACATTGAATTCTTTTATTTGTATTATTACAATAATTTATTTGATGTGTAATTAATGGGTTTCTTGTTTTGTGTGAACAAATCAAAGACCTTTATTGTTTTGCTGAAATTCAATCTATTGAGATTCAGAATGGAATGCATGGTTTAGTATACAATGTGTGTTTGAATTTAGGTGAAGGTCAGGGTTTGGAAACAGCACAGAAAAAACCTGATGAGCGTCAGATAGAAAAGGATCAAAAAGATGAAGAGAAAAAGAAGGTGGATTGGCTAAAGGAAGTAAATCTGGAGCAACTTTGTAAAGAGGTAATAATAGCATATATAGCATATGTGAATACCACAGGGAAAATGCAAGAAATTAAATTAAATTGTAAAAACAGAAATAGCTGTGACAGCTAGTGAATTTTTGGGGTTCATTGTATGAGGGTCACTCTTAAAGTTTTGAGAATGTTCAACAATGAGATGTAATAAACCAATGCAGATTTTCCTAGCTTTAGATTTTAGTTCATATAGCAACATGTGCAAGCCTGGGCGCATTCCAACCAAGTGTAGTATCGGCACTTCTGTGTATGTGTGTATACAGGTGTTGCTATGCCATATACTAGGATGGATTTCAAGTGAGAGTGTTTCTGTGCTATGATTTTCTATGACTTAGGGGAGAGAGAATGTCTAGAAAGACTGCTTTGTGCATTTGGGCCTTAACTATCCACTATTTATCAATGGTTTTTAGATTTTAGAAGAGAAAGGGATCCCCTCAAAGATAAGATAGAGCAAGATTACTTACAGCAACAACAAATGAAAATGTTATGAAATAGAGTGCATTTTGCAGGAAGTTCATCATTGCATATTATCAGATTCAAGAAGCCCAAAATATTGGAAGTGTAGAAGTGAGAACAATCCTTAAAGAGAAACTGTATGTCAGCTCTGCATTCATTGGATCCCCCATCACCTCACAAATGAGCAAAAAAAAAAAAAATATATATATATGTGCATTGGTGCCAGGAAGTTATCAAAACATTTGAGACGGAAGATCCAGAACATATTTAACATTATAACAGGTGGGAAAGATGGACTTGTATCAGTATGATCCACAAACTAAGCGACAGTCATCCATTTGGGACTTCCCACGAGAGGATCACCCAACCAAATAAGGTGAATGAGAAGTGTTGGCAAGAAGATGATGTGTCATTATTCTCAGCTAGTGTCACATTGTGAAATTCCAATTGAGGGACAAAAGACTGTCACTGGCAGATAGTGGACCACACAGTGCACCTTATAATGTCCTTAAATTTACTTGAGAAATGAACTGAGAACAAAACATCCTAAGACTGGTCTGTGTGGAATTTTGTTCCACGATGACAATGCCTCTTCCCACACTGCACTAGGTACAACCCAATTTCTGCAGGAGTCAGTATTCATATATATGTCCCATCTTTCTTACAGTCCATCTGGCCCCATTAATATTATTTCTATTTCGCAAAATAAAAGAAAAAGTTTGTGGTCAAATGCGTATTAACTGTGTACAAAAATGTATTTGCAATCTATCCAAAGAAGAATGTGGCATTCAGCATTTGTAGAATGGTTTGAATGGATGAGATGTTTCATGGAATGCTATGGAAAATACTTTTGAAAAGTTACAATTATCAGATATAAAGTTTTAACATTTTACGTTGATATTGTAATGAAAAGAAGCTAGAAACAGTGATGTGTATTGAATTTATTTAAAGGTGAGTCGGAATTGTTACACTAACATCACTTAAGTTTACTCACCTAACATGTTTCGGGAAACGGTTGTTCCCATCCTCAGAAGTTAATTCGACTGGCCCGTGTTGTTGGTGTTTCCGTTTTTTGGGCTGGATCCTGCGGTGGCATCTTGTGGTGGAGAAATGTACTTCCAGAGAGGATTTGGTGGCGGCAAATCAAAATTCATTAGATGTGTGTTGTGTTTTAGAATGGTGATCTTCTCCCATGCATCTAATTCGGCTGCAAATTTGGCTGGTTTGACTAATGTAATATTGGGTTTGATGTTGTGATTAGTGATCCAAAAATGGTGTGAAACTGCAGATTTGTCCATTTGTTTGTATTTAATACATCTCATGTGCTCCTTTAGCCTAGTTTCTAAGTTTCTTTTTGTCTTACCTATGTATACTTTATTGCAATCTGAACAATTGATTTTATAGATTCCAGCTTTTTTGTCTTGTGGAATGGGGTCTTTTAACTTGTTACAAAGTAATTTCTCTATGTTAAATTTGTTCTGTGGAGCTAGGCTGATGTTATGTTTCATGAAAATCTTCTTAAATTTGTGAAATGTTCCTGGGTGGTATGTGAATTTCTTGAACTTTAGCTCTTTATCTTGCTGGCTGAGATTTGTTGTGTTTCTGATGTGCATCTGTCGTTTGAATTTTGCAATTGTTTTGTCAATAGTTGTTTTGTTGTACCCATTATGTATTGCTGTGTCTACTATATGCTGGTATTCTAACTGGTATTCTTTTTTATTTAAGGGGGTATATACCAGTCTATGTGTTAGGCTGTTTAGTACTGCATGCTTGTGTGTGGTTGGATTGAAACTCTTATTTTTTATGTAATTAGTAGAGTGTGTTGGCTTCCTGTATATGCCAAAGGTTAGGTTTTTTTGTTCTCTGATGATTTTTAGGTCTAAAAATGGTAGCATGCCTTCTTTTTCTATTTCTATGGTGAATTTTATTGATTGGTTCTGTAGGTTTAGTAAGGCTAAGGAGTCTTGTATGAACCTATTAGGGACAACAGCGAAGATGTCGTCAACATATCTGTGCCAAACTTTAAACATGTATGGAAAGGAAGTTGTTATGTGTGTTTCTAAGTAGCTCATAAATAAATCTGCCAAGAAGGGTGAAAGTGGGTTGCCCATGGTTAGACCAGTTGGTTGTTGATAGAACTTCTTATTGAAACTAAAACAATTTTGTGCAATGCATAAATTGGTAAGTTGTATGAGGTCTTCTATTTCTTCTTCAAGTAGGTTAGTCTGCTGTAGCCATTTCTTTAATTGACGCAGGAGTTGATCTGTAGGGACACTTGGAAATAGTGCAGTGACATCAAAGGAAACTAATCTGTCTTCTGGTTCGAGTTCCAGGGATTTTATCTTCTGTATTAAATCTTCTGAATTCATTATGTTTTTGCTATTGAATTTTGGTAGTGAAGAGAATCTCTGTACTAACCATTTTGCCAGTTTGTAGGTAGGAGAATCAATATTGCTGACGATTGGTCTCATCTTATTACCCGGTTTGTGTATTTTAGGTAGAGCATACATTCTTGGTAAAGTGGGGTGGTCTGGTTTTAATCTAGATTTATCAGTGTCTGTTATAGTTTTGCTTTCCTGGATGGTTTGATTGAAGGCTTTTAAATGTAATTTTAATGGGTCTTCTTGAATTTGTATGTAATTTTCTTGTTGCAGCATATTTTCTACTCTGGCAATATAATCATCTTTTTGCAGTACAACTAGTTTATTTCCCTTTTCAGCTTTTGTGTATACTACTGGTTTTGATTTTAATGTTTTGATCACATGTTTGGTTGGGAAATTGTTATGTTTATCTGCTTGTATTTCTTGGAGAACCATTTCACATTCTTTTTTTATAGTGGTTTTACTATTTTCATTTAGGTTGTAAGTAGCAATCTCAATGTCTGCGACTATTTCATCGGTTGTTTTTGTGTAGCCAACACATGTTTTTAGGCCAAGGTTTAATACCGATAATTCCGCTTTGGTGAAAGTTACATTTGAAAGATTAATTACGTCTGGGTATGACGTCGTTTTTTCATTTTTTAGGTTAGGTTTATATGAATGTTGCTTCCGGCGTAGTATGTCTAGTTTTTTCTTTAATTTCAGCGTTTTTGTTTTCATCCTGTAGCTAAGAATAGTGAGGAATTTTGATTGCATGTTTTGCCAAAGTGGGTAGCCGAGTGTGTCCGTTAATTTAAGGTGAAGAGCATATAATTCCAGTTCCAATTTTTGTAATTTTGCGTAGTGGTTGTTTCTCTCAATTATTATTACTTTTTTATCGGCTGATGTTTGGTGTTTGCTGTTTTTGTCATATTTTACAATTCTCCTTACAAACTTTGGTGTGACTTTGCTTTGTATGCATAGGTTTAAAAAAAAAACGGATGTCCGCAAATGTGTTTTTTCTCTTTTCTTCAATTTTTTGGTATCTTTTGATGTCACTTTTTATTCCACTGAAATCTGTATTGAAATTTAGGGTTTCTAATCTTACCTTGTTTTCTGCCATGACTTGTATCTTTTCCACGTGGTGGCCAATTATAAATTTTGCTTCTTGTGACTTGTTGGTCTTAAATTACGTTGATATTGTAATGAAAAGAAGCTAGAAACAGTGATGTGTATTGAATTTATTTAAAGGTGAGTCGGAATTGTTACACTAACATCACTTAAGTTTACTCACTTCACATGTTTCGGGAAACGGTTGTTCCCATCCTCAGAAGTTAATTCGACTGGCCCGTGTTGTTGGTGTTTCCGTTTTTTGGACTGGATCCTGTGGTGGCATCTTGTGGTGGAGAAATGTACTTCCAGAGAGGATTTGGTGGCGGCAAATCAAAATTCATTAGATGTGTGTTGTGTTTTAGAATGGTGATCTTCTCCCATGCATCTAATTCGGCTGCAAATTTAGCTGGTTTGACTAATGTAATATTGGGTTTGATGTTGTGATTAGTGATCCAAAAATGGTGTGAAACTGCAGATTTGTCCATTTGTTTGTATTTAATACATCTCATGTGCTCCTTTAGCCTAGTTTCTAAGTTTCTTTTTGTCTTACCTATGTATACTTTATTGCAATCTGAACAATTGATTTTATAGATTCCAGCTTTTTTTTTTTTTTGTAACAAGTTTTTTATTTGTAACAAGTTAAAAGACCCCATTCCACAAGACAAAAACTTAAGTGATCTTAGTGTAACAATTCCGACTCACCTTTAAATAAAAAATATATCTTACTGTTATTTTGTCACATCATGAGTCTTAAAGTGCTTCTTGTTTACGTCCTGTAAATTTCACTCCTGTATTAAGGTTACTGCTACTAAGTGAGCAGTTGTTAATATTACTGGAAGGGGGAAAAAAAAACGCAGTAGAATCTCTTTAGTACATATTTGCAGGGACCCAAGGATTTGCACATTATAAATGGGTAAACGTTAACAAAAAGACAAAATCTGCAATTTAAGAACTTTATAATTCTCTAATAACCATAATAAAAATCTAATAATACACCTTACTCAAATTGAATATGAAATATGTAGAATATTTACACGGGTTTGAAATAGATGTCAGTGGCTGATTGCTTTGTTGGTTTTAATGCCAAAATTTCACTGTCCATTTTGTTTAGTAAAGTCATTACATTATCATCAATTTTGAAACTACACACATACTGCTTCACTATGTCCATTGCCTCCATTGCTTCCAAAACTGTAGGAATTGGCTCAGCATTTGGCTCATCATCATTGTCATCCTGCACTGATGTTTCTTCTGTCATCTGTTCTTCAAGTATTTCATCTATCATCACAGTTTCACACATTGGGATTTTATTGTCAATGTTTATGATTGTTTCAAAAGAGGCGCTGTTTGCTATTTGGCGCCATTCTTCACACTCTCAAAACTCACCTTATAGCATGACGTCTTCACCAAGAACCCAACAGAAGTCAGCTTTATTGAAGCAGCTCTGAATTGCATGTGTCACAGAATCCCAGGCAGCCTTACTGAAATGCATGGCATCTAAGACAGTAATTTTACTTGTCATCGATTCCACTGTAGCCAATTTTTTCTGTACCAGTCTCTTACAATACACTTGCTTCATGCAGTGTATTATAACTTAATCTAAAGGTTGTAGCTTACTCGTGCAGTTTGCTGGGAGAGAAATGGGCTTATGTTTTTCTAAAATTTGAAATAATTGGTGAATGATCAATGAAGAGCACAATTTCCTGTTTCTTATACCGAGTCTTGTGTTCCATGCACATAATAAATTTTCAAATACTGCAGAAATATCCAATGTTGGAAGTGTATTTACACGGAAAAGATTGCAATTCTTGAAGCATTTCAGACTGTGTGCTTTTCCAGTAACCAGTGGTACCAATGTCCCCATTCCACTTTTGTTACAGCACAACAAAACTGTAAGACTCTCCTTATTAAGTTTCTCACTGTAACACTTAGTATCTTCAAAATGCAGGGTTTTACTGGGCAGTAGATGGAAAATAGTCTCCTTTTATTTGCATTATAAGCATTGTTAGGGCTATGGTTTTTTTAAAATTGACAGGAGCATTGTATTTTTCCATGCTATATTTTTGCACAGTTTAGTGCCATTATCCAGGGTAGCAGCCTCACCTTGCATACATCTGTAAACTAAGTCATCTTGAATTTTGAATCTATAATCCAGCCATTGGTCATTTTAAAATCATCTAATCTCATCTTCTGTGCGTATGTTGCCTGAGCTTGAACCACAGTACTGTCTTTTCACACATTTGAAGGCTTGTGCTTGTATAAACCACTTTAATAAAATTTCTTATAATTCTGGAAACTGGCCCTCATGATTATGTTTTCTTTTAGCATTTTTCCCTTCTACAAAAACAGTTTCAATCAGTTTACATTTGCGAACAATCATGTTTAAGGTTGATGGATGAATGTTTAACTTCCACACTACATCCGCATGTTTCATATTTGGATTACGATGTACTTCTTGAAGGATTTTCAGTTTTTCCCTGTTTGTTATTTGCCACACTTTCTTTTTCTCCATTGCAAACGTAAATAGTACAAAGTTAAAATATGATGTGCATATGATTAGTCATCACTAGGAATGTTTTTTATAGCATTTGGTGCATTTGGGAGGACTTTCCTGTATATGACATCAATGTCATATACAGGAAAATGTGTTACTAAGGAATATACTAAAAAGATTTCACTGTATATTTGCAAATCAGTTGGCAATATCTCAGAATTCATTATGCAGTCTTTATTGTTTCTAATAAAATTTTCTCACAAGCTGTTGTTTACAATGCTCCCCATTTAGTCTGCTGTGATTTTTGGGGTAAGCTTGTCCCGGCAGGCTTTGACGATGTATTTATCAGCTGGAGGCACCCAGCATTGAGCTAAGCACCTCCAGTCAGACGAGGCTGAAGATGAAAGCAATTGCTCCTGAAACATGCTCCTATTAAGTTTTAAATAAGTGAAGTAGTGTCTCAACTGACTCAAAATTCAATGAAATTGCTGTTTCTCTTCACCGTCTCCAACTTCTGAATTACATGCTAATTAAAATATAGGAGTCTGGTGCTGACAGTGGTAGGAGAAGGTTGTGCGGTGCGGGAGCTGACGTGACGATGGGTATAGACATGGAAGCATACAGAGCGTGGATAGGCAGCTTCGGGAGAAGAAAAATCATGAAAATGGGAAAGATAATGATAGATTTCCAAGTATGGGTGGCGACAGTAATCTTGATGTTGCTAATAATTGGTGGAGTGGAGATGAATCCAGGGCCGGTAAAAATGGACCAGTTAATGGAATCTCTAAAGGCACATGGAAAAGAATTAGGCAAAAAAAATGGATAAAAATACAAGACGACTTGAGGAGGTTATGAAGATGCAGAGAGAAGAGATGGAACAGCAGATAATGGTTTGCAGGAGAAAAATTGAAGATACAGAGAAATGATTCAAAGCAGGACAGAAAACAATGAACTGCATAGTTTTCAGAGTGACAGCAGAAAACAGAAGCTTAGAAGAAATAGTATATGAGATCATGGAAGAAGGACTAGGTATAAAAATGTTTGGTTGGGAGATAGAGAACATGTTCCGAAATGGTAAAAGAGGAAGAAAAACCTAGATCGATTGTTATAAAAATAACAACAATGGGGAAAAAAGAGGGAAATTTTAAGGACTGCCAAGAGGTTAAGAGGTACAAGAATTTTTATAGAGCAAGACTACATGAGAGAGAGGAACAAATTTTCGAAAAAAGAACTAATATCCAGGTTGAAAGAAGCAAGAGCAGATGGGAAAAAGGCATTTTTGAAAGGTTTAAAATTATTTGTGGAAGGCGAAGAATGGAGTATGAGTATACAGATGAATGAACGAGAAAGAATGCGTGAACATCAACAGAAGCAATAGCCCAAGGCACATTGAAGTCAAAGAACTGAGAGAACAGCTGAGTCGGTAGCTTGGGGAAAGGAGGGGAAAACAGCTAATCAAACCACAGATTCGACAGGCGTGGGAAACATTCAGGGAAGTAGTGCAGAATGCAGAAGAAAACAGGTTGGAAGAAGCAGCAGTGTGGGAAGGGGAGAACGAGCTAACATTGGTTGCAGCAGCGAGCAGGGAAGAGATGCAAGGAAGGAAAAGTGGGGAGGAGCTGAGAGGACAGAAGACAACCATTGCAGTAAGAAATGTGTATGTGGAGGAGGGAGTGATGCAAGTGATAAGTGGGGAAGTATTAAGAGTGGAAAGTGTTAGCCAAGCGGAAGAACTTGCAAGAAGGAGGGGGTTAAAAATAATAGAATTGAGGGAGGGAGGGTAATGCCACAGAGGGAGAAAAGTGACGATCTGGTACCCAGACTCATTGGACTTAGAAAGGCAATGAAGAAATATATATATTAGGATAAAACAAAGGACAAATAGGGAAACGGGGTAAATTTGATGTTTGGGAACGTCAAAGGCATAAAGAGTAAGATATACAATGGGGAAATCCAAAATGTAATGAGATATATGGACATTGTAGGTGTGGTGGAAACATGGTTGGGGGAAGGGAAGAAATAGCGCTAAAGGGCTACAAATATATAAGCAAAAGTGCCAGTAAAAAGCAAGAGAAAGGGAGAGCTTCAGGAGGAATTGGTATATTTGTCAAAAAAGATATGAGTGTTGAAACAGAACTGATAGAAAACAAGGTTAACAAGGTATTTTGATGTTAGTAAAACAAATAAATAAGATAATGTAAATATTAGAATCGGTGTAGTATATAACTCCCCAGAATCATCAGACTTTTATGAGAATAACATATGTAAAACTATATGTGAGGACATGGATGAAATCAGAAACAAATGGCCAGACATAGAGTTTATTATAATGGGAGACTTTAATGCAAGAATAGGGGTGGAAAACTGTAGATTACTAGGAAGTGCCATGATAGGAGAAGTAGAAAAAAGCGAAGTAAGAGAAAGGAAAAGTAGAGATAGTGTAATAAATATGGAAGGAAAAAGTTATTAGAATTCTGTGAAATAAACAATTTGTTAATATGTTGTGGGACAATGAGAGAGGACAAAAAAGGTGAATTTACATTTGCAAATACAAATGGGCAAACTGTTATAGATTATATGTTAGGTAGTGAGGAATCAGAGGAGAAAATTACGAAATTTAAAATTAGAAATGAGATAGTAAATAATAGCCATTTCCCATTAACAATGGAACTAAAGGTAAGAGAACAGGAAGTAGTAGTAAAGGGATAACAAGGATGAGGAGATTAAAAACCTATAAGTGGAAGGAGGACTAGAAGAAAAATTCACAAAAGATTTAAATTCAAAGGTGAGCCAAATCATAGAATATGGAATAAAGATGAACGTATATGAAGGAAAAACAGAGAAAGCGTTAGAGTTAATGGGACTAATAGTAAAAAGAGCAGGGACAGATATGGAAATAAAACAGGGAAAGGTACAGACAAATAAGGGATGGTATGATGAGTGTAATAATGCAAAAAACGAGGTTTTCAAAGAACTTATAAAATGGAGGGGATCAGAAAAGGAAGAAGATAAGCAAAATTTGATGATTTACAAATGGGGATACAAATGCTTGTTAGAGACAAAGAAAAAAAGAATGGCAAGAAAATATGGAAAATAAGCTAAAGGGGGTAATCGAAAAGAAAGATAGTAAAAACATATGGGAAATAGTAAGAGGGGTGAGCAGGACAGGAGGGAAAAAAATGAAATCACACCAATTGAATGGGTAGAATATTTTAAAAATCTGATAGGAGAAGGGGTAGAGACAAAGTTATAGCATAGAAATTTTGGACAAGAGATGATAACAAAGGAAGAATTAGATAGAGAAATACGAACCCAGGAGGTGTATTTACAACTAAGAAATATAAAGAGAGGGAAAGTGGTAGGAATAGATGGAGTACCAGGAGAATTTTGGAGAAAATATGGTAAAACTCAAAAAGGATTAGAATTAATGACAGAATTACTAAACAAAATAAAATTAAAAAATGGCATAGCGGAAAGCTGGAAAATAAGTGTGATGGTACCTATTTATGAAGGAAAGGGATGAGTGAATAGGCCTGAGAACGATAGAGGAATAAGTCTACTATCTATATTTGGCTGGCAGACTAAGGGAATGTAGAAACTGAAAAAAATATATCAGAATTCCAGGCAGGTTTTAGGAAAGGAAGACAGGCTTTAGATAACATATTTATAAAAAAGACTATAATAGATAAATACTTAAATAGGAAAAGAGGAAAGGTATATATGTTTTTTTCTGACTTGGAAAAAGTTTTTGATAAAATAAATAGAGAAGCTCTGGAATATTAACTAAGGGAAAAGGGAGTTAGTAACAAGTTTATAAGAGAAATCAAGAAAATATATAAAGATGTGATGTTCTGTATATGCAGTGAAAAAAGCAGCAATTCAACAAAAAATAGGATTAAGACAGGGATGTAAGCTGAGTCCAATATTATTCAACCTATTCATAGATGATATATTAGAAGGAGCAAAACTAAGAAAACAGCATTGTCCAGTAATAAGGGATAAGGGGATTCCAGGTTTATTATAAACAGATGACCTTATGGTAGGTGCCATACTGATAATAGGGTTACTAAAAGTAATAAATGAAATTCAAGAATTTTCTGAAAAATGGGGAAATAAGGTAAATATAAATAAATCCAAAGTGATAGTGTTTAAAAAAAGGAAATAAACTGAGAAAGGAAGAAAAATGGTTTCAAGGTGATCAAGAACTGGAGTTGGACAAAGAATATGACTATTTAGGAGTAAGGTTGAGTAATAGCGAGGAATAGGGAGCACATGGCAGGAAGATGTTAGCCAAAGGGAAGGCAGCTATGACAGGAATAAGAATATGCAAATATAAATTAGAAATGTTGACAGAATGGTTGGAGAGAATGTATGAGGCATTGGTAGAATCTAAAATGCTCTATGCGGTGGAAATATGGGGGGGGGGGGAGAGAATAGCTAAGTTAGAAAATTGACCAAATGTATAGAATGTTTTGTAAAGAATTAATTGGACTACCAAGAGCAGAACCAGGCGAGGTTGCATTAGTAGAACTAGGAAGAATGAGGAGGAAAGGTATAATACTAGAAAGAATTTTAAAATTTTGGTTTATATGTATGAAAATGTAGGAAGGTGAAAACTTAAAGATATGCCTGACTCAGCAAAAGGTTCTAAGAAACAAAAACAGCTGGTGGAAAGAAACTGAAAAAATAATGGAGGGTATATAGGGTTCAGGAAAGAAATACAAACGGCTTTTGGAAAGTAGTAAGAAACAGAGTGGAAGATATAGAACGACAAGAGATATGGGGAAGCCTTGAAGATAAAGAATCATTAAACTTTTATAAATTGATAAAGAAGGAGTGGGGAAGAGAGAGGTACATTGATTGCTTTAATAGACAAGAAAGGGAAGGATTAGTATGGATGTGAACGGGATCAGTGTATTTAAGTAGGATGAGAAGCAGCAGAAAAGGGATATGCGAGTTGTATGGAGGAAGAGAAAGTACAGAACACTATATGACAGAATGTAAGGAAATAAGGAGCTGGAGGGAAAAAGTGTGGAAGAAGAAATGGGAAAGTTGGGATGTTGACAGGGAAAGAAGAAAAGAAAATCAAGGGCATGGGAGATTTTTAAGGAAGGCAAAGGAAAAATGGGTCTAGAAAAGTAAGAGAGGCAAGGGTTGCACAGTGGGTGAGAAGGCCTGGGAGCCAAGCAATCTGAGTGGCTCAATAAGAAAACAAGCACCAGATAGATTGTACATAAGATTGTGGCAGTAATTTGTATCACAATAATGTAAATGCCAGAGTGATTGTAGTGTAAATAAGCATTATTGTATGACATTGATTTGAGATGTTTGTTAGGAAATAAGTTTACACGGCCTCACTGAAACTGACAATAAGAGCGGGTAACAATGAGCGAGGGGGTGAGTTGTTTATCAATTATTAGAGACAAGCAAATGACGTCAGATTGGCAAGCTTTTCTTAGAAATGGAGGGAACATCTTCCCTAGAGCATATGTTTTCGTAATTTTGATTGGATATAAATATAGACGCTAATGTTGGCGCATTTTATTAACCAATAGCAGCTCGGTTATAATCTTTAGGCATATCGGGGTGTGGGAGTATAAACAGCTAAAGTCAGAGGCAGATTTCGTCAGTCCAACAAAAGCATTCGCGGGTAATACGTCGCTCAATCCAGAAGAAGCATTCGCGTGTAATACGTCGATCAGTTCAACATAAGTATTCGTGAGTTATACGTCGCGTAGTTCAACGGAAGCATACATAAAGTACACGTTACGCAATTCTACAGAATCTCTCGCATCGTAAAGCTAGTTATAAATGTGAAATACGCAAATTAATAATGTGCAGCAAATAAGTGATTATAGTGATATTAGAAAATATAACAGTTTCAGTCTGGCGTGTATCAAGAGTCAATATGTGAAATTAAAGAAGTGTGACGGCAATAAAAGTGTAAAAACAAATTCTTTTATCAGTGTTATCTTTGAGTAACAACTCCTTTCCGTTTACACACCCTGATTAAGAGATATGCTTGACTGAGTAATAATAATAGCTAGCCGAGGACAATGAACCCAACATCCAAAGTAGTAAAACAATAACAGGCGCTCAGAAATAAGATAACACGAAGTGACCGCGACAAATTGGCTCCCATACATGGGGCAGATAAACATGAAGCATCTTACAACTACTACTAACACATAAACCACTTCAAGATGTAGATGTAATTGTACAGTGATATATTAATATACATTCTATATATAGTAAACCAAATTGTAGAACAAATTGTACAATAAATTCAATTCAATTCAATTTAAATATATATATTTTGCTACAACTTTCCTGGGTGCTGAAAAGGTAAATAGAGTAGAATCCCTTTTTAATAAATTTCAGAGGGTTCAATACTTTTTTCCCTAAAAAAGGGTTTGCATAAATTAGGCATTATATTGCTAGAAATTAGTTACAGTTATTTTATTTTTAATTGATTTGATGAAAAATTTAAATGTACATGCTACACTTAACAGATTCAATTTGAAAGAATTAAAGATTTTAAAAATTTGCAAAAGGTTTGTCAAACTGATACAACAATAAATAAATTACGGAGTGCTAAGCAAGCAGTGGAAGAGAGTGGATGTGTGAGGAGGAAGCTCCTGGAGTGGATGAAAGAGGGGCTTAAGTAACCATGGGAATTAGTACTGAGGTGTATAGAGCAAGAATTGGAGCATTTAACAAGCTAAAGTGGAAGGATTCTAAAACAAACAAAGGCATAGAAGAGATGGCAAACATGTTTTTTCTCGCATGTATAATAGGTATACTATTGGTAATTGGTGGAGTTGAAATCAACCCTGGGCCAAATGGGGATCGAAACGTCATGGAACAAACGTTGGCATACATTAAAGATATGGATGAGAGATTAGGAATTAAACTCAATGGGATGGAAAAGGAACTAATAGATATCAAGGGAGAGATCAAAAATGAAATGCAAGATATACGAAATGAGGTACAGAAAGTTAAAAGAAGAGTTGAGCTGCTGGAAGAGAGACACCGCAGATTTAATCTGGTTATAGCAGGAGTGAAAGAAAGGAACGGAGTATGGCCTGTAGATGAGGTCAGAGAGATTATAGAAGGAAAGCTTTGTTTGAAGTTACAGGGCTGGGAGATTAGAGAAGCATTTAGAGTGGGGAGATCAAGAGGAGCCAGAATGATAGTTGCAAGATTTACGTCAGTGCAGTTTGTGTATGAAGTATTGAAGAAATCAAAGTTACTAAAAGGAGCAAATATCTTTATAAACAGAGATTTATTGGTGGAACAATGGGCCTTGAAGAGGGATTTAATTCAGCGAATGATCTTGGCAAGAATGGAAGGGAAACGGGCCTTCATAAAGAATCTACGACTGTGGGTCGATGGGCGCATGGTGACGGGATACGAAAGTGACTCAAGGAAGAGTAGATGCCAGCAGCAGGATATGATTCAGCGAAATACATCCGAGACCAGAGAATGCAGAGGAAGTCCAAAGAGCGATCGGAGACCAGAGGACAAGGATCAACACATAGAAGTTACATCACCGACACGCGGAGCTGGTGGAAAGAAGATGACGGTGTCGGAGACAAGGCGTGGAGATGACGTAGCCAGAACGTCAGATCAGAGTGACGCAAGGACATCAGCTGGCGAAACAAGGAAAGTGATTTCACCAAGGAGGGAGGAAGCTAAACTGGCACGTGATCTGGCTGAGGGTAGGGCGGGGGCATGGTCTCAGAGTGATGGAACGGAGGGAGAGGAAAGTATTGTGTCGACACCCAGTGGGAGTATACTGGTTTTGGACAGAAATTTAGCGGGTCCGTCAAAGGAGAAAACAGGAATAGAATTACGAAGTAGGAAAGTGTTGGACAGATTTAGAAGTAGAACAGGTTCACAATAGGGAAAGGAAAAAGGAAGAAGGAAGATTGGGTTCTGGAATTGCGAGGGATTAAAAAATAAAATATTTACAGGGAAGTTGAGACATCTACTAGAAAAGGTAGATTATTTAGGGGTAGCAGAAACCTGGCTGAGGGAGGTAAATATAGAGGTTAAGGATTATACATATGTTGGAATAGAAGGGGAGGGGTTAGCAGTGAAGGGAAGAGCCTCTGGCGGAGTGGGTTTATTTGTAAGACAATCCATAGGGAAAGTAGTAAGAGATACTTGGTCCAGGATTAAAAATGTTTTGTGGATTATATTGGAAGATAAACTGATAAATGAGAAAATCATATGTTTAGGTGTAGTGTATAATGCACCCGCTCCCTCGCAATACCATAATCCTGAATTGTTGAAGGCGCTAGAGAGAGATATAAATAGGTTAAGAGAGAAGTACGGGAATACGGAAGTAATAATAATGGGGGATTTTAATATCAGAATAGGTGAAGGAGATGTGAATATAGAGTGTGATATGTTTGTTGGAAATGAAACACGTTCCAGAAGGGAGCAGTTCAGGCGAAGTAAAGATAAGTGTACTGATAAGTCAAGTGATGGTTTTATCGAATTTTGTGAAGTGAACGCTTTAGACATATTGAACGGTAAATATGGAGATGATTTGGAGGGAGAGTTTACTTTTGTTAATATGAATAGGCAAAGTGTCATTGATTATATATTATGGCCGATTAGCAAGGCATATACAATAGAAAACTTTAAGGTACTAAACTTTGTATCTAATAGCTCCCACTTCCCGCTGGTAGTGGAGATTCAAAGGCGATCAGAGGAAGTACGGGAAGTCAGATGGGAATGGGGAAAGAATACTAAGCAATATATTGAATTTAAATGGAGGGAGGAACAGAGGATAGAATTTAAACGAACATTAAATTCCAAGCATGGTCAAATATGTCAACAGGGAATGATTTTTATGATAAGGAACCAGGAAATAGAGAATGTAAACAATATTTTTAATATGTTAATGCAAAGAGCAGGGGAAGGGATGAGAAGGGGGAGGGGCAGGGTAATAAAGGAAATAGGGTGGTATGATGAGGAATGCAAAATAACAAAAAAGGTGGTGAAACAGGCATTAGTAAGATGGAAAAAGAGAGGGTATGAGGAAGATAAGAAGGAATACCTAAAGAGTAAAGGAAGCTATAAATGGGAAATGGTTAAAACGGGACAGGAAAGTAGCTTTAAGCAAGATTTTTAACAAGGATAGTAAAAAGTGATGCAGTAATTTGTATCACAAATTACTTAAATGTAAATAATGATTGTAATATGAATATGCATTTTTATGTGACATTGATTTGAGATGTTTCTTGACTGTAATTATTGTTGAGAAGTAAGTTTATACGACCTTACTGAAACTGTCAATAATAGCGCGCAATAATGCAGCGAGGGGGGGTGAGCTGTTTATCATCATTGGAAACGAGGAAGTTACGTAATGTTGGCACGTTTTTTCCTTGAGAATATTCTGGAACGTTTCCCTAGAGCATATGTATTTATAATTTTCATTGGATATTAAAATAGACGCTAATGTTGGCGCGTTTTATTAGCCAATAGTAATTCAGTTATAATCTTTAGGCATATCGGGGAGTGGGAGTATAAATAGAGGCTAGGTTAGAGGTAAAGTCCGCCAGTCGTTCAGTTCATCAAAAATCTGTGTACACTACAGGTCGTCTTCAGTCAGTCAGTTCGTCGAAAGTATTTGTACGGCAAACGTCGGGTATCGATTCACAAGTTACGCGCAGCAGAATTATGAATAATCTAAAGTGTTGTAAGGTTAATTATATAAAAAGTTGAAGTACGCAAATTAAGAGTGATCAGTAAGAAGTTATTATAACAGTTTCAGTTTGGCGAGTGTTAAGATCAATGTATAAATGTGATAGTTAACGTGTTCGACAATAAATGTGTAAAACAAATTTCTTCATCAGTGTTATATTTGGATAAAAGATTCCTTTCCGTTTACACAACCCTGATCAAGAGACATGTTCGACCGAGAAATAATAGCTAGCCGGAGGACAGTAAACCAAAATTAATTAAGATAACAATATCTATCGTTCTTTCAAACGAACACTAACACTGCTGCAAATTGCTAACACCAGATGGAGCTACAAACCGAACAAATGAATGACGTCACAATATGGCTTCACATGAAGTAAACAAACACATATACACAAACATCACAAGTAATAACATTATAATACCACCGCAAAAGGTAGGAGAATACTTGTCCAAAGTTAAAAGGAAATGGTTATGGACAATAAAAAGAGATGTAAATTAATTTCATCAAGTGATGTAAGTTATGTAATTATATTATTATTATTATTATTATTATTATTATTATTATTATTATTATAATAATAAGATTATTATTGGTATTATTACTATTATTTTTACTACTATTTGTATTATTATCATCATTTTTTATGTTATAATAAGAGTGTAATATGGGTAGAATATGGCAAGATAACAGCTTGGGCTGATGTATAGCCATATTCTAAGGAAGATTGCTAGCACAAATAAACAAATAAATAAATAAAATAAATTACGAACCACTTTAAGAGCAAAATAAATCATAAATGTGTACAAACCAAAGAAATTATGTTTTACAAACTATATTCACAGTTAAACATCTGATTCTGTAGGAGTACTCGTGGGATGAGTTAAAAGGAAGCTGATGTCCAAGTTTTTAACCATCATGTCTTTGTGGTCTTTTTCAGGGTACTGATTAATTCAGGCAAAATACCCCTCCTTATATAGCTGCAGAGTCAGACCATGATTGACTCAGGTGGTTCTCCAATTAGATGCAACTACACTGTAGTCTGGTCTTCACCCTTGTGGTTGTTCTGCATGGTTAAGAGAGTGGAGCTATTTTCTTGCAGGTTTGTGCTCAGATATGGCTATCCTGCCGCTCCAAACCTTTGCCTTGCTTGGCCTTCTTATGGCACATTGGCCCACATGTTCAGTTGGGTGGAGTAGTTTTCTCATGGGTTCATGACCTATCACCACTATCCTGCCACTTCAAGTTTAGAAGTTCTTCTTGGACAGCCTTCTTGGGTGCCAGCTTATTGCTTTTGGCATATTTGTATCTTTGTCATTTTATACCAGCTATTGCGAGACTCCAACTCTCTTAATTGTAACCCACTGTCACTGTTGAAGTTGTCACAAATTTTAATTTTTATGGCTCCCTGATTAAGCCAGTCCCAATATTCCTTTATTGCTCTGACTTCATCAAAAAAGGATGTTTATAACCCTTCTGGTTCAAATGGATGAATTAGAAAGTACTCAAATCTTTAAAAAGCAGGTCGCTATGAGAGGGTGTTGAAATTCTTCTGATTGAATGCAATGCTCCACTACTGCTGATTTTTGGGTTGAAAGAACTTAATGTAACATTGGTGTTCTTTGCATCTTTCATTTATTGTATGTCCAGCTTGTTATATATATCAGGCTGCATTCACACAGTATTTAGTACACACTGGGAGTTCTGAGACCAAGGTTGCTTTTCACAGAACATAAGTTATATCTCATTTTTCTTGGTAGTAGTATATCTATTGTGCTGCTTGAGCATTCCTGAATGTTGCTTGAAAGATTGCTACAGTAAGGGGGAATAAATGCTCTGTTCTTCTTGGATTGTTCTTGATTATTGGGTGTTTTGTGGACTCTTGTATACTTTATCCTTCTAAATCGTCTGCTGATGTACTCCTCTGGTAGCCATTTTTCTGGAATGGTGTGGATAGATGTTCAATTCTGCTTCCAAGAAGTCCTTGTCAGAGATTTTGAAGGCTCTATAGAATAACATGTGAGAACACTTTGTTTAGGTATCAGGTGAAGATGACTCGTGTAGCATAAATATTTCGGTGTGTGTAGGCTTCCTGTAAGCTTAGTGTCCAAGTTTCCATCAATCATTGTACATGCCAACACATTTAAAAATGATATGTAGATGACATCTTTATTATATGCCAACATGTGGCGAGGAGCTATAAAAGTTCTTGCATCATTTTGAAAACATACACTGCAATGTTTCTTCACCATGCAGGTAGCAGCTAGTGGTGTTTTACTGTTTTTAAATATATTGGATTATAGAAAGATTGACTATTGTTAACAAATGCAGCACCCATCAAGAGGAAAGCTTTCTCTTGCCCAAAATGTCGTGTAAAATGTGATGGACATAACCTATTAAGGTCTTTACAATGTGAGCCAACTTGTGTACCTGCAATCTGCAATTATTGAGTACTATATTATCAATTATTTTCACAATCTTATCAGTTGCAGTTGTTTTGGGACACCTTGAGCACTCATCATCTTCAATCATGTTTAAATTCAGCAGCTCACTTTTTAACCATCAAAAATGAAAAGGAAAAATCCTCTTTTGTTGAAACTAACTCCGTTTGTATTTCTATTGGGGTTAAACTCTTCAAAAGAAGGTACTTTACCACAGTTCCTACTGCAGTTTTATCCATTTTGTAGAAAATGTTAATGCTAGTTTATTTACACAATTGTCACAAACAAATGATTGCACTTAGATGTCTGAAACTTTACAGCGCACCAAAGGATGATACTACCGAGTGAGATGATTCCACAGAAACATGAGATACTTTACTTGGGAGGTTTTGGGTTCAATTCTTGGGCTGACACTCTGGCTTTTCGTGGTTTTGTCATGGTTGACAAAAGCAAATGTTGGAGTGGTGCTATCACAAGTTTCCTTTCCCTCATTTCCTATTATTTTGTTTCCCTTTTCAATGTTCGGACAGATGACACAGATGATTGCTTGTAGGAAGGTTCTTCTTGACTCTGGCAGATGGCAGCCTTCTCTGAGTGGCCTCCAATTGGTCAAATTCTCTCCGGTTTTGCCTGAGGGAAGCCTTCTCTGAGCAGCCCACTGGTATAACTGTATCATTAAGCTTGGAATCATTTGGGACCTCTGCGCATCTTTGTCAGCCAACCTGCCTGCTGCCATTAGCATCTACAGTTCCTTCACTTTATCCGTTCCTCCTGGGGGTGATAAGCACAAAAGATCCACATTGGGTCGATCATACTCATACTCAAAGGATGATACTTGAGAACTATCATAATAACTTGGCCATATTTCTTCATAACTCTTCACAATTTAAATTATAGATTTCAGTGTTAAGGGCAATTGTAACCTGACTCCTTCTTTACATACGTCAAGTCAAGTTATCTTCATGACATCTCTCAGTCAGCCCGAGAACTTTCAGAATGCCCTCCTAAGCAGCGTGATATTATATCTTCACAGTTTGCAAGAGATGCTGATGCTGGTTCCAGTTACTCATCCTGTAATAGTGCTTGATTGAATCTGTGGATGTGAGCAGGTTGAATGAGCTATGTTAATTGTAATAGTGATGCATTTTAGATACAAGCTCTTAAAGTATGTGCTTACAATCACAGCTGCAAGGTTCTCCTCCATATGTTGCACATGGAGGAGCATGTTAAAAAATGTTCAGCTTACAGTGTCACCAAACCATGCCACTGTGAGTAGTTGGAAAACTGTTTATTAACTTCATACCATGTCAAGCCATATGCATGTAGAAACTAACTGTGAAAATAACATTTTTAAGCTAGTTTAAAATAATTAGGCATGTATGTATTAGCTATTTATGCTTTTTTCATAAACTATTTTGTCCTTTTGAAAATTATCATTCTTAAAGTAAACTATATCAAATTCCTTGTCTAAAATTTAATTAGGATTTTTGGCAACAGTTTGTATCTTTTTTTTTTCTTTCTTTCTTCCAGTTTGTATGAAATTGTGTGGTATCAGTAAGGTCTCCTGTAAGGCTGTACTGATATCTGAATTCTTATAAATGCTGCCAGTATTATGTACGAGCAGTAAACTGCATTTCTGTCAGTTTCAACCTAAATAAAATTACAGTTGCAATTTCATTGTATCTATACTTAAAAACAATTAGGTAAATATTATTATTAATATGATATGTGGTCACTTTTGTTAATGATTTTTAAAAAAATTACTTCACCTATAGGTATGGCCAGCTTTAGCTGTAATTGGTGGAGTAGACAGGGGTTTACGAGTAGGTGGGCAGTGCACTCATAAACCTTCTGGAAGAAAAGCAGTGGTGCTGGGCACCTTGAAACAGGGTCTAGCCTGTGTGAAAGTGCAGTGGGATGATGCAGAAGCAAGTGTGAGGTAAGCTAGTGCTCTACACTATAAATTCATTAGTTATTCATGTATTTAAATTGCAGCCTTCAAATGAATGAGGCAAAGTGCAATACAAATGAAAAGTAGATAAAAACACAGTTTATAAACACATTTCAACAAATTCTCCATCATATATAGAACTTACAGAAATTGGCTTAAGAGGGAAATTTAATTCAGGCTTGAAAAGATTATTGCCATGGCTAAGTCTCAAACATTGACCATGGTTCCAGTGGCTGATGCCCTTTAATTGAGACACTGTGATTTTCATCCACAAAAGCACATTGAATCCTCCTTTTCTAATTCACATATATGAGTTGCTGAGAGTTGAAGTGCTATATCACAAAATGTCTTTACAGACAGTGGTGCATGTTCAATTTCTGTAGTAGCCATGTGAGTGGAGCACTTGTCAAAAATCAAAATTGAACTGACTAATTGGCAATTTGAAGTATAAATCTATGTTCCCTCTCAAGATGCCTGCTTAATACTAGAGACTGTATTATATTAACTTATCGTGCCCAAGTACTTCTCATTTAATAACACTAAAATTGAACCTATTGACAGAGGCAAACACAAATATGTATATTAATATGACAATAAATATTTTGTAACAGTCTTCACTTATCTTTTTTAAAATATAAATTTAAATTCATAAAGGACATGTTTCATAATCATTCAGTTATATCTTCAACTTTATCTTCCTTGTTGACTTATTTATTTATGCCATTATGATTACTGCTGCGAGGTGATGGATTATTTGTCATGGTATTGCCATCTACTAGAAGTAAAACAAATTTGTTGACAGAATGAATAGGCGGAATTTCAAAATTCATTACACGATCTTTATTCTTCAAAATAAATATTTTCTTCCACACCATTAAATCTATGGGCCCACTTAAAGGTTTTAGGGCCTGTATTATGATCTCCATTTAAGGTTCCGGTTAGATATTAACTGGGAGTCAGGGCAAATTTTCGTATTATTACCCACGGTTAACAGATAACTGGGAGTTATTCTTAGCGATGAACTAGCTGCCATCTCGTGTAGCAGTTAGGGTACTAATTTGGAGGTAACCATACAGAAATGACATATCATTGGTATCGATTGATAGTTGTTAGCAATTCCAAGGCGAAATATTAAAGTGATATTAATATAACAGGAGGAAAGCCAAAATAATTAGGCTTCTGAAAGAGTAATTTCAGGTTTTGGATGAGGGTGAATTTTGTAAATGTTATTAGTTTGTCGAAAGTTGTACTGGTTCCTTTAAGTTCTATTAAATGTGTGCGGCATGATACCTCCAGCATTATTCTTAGACATCGTTTGCATGTCATTTTATTTTTATTTTTTTTACCATAAATGACAGTAATGTTTACTTAAATATATAATGTAGCTGATATTAGCACAATATTCATGTGTCTAATCTTTTTTTAAGTAGGCTTTACAAAGTAACCTTGTATTCCAAAATGTCTTATTTTCCTACTAACCTATAGGAAGCCGAAAACAAAACTCAGTATAAGTTAATACTCTGAAATCACCTAACATATTTCCACACTAGTCTACAAAAGTATATTAATGGAAAATCTTACTTAACTTAGGCTTTCCATTTTTTGTTTGTTTGTGGGGGGTTTTCTTCTAAACGTAAGCATTTATTACTAACTTAATTCACACCACACATGTTAACACTGAAACCTATATAATTTAATACTCTGAAATGTTTTAATCTAGTGAAAGCCCTACATTATTCCTTTTGTAGCGATGCCGAGGTGAATGCTCAGAGATTAATTTATATAATTTATATGTAGGATTTATTAATATTTATAGGATCTCGAAAAAATATGAGGAGGGGGATGAGGAAGTGGGGAAAAGATTCAGGTCAATGAAAATTGCACTATTTTCTGTCAAATTTATGCTCTGTAATAATATGTAGCAGTCTCACAATCTCTTCCTGAGTTTATGGTCTTTTGTCGAAATTGTTTCTTAAATGTAACCATCACAAATTTCAATGTAGTGTAATAAGCTTATAGCTAATACCTCCTTGCCAGCAAGCACCTGGCAAAAATAAAATAAGTGCGGTACTAATGCACATCAGGTAAACCATTTCATTCCTGCTCTAATCAATTTTTAATGTTTTAACAGCAACACTAATACAATACGTGTTAGTATACATTAGAATCAAGAGAGACTGCATCATTCTCCACTACCAACCTTTCTTATATTGTATACACAATCTATTTTTCCATTAACCTTTGTGAAATCCCCACATAACCTAATATTCTGAGATGCTCTTATTTTCAAATTACGCTACACGTATAGCTATCCAATTTTACACTACCACCAAGAAGTATATTAATGGCAAAGCATTCTTTATTAAATATACTGAGACACACTTAACCTATTCCAATGCGAACTAAACTAATGGCATAATCCTTAGAAATGTATAGCTACGTAACCTATACAAATCATAATATTAACAAGTATGCTTTATTACATTCCTGAATGCATCCAGCCAGCAGAATTGATCCATATTAATCATGAAATTCCTCAAACTAATTTAACAGAAACTTTAGATTTTATTATACACAGAAATCAGATGGCAAACTCAGTTACAGCTGAAAACTCATTTTAAATTTTATAAGTTTCCACTTAGCATGAAATCGTGCACAAAAATGTTGCCAACCATGCCAAATTGTTAACAAACTCCAAGTTACCTACCTCGCAGTTACCTTGTGTTTATAATGTTGAGCACTCCGCTTAACTAAAGGTGGCAGTAACTACAAGTTAGAAAACCCCAGTTTTTAACCAGAGATGGTAATACAAGCCCTTAATAATTTAACTTCTGGATTTATTTCATGATTAAATGACCAAAATGATATGCCACAGTTGATTTATCAATTTATTTGTATTTAATATTTCTAAAATGCTTCTTTACTCTAGTTTCCAAATAATGTTCGTTCTTTCCAATATAAAACCGGTTACAATCTAAACAGCTTAATTGATAAATGCCAGAGTTTTTATTTTTAAAAATTTTATCTGCTTTTAGAGAAGCTTAGCAATTGTTTTATGTTGCATTATACCAACCATGTTGTTTAAAAAGTTTTGTAAATTGTTTATTTGCCCAAGAATGATAAGTAAATTTTTTAAAAATATAACATCTTTTATTTTTTTAAGGGTGGAAACAGCTGTAAAGCTTTTTAAAATTTAAATTTCTCAATCCTCTTATTTATAAAATTAACTTTAAAACCATTAATTAAAGCAGTGTTCGTAATGTGTTTATATTATTAAATTCATCTTTATTAAAGGGTATGTTTATCAACATATAAATTAAACTATTAAAAACAGCAAATTTATGTATAAAAGGGTTAAAATTCTTATTTTTATGTAATTATCAGTATCAGTTAATTTTCTATAAATCCCAAAATTCAATTTATTGTTATTTCTTATTATTTTAAATCCAGGAAAGATAGGTACCATCATCAATTTCTAATGTGAACTTTATAGCTTTATTTTGTGGATTTAAAAGTTTTAAAGCATTATTTACATGCTTATCAGGAATGATAGCAAAAATATGATCTACATATCTTTACCAAATTTTAAAAATTAAAGGGAATGTTTTAGTGATATATATTTCAAAATAGCTAATGAAAGATCAGCAAGAAAAGGTTAAATGTTGACTACCCATTGCTAAGGCAGAAATTTATTGTTGGAACTTTCCATTAAAATTGAAAAAACTTTGTTCCAAACAAAGATTATGTAGTAAATTGATGCAGTAATTTGTATCACAAATTACTTAAATGTAAATAATGATTGTAATATGAATATGCATTTTTATGTGACATTGATTTCAGATGTTTATTAATTGTAATTATTATTGGGAAATAAGTTTATACGGCCTTACTGAAACTGTCAATAATAGCACAATAATGCAAAGAGGGGGGTGAGCTGTTTATCATTATTGGAAACGAGGAAGTTACGTAATGTTGGCGCGTTTTCGGTAGAAACTTCTGGAATATTTTCTCCCTAAAGCATATGTATTCATAATTTTCATTGGATATTAAAATAGACGCTAATGTTGGCGCGTTTTATTAGCCAATTGCAGTTCAGTTATAATCTTTAGGCGTATCTGGATGAAGGAGTATAAATAGGGTAGGTTAGAGGTAGCTTGAGGCCAGTTCATCAAAATTCTTTGTACACTACACGTCGTCTTCAGTTCGTCAGTTCGTCAAAATATTTGTATGAGATACGTCGGCTATAGATTCACAAGTTACAAAAAATCTAAAGTGTTGTAAAGTTAATAATACACAAAGTTGAAGTACGCGAATTAAAAGTGATAAGTAAGAAGTTATTATAACAGTTTCAGTTTTGGCGAGTGTCGAGATCAATGTGTAAATGTGAGAGTAATAGTGTTCGACAATAAAAGTATAAAACAAATTTCTTCATCAGTGTTCTTTTTGGATAAAAGATTCCTTCTGTTTACACAACCCTGTTTAAGAGATATGTTCGACCAAATAGCTAGCCGGAGGACAGTGAAACAGAATTGAATAGAAATTAAAAGTTAAATTCTTTCAAACACAAAACTAATACTGCCGCAAATTGCTAACACCAGATGGAGCTACGAACCTAACAAAGAATCACGTCACAAGATGGCTTCAACACATTGATGTAAACAAATATTATAAGTAATACCGCATCAAAATTTAACAAAATCATTTATTAATTCATCGTTTAATTCTATAGAACTTAACCATTTATTCAAAAGCATCAAAAGTTTTTCTCTAGGAATGCTTGGAAATAAAGCAGCTACATCAAAAGAAACAAGTTTATCATTAGCAGATAAAGCTGTATTGCTGACGTTTTCTACCAGCTCAAAAGAATTGTTAATAAACCCTCAAATTTATCAAAGGCACTGAATTTGTTAATCATTTAGCTAAATTGTAAGTGAATTTATACAATTTGCAATAGGTCTCATTTTATTTCCAGGTTTATGAATTTTGGGAAGTCCATAAATACTAGGAAAACTGGATTGCTGACTTTTATAATTTACTTTCCTTTATTTGTAGTAATTCTCATTCATTAAGGGTTATATTAAAAGTTTAAATCCATGATTTTAATTGGTCATTATTAATTCTTATGTAATCTTCATCTTGTAGTAAGATTTCTACTCTATTAATGTGATCAATTTAATCTAAAATAACAATCCTATTACCTTTATCAGCTTAGTATAGATTACATCTTATTCACTCAATGATTTAATGATATGTTTGTAATGATTTCCTTTAGGGTGGTTTTTTTTCAAATTCTGTGAGATTTTACTTCACTTAGTTTTAATTAATGATTTATCAGTTTCATTTAAATCCTGACTAACAATTTCAGTATCTGCAACATAATGATGTGTATTTTTTTTAAAAAAATCTACCCAAGTTTTTAAACCTTTATTAAAAACATTAAATTCTTTTCCACTGAAATTACAATTTGAAAGATTAATTACATTATCTCTTGAATTATTCTGTTTAATTGGTTTAAATTTATTTTGTTTATTTAATTTATTTTTTAACTTATTTGTTGTATTTTTCATACTGAAATAAAGATTTTCAGATAATTTTGATTCCAAATTAAGCCTAACTTAATTACCTAATCTATTAATTTAAGATGCAAATCATATAATTTTAATTTTTAAAATGCAAATGATATTCAACTTCAATTACTTTTTTTTCTGCCACTTTTTGATGAGCGCTATTATTATTGAATTTAACAGCTTTCATAACAAAAATAGGAGCTACTTTACATTTTAAACAAAGGTTTAAGAAACAAATATCTGCATAGCTCTCAGTGTGATATTATACACTTGCTGATATTATAATACACTGTAATCCAACGAAAGGATGTATATGCCACTTGTGTTGCTTATGTCTGTTTCTCAGATACAAATTTTCAAACTGGAGCATTATATATGCCTGATTTTTATTGGCATTGTGCTGTTGTTACCACTTTACTATGCAGTATTTGGTGTGAATAAAGAGATTATCGGGAATAAAAGCCTTTGTGGGAATAGTGACAGTGGCCTCATTTCACAGTGTCATGCTTACTAAGTGAAATCAGGATCTCGTATGTTTTCTGTTAACATTGTATTAAAATTATGGTAGTTACATATGTAGACATAATTGAGAAGTTTTTTATGTCAGCACTCGACCTGGTTCAGCACAGCAATGGGAAAATGGATAGACACCATCTCCAATGCAGATCTGCTAAGTGACAGTGGTTAAGGATTAAGAAAGTCACTAATTTTGTGTAGAAATCCCTCAAATAAATGTGCTTGCAAGATTTCTCAGAACATTTAAATCTATCAGAAGAATTGTAGAGAATGCACTGAAAGTTTTGAAAGAGAAGTTTTCTTGCCTTGATCTCAGGATGCAGCCAATATCAGCATGAAATATAATTTTACCATGTATTACTTTGCATAATAAGAAACATCAGAGATCAGAAGTGCATAAGCGACATGAAAATCATGTTGTCCTCCGTGGTCCAGCCAGGCTCTAGTTTCGGAGGTCACGGGTTCAAACCCAGTGGAGAGCAATAGAATTTTTTGGTGTAAAAATCCTTAGCATGGCTTCCTTCAGAAGGGAAGTAAAAACCGTGGTCCTGTGTCATAGATTTACAGCATGTAAAGAGCCTCAAGTCTGATAAAGAGGCTTCTGAGCAAAATTTTTGGTCTTTCATGCCCAATATAGAATGGGATGCTAAGGACCATTAGTTAAAGAACATCCATAAATAAAACTCAGTTCACATGAAAATCATGCAAATATACAAAATGATGCAGAAGAAGCTGGTAAAGAAGACACCCTGTTATAGGTTACTGAAGTATTGCAAGAATTAATAAATTTATTTCAAAATTAAGCAAATTTTATTGACAGTTCATAAATACTAGTAAGTAGCTTATTACAATAATTAAGTCATATTTCATAATTTTAGTTTTTTAGCCAAAATCTAGGCTAACAAAAAAAAAAAAAATCAGTTAATATATTTTGCTTAATACCTTGACACTATTGTTCATATCACCTACAGTAAAATATATGCTTCCATGGACTATTATTTTACTTCTCCAATGAAGGGTTTGCTCATAAGAGCATACTTCAGACAAATCAAGTAAGACAATACAAAATTATAAAGATAAAACAAAATTATACATCAGAACAATATAAATACGAGGAACGTTCAGTAAGCAATGCACATGATTTTGTTTCTTACTCAGTGTTTGTTTTATTACAAATCCAAATGTACCATATTATTTCCCAATTAATTGGCTGCAGGTACCTTTATTGTACATAGCCTCCATTCAAATTTATGGCCTTAATGCCATCTAGATGTCAGATTGTGTATGCCAGTTCAGCACATTCAGCTGTTCCCACTCTCAGCCATGTCCTGACATCTCGTATGACTTGCTCATCATTGTCATATCACTTCCTTGGATAGCATCCTTCAGGGGCCCAGACAAATCAAAGTCAGAAGGAGCAAGCTCCAGACTGAAGGGCGGATAAGGAAGGGTAGTCCACCCAAGATTTGTGATCTCTTGACAGGTGTCAGGTGTCAGGCTAGTGTGTGGCTTCGCATTATGTGTTGAAGGAGAATTTGGTTAATATTTATATGGGGACGAACATGCCTAAAACTTCTCTTCAACTTCTTCAAAGTGTTGATGTAAACCTCTGGGTTTATTGTTTAACTAGCTGGCCATGTGTCAATTAGAATTCATCCCTTGTGACAATCTTGGATAAGAAATCTGAGAGCTTCATGATATCCAAGCAACTCTGTACAAAAGGTCCTACTTTGTTCCTTATTGTTGTTCGTCAGGCACTTAGGGATCCATTTGGCACAAACTTTTGAATAGTCTAAGCAGTGGATAGTTGTATTGGCATAGAGATGCCTAGCTGAGCAGCAAGTTGTTTGGTTGTTACTTGCCTGTTGTCCTGAATAAGCCTGTCAGCACATTGAACTGCCTCTGGTATCACAGCATTGTGTGGCCTTCCTGAGTATAGGAGATCTGACAGTCTTGCTTTATCTCGTTCTGCCTCTGACACTCTGCCTACCCAACAATTGGCAGTACTCCTATCCACTGCTTGATCCCTATAGACTTTTTGTAAGCATCTGTGAATGTTTGAAATGGTCTCTTGCTCCACAGAAAGAAATTCAGTCGCAGCTCTTTGCTTTGTATGCATTTCACTAGCAGCCGCCATTTTAAAACTAAACTGCATCATAAGCATTTGTTGGGAAGCAATGAAACTTTATGACATTATAAAAGAAGGATTGAAGATACTTGCTTTAAAGTTTTGTTCATTTCCAATGAAAGGCTCTCGAGAAGTAATTTTATGTGCATTATTTATTGAACAACTTAATAGTTACAAAGTTACACAAATTGTTATAACATTCTGCTGATATGTTCATTAACTTTAACCTTATGTATTTATTTAGTCCACCCAACAGGATAATTACAAAGTGGATTAATTAGTGCAAGTCAGGAAATGGGAGTACATAACTTAAAGGGAGTTATATAGAAGAAGTATAGTTGGAAGCTTTGAAAGCATTTTTTGATGCATTATTATCAATCCTGTAAGGTTCAGGAACCTGCCAAAGCAGCACTCTTTTTTCCACAATTATTTGAAATATTATATTATCTGCCTCATTATAAATTTTTTGCCCTCTGCACTTCCAGTTTTTGCTCCATTGTCCCTTTTTTCCAGGAAATGTCAAACACAATACAATGTAGAGTTCCATTTATTCATTTTTCAACTACCTCCAAAATTATGCTTCATTATGTCATTAAGAGCAACATTCTGTTGTCTTCAAACCAATAATAGTTTGAAAGTGGAATGAGGTTTGCAAAAAACTGAACATCATTGCCAGGACTCAAACCGATACCCAATGTTATGAATAAGGATATTTGTGGCAGTTTAGTTAATGTTGGCAACATTTGTTTTTAAAGAAGTTGAAAGAGACACTTTATTGTAATAATTCAGAAAATAAATAGAGAATAGAAACATTGAAATTGCTATAATAATAATAATAATAATAATAATAATAATAATAATAATAATAATAATAATAATAATAATAATAATAATAATAATAATAATAATAATAATAATAATAATAATAATAATAATAATAATAATAATACACAACATAACTGGTGAACACGACAGGACATAAAGTGATTTGAAGAGGCAATTTATATCCTATATGCTATAGAACAGAGCGAGCCAGAAAGAGCAATTATAATAAGAGTAATAAAAGCAGCATTCACCCGACAATTAAATAATCATAAAACAGAAGTTAGTGAAGATGATATTGAAATTGAGGAAAAAGCAAGGAAAGTTAACTCTCCTTCTCTCTATTAAAGAAGAATAAAGAGCTTGTGAAACTAAACGGTAAGGTCCTGAATTTGAAGATAGATCCTGGTTTTAAGGATTTGGATGACGAAACTGGGCTTGTTGAGGAATATAATGCCGGTTCCTGGAAATGGAGGTGAGAGTAGAACGAATCCTAACTTCAACAGTGGTTCCACAGGATGCCATTAGCACCACCAGCAGTATTGATTTCGTAAGAGGAAATTCAAGCTATCGAAGTTGGAACTCTGAAAATTCAATAGTGATGTGAAAGTGTAGTTACAGTTCTGGGGCCAATTTGAGAAAATAGATAAAGATCCAGACATTGCACCAAAAGATAAGTTTCAGTATTTGATACAAGCTAGTGTATGGATCTCTTGCTAGAGAAGTTATAGAAAGCTACCCTCCTACAGTTGAATATTATGTAAAAGCCATAGTGTATATGAAAAGTAGGTTGGGTAGGGAAGAACTCTTAGTGGAAGTATACGTGAGGAATTGTTATCTGATACTAAAGAATGCTTCCATTACCAGCACTACAAAGTCAGTGTTAGTCATTATGTTAATCTAGAATCACATCAGGTCACTTGAAACATTAGGTGTTACCACGGATAAATGTGCAGCAATGTTATATCCCTTAGTTGAGTCATGTTTGCCTGAAGAATTATTGAGAGCTGGCAAAGGAGTCATGTTTATCCTTGGGTGATTCTAAAGATAGGTCTAGATACCTAATGTAATTTTTAAAACTTGAAGTAGAATCAGAGGAAAGAATTAACTTAGCTATAGCTGGTTTTGATTTCAATGATAATGTTAAAACTAAGTTGTCAGTTGGACATTCAGCTACAGCTAATGAATCATTAAATACTAGTAGAGTAGAGGAGTAAAAGAATACTTTGCATTTTTTGTGAAGGGATCCATGAAGCATCAGCTTGCTTTAAAGCACAAATGATGTGCTTAACAGAAAAGCAAAGTTGCTGAAACAAAAAGGTTATTTCAGATGCTTTACAAGGGTGGATTGATAAGTCAGTGACTTTTTAAAGAAAATAACAATTTGTTTTTCAAAAAATCAATTTTATTTCTCAACATGTCTCCTTTCAATTCAATACACGTTGTCCAATGTTTCTCCAATATTTTTAACCCTTCCAAAAACATGATTTTTCGAAACATGAGGTTGTTTCTGCCATGATGTGTTCACTTGATGTGAATTTCTTCCCAGCAAGCCAATTTTTCAGGTTTACAAAGAGTAAGAAGTCGCCTCAGAGCCAAATCTGGAGAATATGGTGGGTAAGGTAGTAGTTTGTAGCTCAATTCCACAAATTTTGTGATGGTAATGGCTGATTTGTGTGCTGGTGCATTATCCTGGTGAAAGAGAGCCGTTTTCTTCAACAAATGGGGTCGTTTCTTTAACAATACCTTGTGAAACTGATCCAGCATTATGGCATAATATGAACCTGTGATCATTTTACCCTTTTCCAGGTAGGGATGTCTATCACCCCTTGTGAATCCCAAAAGACAGCTGCCATGATTTTTCCTGCCAATGGAATGGTTTTCACTTTCTTTGGAGCAGGTTCACCGAATGAAATCCACTGCTTTGATTGTTGTTTGGTTTGAGGTTGATAGTAATGGATGCAAGTTTCATCAACTGTGATACAACGCTGCAAAAACTCAATTGGATTGTGCTGGAACATGTTCAAACATCCCTGTGAAATGGTCAAACGATTCTGCTTGTTCTCAAGCAGTAGCAGCACTCATCTTGCTGACAGCTTTCTCATACCCAAAAATTTGAGCAGAATGTTATACACCCTTTCACTCTCAAGATGTTTATGGCCTTGGCTATCTCATGGATTTTCATGTGGTGGTCTTCCAACAAAAAATAAAATAAAATATGCAATACTCCAGCCTGGTACCTTATTTCCTACACCAGGACATGTGTTCCAAATTTGTTATTTATTATGGCGGTATTACTTCTGTTATATTTAATTTGTTGAGTCCCATTCATTCTTTACATTTAAATAATTTGTGATACAAATTACTGCATCATTATTTAAATATTTCTTTCAATTTATACATTATTATTGTGCAGATTTTGCTTATGTTCTAGTGAATAAATAAATAAATATATATATATATATATATATATATATATAAAAGGAAATAGATACAGTAAGTAAGCTAAAAATAATAATTAAATCAAAACTATAATCATTACAGTTAAAATTCAAATCAAAATTATATACTTGAACTACTGTTACTGGTAGCCGACAGCATAAAATAATTGGTATCCAGCTATTTCCAATTTCTAAACTAAACAAATTAAGGATAACAAGTCTCTATTTTAAATTAAACTATATTCTAACCGCTAGTATCCAGTGCCCAAACTACACTTAATATAAATATTCATTTTCAACTAATGATAACAATTAACTATTTCCTTTTAATATCATACCAAGCTAAGTGTTATATATAATATTATTTATTCTATTTATCCCTACTAATAATTTTAACAAAATTCAAAATTCTAACTGCTGTTTTTTTTTTAATTACTACTTTCAATACATTTTTCTCAAAATATATACTTAATCTTGCAGTTTTCTTAATATACTTTAAATATTTTACAGTACTTAATAATTTTATTAAACTTATCACCCACTCTAAATTAAACTTATCATTCCTCTTCACTTCACACAATAATCACTATATTTATTACTTTACTATAAAATCATTATTTCACTTTTTCTTTAAGAATCATATTTCACTTCATACTACATTCACTTTATCTCCAATTACCACCATTCACTACACTTTCCGTCACCACCATCTTCTTCTCCTCCCTCAAAACCATAACTGCTCCATTCACCACCTCCCGCTCCAAATTTCTATTCCTATTTACTATTGGCTCCTCCCCCTCATCATCGTCCTCCTCGCCCATTTTCCTCTTCTCTACTAAAAACTCGATCTCCTCCTCCATCCTCCTCCTTGCTTCTTCTTTCTTCTTCCCCAATTCTCCTTCATTTCAACCATTTCCTCCTTTACTCTCCTAATTTTCTTCATAAAATTATCCCAAACTATTTCGTTTAGTCAGCTTAAATTATTTCTTCTCTTTCATTACTATATGCTTCTATTTCTTAAATACAATTATCAATGCCAGAAATTGGTATCAATCTGTATTCTACACATAATACTTGAATTCTCTCTGATCTGCTTATTTCTTCATTAGTTACAGGTGCTAATATTACACTTTCATCTTGTTCAATATCTTGTCCCCATGCTATTTTGCTAACTTTTTTAGCTAATGTATCAAGTTGTGTGTATAAATTTTTGTTTCTTAAAATATACGCTATCTGATACCCACTTAAGGCTTGCCTTTCTTGTATTGTCTCATTATAATAATGTATACATTCAACAATACATGCTCTGGGGTTCCTTGCTGATTGCAGTATTTACATATATATTTTTCTGTGTTTTACTTATTTTCTTCCAATAGATTTTATAGAGGCCATGTCCGGTTAAATAGTGTATTAGTCCCATTGTTGGTTGGATGTGTTTTAATTTTAACCATCGGAAATGTTGTTAAATAAAAAGTTCCCCTTCCTCTATCAATGCTTTCCCTTTCTTGCTTCTGTAATTTATGTTTTATTTCTGTTATGGTTTTACATCTTGCGGCAGTATTATGGTTTGTTAGCCCCACGTTTGGGAGCAAAATATGCGGTGGTATTATTATTGTTCGCCCCACGTTCTGGTAGCCAATTTGATGTGTTTATTTGTTGGTAGTTGGAAGATGTTTCATTTTTATCTGCCGCATGTATGAAAGACAATTTGTCGCGGTCACTTCGTGTTATCTTTTACTGGGCGCCTGTTATTGTATTTAATTTTGGGTTCACTGTCCTCCGGCTAGCTATGATCTCTTGGTCAAGCAAATCTCTTAATCAAGGTGTGTAAACGGAAAGGAGTTTTTATCCAAAGATAACACTGATAAAAGAATTTGTTTTATACTTTTATTGTCGTAACACATTATGCAGTTTCACGTATTAATCTTGACACTCGCCAAACTGAAACTGTTATAATAACTTCTTTACTGCCCCTTATTAATTCGCGTACTTCAACTTTTTGTGTAATTAACTTTACGACACTTGAGATTTTTTTATAACTTTGCTATGCGTAACCTGCGAATCGATAAACTATGCTATGTATTCACCATGACTGTTTTTGTTGAACTCAGCGACGTGTAATGCACAAATGTTTCCGATGGACTGGAGCCGACATGTAATGTACAAATGTTTCCGATGAACTGGGAGGGATCTACCTCTGACTTAGCCCTTTTTATACTCCCACACCTCAATATGCCTAAAGATTATAACTGAGCTGCTATTGGTTAATATAATGCGCCAACATTAGCGTCTATATTTATATCCAATGAAAATTACAAAAACATTTGCTCTAGGGAAAATGTTCCAGCAAATTCTAAGAAAAACGCGCCAATATTACGTCATTTGCTCGTCTCTAATAATGATAAACAGCTCACCCCCTCGCTACATTATTGCACGCTATTATTATCAGTTTCAGTAAGGCCGTATAAACCCACTTCTCGACAATGCTTACAATCAACAAACATCTCAAATCAATGTCACACAATAATGCATATTCACACTACAATTACTCTTGACATTTACATAATTTGTGATACAAATTACTGCGTCAATCTTTTCCCAATGATATCATTGACCTTATCTAATTCACCTTTCTTCAACCAAAAAATTGCACCCCTCAATTTTATCACTAAGTCTATTGGCCAAATTCCTGTGGAAACTAATAATGTCATTGTAGGTGTGGTATTAACTGCCCCTGTGAACCTTAGTAGACTTTTTCATTGTGTTCTTCTCAGTAAGGTTTTAATTTGCACATAATTTATTCAAAATGCCCATACTCCTGCTCCATACATCATTAGCCCCAAAAATACTATTACAATATGTAGTAATCGTGGTTAATGGAATTCTAAAATTTGATTGGATAATTCTGGCTAGTTTTATCATTATAGTTGCAGATTTATTTCGAATATATTCCGTATGTTTTCTGAAATTCAATTTTTCATCTAAAAATATTCCCAGATATTTTACTTCTTTCTGTCTTCTAATATTCTGATTATTAAATTTGATTGTTGGATCTCTCTTCAATTTTCCCTTTAGAATTATGGCAAGACTTTGTGGGGGATATTTGTAATTTTGATGTATTACACCAAGTTTTTAATTTGGTTGTTAATTTACTTGAACGTCTTTCCAATTCCCTTCTATTATCTCCTTCTAATATAAATAACATATCATCCGCATAAGCTACGGTGTTTTTTATATCCTTGTCATTATTCAGTTCATCTAATAAAGCCTCCAATATTGTCGTGACCTCTAAACAACTCGCTCAATGGGGTAGAACACTCGCTAATAAGGTACCAGGAAGTTAACAAATTAAATAAAGCGAGGCCACGACAAGGGACGCAGCTAATTGAAAATGAAAAATATTATAGGATAACTACTAAAAGGATGCCTACATGGTTCAGAATGGAAGGAAGGAGCTTTATACTATGGTAAATTAAACAGGGAAGACTTGGATGGTATTATGTTATATTACTGAAAGTGTTACATTACCTCCTTGACTTCATGTCCACTCGTCGAGGATGCCATACATCCCGTGTATGGAGAGTGCATAATAACACGACCAGCCCAGTGCGCTTCTACTCACTGACTGACTAGCCAAAACAAGCCAAGCCACGCTTACCGCGTGGGGACGCTATCTATGCTCTACCCCCACCACTCTTACGTCATCCCCGATCCAAGCGACCAACGGACACGTATGCACTAACAATGCCTGCATACGTCACATCTCCCCCTGGCCACCCAGATCGACGCCCTCGTCGACACAAGGAGGATTTTGTTTATGGAGAAGAAAGAGAAAAAAAGTACAATACAGAAGAAAATATGACATACAGGAGGTTAGATAATTGGACAACAGGCAGTATCTGTGAAAGAATTAAATGCTGATTGGCATATTTGGAAGTCTCGAGTGTTTCTGACGATGTTTTTGTTTGACAGATCACCTACGTACGAGTACCCCGCACACGCACACCACACCATGCTGCCACTGTTACATGCACACTACACTGCACCTGGATGTTCCGACGTAAATGTTTGTGGGTGGGATTTCCACATCACCCACAACGGCGAATTTTGAGCTGCAGTCTTTTAGGTGCTGCAGGTCGCTGAAGATGTGGGGGGAGCAATCGCTAGCTTGGACTGCCCCCCAAAATAGTGGCTCCTTATGCCACTGCATGTAGTGGATGAATGACAGCTCTCCTGTGGTGTCTCTGGAACCTCTGGCGTGACTATCCAGCAGGGTACATTTTGACACTCGAGCTCCAGAATCAACCAAGTCACTATAACAGAAATCACAGAAAGGTAGAAATGCTGCTCCAGAAGATCATCATACATAAAAAAAAAAGTAGTATGTCATTTACAATAAAAAGATTTAAAATGCCAAAAAGGTTTACAATCAATCAATTCTTTTAGTATGGGGCAAAGAGAAAAAAAATGACTACACGTTGACATAAAAACTGAATTTTACAAGGGGTTACCATCCAAAATTTAACACAAACTGCTTTAGAATTCAAATACAGAAACACAAAAGGACCAGAATACATAAATATTACATCACTGACATTCATTGTTTACATACAATAACACAACACAAATATAGAAACTTATTTGGGATCCCAATATTATTTTTTAACCAGCTGGTACTACTAATGAAAAGAAAATAAGTGCACTTACAATACATTCATACATGACAATGAAATGAAATCATTCATACTGACCAAGGCCCAAATTATACACAACACTCACTTAAATAACTACTCAAAACTACTGTGTGCATTACTACAGACTTCAAAAATAAATCCACAGTACATACATCAAACATTACATCAAACTACACCTCATTACATTCCTTTAACTACAATACTCATGTTTTACTGTCAAATAGATAGTCTCCTCTACATTACTATCTTATCCATCTCATTATTATCCTCATCATCTCAATCATCATCATCATCATCATCATCATCATCATTATTTCACTCATCATCATCATCATCAGTATTTCAATCATCATCGACTGAGCTTTTAACTTTCTTGTAGACAGTAATTACTGAGAAAATAAAATATCTTCACTGACATGTCTCATTCAACATGCTGCAAAGTCAAAAATACCTGACATAGGCATAAACTTAAAGAAATTACATTAACATTTCAGGAATGACACAACATGACATACTGTTGCATCCACATCCTCCGAATCAAAATTAAGCTGGAAAATAGATGGTATTAAAACTCGCTATATAAGATGGTACTAAACTTGTTGCATAAACACAAAAAAAAATTATTCTCATTGCATTCAACTCATTACATTTACTCTCTCGTGTGAATACATCACACATGCTATACTGGGCACGTTTCAGCAACACCAATAAGCAAAATCTCTCAAATCATCACATCAAATCGAATTTCCAGGTACATGTAGCCCTCCTGAAAAATCAAAACATTTACACTCCAACTATCGGGGTTACTCTTTGGCACTTCCACCGAAGCTGACATCAACTTATCTCATCTCCTCTCTCACATTACCACCATCGGGGTTACTCTTAGGCACTTCTACCGAGCCAAATATTTACTTATCTCTCACATAACCTCAAAAACATACATACACACACACACACACTATTCATGCAACAATTTTCTGCAAAGAAAAGATCACAGCATCATAATGAAACCCAAACCAAACCAAATCGAATGCAGCAGAACAAAGCACATCTTTACCAAAAACAATATTGTCACAGAACATTCCTGAAAATCAAAGCTTAATTAAGCACACAGTACACATCAAACACATTCCTGCAGCATAACATAACAAAACAAATGATTTGCAATGCCCAAAACAGAATTCGAAATTTAAGTTACATAAAATGGTGATAAACATTCGATTTAGCGGAGACATACATAGCACACATTATTCCTGAAAAGCAAAGCTTAATTAAGCATCAGTCAGTGAAACAATAAAAATTTAGCATACCTGTGTGAGTTGTGAAACTGTTTCATTCGTCCAAACTTTAGGACACACAATGTTCACATACTTACAGGTTTTGTTTCTTATTCTTTCTTTTTACCATAAAATTCCAGTGTAACTTTCCAAAATCTGGTAACACACATATAGCTGATCCATCAACATCCACGTCGTACTGGTCCATATTGGAGGCACATTAAACCTAATTAGGTGAAGATACTGGCAAGGTTGGTAGTAGCTCCTGAAACTTTTACTTAAATTAGTCATTTTGAAACACTTTCCCCCAAAAATATTCATTGCGTAACTAGATAAACCAAACATGGCAACGGTGAAGCAAAATTATCATCATTATGATTACCACTATTCGTACCGCGAGCGTACAATGCACAAATATGAATTTTCAATATATATACTCTTGACTTCTTTCGTTTTATTATTTTAAATATTTCAAACAGATGCACCACACTTTTTATACACACGCAATTTTAAACACGCAACACGCGAACTTTGAAATATTTGCTTCTCTTTCGAGTCGTTAAGACTTACAAGATGACACAACCAATAAATGCAATGTCACGTAGACCAGCTAACACACGCAACTATATTATCAAAGTTACAAATATCGCCCAATTTTTCACAATTCACAAAAATATGTACTTTAAAATGACCAGCACGAATGATTTACCACAGTAACAGAATTTAGTAGAAGTGAAGCCAAGGTAAGGGGAAAAATGGAGCCAGAAGTTTTAGCGTCACGCCACCGACAGACAATGGAAAAAATATAAAAATGAACTTAAAATTGAAATTTAGACAGGGACTTTCAGAAAACAATACAACAGGAATTTAGAATAAAGAAACCACAAATGATACAACCAAACCCCTTACCCTTAAGCCAAGAAAAAGATTTACATTTTTTAACGAACACGTGGAGGACCAAAAACGTTACATTTTATTTAAAAAAGAATTTTACAGTTAAAAATCTCAAAAATACCCAGCCAAATTACTCGGCGCCTCACACCAAGATGTTGTGACCTCTAAACAACTCGCTCAATGGGGTAGAACACCCGCTAATAAGGTACCAGGAAGTTAACAAATTAAATAAAGCGAGGCCACGACAAGGGACGCAGCTAATTGAAAATGAAAAATATTATAGTATAACTACTAAAAGGATGCCTACATGGTTCAGAATGGAAGGAAGGAGCTTTATACTATGGTAAATTAAACAGGGAAGACTTGGATGGTATTATGTTATATTACTGAAAGTGTTACATTACCTCCTTGACTTCATGTCCACTCGTCGAGGATGCCATACATCCCGTGTATGGAGAGTGCATAATAACACGACCAGCCCAGTGCGCTTCTACTCACTGACTGACTAGCCAAAACAAGCCAAGCCACGCTTACCACGTGGGGACACTATCTATGCTCTACCCCCACCACTCTTACGTCATCCCGATCCAAGCGACCAACGGACACGTATGCACTAACAATGCCTGCATACGTCACAATATGATATCCCAGAACAACGGTCCTAAGATCGAGCCCTGAGGGCATCCTTTGGTGATTTCTTTATCAACAATGTTATTTATTCCTTTAATATGTACTTTCCTATCAGTACAATAATTTTTGATATGGCATATAAGCATTTAGGATAATTCTTTTGTTTTAACCTCTCCAACACAATATCATGAACATTTTTCTCTTAGGCTTCTGCGGCCAGCATCTTTGATATAACTGTTTTCTGGTATCTGCCACGTCATGTTAATTATCTTAGGTAGCCAATGTTTCAACTTCTTGTTGAGGTCGTTCTCAGGGCTGCACTGCAACACATGCTGATTTCAACAAGAGGTCGAAACGTTGGCTACCTAAGATAGTTAACATGATGCAGCAGATACCAGAAACCAGTTATATCATGAACATTGTTGACCATTTCTTCTGTTGTGGGCTCAACCACCATCCTGGCGCACTGCATGTCTTGTGCTCAAACGGCCACATTGAAATTCTGTGAATCACTTGTGAACCATGCCATGTGATGGAGCAGAGTCCCCATAATACTTGATCAGCTTTTCTTCCATTTCCTTCACCTTCTTACCATACAAAAAGTAGTCATTTGTCAGAACATGAAATTCACTTTTCTCCATTTTCTACGAAGCAGCACACATCTGCTTATTTTAGACGCTCTAAAAATGTTCTAAGAAACAAATGACGAACTTCTGCGATTCTACCCAGAATAGATGTAAGACTACAAGATGTAGATGTAAGGTGCAAACAAGAAACCTATCTCTTGCCAAAGTCATGGACATATCAATCCATCCTCGTAAAAAGGGTTACTGTATGAAAAAATGTAAAATTACTGTACAATGTTGTATTTGTAGTAAGAACCACAGTGTCTTGATGTGTCCTGATTTACCTGTTAATAAGAAAACGGAACTTATAGGGAAATTCTGACCAAAGAGAAAGATGAACTGTGACAGAAATATATATTTAATAACCTATTTGACTTACCTGTGTATGTAGCTGATACAGGAATTATTTATTGTAATGTTATATGCATTTATTTATTATGTTATTCATGTACATTTGACATGATTATGATTATTGTATTTATTTGATTATGGAAATATGACTTGTTAGTATGTATATATCCAGAATTTAATCTAATTTATTAAAATAACAGTAATTTAAAACATGTTATGGCTAACCTTAACTAAATTTATAAGCGGATAAAATTGATATCACTAGTTTAGATGAGATGGAAGAATAAATAGAATTGCAAGCTTGTTATTTTCACTACAAAAAAATATAAGATAACAAAGGGTATTACCAAGGAGAAGTAAATAACATTCTTCTTCGATAGAAATGAGTTAGTATCCCATCATTATTAAAAGTGTGCAGACCATTATTCCACCAGCACTCAGATTTTACAGACCTGCTCATACATTTCAATAGTTTTGGACATATACATATGTTCAATAAGTTGCCGAGAATTATTATAATGAATCCAAAATAATTATAAATAATGAAGAAACTTATTGAATAAAAAGAATTTAAGTTGGGAAAGAAAAATATGTATTAAATTGTTTTCATGATGGAATCTTACCTGTAACAACGTCCTGACGATAACTATAGTCTCATTGCTCAAGATTAATTAAAGAACCCAACAAGCATAATACCCCTGCAATTTGGCACCCAGCGTGGGCCTCGTGAATTCAAAGGGAGATTCCAATTTAAGAAAAATTATAAATAAATTACAAAGCATAAAGAAGAGGACAATACAACTAGAAGGCATCATTACACCAAAAGAAGATTTGAAGGACGTGGCAACATGGCAACAACGGAATGATGGGGCACATTGATTAGAAGAAAGATGACAATCATCAGACATCCAAGGATTGTAGTGAGCAAAGAGGATCACAAGAGAAGAAGACATTGCATAGTAGGATCAAAACTTTTCAAATTTTATGTTGTTGAGGAATAAAAAGCTATTACCATCCAGAATGAACATTCAAAATTCAACAGCAGGATCAGCTATGAAAGAAGTAGTAAACATAGAGATGATAGGGGGAGTGTCTAAGGAAACAGGTCAGGAAAAGGAAATTGGATTAACATTAAGGATTGGTATAGATTTATGAAGGAGTCTGAAAATAATATGAGGGGACAGGTAGTTTGGAACATGAGCTACGACAGAAAATAGAACAGTGGAAAAGAAGATTGGGTAGTAGAAAATTTAAATGGCAGAATTAAAACAAAAAATAGAAAGAAGGGGGAAAGAATTAAAACAACCATTAGGACAGAGGATAGAACAAAATAGAAAGGAAGATTCAGATAGTAGAAAATTTGAAGTAATAGAGTTAAAACAAGAAATAGAAAAGGGAAGAAAGGAATGTAAAACCGTTAGGACAGAGGATAGAACAAAATAGAAAGGAAGATTCAGATAGTAGAAAATTTGAAGTAATAGAGTTAAAACAAGAAATAGAAAAGGGAAGAAAGGAATGTAAAAATAACATGAAAATCATTAACAATAATTTAAATGAAGCAAAAAGTGGTTTGAAAAATAAGATTGAAGTTGTTAGTAATAAAATGAGTTTTGAAAATTGAGGTGAAGGAAAATAAACGAGTGTTAGAGGAAGACATGGCCAAGTATAGAAAAGAAATGTTAGAATGTATAAATAGTATAGAAAGCAAAGTCAATAGCTTAAGAACAGAGTTAACTGTGGAAATTGAAGTTGTGAAAACATGTCGGAATAATTTTGAAATGAAACAAACAGAGGAGGTTAAGAAATTCTTGAGTAAGGAAGTAGAAGTATTGAGAAAAGAATTCATAAATAGTGAAAATGTAAAGTGGATAGTTATGTCTGAAATTAAAGATGTATCAAACGCAATGAAATTGCAACAAAAAGAGATAGAAAATATAAGAGACAGTAATGTAGAAGTAGGAACAAAAATAAATGAACAGATAAAAACATTGGAAGAAAAATTTCAGAAAGAACAAGAAAATGTAGAAAGAGTAAATAGGCTTGCAAATGCATTGCAAACTAGTAATGATAACAGTGAATTAAATGAAAATATTTATGACATACATGACACACACAATATTTGGCAAAGTAATAAAACTCAAAAAGATGAGAACCCATACATACACCTAACACATGTTACGCAAACAATATACTATACAAGAACACAACACCTAACTTACATGATAATAACATCATGAGAAATTCCGAAATGAAAAATCACGAAGGGAAGGAGCCATATGAGAAAGATATATAGCAAATCATAAAGGTAGATTGCAAAATATCCACGACAGATACAGTCACATAATAGCCAGAAATAAACCGAGTATTTCAAAGATATATACCAGCAGACTGCCACAGAGAATGCCAGACAGAACTAGTCAGATAAATTATATAGATTTCAGCAGAGAATATTTAACAAATTAAGGAGCGCCAAACACAAGGAATATGCGATATAGGAGTGGTAGACACTGGAACACACAAGAATCGAAGCACAATGAAAAAGGAAGATGCGGACAGACAGAGCAAACACATACACAAGAAAATTCAAATGGTACCAACATTGCACAACTAACACACACAGGAAACAAGGCTTAGGTCAAGGACAAGATCAAGATAATTGTAATGACATAAAATTCTGAGATACCACAAAGATCATACCTCATGGTTGACAAGTGTGAATATATTGAAGAAATCATAAATAACACCATAAATATCACCACTAAATTTACTCCCGTGGAATTAATGTTAAACAAGAAACTGAAAAATGTAATCATTGATATTCCTACTACTGTGGTGGCACAAAGAGAACTTACCGAAAAGGAAATATGTCAACTAGCATTTATAAGATTATGGGAAAAAGCAAATAAAGGAAGGGAAAGAGCTAAAATATTTTGAAATAAATGGTTACCTAAATTAGGTGATAAAGTTCTTCTAAAGAAATATAACATTTCAGAGCTTCAACGAAAAGACATTGCAAGATGGAATATGGGACTGTTGTTGATCTAGAACAATTTGGGGATCATATGTTCAAATTACAAAACTCAAATGGGAAGATACCATAAAAAATAAATTAAAGCCATTCAGAGAAATGTAGATTTAAAAAATAAATAAATAAATGTTTGAAAATTTTGGCATACGTATCCATGGTGACCATGCATGTGAAAATTAAGCAAATGTAAGCCAACGAACATCTGTAGAAGAAACATATATTTGGTAAATTTAGTATCATAAAATACAAAATAAATGAAATGGAAATACATAAATTTAACCGTATTTAATAATAATATACCAAAGAATATAACCAGTAGATTATAAATGTAATACTTTTCGAAAATCAAAGTACAATGTAAAGAAAGCAATTTGAAAAGCATTTGGAAATCAAATTATATATATAATAAAATAATAACCATTATCACATGAAAATATATTAATTTAATATCAAATAAGATTAGAAGTGAAAAGAGTTTTTTGACGGAATAAAGAATTATTATTTGGGAATTTAGCCGTAGTGAATTATATGGATACAAGTATGGGAATTCTTCATTTTGGATGGAGTTTGTGATAAGAAGATTTTAATTGATGCTATGATGATATAAAATATAAATGATAAATGAAAGTAATGCGTTTAATTTTCTCGCAAAGTACTATAACTTTGGAATTGTAAAGTTAAAGATGTGATAACAGGAGTAAATATAAAATATATAATTAAAATAAAAAAGGATTAATATTAATGAGAGAAAGTGTATAATATTCAAGGTTGACTATTAATATAAAGGGATACTTGAGATAAATATGTTGTGGTATGAATAATCATATATGCTTAATTGAATTGTATTACAGGTATGAATGGAAACTTCAATAATGATTATTTAAAACTAAGGAATATGAAAGAAATAGAAAAAGAAGATCACATGTAACATTCAATTTCTTCATCTATTCACATTTTAAAAAATGACATGCAAACAATTAAAAAAACATGAAGGAGTTGTGATTTTATTTAAATTTGTTATTTATAAATTTAAAATAAGAACAAAAGATGCATTTGTGACAGAAGTATATGTTTAATAATCTATTTGACTTGCCTGTATATGGATGACCTAGCTGATACAGAAATTGTTTATTGTAATGTTATATGCGTTTGTGTATTACATTATTCACACATCTTTGATGTTAATGTTATGATTATTGTATGTATTTATTTGATTGTGAAAATGTGCCTTGCTAATACGTATATATCCAGAATTTAAACTCATTTATTAAAATAATAGCAATTTAAAACATGTCAGGGCTAACCTTAACTAAATTTATAAGCAGATAAAACTTATATCATTACTTTAGATGAGATGGAAAAATATAGGAATGCAAGCTTGTTGTTTTCACTACAAAGAAAATATAAGATAATAAAGGATATTACCAAGGAGAAGTCAATAACATTCCTCTTCTGGAAGAAATGAGTTAGTATCCCATCAGCATTCAAACTGTGCAGAGCATTATTTCACCAGCACTCAGATTTTACAGACCTGCTCATACATCTCAATAGTTCTGGACATATACGTACATATGTTCAAATAAGTTGGCGGGAATTATTATAACGAATCCAAAATAATTATAAGTGATGAAGAAATTTATTTAATAAAAAGAATTTAATTTGGGAAAGAAAAAGTGTATTAAATTATTTACACAATGGAATCTTACCTGTAACAACACACTGACGATAACTATAATCTCACTGCTCAAGATTAATTAAAGAACCCAACGAGCATAGTACTGCTGCAGAACAAAAGTCAACCTCTTAAAGTAATGTTTCAAAACCCCACTACGTCCTTTTGCAAATTCTTGCAGTACAATTAAAGGGCCCTTGTTCCTCTTTCTCTGCCAGAGTCTTAATTCATACAGGATCTCAGAGATCATATATAAGAAAAGAAATGGTGACAAAACTACTTTACACTCTTACTAGGTTTGAAACAACTCAACATGGGCTCTTTGGGGAAGTGAGAACCAACTTGACTAAACATTCATGTTACAAAACAGGAGTTGCTGATATAGCTGGTAAATACCAATGTAATTTTGATGTTCTAGATCAAATAGCAATTTGTAATGACATTCATTCTGTTGGGAAAGGACCATGGTTGAAAGAACTCAATGAAGGGAATATTTTTCTGACAGATATGGGAAATGGTGGTAAACCTGTTGACCTGTTAATTGTGGCAAATGTAGCTGGAAAACTTATGAACAGGAAATGTCAAAGTTTTATCATTGGGGCTAGCTGCTGTTGAATCTAAATTAGGGTGCACCTTAATGGGGAAAGTTCCTCATCAGTCTTCACAAAATATGGCCATAGAAATTACTTCTCTACTGGTACAGGAGATGTGTCATCTCTAGGTCTGAACACCATTGGTATAACAGATTCATTTATGTAGAGTATCAAAAGGGAGAGGGATAAGCAAATAAAAGCGGATTTCTTGGAAGATATGAAAATAAATGATGATGGTGGTTATGTAGTGGCTTTGATATGGAAAGGATATTTACCCATTCCAAGCAACAAAGGTTTGGCTCTGAGGAAGCTGAAGTCGACGACAAAGAAATTAAATGACCAGAATCTTCTTCACACACATATAATTCAGTTCTGGTTGAATGGGGAGGTTTGCAAATTATTGAAGAAGTGTCTCCTGAAGAACAAGACAGCAAAGAGCACTATCTACCCTATTATCCTGCCATTAAAGAGAACACCACTATGAGAGTGTGCCTTTAATGCTTCTGCAAGGGAAAATGGTTTTCCATCACTCAATCAGTGCTTAGAATGTGGACCAAATCTCATTGAATTAATTTCATCTTTTTTGCTTCGATTTCAAGAAGATTTTGTGTTACAGCTGATGTGGAAAAAGCCTTTCTACAAATTAGCATTCATCTGGAAGACAGAGACTTTCTTAGTTTCTTTTTTACTTTCTCTACTACGTACAGTAAGTAGGGGAAGTATTGCATTCCACCCAAAAATTCGATACCGAGATTTCACCGGAAATACATGTTTTGAGACCTCCTGAATCCAAAAAAAGCATTTTTGGAAACATGTCCGTGTGTGTGTCTGTGTGTGTGTGTGTCTGTGTGTGTGTGTGTCTGTGTGTCTGTGTGTGTGTGAACAGCATAACTCAAAAACGAACAGTCGGATAAACACCAAACTTGGTATTTAGGTTCAGTATCTTCCAGAGATGCGACACGAAGGTTTTCAAGAAAATCCCCCCACCCCAGACTACCCTTTACATGGAACATTTTTCGAAAATTTTAATTTTCTCAAAAATGGCTCTAACGATTTTAATGAAAATATCATATGTTTAAGATAATATCATGAGAAATGAAATGTATATCTCGAATTTTCTGGGATTGTCTCCAAAAGTATTCTTCATTCTGAACGACTTTTGCATAACTGGTAAACTATAAGAGATAGACAAAATTTTACTACACAAAAAATATAGATCGCGTTAAAATACACAACTTATGTCATATACATTTCTTTTGTTGAGTGAACCGTTTTCGAGATATTGCTTGTTATTTCCTTAAATTTTGCAATACTTATACTTTTTCTCAAATTCGTTATTCATTTTTTTATGTCCTGGACATGCAAAGAGAATGGAATGCGCCACATAGCAACCAGCGTTAAAATATTTGACTATCGCTTAAAAGCTACCATATTCCCCTTGCATCTACAAGAAAATTACCAATAAGATTGACATTTCGATATCTCGATTAACATGAAGCATATGGAGAATAGGCGTTTGTAAAATTAGATTGTACAAGAGTAGAGAAAGTCATGTGAGTGTAACACATCAGATTTTTTCTTAGATTTTCTTAGATGGAGCAAAGAAGATAGGAAACAGATCAAAGTAATTCGTCATTGAAGACTTATGTTTGGACTGAAGTGTAGCCCTTTTCTGTTAGGGGCCATATTTGTTTATCATGTACAACAAGCTATGGTTAATTCATGCTACAGCAAAATGTTATTAAAACTCAAAGATAGTCTCTATTTTGACAATGTAGTGGCTAGTGTAGACTCTTGAGCTTGAATTGAAGCAGTTTATTGATACATCCTGTGACCTAATGTCTGACAGAAAATTTAACCTAAGAGGATGGTAATCTAACAGTGGCAATTTTGATCACTTCGCCAAAACAATGTTTCTAGGTTTGAAATGGGACTTGAACTCAGACACTTTGAGGTTAAATTTAGATTGGATACAGAGTTTTGAGCTGAGGAGGGTTACAAAATGGATCATCCTTTCACTTGCTCAGAAGATTTTCGACCCCATTGGCATAGCTGCTCCTGTGCTTGTAGTACCAAAATTGTTATTACAAAAGATGTGGATACAAAGGATAGCCTGGGATGCGGAAGTCAATATTGATACCAATTATGAAGTTTTAAATTGGCATCAGGGACTTGTTCTACTTAAAGATATTCACATTGTATGTTGGATTCAGTATTCAAAAGACAATGCCCACATCAGTCTTCATACATTCTGTGATGCTTGAGCTCAGGCATATGCTGCAGCAGTGTTTGTACGATTGGAAGTAAATGACAGAATTGAACTATATCTTCTAGCAGCCAAATCGAGAGTAGCACCATCAAAATCAATCACGATTCCTTACCTGGAGTTAATTGCAGCAACAATAGGAGCTAGGTTATGCAATTTGTATGTGAAGCACTTGACTACAAGAATACTGAATTATACTTCTTGTCTGATTCTACAACTGTATTAGCAAGAAGAGACATGGAATGTGTTTGTGAACAACCGTGTGAAAGAAATTCGTAAACAGGCTCGTCTGAATGCTGGAGAAATGTACCAGGTATTCAAAATCCAGCTGATCTTCCTTCAAGGGGCTGTTACGCAGATAAATTGTTGACAGTAAGATGGAGGGAGTTTCTGAGAAAATCTTCAACAAAGTGGCCTTCAACAGACTTGGTACCTGAAGAAGGATAGTTTTTGAAGAAAGAAGAAATTTCAATCAAATAACAAACTGTGTATTACCCGATCTTATTTCGTGTACTAAGTGCCATGGTCACCAACAAAAAGAGCATAAATTGTTTTGTTCTTCTTACACTAAATGGTATAGATATTTCTCTAAATATGAAAAGATTATTTGTATGATTTGTACATAATTCTCAGAATGCAAAACATAACAGGAGCACTGGAGAGCTGTCATATGAAGAGACTCGTTCAGCAGAGAAAATTGTAATTCAGCAAATACAAAAATCATTTCTTACAAAGAATGACAAAGCCTGATTAACCTAATCATGTTTGAAAATGAAGGAAATTTGAGGCTGAAAACCAAAATATTTAATTGAGATGATTATTTTTGTACTCCCATTGTCTTACCTTATGATCATATGGCACCTATTCCTTTTTTCACAGGAAGAAATGTTAAGTGATACTACTCGAAGTGGTAGACAAGTTCATGTACCTATAAAATGCAATTTTGTGTATTGATGTGTTATTATGTTATCCTACTTTTATCTGGGTTGAATTGTTTTTTTTTCCACCAATTCAAGGTGGGAGGATGTTACAAATAGGGATATTTGTGGCAGTTTGGTTAATGTTGGCAACATTTTTAAAGAAGTTGAAAGAGACATGGTACAAAGAGGAAAGGGGTAATCTATTAATTAATCACTTCATTGGATTAATTCAGAAAATAAACAGAATAGAAACTTTTAAATTGTTGTTATTACTATTCTCAACACTTGGTCTTCCAAGCTCAATCAGATTTGAAAAATTCTGTTTTCATACTTCCATATACAGGACTTTAGTGAAGAACCAATCATATAATATACAGATTATAATTGTATTTAGGCTTTACGAAGCCAATATTCCTTTGTGGATAATTTTCATGATAAACATTGGTGGTGGTAATGATGATGATGATCCATACTTACAATAGTTCTCTTTTGCCACTTTTGCCTGTGGTGTCCAATCCCTTGAAAATATTCTGTTTAATTTTGCTTTTACAGTAATTTTTTTCCAAGCTTTTACTTTACTTTAGTGACTGAGACTGGACAAAAATCTTCCAAAAAGAAAATTCTTGTTCTCTGAAATCAAGTTTAAAATTGTAATTTTAGTAATGTTAATATGATAATAAATACTTTGTAACAATTTTCATTTAACTTTTTTAAAATATAAATATAAATATTTAAAAAAACATCAGTGAAGAATTCTTACAAAATATTTATTGTCATATTAATATATTTGTCTTTGCTTCACTGTTAATAGCTTCATTTTTGTGTGTTTTAACAATGTTGCTCCAGCTTCTATTCTGTGTTGCATCAACAAAGTTGCTATGCACCGGCTTACATGTTACAATTCCTTTTGATTACAATTGATTGTTAGTGCATTAGGTATATTTAGTTTCAAGTACAGTTGTTATCCTGATGCATTACAGAGCCATCTGGAGTGTAATAAACTGAACTGTAGCTTTGACATATAATTGTAATGTTTATGAAACAACATTTTAGAATCTGACAATTCTATCACTTTTGACTGTCATGAAAGGTAAAATTGTAATGTTTATAAAACATAAAATAATCATAACATATTGACAAATTGCTGGATTTTACATATTTTTCATAATTGTTACATCTCTCAAATTTTATGAGATAGGCCCAGGTAACTTCTCTTTTCCTAACATTTGTTTATTCTGAAATCTATTTAACTGCATGTTTCGTTCTCCTTTGCAGTGATGGCTTATTGAACACACTAGAGCCTTGTGAACCTACTCCATTCAACACCAATAAACTAAGTGGCATCTCTCCAGATATATTTCTTCAGGTCACAAGATTAAGTGGTTTGACAGAGGAGGTATAGCATACCACACCACTTAGCATATATTTTTACTTCTGGCATTCATATTTTAGTTTCACAGTTTAACAGTAAAGAAAATAATTTGAGTTGAATTAATACTAAACTTGCTGATTTAACACTAAACTTGCTTCACTAAACTCCTTACTACAAGTGTATCCTGTAGAAAGGAAGGGTTTATTGAAGCAAATTTAGTTTTAAATTGACTGAAAAAGTTATTGTTCTATTTCACTGCGTTCTACTTCCAAGTTTGATTATACTTAAATAATTTTGTTTGGAAAATGTTGTTACACATTTTATTGCAGTTACGTTTTCTTATTTTAAATCTCATTGGTTATGGCTTGGAAGAGAACCTAATGGAATCAAATGATACTTTCTGTTGTTTGATTACTATCTAGGAAGGTCATTTGAAAAGTTTGGAGTGATCCACAGATTGCAGCTACATTTCTGAAGCAGTTTTGTTTTCAAAACCGGTGTCTTTTATGGAAACATTTGTCCATAGCATCGAGATTGACAATTAATTATTCTTCCACACATGCCATGTGTAGGCTAAGGTTGGAAAGGTAAAATCATGAAAAGTGTCCTGGCTATGGCATTGAATTTTTCAATCTGATTCTAATTTTTCAACATAGAGATTGTTCAAGAGTCATAGTAGGCTTAGTTGTATGTTACATTGCAAATGTATGTGTATGGGAAACATGGCAAATGTTGAACTTGGTGTGGCTGTTAAATACTTCATAAGGAACGGAGTGAATGGAATAGAAATTCATACCAATATGGCAAACAATGTCATGATTCTCAACTATTTCCAAGTGGACCATGGAGTTTAAACATTGCCATGAAAGCTTGGAAGATATACACACAGCAGAAGACTGAAGTCTGCCACAGCAACAGAAATCATCAGTAAAGTAGATCACATGGTTCTGCAGGCACTGAATGAAGGTGTCTGAAATGCTGAGACTCTGGGCATTTCAGGGGAGCATGTGTTTCACATTTTGAGAGAAGATTTGGAATGAAAAGACAGTCTGCATGATTAGTGTTGCAACTGCTGACTCCAGATCAAAAGCAAATCAGAGTGCAAATCTTTGAACAAAGTTTGGCTCATTTTCAGAGTTATCCCAACTACTTTATGCATTGATTTATAACAAATGATGAAACATGGGTACACTACTATGCACACTGAAACAAAACAGCAGGCTAAGCACGCAAAGCACCAAAATTCTCCACCACCCAAGAATACAAAGGATGTGAAATCAGCCTGGAGGACCATGGTGGTTTATGAGATGCCAAGGATGTGCTGCTAATTGATTATCTTCTCCATAGCAAATCTATCACCAGAGCACTTTATGCTATCTTCTGGACCAATTGAAGACACATGCAAGAAAAAGCCAGGTGTGGCAAAGAAGAAAATCAATTTCCATCAAAACATTGCTCAGCCTCATTCATGTGTTGTAGCAGTGCAAGAAATCAATGAAGCAGGGTATGATTTGCAGCCATATCCACTTATTCCCAGGCTTAGCTCCATCAGACTTCCATCTGATCCCTAGACTGAGAAAGTTGCTTGATGGAAATGAATTTTTATCCATTGAAGAACATCAGTTGAGGAATATTTTGCAGGCCTGGAGAAATCTGACTTCTATAATGGAATAAAGGCCACGGAGCATTGCTGGACCATGTGCATTGATATCAAGAGAGAAGAATATTTTGAAAAATATGAACAATACCAAAAATCTATGGCATCATTTTCTGCTTCACTTCGAGAACATTTCAAATGACCTTCATATAATTAAACACACATGAAATAAATAAATAAATTATGTAAACATTCTTTGTACATGATTTGTTTTTCAGCTGTTCTTTCCACAGTGTGATTTAACTCTAGCTGAGATGGAATTAATCAATCCAGAGCCAGTTCCACCAGATTTAAAGCGGCGTCATTCATCAGTAACAACAGATAGTTGGCGCTCCAACTCAGTTTCGGTAGATTCTTGCAAAATAATGGCAGCACGTACAGTGGAATCTTTAACCAATGAAATGGTTTCCAGTATCATTGGGGAAGTGACACAAAGAAGGGGAAGTACTGACCGAATTGCTCACTGTGGATCAGACACAAAAGTTCAGGGAGAGACTGATGGCAGTGCTACAAATAAGGATACTATTGCAGCCAGGTAGGAAATTGGATACTTTCTTGTGACAAGCATGCAGTGTGTGAGGCTAGAATGAAAGCAAAAGAAATAATATCAAATTATTAATGGCATCCAACATCTGAAAAAACTTTTGAAGTAAGTGAACATACAGTTGATCAAAGAGGTAATCTTCCTCTACAGACAACATTTATCTCTATTAGGTTTGTTAATAAAACACTGTTAAAAGACTCTCCTTTAAGGGCAGGGAATATCTAAAATATTGATGTTCGAAGTTGCAATATGTTACACACTGCCTCAGATCCTGTTATTATTTTATAGTGAGCTAAATTAAGATCTCAAGCACCATGTTCTGTCAACATTTAACACAATTAACTTGTTACTTAAGTTCCTTTTTAAATATTTAACACGTAATATGTTTCATGAAAATTCTTTTATATTATCAACTGCCTGCTCAGTTGCAATACTTGAGCCAGCATTTTATAAAATTAAATTATATATACAATGTATTGATACGGTAAACTGTGTCATATGTCATTTTGCTAAAGCAAACAGCTTGTTTGTTCTTTGAGTCAATAAATGGTTTTCTCGTATTATTAAAGATTAACTGCATACTAGCTTGCAGGCTACTGCTTCTGTTAATTGAACAGTTTCTTGGTATTTGATATTTCTAAAATGCTTTTTAGCTGCAGTTCCCAAGTTAAGTATAGTTTTTCAATGTAAATCTATCCGTCTCTGCAGTTTGATGCTAGCAGAACCTGCACTTCACTTGCATTATGCCATAGAATTATTAGATAATTTTGCTCTCGCGCTCCTTCCCTCTCCCTGTCTCTCTCTCTTTCTCTCTTCTATTGATGTAATGTTTCTAAAATATAAACAACTACTTTTTTTATGTATATATCACTTTTAATATGATATTTAAATCTTAATAAATCTGTGTAAGAAACCAAGAAAGCAAAAAGGAAAGAAAGAAAAATGAAAAATAAGCAAATTTCATGAAAATATAGGGAGTATTTTAAGTTTCTTAAAATTTTATTTGAGTAGCAGACTACATCTAGTGAAACTTAGAGGTCCCATACATCTTTCATCCTGTTACTGAAGAACTTGTACTTCGCATCAAAGAGAAAATATGAGAGCACCAAACTTATTTGTATTTTGCATTCAGAGCAACTTATTTTTCTATGTTATTGTTACCCCAAAAGTCAACAAGCTTATCATAGGTAGTATCAAAAGAGGTTTTATAAATTTGCCAGTGCCTATCTGATTAAACCTGAAAGATTGAGTGATATCATTAAGACAGATTCATCATTAAAATTGATGTAAATAATGCCTTTATTTTAAATTATGACACATCACTGTTACTAGCTTCTCAATCTTCAAAATTAATTAATGTCTTTATAGTTATAAGATATACATAATGGAATTAAAAACAAATCATCACATCATAGCATACTGTGTCAATTATACTAACTGCTGAGTCACGAAACAGTGCATGATATCAAAAGCAAGCCTAAAATTTTGCATTAATAGAATAAAAATGCAAACCCCCTAGAAGAACAACATTTGACTGCCTCTATAGATATAGACATTTAGGTGATAGTTTTTGCATCTCCCTTGTATATAGAGCTTTTATAGATAGTTTTTGTTCTACCCTGTATGGAGCTTCTAGTTATACTGAAAATTATTTGCATTTCTTCTAGTAACGAGTAAATTATTTATAAACAGGTTGCCATGTGCCCGTGAGTTCTTTGCATGTAGATGTTAGAATTTTTATCGCCATATGAGAGACAAATTAACATATAGATAACTTGCAATATCTTGAATGCATATGCATGATTGAACATATACAGATTAAAAAATTCAGTAAGTACATAAATAAACATTACATAAACAAATAATTAATAAATAGTGAGCTAATTGCCTCTAAATTTCACATATGGTTCCACTTGTGATGGAGATTCAGAGTGAGCACAGGATCAGATTAAGTCCTACTGGAAACCTAAAAAGAAATGTTCTGTCTGAGCACTAATGTATAAAGAGTAGCTGTAGAACAGCTTTACTTGACAACCAAGGAAAAAACTGCTTGCTTGGCTGGACTTCACTCCTCACATATGTGGATGAATAGCGCAAAGGTCATTAATGTCCTATTGATGATTTCACACATCAGGCAGACTGAGAGCAAATTAAGTGTGAGCATTATGGAGCTTCATAAATTTAATACTACTCTAGTGAATATTTGGGATGATAATGTTAAGGCAGATTATGACATGATTGCATGTGTATAAACGATTTTATATCCTTTCTCAATGGCTCTAAACTTGCCTAGCTCAAACAGCTCACTTCATGCTTTTAGCTGCTTCATGTATATTTCAGCTCACTGTGAAAATGCTTCAATTGGCTTTTAATTTTGTTTGCAATAAAAGGTCTAAGTTGAAGTGAAAAATAAGAGTTACATAAAATGCATTAGTGCACTACAGCTCATTATGAGAAATAGGTGTTAATGTGTTGGTGGCTGTAAAAGTTTAATTGCCATCATTGTAATATTGAGAGGAAGAAACTTAAATTCTCTTACCTTTATCACAGCAATCCCAAGGAACTAGCCATTCATTCATGAGTGCTTCATTCATTTCAACCTCAAACAGATCATTCTAGTTGAGAATGCTCTGATGAAATCATCTTTCCTAATCCAATATCCATTCTAGTTGAATTTAATTTAATTTGTAACCTATCTTTATATGCATATTTGCTTCTAAATTCAGGCACTAGTACAATCTCAATTTCAGTAGAGTTGGTTTAATGCATGTTTCAGGGTAGCCAACCACAAGCTGCTTGAATGTGAAGTTGTGTGTCTGCAGTTGGCTTTCTTGCAGTTTGCTGCTCTCAAGACATTGGCTACACTTTTAAGTTGTGGCAGATATGCAGAGCTGCTGTTAGTACCAAATGCAGTACCCTCCAGGAATGATTCAGAGCAAAAGGTAAAGGATCAAATATAAAATAATGGAGGTAGGTTATTTTCCATGGTGACAGTTTTGAGTAGCTTTTTTATCATTTGTGCTAACAGAGATGGAGTCGTTCTATTTTTGTTAATATTGCAAGTAATTGTCAAAAATATAAATAAAAAGAAACAGAAACAAAAGATTACCTAGACAATTCCATTGTAGCATCACCATCCTACTCTGTGGTTGTCAACCCCTAGATTTCTTTATTGGAATTGTCTGCAAAGTCAGCATACAAAATGTAAATAATGAATGCAGCCCAGATAAATTGCCCATGTGCATATAGTGTTTTGTTTAAGGTTTGTTGATGAAGTGTGTTATTGCTTATACATGTTAAGTGTTTATGCTTTTAGTTTTGTTTTTGAGCTATACTATATGTGTTTTTAAATAAATGTTGGAATGAAATTTAATTCCAAAAACACATAATATTTAAGTTGTATGATGCATCCAAGTACTGTTATAAAACCTGATATAAGCATCTCTGACATTGTGCTGCGAGAATCAGCACAGAAGTTGTGAAGTATGTAAAAAATAAAATCCATCTAATTGGTGGAATTTTTTAAATAACTCACTACTATGCTCAATGCTCTTCCTCTGAGTTACTGTTTTGAAAGCTCTCCTGCTGTCACACAATCTCTTCTAGGTCTATTAACTTACTTTCATACACTACAACTGCTACTTCAGGAAAATCTCTTTCCGTGTATAGCATTTTTCACTTTGGAAACAGAAAAATGGTGCAAGGAGCTAAATTGCAACACAGGGGGTACATGTCTTAGCCTCTTCTCTGTGGTCTCCAGGAACTGGATAATGTTATTGTCTCTGTAGTTTTAGACATTGTGCTGGTGGAGTAGAATTCCTGACAGTCTTTGGTTGCCTTTGTTGCATACCAGATAGTTACATCAGTCCTTTGTTCTACCAGAGGAATTGTAGACATTTAACCATTTTTAGAAAGCAAAGTGGTCACTAATTTCTTGCTGATGCTTTGAAGATGCTTCACTTTGGTTGAAAGTTTGTTAGCTGGAAAGATCAGCACAGTCAACTGACATTTAGACTCTGCATAAAACTGTTAAATCCAAGTTTTTTCACCAGGGCAGTATTTGAGGCCATTGACAGTTTGCTGACACCATTAAAAACACACCATACAGATGCTTTTATGTATAATTCAGCTTGTAGAGCTATCGTTGGAATGACACTTTCTTCATGCAAATGTATTCATTCAGGACTTTTTATATTGTTGACAGTCCTATGTGCAGCATGTCATATTTTTCCACAGTAGCATGGTTTTCCACAGTCTGCTATAGAAAGATAACTCCTCTCCTCGTGTTTCATTAAAGTTTAGCCTCTTTTAAATTCCTGAAATAATAAAAAAATTATGACAAAGGAAGGAGCAATGTCTGCGACAAGTGTTCATGACTTTGTGACTTGTTTCAAATTGCCTTTAAAAATGAAATAAAATCATTGTGTGGTATTGCTTTCTTTTCACCACTATTCTGGCAACTATCTGTCAGCACACTGGAGTTGTTTTTTCTTGTACTATGGAAACTGAGGTAGAGGAGGGTTGCCACCTGATATACAAGTAAAAGAGATAGCAAGAATGTTGCCATTTCTTAATGCAAGATGTTTGAGTAAATCATCTTTAATTTTTATTCATATCAAAAGTTTCATAACGGCCTCTCATATTTATTTTTTTATTGAAAATATTGAAAATTTTTGTTGTATAGAAACATGACAAATCAGTTTGGCTTGCAGAATTTGCATACAATAAAGGAAAACAATATGAGCTGTAGTTATTGAGTTAATTGAGACACTACAGACCTCACTTAATTTTTAACTTCTAAAATATGTTGCTCTCTGCCACGTTCTTGTTTGGTTTCTTTTCATAAATAATTATAATAAAATTTGTACCAAAAGAAAATCATGATACTTTGGAAGCGTATTTTCAACATGGCAAATGTTACCACAACTACCCTTCATCAAATATATGACTATGAAAAGAAAGCCATAGTTATGCTGGGCCCCAGGTATATTGAATGTGGTAACTCATGGAAACATGCAGGAATTTTAACGTGATCTACATTTTTTGTGTAGTAAGATTTTATCTATTTCTTATGGTTTACCAGTTATGCAAAAGTCGTTCACAATGAAGAATACTTTTGGAGATATTCCCAGAAAATTCAGGATAGACATTTTATTTGTCATGAAAATATCTTAAACATATGATATTTTAATCCAAATTGTTAGAGCCATTTTTGAGAAAATTAAAATTTTCGAAAAGTGTTTCATGTAAATGGTAATCTGTGGTGGGACGGTTTTCTTGAAAACCTTCGTGTCACATCTCTGGAAGATACTGAACCTAAATACTAAGTTTGGTGTTTATCTGACTGTTTGTTTCTGAGTTATGCTGTTCACAGACAGACAGACAGACAGACACACACACACATGGACATGTTTCCAAAAATGCTTTTTTTGGATACAGGGGGTCTCAAAACATATATTTCCGGTGAAATCTCGGCATCAAATTTTTGGGTGGAATACAATACTTCCCCTACTTACTGTACGTAGTAAAGAAAGTAAAAATAGTGTAATTGATGTAGTTCACAAATTAAGATAAACTGATAAGTAATAAGCTGATTCCCTAAAGATGATATTAGGTTGACACGGGTTGTCCAAGAGTAATAACCTTAAATGCCTATGCAAAATGTACTCTTGGTAATTACTCAATGGTTATGTCAATGAATAGTGCAAACCATACAAGCATAAAATGAGATGATTATACAAAACAGGAATTCTTACAATTAAAATTATAACCAAACAAGCTTTCTAACTTGAAACAATCATTCACACACATACAATAAATTGAATGCTATCACTCATAGGAGTCACTAACAGAATTGCTTTAACTTTTACAACATTTTCACATGCATTAAGCATTCCTTAAATAAGCTCCATTAGCTTGGAAATAACAAATGCACACTTAAGAGAGTAATATAACAAGAAATTTCTTTAACCTTACATTCTTTCAAATTTTAAAGTACTTAACTTTACCAATATATGTGCCTAATGAGAGCATAACCCAAACCGGAGTAGCAAGTAATTAAAGCTATGCTTTACCAAAAATGTGGATTCATACCAAAATCTGAATTCCTATCCTGGTCTCTCTTTAACCTCACATTGACCATGAGCCGACTGTCCATGGGAAGAGATGAGCAATGTTCACAGCGTGGAGGTTCTATAGCAAGTTTCCATGTCTAACTAGAGACCCGCAGGTCATGAAGTGCCAAACAAAAGCCAAGAACTCAAATTGATTGATGCTCTGATCCTTCATGCTGGCATATCACGTAAATAAATAAATAAATAAAAAAATAAATTGAGTTTTTTTTATGGATGCTCTTTAACTGCTATGGTCTGATGACATCTTTATACCATGACCCCTATTTTTCAGTGAACAAAGAAGTTCATCTTCAGTAGAGTAGTCATATTTCCATAAACACCTCAGTAAACCTAATGTTCTACACGAGCTGAGCCTCTTTTCAACCATCCGAGTAGCCTGCCATCTCGTGTCTGCCAGTTCCTCCCTCCCTTACATCTTGCTGTCTGCATCATCTGTATGCACAAAAGATAGTGTTTTTCCTGATTTAGATGAGTGAACTTGGTTAGCATGTGATTTATCCGGGAATACTAATTGTCATTTTTATTACTTGCTGTGTGTGAGTTTTGCATTAAAACAGGAGTATTATGGCAGCCAATTGCTCTAAAGTCTATTGCAGAACTATAAAAGGCCAAGCTAGAGAAATAGTAGCAAATACATTGAAATTTATGCAACAGGAAGCTGATGGAAAGAATTTTGTAATCCCTGTGAATAAGGTTAATGAGCATGTTGCAGCTGCAGCAGGGATTTCGTTATCTACCGTAAGAAAATAAAGGAGGAGATGATTGATGTACAGAGTGACTCAGTTTCTTTGTTCATTCTCCAAAGCGGAACCAAAACGGACCCAATCCTTCCACTGATCTGCATGATTTTGATGTATGTAGTTCATAGGTCTATAAATGAATACCAAATCCATGAAAAGAGAGTTTCTACAATTAAAGGTGTGTTACATAAATTAAGATAAACAATTGGTTATAAAGGCAAAGAATCAAGTCTACTCAAAGTGTTCAAGCATCTGGGGTTTTGATGGCAAAACATGCATCAGAACAGACACATTCTTATCGAAAAGCATGCTATAAGAAGTGCTCGTGTTTCATTTCTATGTGCTATTACAAAATACCACCAGGAAGCTCGACCTATTGTCTACAGCGATGAAACATACATTCACAGTTCAAAAATGGTGACTAACATAGGAAAATGAATGGCAAAAATTACTTGAAATGGGTTAAAGACTAAAGCCCAGTCTTCCAGAAAAGTTAGTTCTTGTGGTTGACAGTGCTTCATATCTCAATCTGACCAGAGACAAGTATCCCATATTGAACATAAATAAGCAGGATGTGCAAGACTGGTTCTTAAAAACAGGATTCCATTTGGAAGTGACATGCAGAAAACAGAACTATACGATCTTATAAAGTTGCATAAGCCAAAACATAAGAAGTATATTATGGATGAAATTTTAGAAAAAGATGGGCATGGGCATGGGCATGGCCATGTAGGTCTCCACTTACTACCGTTCCATCCCGACCTCAGCACCATAGAAAAAATTGGGTCAAATTTAAAAGAATGGCATGCGCTTCACAATGTGAGTTTCAGAAGACGTGTGGTATTTGTGTGAACAGTGATTTGGTGAAGTAGGAGAAGCCCAGTATGGGGCCCAGTATGCCGGCATGATGACCAAGTCGAAGAGCAATATAAAAACTGAAGGGCTCCTAGAAACAGAGCTGAAAACCTAACGAAGACTGTTAATGGTGACAGTAGCAGCAGTAATTTGGAAAGTGATTACTCAACAATGCCTGAATATGAGTGCGGCAGGAGATCTAGATGGATCTGGATGTTTTTGATGAATGTAGTGCAGATAGCATGCCAGATGGCATGGAGGAACTCTCCTAATCACCTCACGCCTAAGCCACGCCTATCAGTAGTGAGAGTCACTCCTAAGGTAAACCTGAATTATGCCAGGGGTTTTTATGGAAGTAATCTAGTTCTAAATGCTGTTGCTAAAGATGCAATTCTATGTTGTCCCATTGTGCTCCTTAAATAAGATTTCACTGTGTTCAAGCAAGAGAAGCTTTTGTCAACACTACATTTTATAGATGGAATTGTTGCAGCTAAGCAGAATAGTCTATAGCTTCTGGCAGTACACTTTGAATATATCAGGTGAAATTGGTGTGTTTATAAGGCAAGGTTTGTCACTGAAAGTGTTCAATGGCTTAGGTGACTATTCAACTCTATGGTGCAAAATAGGTGAAATATGTGCTATTGAAAATGTGTCTTTAGCATCAGTATAGAACCCACCCAACACCTCAGAGTTTTATAATCCAAATCTGTTCTATAACCTGGGAAAGGACATGGAGGTTCTGCAAAATAAATACAGAACTTTATTATAGCAGGTGATTTTAATGCAAGGGTAGGGGAGGGCATAGTACATCGAGTTGACTTGGAGAATGATATGGGGAGAAACGGGAGGTTGGAAAGGGTCAGTAAAGATAATATGTATAACAGGGAAGGAGCTAAGTTATTGGACTTTAGTGAACAACACAACTTGATAAGTTGTAATGGCACTAGAGGAAAACATTTTAGGGGTGAGTTTACCTTTGCATACAATATGGTCAAAGCACAATTGATTATATGTTACTATCTTTAGAGCTAGATATATATCGGACAGATTTCGAGGTTATGGATGTAGTGTGTACTAGCAGTCATTTCTCACTAATAGGGGAATTTAAAAATAAGCATAGTAAAGTGTCAAGACCCTAGAATATAGTGCAATTATAATTGAGAGATATAAATGGAAAAAAGAACAAATAGCAGGATTTATAGTGGAGCTAGAAGCTAAATTTGGAGCATTTAAGGATAAAATAATAATAATATTTATTCATTTCTATTTATTTATTTATTGATTTATTTATTGTCCTTAGACTTCATACAAGTTTTGGGCATTGTCATACATTCTACATTATCAAATTACAGTAAGTACATATTAATTTGCATACACACTAATTTGCTTTGTGCAGTTTAACATTAAACAAGTTTTGGTTATTTATGTTTAATTGCTATTTACATATATACAGTTTTAAGTTATAAATCTGTACGAAATGAGAAGGAATCTGAAGCAAGCTAATGGAGAGCCAGCAGGAGCGCTGCATTGGTAGATGGTTTGTGAGTGTCACAAAGAGAGACAAGACACAGTGTGAAGCAAAATACGGCCAGTGTAGCATACACATACACCCCGATCACTTGGCGTGGAGATAGCAGGCGTGCTTTCATCATTGTTAAACACTTAATTAAAACTACTACACTTATAACACTAACTTTGAAAATTAAAACCACTAAACTTATAACACTATCTTTGAAACTTCAAGCTTATATAAAGAATACTTTCGCATGTAAATACACTGTCTGAAAGGTAAATTACAAGCAACAAATTAAGATCTGAGGTTGAAACATCTTCACTTCGCTAATCTCAGAACTCAACAGCTCTAAGCTCTTGCAAACAACTGGACAAACACAATACTGCTGATGGTGGTGTACAATGGTCAAGATCTTTCAGCAACTCTCATAAATATCTGCTTTCACACATAACTAAAGAACCAAACATTGCAGAAACATGGTTTTTGGACAGTCTGATTCAAAATTTTTGGCCCTGCTCAGCTATAATACTATAAATGATGAGCACTTAACAACTTTTAACAGCGCAGTTGAAAAGTAGAAGCCATAGCCTACAGCGAGACCTTGCTTGAACTAGGCAACCTCGCTCTAGTGCTATTGGCTGAGTGACTTTTACCAGCGTTATCTAGCTCCGCCTCAGATTTCTTCTCGTTTTATACAGATAACATATATGTTTCAATCCCTTTCATTTATACGATATAACATTTTTACAAATCTTTATCCACTGTAATTAACTTCTATTAACATAAATATCACAGTTCATCCACCCTATATAAGCGTTTTTGAGTTAGATATGCTTTAAATTCATTTTTAAATCTCAGTTCATTAGATATACTAATGAAGGGAAAAAAAATGGGAAATAATTGAGAAACTAGAGAGGTTGGTCAAACAAGTAGGCAACAAGATGAGAGTTAAAGGATCAGGTAACAAGTTACAGGAGGGCTGGTATCATAATGAATGTAGAATTGCTAAACGGAGAGTAAAAGAGAAGAGAAAATGGAGACAAACAGGGAAACAACAGGAAAGGGAAAATTTTATGCTTGGGAGATGGGGAATGCAAATTTCTAATGGAGGAAAAGAAGGAGGATTGGTGGGAGAAAATTAGCAAGAGAATACAGGCAGCAACTAGGACAAACAACAATAAAACAATATGGTGATGTTTAAAAGGTTATATAATAAGAGAGAAAATTAAAATAATATTAATTCGGAGGAATGGTATGCATACTTTAAAAATATCATGGGGGCTGATGAGATAACACATCAAGATAGGTGACTATTTGGACAAACAGATTGACATAAATGAAATAAAGGAAGAAATAAAAGGACTAAAAAGGAATAAAGCTAATGGTATTTGATGGGATTTCAGGGGAATTCTGGAGGGCATGGGGTCAGGATGAAAAGAGATGTATGTTATTGCACAGATATTTAAGGGAAGAGGGTAAAGTTCCAAAAGTTTGGAGAATCACTATTATAATACCAATACTTAAAGGAAAAGGTGATATAGTTAACTATAGCTAACTATAGAGGAATAATAAGACAGTTAACTATAGAGAAATTAGCTTATTATCGGTTATAGGCAAGTTATATACTGGCATTCTGGCAGAATGGTTATACAGATGGGCTGAACAAGAAAATAAGTTATCAGAATTTCAAACAGGTTTCAGAAAAAATAGGAGAACTGTGGACAATGTTTTCATAATAAATATAATGGTAGAGAAATATCTGAGTCAAAAAAGGGGTGGCTATACATGCTGTTCTTGGATTTTGAAAGAACATTTGACACAATTAATTGTAATGCACTGTGGTTAAAACTGAATGGGAATGGAATGAGTGCAAGTTTATAAAAGTTCTGCAAAACCTATACAGGGAAAATGAGTACCATATTAAGATTACTCACAATATGGTGATTACAAGTAACATGAACACAATAAGCTTTTGACAAGGGTGTCAATTTAGCCCAATACTGTTTAACCTATTCATAAATGACATTTTAGAAGAAATTAGTAAAGCTAACATTCACATGCCCACTATTGAAAATGTTGAGATTCTAGGATTATTAATTGCTGTTGATGACTTAGTAGTGTGGTCAGTTACCAATATTGACTTAGGGAAGTCAATTGAAGCAATATCTAAATTTGTAAGGAGTGTGATTTAAAACTAAATATGCGAAAATAAAAATCATGGTATTTAAGAAAGGAAACAAGTTATGAAATAATGAAAAATGGTATTGGGAAGGGACAGAAATTGAAGTAGTCAATAAATTTGATTATTTGGGCACTAGGCTTAGCAGTATCAGGGATTGGAGGGAACAAAAGAATAAGGTGCTAGCTAAAAGAAGGTTAGGCTTTGAAAGTTATTAGTGCCTGCAGGCACAAACTACCAGGAGAGAATATATTTGACAATAGTAGAGGCCAAAATGATGTATGGGACTGAAATATGGGGTATTGATGATGGATGTCTAAATATTGATTTGATTCACAGGAATTTCTGCAAACAAATTTTGGGGCTACCAAAAGGCTTACCAAATGGGTTTGCACAAACTGAACCAGTTTGAGAGTAAAGGAAAAATAATGACAAGAACATTAAAGTACTGGTTTAGGATCAAGAACTTGGAAGAGAATAACATCTTGAGACATTGCCTAAATTTTCAAGAAAAAACAATGAAGAGTAATATCTGGATTAATAGAATCAAAGAGACTATGGAAAAAATTGGATTGGGTGTGATGTGGTGTGACAGAGAGGTTAAAGAGAGTGATTTTTGGAAAGAATTAAGGACATTGAAATCCAGAAGATATTTAGCAGTTTCAGCAACAAAAAGTCATTAAGGATATACAGGGAGATAAAGAAAGTGTGGGGTAGAGAGAACTATGTGGATAAAGGCAACCAGAGGAGAAGCAGGGAGCTGCATGGATCCGAACTGGGTTAGTGGAATTAAAAGGAATAAGAGGTGGTTCTAAAAATAGAGGAATGCCCAATGTGCGGAAGGCAAGATAATTACTGGCGTGTGATTCTGAAATGTGAAGAAACCAAAATAATGAGAGGAAAACTAGATTAGAAGAGCATTAGCCCATTTCTCAATTAGGATTGAGAAATGGGCTAATCTACCAATAGAGATAAAGGGAAAAAAGTTGATCAATTTGAAATCAAGGCAGAAAATCTTAACGAGTTTGAGGAGTATCTAAGCAAGATTAATAGAAAATGGAGATGAAACTAAACAATCTTGGAGAATCAGAAAGTGTAGAAATATATTTTAAACCTTATAGAGTCCGAGTATACCGTTAAAGATAGTTGGATCCGATAGTAGAGCAACTGCAAGGTTGAAACTGGATGGGCCACTTGTTTACTCAGCAACTCCCAAGAAAGAGTCACTAGTATTTAGTAATGTGGGTTTTACTTTGTTTGCTCAAGAGATTGTAAAGTAATATTATATTATATTATATTATATTGTATGTATTACTAATATATTTTGCACCATTCTGCAACCGAGATTTAATTTATGCACACAGCAGTATATAAGTAAAGTATGTGGAGCATATCTCTTCATTAGTGTTTGAAGTCTTGAAATTTGGCAAGCCATGAACTAGTGTCAGTTTCTTTCTGAGATTAAATTCCTGGAGAACTTCAAGTAACAAATCACACATTTCAGAAGCAATTCTGCTTATACTGATATTTAGGAATCTCAAAATTAGATCCTGAACTATTCCTATCTTTATGTTCATAGGTACTTCACAATGACTGACAATTTGAAATTTCAGTTATGTCTGTTGTATTGTTGTACTAAACTGAAAAAAGGGATCTTCTTTAATTTAAGTTTTTATTTTAGTCATTATGTCTAAATATATGCATTCAATAAGGTCATTCTGAATGGATTTAAGCAGACCTGTAAAAGATTTCCCTTGTTCTTTCCAGTGTTGAAATAAGTCGTCATCACAGCATTTTGCAAGTAACCATTTCTATGTAATTCCTGCAGTTGAAAGAGGACTGACTTTCTTCATGGCCTTGAAAACTAAGCTCTTGCTTACAAGTAATACAGTGACTTCAATTAACCATCTCATTATTTGCCAGTATTTTCCACTTTCATGTTGTATGTTGCCTTACAATTTTTTGTTGCTCAGATAGCATCACCGAAGTGGGACTGAAATTCTTTTCTAGACTTCTTAGATGTATAATGTTAAATATGTTTTCGTTTGTAACTTCATGCTTATGAGTGGCTTTTGACAAAGTTTTTGTATAAAAAAAAAAGACATGATTCCAAATGCCTTCAGCCATAGCAGACAAGGCCAGCAGTACAATTTGGCTTGAATTTCACTTCCTGTCAGCCATTTGTGCACTTCATACCATGAAGGATTGAATTTTCTTGCCCCTTTGCCAGTCACAGAATGTATAACTGAGCTTAGTAAAAGTGTGGGCTGAGCATTATCTAATAGAAGACATATTTCATTGTCACTGAAATAGATTGTTTATTAGTTTAGCTACTATGTCTGTCATTGTGGAATATTGCATCATAGATGTAATGAATTATAAGATCTAAAAATGCATCTTGTGCTTAGTACATACAAAAAAACAATTTCCCTGTTTCTTCTAAACACGATTATTGTAGCAGCCACTTTGCACAATATTGATTTGGAAGCACCTGTCAGTTATCAGTAAGACAGGCAGATAGCAAATCTGCTTGTCAGATGTGCAACACATACCATTCTGCCATTTAGAACATCTTGTATGCCATAATGTTTACTACAGGGCATCACAAACTTCTAGACAACTTAGAGCTGTGGTCGGGAGACAAACAGGCTGTTTGAAATCTGTCTACTCTGCAAAGGCAAGCAACAGTGCCTTTCTGGTACACAGAGCATTTTTGTTCAAAAGTGATTTGTGTTCCAGAAGAAAGAAAACCTGACCGATTCTTGTTTAATGAATATCATTTAATTATTTCAAAGCTGTATGCATATAATAACATTTAAATACTAGCAGCAAATTGTGTTTTCTGTAATGGAAAAATGCTGTTTTTGCTTAGTTATTTGTAAATTTTATATAATGAGTATGGTTAAACAGGTTTTAAAAACATTTTCTTAACTATTAGAACTGTTAGAGTGGACTTTGCCTTCCCTGAGGAGCGGTGTCTGCTTTCAAGTTAATGTTATGGTACTTAATCCAGAAATGTTTGTCCAGTGCCAATATGTTTACTTGTTGCATTGGTTGCATCTTAAGTTTCCCTTCTGATTCCTATGTTCTTTATGTTTTTTCTACAAACACTTAGTTGCAATGATGTGGCAGTAATTTGTATCACAATAATGTAAATGCCAGAGTGATTGTGGTGTGGATGAGCATTGTTGTGTGACATTGATTTGAGATGTTTGTTAATTATAAGCATTGTTAGGAAATAAGTTTACACGGCCTCACTGAAACTGACAATAGGAGCGGATAACAATGAGCGAGGGGGTGAGTTGAATATCAATTATTAGAGACAAGCAAATGACGTCATATTGGTGCGCTTTTCTGAGAAATGGCGGGAATTTCTTCCCTAGAGCATTTGTGTTCGTAATTTTGATTGGATATAAAAATAGACGCTAATGTTGGCGCGTTTTATTAACCAATAGCAGCTCGGTTATAATCTTTAGGCATATCAGGTGTGGGAGTATAAAAAGCTAAAGTCAGAGGCAGATTTCGTCAGTCCAACAGAAACATTTGTGCATTACACGTCGCTCAGTCCAACAGAAGCATTCGCGTGTAATACGTCAATCAGTTCAACATAAGTATTCGTGAGTTATACGTCACATAGTTCAACGGAAGCATACATAAAGTACACGTTACGCAATTCTACAGAATCTCTCGCGTCTTAAATGTGAAACACGCGAATTAATAATGTGCAGTAAATAGGTGATTATAGTGATATTAGAAAATATAACAGTTTCAGTCTGGCGTGTATCAAGAGTCAATATGTGAACTTAATTAATTGTGACGGTAATAAAAGTGTAAAAACAAATTCTTTTATCAGTGTTATCTTAGAGTAACAAATTCTTTCCGTTTACACACCCTGTTCAAGAGATGTGCTCGACCGAGAAATAATAGCTAGCCGGAGGACAAATAACCCAAAATTCAAACTATTAATATAATAACAGGCGCCCAACAATAGATAACACGAAGTGACCGCGACAAATGGCTTCCATACGTGGTGTATATAAACATGAAGCATCTTCCAACTACTAACAAAAATAATCCACTTCAAATTGGCTCCCAAATGTGGGGCTAACAAATATAATCTACTGCTCAATTTTACCAAACAACATGGCTGTTGTTTTTCTTATAGAAGTTTGTCCTTTAATGAAGATAAAACAAAAAAACAAAACAAAAATAGTTTTTAGTGCAAAGTATCATTGTTGGACACATCAGATTAATTGTGTACTTCTTCTGGGGTGCCAAAATTATTCTTGTAGAAAACTTTTTTTGAATCTGTTTTGTAATAACAATTGGTAGCCAAATTTCTTGTATTGTTCTCATGACTTCTGTATTCTCAAAGTGAATATATCTCTTATGATCCTTCTCTCTCTCCTTTTAGCAGCTCTGTTGCTTTATTGACATGTATTAAAAGTAATGAAGTTTTAGGTAAATCAACACACTTTATTTTAGAAACAGAAATGGTTCCAACAACAATCCGTTTTTAATAGTTTATCACACCAACTCATCACTTTCCACTCAGTAAAGATGAATATGAATAGAAATAGAACCACACCTTTTACACAGCAGCTCTTAGTGGCTTAAAGTGTAACCTAGTCTACAAAATAATGTACAAATACAAAAGAGATGCCTCCCAGAAATATCACTAGCATTCTGGGTTAGATCACATATTGCAGTTTCATTTTTTAAGGAAAATAAATAATTTTGATATTCCAGAAGAAATTCAGCATCTGTTTTCATCTCCATTAAAGAACAAAACCCTACAGGAATAACAATGAGGAATTTATTTGCTAAAGTGCAACCAAATTTGTGCAGGGAAAGCAGAAAGGAACATAGAAACCAGATGGAAGGAGCATTTCAGATTTGTCAAACATAAATCAACAGTAGTCATCCATATTAGGACTAATCACCACTGTATAAAGTCAAATAAAACAGATGGACAGATTTAAGCAGGTTTATAAAGAAGGCACTAGAAACATGACCTCAGTGCTCAACTCTGTTATTTGACCCTCAGGAGGATGAGAGCAATTGTTCCCCGAACATGTTATAGAAATTAAAAAAGTATCTAAGTTAAGGGTATCTCAATCAACTCAATAATTATAACTGTAATGTTCTAATTTTCCAAACTTATTTAATCAGTGTAGTCACTTAAATGCATTATAATATTAAGCTGAGAAAAATATATTTTTCATTCTTATTTTGAAGGCGATGAAAGGGCAGATAAGAGCAGCTAAACTACTGTTTCAGTATTGGGTATTTTATGCCTTGTTAAACTCTCAACTTATTTGTTTACGTGTTAAGAATATATTGTTGTGAAATTTCCAATGAATACTTAATGAGAAGAGTTATATGTATATATATTGGGTGTTCATTTTTATCCATGATTTCCTGCATAAGAAATGTTGTCATTGATGCCATCACTGATGAAGAGTTTATGCACCATCCAGGAATAGAGAATAAAAAGGAAAATGGCAGCATGGGCACTGGATACAATTTTGTCCGGTATAAATGATGAATTTCTTTATAAAATGTTTTTTACAACCAATATGTTGTAGAGATGGTCTGATAAATGAATATGATGGCAATGAGATTTAAGTTGAGAAAGGGTATTTATTATACTGAGATAGTTTGATGGTTATGACAGGAGATAGATGAAATAAAGTTAGTATTTAAAACAGTATAACATACCTAGAATATTATCAACAAAACGCATCTAGTTTTATGGAAACAATGAAGTTAAATACTTCTCAAGATAAACATAAAATATAGTGTAACAATTCAAAAGTACTCTGATAGCGATGTAAAGAGTGAGGTTAAGTTATTATCAAGAAACACATAGGGCTGGTTACTTCAAAATCTACAAAAAAAATCATTAAAATGTAACATAGTGATAAGGTGAATGTTGGTTACATTCTTGTGATGTTCAGTATTTGGAGGTTATGGTTAAGTTTAACCGATATGGGGAGTAAGTGTTGGTGATGACCAGATTAGTAGAGGCCTCAGAGCTCCCATATCTAATCTAAGATTAAGCTTAAATTATTTGAGAACAAATTCATAATTTGTGCATATTTACAATGTGGTATTACTCCAAACTAATGTGGAGATAAACTCATTTTGGTATTTATTTCTGTCACTTGTCTTGCAAAGCAGTTGGATGACAGAAAGAAGTTTTGGTCGGATTGAAAAAATGGCCAGTAAAAAATAATGCTCTCGATGTCATTACTTTGATTGAGCATTTCTAGCTGTAGCATTTAAGTATTGCCATCAGCAAAATGTGAACTGTAATGGGAATGTTTTGCTAATATTCTACTCATAAGAAGCAATTTAATACTTTTGTTGTTTAATAATACCTGCTCAGCAAATTTTTTAGGTAATTGATTTCTGTGCAGCAATTCAATTCTATCTTAAGTTGACGGTGACGGCTACAGTTAAAATGTGATTTTCAAAACTTGAATTAAAAAAGCATTTCAAGCAATACAAAGAGAGAAGCCAGGTTAAGTGGCTGTTTTGAGCAAAGAAAATAAAAGATACCGTAAACTTGTATAATATCAACACGAGTTACAACTTTGCTCAAAAGTGAGGTCATACACTCCCATACTCTTACCCTATTGCAACAAGTGATAGTGTCTGTGCATGGATCTTGTATAAAGTAGTTGTAAAATCATAATTTTGCATGCAAACATGCTTGTGAGCATTCAATTATTTCACGGCGCTGTAAACAGTTCAAATAAATATTAATAATAATTTAGGAGCAGCTGATTGTGAAAACAGTGTGAAATTGTATATGAGTTTCAGCAAAACAAATCAATGATTACCAGAGCTAGGACAAATATCCTTTGGCTTATGTGTGCACACAGTGAGTTTGTTTCGAAGTGGAGCGAGGGGTAGGTGGTGCCACAGGTAACTGAAACTGATCAGGGGTGGAACAGAACATAAACAAACAGCTCACAGAGAACAACTCTACCATACCAGTAATGCAAGTGAACTACTGACTGTCAACTGTGCAGCCCTGGGTTCATGTATTCAGTACAGCATCATGTGCACTAGATAGGATGGTAGTTATGTTGATTCCTTGCTCAATGGATATTTGTCCTAGCTCTAGTGATTATATATCAAGTTGGCCATGACTTGTAGACCCATCAGTCAACAATGATGTCATACTTGCTCTACTGGCATGTGGGAAATCATGGATAAAAATGAACACCCAATATATAATAATAACAATACAAACATGTTTTGCAGGAAAAGGATAATACAAACATGTTTTGCAGGAAAAGGGTACTGAGGAAGAGGCAAAGGAGGGAAATGGTGAAGGTCAAACTGATTCAGAGGAGGGTATAAAAGAAGGTGGTTGTCTCATTCAAGAGGAAGCTGAATTACGTGATGCACTTAAGTATATAATGAGGTAAGTTAAATTCAGTGGAGAAACTTTTTGGGGCAGGGGAATAGAAAAAAGAAAGTAAGCACTTCTATTTTATGTACAATACATGCCTCTGTAGTCCACACTTTTCAAACAAAGACTCATAATCATACTATGAGGTTTTATGCAGCAAATGTTGTGCATTTTGAGAAGATAATAGTGAAAGTATTTGTCACCACCTTATGTGTATGGCCCATTACATTAAGGATTTTGATGGTCAAGGATTTTAGTAAAGGCGGCCCCTCCTAAACAAACAAACATAAAAAGAGAGAGAGAGTTGTAGGGCTCTGTTTTCATGTATGCCCTATCAGTTTAAAGGTATGGTTTGTTTCTCAGGTTTATTTACGTTGAGAAATTGCTGTGTAATGTAGTCATTGTATGATTGTCAGATTATTGTTAAATAAGTGCCCTGATTTTATAACCATTTGTCCTAGCTCTAGTGATCATGTATCAAGTTGGCCATGACTTGTAGACCCATCAGTCAACAATGATGTCATACTTGCTCTACTAGCATGCGGGAAAACATGGATAAAATAATTTCTTATTTTTCATTCCTTTAGAATGAGAAGAGTATAGTTCAAGTAAGAATATTATAGTGATGTAGTGTAACAACCCTCAAATCTCTTTATTTTAAATTATGACACATCACTGTTACTAGCTTCTAAATCTTCAAAATTAGTCGAGAAGAGTATACTTTGAAATGGCAAAGTATATAAGAGCAAATAGGTAAGTATACATTCTAGCAGATTTGTCCTATCCAATTATTTTCAGAATGTTTAATCCTGTTAATTGTAGAATGGGCTGCCATTTTGCCCAATCCTGTCTGATTCAGTCATAATTCTTTCAGTGCAAGTAATAACAGGAATTGTGTGAAGTTTTAATTTTTCAAGGATATGCACAGAAGTTTTTGCCTTATTCTTTACAATCACTCCTCCTTGCAACACACTTGGTTCACAAGGTTGTAGATGTGCTCAAGCATAAAGCTTTTTTGATGGGCCTATAATCGACTTAGCACTGCTTTCATTAGCTGTCATTTAGCAAGGAGACCATTAATGATATTCTATGCAGATCTATGACTCATGTAGCAGTTTCATCAATACATACTTACATGTTGCCATACTTGCTTCTCTGGCCTGAACAACTATATCCATACTTAACTTTTGCTATACTATTATATTAGATAAAGATGGTGTCGACTAAACACACATGTGCTTTCTCTCGTCACTAGGAAATCCTGATTTTGAGTAAATAAAAAGTTGTAATATTGGTGTAAAAATATTATGATAAGCAATGCTTAGAGTAGTAAATAAAACTGTTTAATGGTGTTATTTCATGCAGTTGGTAGTATTGAATTCCTAAATAAAACATGCAAACAGATTAGTCATTCTCCAGAAGAAGTTCTCAGGGACTGTGTAGAAACATGGCTAGGGCTCTATATCTGTGAAAATCAGTCTACAATTTCTACATCTTTTTAGAGTTGCTTGCCAGTCACAAAGGGAGACAGACATATCAGCATACTTGCTCATGGTGGAAAAAGATGGGTATTGACATGCAAATGTACTGAAACAGAATTGGTGGAAGAGAATCAACAACCAAAGAAAAGAACAAGGATGTATAGGAATAGGCTTCTGGTATATTTTTGTGATATGCACTTTATTAGTAATTGGTGGAGTGGTGATGAATCCTGGACCAACAATGGATCAGATAGGTGAGGTGCTAGAACTATCACTAAAGAGATAAAGGAAATAAAGAACATGGAAAATAGAATTGACAAGAGAATCGGCAACAAGTTTGAAGTGGTCAGAATTTGTAAGTGAGGTAAAGGAGTGTAAAAGAAGATTAATTTGACTAGAAAACTTGGAGGAACAAAATAGAAAGCTAAAACTGATAGTTTTTGGAATGGACAAGAAAAGGGATAGAGGAGTTCAAGAGAAACTTAAACTAAATGTGGTTGGATAGTAGATTGTGGACTATTTAAGGGCCAAGGCATAGACCAATAATCATGAAAACAGCTACAATGAAGTTCAAATGGGAAGTGTTGAGAAACAACAAGCAGCTGAAAGGCACAAAAATATTTATTGAGCAGGATTTGGTAAAAAAGCAATGGGGATTAAAATTGTAGCAATAATGAAAATGAAGAAAGGGAGAGATGCGGAAAACAAAGCTTTCATAAAAGGAGTCTATCTGTGGGACAATGGAATAAAACAGTAATTTCATCAGCATTACACTGCTTTGGAGGGGAATCATATTTCAACGGCGACAGATGGCAGAAGAAATGCTCAGCTGGGAGATTACCAAAGAGAATCAGCACATACATCACAGTGCCACCACCAGCCCAGCCAAGGAGGGATGGGGAAAATAGGTCATCAGTGGCATCATTGAGAAGGTCAGTGCAACCCGAATCACAGCTGATTGAAGACTCGTGGAGGGAGGCCAGGGGAGCAACAGCTGGCTTGGATGTATGGAATCTGATGCGGTATTACTTATAATGTTGATGCTTGTGATGTTTATGTATGTGTGTTTACTTCACACGTTGCCATCTTGTGACGTCATTCTTTGTTAGGTTCGTAGCTCCATCTGGCGTTAGCAATTTGCGGTTCCTAGTATCAGTTTTTGAAATAATTCATTTCAAATGTCCTCCGGCTAGCTATTATCCTGTTGGCTTGGGTCGAACATGTGTCTCTATACAGGTTGTGAAACGGAAAGGAATCTTTTATCCAAAAATTACACTGATGAAGAAATTTGTTTTATAATTTTTATTGTCGAACACGTTCACTATCACTTTTACATATTGATTTAGATACTCGCCAAACTGAAACTGTTATAATACTTCTTACTGATCACTTTTAATTCACGTACTTCAACTTTGTGTATAATTAACTTTATAATACTTTAGATTTTCGTAACTTGTGAATCTATAGCCGATGTATCTCATACAAGTATTTTGACGAACTGACGAACTTAAGACGACGTGTATTGCACAAAGAATTTTGATGAACTGCCTGAATACGACGTGTAATGTATGAATGCTTTCGGCGAACTGAAGGACTGACTGACTTTACCTCTAACTTGGCTTCTATTTATACGCCTGCATACAGATACGCCTAAAGATTATAACTGAACTGCAATTGGCTAATAAAACGCGCCAACATTAGCGTCTATTTTAATATCCAATGAAAACCACGAATACATATTGCTTTTAGGGAGAAAATATTCCAGAAGTTTCTACCGAAAACGCGCCAACATTATGTAACTTCCTTGTTTCCAATAATGATAAACAGCTCACCCCCCCTCGCTGCATTATTGCTCTATTATTGACAGTTTCAGTAAGGTCGTATAAACTTACTTCCCAATAATAATTACAATTAATAAACATCTGAAATCAATGTCACATAAAAATGCATATTCATATTACAATCATTATTTACATTTAAGTAATTTGTGATACAAATTACTGCATCAAATCATGAAGGTTTAAATGTTGTATCAATGTTGTCCAGCAGTATTTTGGAAGTAAAAGATTGTGTACATACAAGAATGCAGGTAAATCTAGAGAAGAGAACAATACCTTACCCTTCCTGGACCTTACTATAACCAGAGATCAAAATAGCTTTAGGTGAATCTAGAGAAGAGAACAATACCTTACCCTTCCTGGACCTTACTATAACCAGAGATCAAAATAGCTTTAAATTCGGCATACATAGAAAACCCACACATGTGGACAACTATATAAAGAAAAATGGTTGCAACCCAACTTCACACCAACTAGCCGTCTTTAGAAGTTTAATCCACCGGTTGCATAGCGTTCCCTTGAGTAAAGAAGAATTTTTAAAAGAACAACAACATATAGAAAAAATAGCAATAACTAATGGATTCAACTCAGATCTCATAAGTAACATGATATACAAGAAGGAAAAACTCAAGGCAATTTCACATTCCACTACTCTAACGCCTCTCTCAAACACAAATTGGAAATACAAGAAATTCACATACCACCCTTGGGCCTTTAGAAAATTTGAACGAATCTTCAACAAATGTAACATTAGACTAGCTTCACAGAACAAATTCAGCTTGAAGAACTTACTAAACACACCTCTCAAAAATACCATCCCAAACACACTAAAATCCGGAATTTACGAGATCAGTTGTGAGGATTGTGAGAAATACTACATAGGAAAAACTAAAAGAAACTTGGAAACCAGACTCAAGGAACACCAAAGAAACATAAAACGAAAACAAATAGAGAAATCCGCTGTATCACACCATTTTTGGACTGAAAACCACAACATTGGCCAAAGTATAAAGTTGTTAAAACCCCTCACCACACCAATAGAATTGAACATCTGGGAAAAAATACACATCGTCAAAAACAGCAACGTCATTAATTTTGAAATCCCGCCTGTAAGCAATGTGTTAAAACTTTGTGCCCCCAACACCAGATGGCAACAGGGTCAGAATTCGCAGGATGAGGAAGAAGAGGACATGGGAGAAAGCGACCCTTAGTCACCCAGTTGCTGACGATGAGGACTAATGCCCTCAAAAATGTTTCTGTTTTATGTAACTTTAATTAGTGAAGGTGAGTGTAAAAAAGTGTGACTCAATCTAAATCATGATGAATACTTCACTGTTATTAACGCTTCTGTTTTTAAACTTTAAATCTAGAGAAGTTTACATTTGAGAGGGAAGGTTCAGTATAGGGATTGTAGATATCGACAGTGAGTTGGAATGTAGAGTGCCTACTAGAGAAACGTAGTGGTGAAATTCAGCATGTGTTAAATGGTAGTGGTAGATAATGGTAGTGGAAACATGGTTGGAAAGTAAAACAAATATAGAATTACCTGGGTTTGACTTTTATAGTGTAAATAGTGTGAAGAATCAGAATAGAGTTAGAGCTTCAGATTGTTTAAGTTGTTTTGTGAGGAAAGATAAGGGGTTTAAGGTGAAAGAAGAAAAGGAGTTGTGGAACAAATTAATATTATGGCTTGCATTGTCTGATGTTTTCCAAAAGGTGATATTGTGTGTATTGCTATTGTGTATAACCCCCTACTACATCAGAGTCCTTTGATACAAGCATATTTAGAAAAGTGATTTGGGGCATTGAAGCACGGAAAAACAAGTATGGTAAAGCAGAAATGATAATTGTTGGCAACTTTAATGCAAGGATAAGGGAACATATAGTTAAGTTGATCAACCCAATTGAAGAGTTTGGCAAGGAGATTGAAATAGAGAATAGGCACAGCAAAGATAAGGTTATCAACAATGAGAGGAAAAAACTTCTAGATTTTTGTGAAGAATATGATCTTATGATCTGTAATGGGTTGAAAGGTTCAGACTTAGAAGGGGAATTCACATTTGCAAGTAAGAATGGTCAAAGTGTGGTGGATTGTATAATGTGCTCACTAGGTATGGACAACTGAATTCTGGACTTTGAGGTTATGAATACGATGACATCAAGCTGTCATTTTCCATTAAGATTCAAATTAGGAGAAGGAATAGTGATATGAAGGAAGGGTACATGGGGGTTTTATAGAGTTGTGGAAGTATACAAATGGAGGGAAGGAAAGTATGAAATATTTTGTAAAGCATTAACTTCAGAAAGTGGGGAAATATTACAAGTCAAGAGTAAAAAGCTAAGTACTAAATCATGCTGTAGAAACACTAGAATACAGTGTGAAAAGGGCAGGAGGTGGGATGAGAGCTGCGTCGTATAAGGATAGCAAAACAAAATGGTTTGATAAAGATTGTCAAATGGAAAAAATTAGAATAACACGAGAGTAGATAAACTGGCGACAGTCAGGGGAAAAAGAGGAGAGGGAAAATGTTTTGGCCTTAGATGGGCATATAAGGTGCCTTATTGAGGAAAAAAAAGTGGGAATGGTCATTAAGAATAATCCAAACGTTAAATGAAGTGGCAAAAACCCATGACACAAAGAAAATATGGTCAATAGTAAAAGGCCTATACAGAAAGGGCGCAAGAGAAGATGATATAGATCCAGATAAATGGTGCATGCATTTTAAAGCATTGTTAGTTCAGGACAACATAATGAGAGTAGAGCAGCTTTTGCATGAAGGCCAGCAAGCGATTAATGAATTAGGTAGGGAAATCATGGACGTTGAACTGTGTGAACAAATTAAAAGGTTAAAAGCCACAAAGCAAGTGCTACCGATGGTATCCTAGGGGAATTTTGCAAGGCTTGATCGATAGACGAAACTAGAAGAAAAATAGTGATAAAATTGTTCCATAAAACATTGGAGACAAGAGAGATTCCGAAGAGATGGAAGAACATCAGATAATATATTCATAATCAAGACAGTTGTCAACAAATATTTGAGTAACAAAAGGGGAAGGGTATATATGGTATTTATTGATCTTGAGAAGGCATTTGATACCATAAACAAAGAAGCATTATGAATGAAATTAAAAAGTAAAGGAGTAAGTTATATATTTATAGAAATACTATGTAAAATATATCAGGAGAATGAGTTTTGTATAAAACTACCAGACAATAAAGTAACTGAATGTGTTCAGAGTAAAGCAGGAGTAAGACAGGGATGTAAACTTAGTCCAGTGCTATTTAACCTTTATATTGATGACATCCTAGAGGAGATCTTGAGATATAAGGTCCACTCGCCAGTTATTATTAATAATAAAGAAATTCCAGGGCTATTATTTGTAGATGACTTAGTAGTTGGGTCCATATCTTGTGGAGGGCTGAGGAAAGCAATCGAGGCAGTAAGGGATTTCTATAGAAAATGGGGACTGAGAGTAAATGAAACGAAAATAAATATCATGGTTTTTAAACAAAGATTTTCAACTACATAAGGATGAAAAATGGCAGATAACTGGAAGACCAATTGAAGTGCTAAGGAAATTTGATTACTTGGTGTAAGACTAAGTTCAAACAAAGTTGGAGTGAACAAAAACAAAAGGTGTCTATAGCAAAAGGTGAACTGGCCATGAGTGTTACAAGATCATGTTTAAAAAAATTTCCAGACATAAATGTCAAATGGCTTGTAAGAAAATAGAGAGTTGAGGGTTGTTACACTACATCACTATGATATTCTTACTTGAACGCGTTTCGGGAGACGGCTTGTTCCCATCGTCAGCATTTTCTCTCAACTGATTTTTAAAGCACATCATTTCTGGTCTTTAAACCATGATATCACTCCTAACATAAAACTCTTAAAACCGATCAACAGCAGCAATGAATTGGACATCTGGGAAAAAATACATATTGTCAAACACAGGAATCACCTAATGAATTTTGAACTGCCGCCACCCAACAGCCTTTGGAGGTTCATCAGCCCAGCACCAGAGAACACCACAAACCACACACATCCCCCAGACGATGACCGGCAAAAATCAGTTGAGAGAAAATGTTGACGATGGGAACAAGCCGTCTCCCGAAACGCGTTCAAGTAAGAATATCATAGTGATGTAGTGTAACAACCCTCAACTCTCTATTTTAAATATGACACATCACTGTTACCAGCTTCTAAATCTTCAAAATTAGTCAATGGCTTGTAAGAATTTACACTGCCACAGTAAAAAGCAAGATGTTGTATGGAGCAGAGGTATGGGGAGTAGATGATGCTTGGAGAGAAGTCAACAAAGTCAAAGATCTGGAACATAATTATATTATCAAAGAATGTTTTTATATACAAAAGAAAAGTAAATGGAAAGGGTCATGGTTATTAAAAATTCAGGAAGTTATGGAACAGATAGATATGGGAGATGCATGGACAAATGTAGAATATCACATTAGAGGCTTTTGGAATGAAGTAGAATTAAGGCTAGAAGATATTGACAGACAAGATATTTTTGGTAGTACAAGAGCGAAAAGCTCCTTGAGGATATATAGGGAAATAAAAACAGTATGGGAGAGGGAAAAGTAAATAGAGATATGTAATAAATTAGGATGAGAAGGATTTGCATGGGCAAGAATAGGAGTTAGAAACTTGAAAGACATAAGGCATGATGAGGATGTAGTAAAATAATCAATGTGTGGGAAAATGAACACAGATTTCCACTGTTTTTTATACTGTAATCAAACAAAAACATGGAGAGAACAAATTTGGCAACAGAAATGGAAAAGGAAGATTCTGACTGTAAAAGGGGATAAAAATATAAAAGCTATGAGAAACTAGTTGGTTAAGGTCAAAGAGAAATGCTTAAGAATGACTACAAAGAAGATGGGAAAGGCAGACAAAATAGATGAATAATGTAAGCAAGTAGACAGTGGGTCATCAATACATGGAAAACCAGGAGTTGTTTGTATTGAGACCATAGATTAGCAAGACAAGCAACCAAGAAGTGAATTTATAATGTAAATAGCCTAGTATTATCAGTTGTTATTATGTATGTAAATTAATTATGTAAAGTTAAGTATTGAGAAATAAGTATTATTTATTACTCATGCAACTTTTTACTTTGTGTTCTTTCAAGAAATTACCTAATTTCAAAATGTTCAATGTTCTTGTTTATTGCAGCTTGGTAGGACCATTTTCAGACATAAAAAAGCTGTAGCATAAAACTATGATTAAATCAAAATTAGGGAATATGTTGTGCTATTCATTTCAACTTCAAAGGGTAAATTGTCCTTGTCAACAACCTCCATATATATGCACTAGCTTTTTTATTTTATTATTATTGTATAATCACTCAGGTTTATAAAAATGAGAAAAAATAAAACATTGGCATATGTTTTGATACTAGAATTCATATTCATGATGTACTAAACTGAAGAGCTGTCTTCATCAAAGGCTTTGAAAAATTCCCATTGCTCATCTAGATATTTGAAGATAATATGGTAGAAACCAGAAATTCCTCTCATTAGAACAGGAGATAGGAATCTTTTTGCTTTGTCTAGTTCATCAACATATTTCTCTCTAGCATACTGGAAGTTTCTATGCTTCCATTTTCTCAAATTTAAAAATAGTGTTTTGACATTTGTCACTCAGTCATTTAGTTGGGGAAGTTCAGCACTCCACATGTTTCTCACTAAATTAAGTTTGTGTGCCCAATAGTGTACAGAGGGAGGTCATCACCAATTAGGTCTTATATAGATCCAATGGATTTGGTTATTTTATCTTGCTGAGCCTGTAACAACATTTATTACATTCTCAAACCAAATACTGTGCTTATTCAGAAGTTCTACAATGGCTCTGTTACATTCTGTAGCAGCTGCACTTTGTAGCTTCCACAAATGCCTTTGTTATTTCTGAAACAAACTCATGCCTATCAGTTTTGGCTATCTTACTTTCCTGAGCCATATCTGTAATTTTTTAAATTCTTTAATCCTTTTATGGCTTATGCATTATGTGCAATGCTTCATACATGTGTCTCTATGAATCTTAATGAATTTCTAACATTCACTTCAATTCAATTAATTTCATCCATAGTAACAGATGCATGTTTTGGGATTCATTAAAACAGCAGATAGTTATGCAATATCAAAGTGATCATTATATATTTGATGATATTGAATTATGGAGCTGCAGTAATAATAAAATATATATAAAAAAATTCTATGCTTAAACTTCAGAAAAGAGCAATCAGATTTATTTTTAAGCTAAAACAAAGGGAATAATGTAAGAATTACTTTATTAATAGTAGTATAATGACAGTCTACTCAATATATATGTATAAGATTCTATTACTAACTTATTAATTTGACAAAAGCAAAGTGCAAGCCAGTACAAAACATAATACTGACATACCAGAAACAAGGGTGACTATTATAGAAACAAAGTAAATAAATCCAACTGTGAGAGAAATCCATATGTCACAGGCATACAATTCTCTAATAAGCTACAAAAGAAATAAAAGAATTATGAGGAAAAACTTTCATTAAAGCTGTAAAAACTATATTTGTAAATAAATCATTATATTCCATACAGGATTTTTATAACCAATATTGTAACAATTCTAATGTTATTAGTATTATGAGTAGTGAAATATTTTCTAAACATTTTTGTAATTTCATAAACTGGTCTATTTTAACACTGTTTATACATATATAGAATCAAATAAATAAATCAATACAATATACAAGGGCAATCCCAGAAGTACCGCACCTGACATATGTATAGCGGTTGTTGTTTCAAACAAATGACTATGGTAGAAAGTACCACCCTTATAAAGCTCAAGTTTGAAGTTTGATGAGGCTACGTTGTTTAGTAATTGTTTGGCAGCCACTAATAGTGAACTCTCTCAGCAAATTTGTAAACATGGATAAAACTGGCCATTGTTATGTGATACAATACTTTAATTTGAAAAGTCTTAGTCCAACTAATACTAAAGCTGAGCTAGATTCTACTCTGGGGGAGTCTGCTCCTTCATTTACAACAGTAAAATATTGGGTGGCAGAGTTTCAACGAGGCCGTGCGAGCTGCCAAGATGAACATCGCAGTGGTTGACCAAATGAGGTGACCATGCCAGAAATTGTGAAGAAAATTGACAAAATGGTATTGGATGACCATCGACTGAAAATGCGCGAGCTAGTAAACATTGTAAGCATTTCAAGAAGTGCTGTACATCACATACTAACTGAAAATTTAGACATGAGAAAGCTGTGTGCAAGATGGGTGCCGCATTTACTCACAATGGAACAAAAACAGCATTGTGAAGATTTTTCAGTCGAGTGTTTGGAGATGTTTCGCTGCAATAAAGCTTAGTTTTTGCATCGATTCATAACCATGGATGAAACATGCGTCCAACACTTTACACCTGAGACGAAGGAACAGTCAAAACAGTGTATTGAAAGGGGAGAATCAGCTCCAAAGAAGGCAAAGACAATTCCATCTGCAGGCAAGGTCATGGCATCAGTTTTTGGGATGCTCATGGAATAATTTTCATTGATTATCTTCAAAAAGGAAAAGCAATCAATGGCGAGTATTATGCAAACTTATTGCAGCATTTGAATGATGAAATCAAGCAAAAATGGTTGAATTTAGTGAAAAAGAAAGTTCTGTTTCATCAAGACAATGCACCATTCACACATCCATTATCATCATGGTCAAAATCAGTGAATTAAAGTTCGAATTGCTTCTTCATGCACCCTATTTGCCAGACTTAGACCGCTCTGATTATTTTCTAATTCCAAAGTTGAAGAAATGGCTTGGTGGTAAAAGTTTTGCCAACAATGAAGAGGTGGAGTTTGCAGTTGATTGCTATTTTGCAGAACTCGATAGTTCTCACTATAAACAGAGTATCAAAGCTATTGAACATCGCTGGGAAAAGTGTATCAAGCTGAAAGGAGACTATGCAGAAAAATAAAGATGTTTTTTCCCAAAATTTTTGTCTGCTTTGTTAGTTTGGGTACTTCTGGGACAGCCCTCGTACATTGAATGTGTAATGTAATATATATAATGTGATGCAATTCAAGTGACATAATAGACACAACATTAAACGGAAAGTAATGTGTATGACTAAATACAACAATTCTGTGTAATATATACACCTAAGACAAAAAAAAGAAAAATAAACAGACTCTTGAAGCGTATATTTGTTGAAGTCCAAATCGTTTCATGGCTGGTTCACAATAGTGTCTCGGGATGCATGCTTTAGCTTTGTTCTATTGTCACCTTTCATATTGAGTGCCAGTTACTGAATGTGCGCTGGCAGCTGAGCAGTTATATGCAGGTACGTAGCAATAAGCTCTACCAAGGTTCATATCCCAAGCATACTGTATTTCTTTATTTTGTATTTTATTTCTTTTATTATCCATATTATAAAATAATTTCCAATTACTAAAGCTTATTTGATTTCAAGGTATTTATGCTCACACATTAAAAACTGAAACACTTTCCTTTTCGTTTTCAAACTAAATATGAAATAAGTAAATATTATATTCCTCTCTCATTCTACAGGGCATGGGTGATATTAAATGTCTAGTCAAATTTTTACAAGAGGATACTTCCTCCCAAGCATCCCATATTTGATCCACAAAACCTCTTTTATCTTGCATTGTCTTGAAAGTCAATTTAACTCCAAAATTTTCTTCATCTCTGCCCACACATTTTCAATGCGATTCAAATCTGGTGAGCAAGGAAGCTAATCAATCACTGCGACATCTTGCCTTTGCGAGAACCAGTTTTAAACCTACTGATTTGTGTGGCTTGTTTATCCTGCTGGAATTCAATCATTCCATTGGTATATCTAGTCCTTGCAGAAGGAACCATGATGAATTCAAGGATGCCTTTTATGCTGTTGGCTATTTAGTGTGCCTTCAAGCTGCCACAACACATGTAGACTATCTCATGACGTCCAACCCCAACATGGCACAGATAGGCAAACTTAGTGATCTATTTTTGCCACGTATTTTGCATTGTAATGTTTTCCTCTTGGGCAGTAGAAAATTACATTCCTCCCATTTGTAGATGAAAATATCGTCTCATCTGTGAATATAACCATATTCCAGTTATGGTTGACATTTTCTTTGCTAATAATCTGTGATTGTTTGTAGACGCTGCTTCTTAGCTGCCGATTGAGCAAAGAGCCTTGCTGTAGTCAAACAACGCAAGGCTGTGCAGTTCGATCTGGGGAAATTATAATTACTTTTAATTATAGGCACATGCAGGAAGGGATTGCTGTCTGCCTCTTCTAGAAGTGCATTGTCCTGCTGAGGAGTGGACAAACGTTTTCGATCCGAAACAGATCGATGACAAACATTCCCTTCCCTAAATAACCGCACCCACCTCATAGCTGTAGATGTAGGGACTTCAAGTGTTATTTCAGCCTGAGAAACAGAGTATCCAGCAACGTTTACTAATGTAAGGAGAGATCTCCTTGTAGCTTCGTCTTTATGTGTGTGCTCAGCCATAGCAAAAGTCAGTATGATTGCTAACACATGATGTAGAACTCCAGGCTATAAGATGTGCACACATAATCATAACAGTGCCATTCATAACTACAGAAAAAGGCAGAGAGTTTGCACATTCAGTATTAAGTCAATTAAATATTTTGTTTATTTTTTCACTTTATAATTCATACTAATAGGGTATTTATTTTAAAACCAAAAAGAGTAATATGTTTTGTGTTTTTATGCATGAATGTCTTAAAATGAATAGATATCTTATGCATTGAAAACATATGGAATTACCATACATGTAACAAATTAAAATTTAAATAATATAAAAAAAAGTATACACCAAGGATTTGAACCCAGGTTGTTCCAATTATGAGATGCATGCATTTCACCGCTCAGCTACCATGCATACAGGCAAACTGAAAGGCATCTTCCTACTTATCGCATAGCTTTGAAAAGAATGTACAGTGGTATTAAATCGTGTGTTGTGAATGCAGCATCAGCAAATGCTCCCGGTGTTTTCCAAACTGAACTTCCCCTCTGGCTTTTGCTCATTTATTTTGTCTTAGGCTATACAAGAGTGGGATTTCAATACCTGAACCAAAAATAAAAACAACACAGTATCTCAATAGATTAAGATTATTAAATACAGATTTTGCAAGGAATTATATTACTTTTAAATATTTATTAGCAGACAGTAATCCATTAAATTTCTCAATTTAATTGGTATGATTTAAAAGTAGGAATTTATTTAATTCAGTTATAATTTTTTTTATACTTCCTATGCTTCTTAGGTATGGAGGTAAGCTGTTATATGTTTTTAGGTTATTATATTTAAAAGACTTTTCATATAATTTAGTTTTATGTATAAGGAGATGCAACATCTTCTTCCACATAATGTGTCTGTGAACTTCCGAATTTATGGTGAAATCATCCAGATTAGACTTAACATACATTAGGATTTTTTTATGTATATGCAGGGCAAAGTTAATGTAGTCATTTTTTAAAGCGTTCCTTGTAACTTTTCCTTTTTGAAAGTCCAACCACGGTTCTCAGTGCTCTTTCTTTGTTTTTGTTTTTTGTTTTTTGTTGTAAATTAGTTTGCTGCAGTTTCCCCATAATATTATTCTGTATATTAAATGTAAGTGAAAATAGAAAAAGTTAGGGCTTTTCAACACACCTAGTGTAACACATTTCTTCAGTTGATAAGAGTACAAAGCAAGCCCTAATTAATTCCACAATCAAATTATCAATTTTTCTATCCCAACAGAGATTGCAATTTATCCACAACCCTACAATTTTTGTTCCTGGTTTATACTGTATAGGTTCATCCTCTTTTAATATAAATTGGTTTTACTATATAAGCTCCTTTTCATTTTAATAAATTTAATGCATTATTTCACTGGATTTCATTCTGACTATAAAAACTTATCTTTGTTTTAAGATCCCCTGAACCTAAAAAAAGAAGAATTTGTGGAAAAAAAACCTCTGGAAATAGAGGGGTGATGGAGAAAGAAAGGGAGGTAGAGTGGGAGGGAGCAGGAGAGAGAGATGGAAAACTTTTTTTATATTCTCAAAACTGGCTGTAATATTTTGATTAAAATGCCATATGTTTAATGTATTGACATGATAAATAAACCTTTATCTTGAATTTTCTCCCTGTAAACTTCCCTTAATTTGGTAGAGTTTATATAATTTTGTATATCAAGGAAATTTAAAAAGATAGACAAAAGTTTACTGCAGGGAAAATGTAGAGCTCATTAAAATAAACTTTTCTTAGCATTAGCCATTTTTTAAATATTCCACGTTGCAAGTTTTAAACTTTCCTAAGCACCATGTAATGGACATGTTTGAAAGCTTGCAATTCTTGCTGTTCTGCCCCTTTCTTTTCTTCCCATTGCAGGAGCTTGTTATTATGAACATACATTTAAATGCTGTTTCTGCAACATTAATGCAAGCATTCACACATGGCTTCACATAGCATTGAAGTTTCTTGCAATATAATAAAAATTCTGTTTCAAATAATTAAACTGTTAAAATAATATTTAAAATAACCCAATAATAATAATAATAATAATAATAATAATAATAATAATAATAATAATAATAATAATAATAATAATAATAATAATAATAATAATAATAATATTGTCATGGCCTACCAGCTCCAATAACGGTTAAGGGTATGACTGCACAAACTTAAAGGGCAGCTTCTTGATGTCATACTGAAATATTAGTTCCTCTTCCATTTTTCCCTCTAGCTAATTGTTTCATAAATAAAAAATAAAATGTGCCAACAGTTTGACTGCCACTATGTCAATACCCTTTCTTTTACTTGAAATTAACATAGGTAGGGCTTCAAAAGATGAATGATTAATGTATATTCCATTTACTTCTAAAATGTGTTATTTAGCCACAAATTTATGCTACATAATTGGTTTTCTGCGTGTTTCCGGAAATAAATTTGTGGCGTTATGCTTGCAACTGTGCGTCAGTGGCATGTGTTAAGAGAGGAAGGTCAGGCATGTTGACACAACTGCCTACCTGCCTTGCTATCTGCACCTTGTGCCACGTCTGGTCAGTGTTTCAGATGCATTGAATGCCTACGTGAATCGAAACGGAGCATTCAGAGCTATGGCAGTGTTTTAAAATCAAGAGCATCTGGATATGCTGCTTACGTATGGCAAAGCTGAGTGCAACTTGCATTAAGCCCAATGTTCGTATAGGAATAAGTTTCCTAACAGGAGAATTCCAAATCTATGATCATTTACTGCTGTAGCTCAGGGAGTATGAGAGTCGCAAAGTGTGATTCTGCACCTTGAAAACCAAGGTCCACAGTGCTCAAATGTAGTTCTGCAGGTGGAGGAAGCAATTTTGCATCTGATAGAAGAGGATCCAGGTGCCAGTACCCATGGTAATGCAAGTAATATTGGTGTATCAAATTGGACTGTTCATAGAACGCTACTTCGCCCATATCATATCCAAAGAATACAACATCTAAATGAAAACGATTATCCACCTAGAGTAGCATTCTGTCAATGAGTGAAAGAACAGTGTCTGCATAACACTAATTTTTTGTCACATGTGCTGGTGACTGATTAAGCATGTTTCACACATAATGGTGTTTTAAACTTTCACAACAATCATATGTGGGCTTTTGAAAATCCCCATACAGCACCATTTATGCTGAATATCTGCACTGGAATAATTGGAGATAAATTAATAGGTCCTGTTACATTACACACAAGATTGGCCTGAGCAGTTTCTTAAAAACATACTGCCCTCTCATTTGGAGGACGTCCCTCTTCAAACAAGGCAAAATGTGTGGTGTATGCATGACGGGTCATCCGCTCACATCAGTACAAGGGTTTGACAACGTTTAAATCACACATTTCCTGATCACTGGTTAGGATGAATTGGACCAGTACCTTGGCCTGCAAGATCTTCAGATCTTAATCCTTTGGATTTTTATTTTGGTGGCATTTGAAGAGCAAGGTGTATCACATGAGGTTGCTACCGTTGATGATCTTCGCACACATGTATTTGAAGCAGCCCTAGATTGGGCACAATGCAGAAGCTCTAGCAAGGGTAGGACAAAGTTGGTTAAAAAGATGTGGTGCTTGCATAAATTCTAATGGTGCACATTTTGAGCATCTCCTCTAAAAAAAAATACCATGGTGTTCATGTTGTCCAACAGTTCTTCATCATAAATATATTGAATATTAATGAAGTTGACTTTGTTTTAATATTCACATTACACCTGCATACTTTACTGACAACTTGCATTTAAGTATTCTTTATTTCTGATCTTCAAACTAAATGCTGTTCTTGTGCATAGATTGATTCATACAACCTGCTTGCTCACGTATTACGTCAACTTTTTGGAGCACTGCATGGATAGTATGAAAGAAAACCACCCCTCCCCTTCTTACCTGCAGTAGCTGATAAGATAAAAGACACTTTGCGAAACCTGTTCTCGAGTGCTGACCTCTAGCCTTACTAGTAAACAACCATAGATGTGAATGCATGTATGGCAGCGGAAGCAACATTAGCAAATAAATCATTCTCTCTTTAGTCCTACTCTGTAACCATGTTGTGCAGATTATTATCCCCTTTACCTAGCTGCATTTTTCATTTGGAGTTTTTATTCATCATGTTTAAATCTATCGGTACACAAAATTTATGCACTCATACCCCTAACATCCTTTATAAATGCAGTAGGCCTACAGAATTAGGATATAGGAAATTGTTCCAAGTGATGGTTTGAAGCATATTTCCAGCAGAGATAGTGATGTAAATAATGGGTATGCACTATAATACAACATGTTTCGCTCACAATTCCCAACTTTTTCAGGCTTCTAGCCAATGTTCATTTGTTAAAATACTGGTGTTTTGAGAGTGTCCATCATTCTCAGCTTCAGGATGGGCTGGTGACTAGGTAGGACCTAAGTTATTTATTTACCGCACCAGAGGGAGTATAGAGTTTTCTTCATTTGTTCAGTGGTGGTAGCATTTGGTAAATTTGCAGAAGATTTCTCCTAAGGACTACAACTGTAGAGAACACTGCTGGTGTAGTTCAGTTATGTCTTGATGTTGAAGTCTGGAGTGTTTATTTTGTAGAGTTGGTGACTGAAGCCATGTCTGTCACCTGTCACAGCCAGTGTTTAGACTCCTGTCTGATAGTTCAAAGTTTTCTCATTGAGATGGAGTGAATTGATGAACTCTGATGTAGAACAGTCTGTCATTGAGTTTCAAGATCTCTAATTGTGTGCAAGAAATGTTTAGACTTTGTGCAGTGTCTTTATCTGTTTGTCTTTTTGTGTGTGTTTTTTTTTCTTTTGCTGGAACCCCATGCCTTTTTTATATTTGAAGTATTATATTATAGGAGTGTTTTGTATATACAAATAATAATGAGAAATCGGCATACCACCACTGTTTTATTATGTGTATGTATAGATAATTATTTATCATTTATTCATACTGTTTTATCAGGTTTATGGTGAGCAAAAGTGTTCAGCAGTGTAAGCTACGCTCGCTTGTAAGTGTGGGTGAGCTGGAACGAGTAGAGACTGTTCTTCACTCTATGTATGTGCGAGCTAAAGCAGAAGAGGGGTTCCATATTCAAGAAACAGAAACTAAAATAAGAAGTCTTACTACAGTACGTGATGTTCATCATTTACAGCAAGACAGTGCTCAGGTGAAAGATATTTTCTGAAGTGTATATGTTTAAGTTGCAGCCATTTTCCTAGTAAACCTTGTATCAAAGAGAATGAGTGAGACATTTATTTATTGTGTTGCATTTGTTTATTGTACATAACCTCCATTTAGGATCATACACAAGAAAATATATATACAGCCCTTCTTGCAGCTAACAACAGAAACTGAGCACAGTTTCCCCCATTTAAGTCACAACTGTCTACCTATAACAGTTTCCTCCCCCTCCTCTTGAAATTGCATACATTAAATTAAACAGAGTCCTAAACAGCCTTGTTCGTGGTATACTGTAATTTTCTTGTGTCCATTTGACTTCATTAACCATAAATTACATTCTGTGCTCTAGATTTTTCTAATTTCCTGAATTTGTCTCTTATTGACAATAATCTGTGCCGTGACAGCCTTGATAGTCAAGTCAACCTCTGCTGGCCTCTCACTTGTATGTGCAGAGCAGAGGTGGCAATCATTCAATTGATAGGGGAAATTGTATGGTCAGCATCATACATCCCCTAGCCAAAATGTTGGTTTATTTGGCCTACATATAGCTACCTATTGTAGCTCCTCATATTTCTCATGGTGCTGAGTGAGCTTTAGTCCCATACATGGGTTATAAAAACCATATCCCCAATGGATAGTCTTGAACTCAGGTGCATTCTGTGACAGAAAATAAGAGTACATTTCTACCCACTATGTCTAAAGTGCAGGACATTCGTCTCTATTCAAAATAGTTGCCCATTTTTAAGGAATTACCTTCACCTTTGACCCACAGAATTTTAACAGCTACTATATAAAGTGTTAAATGATTCCATTTATTCTGTCAAATCTATTTCCTCCATTTAAGTTTTCTGACAATTCAAGATAGAATAGAGTTTTTCTTTTGATTACACATCACATACACCACTGTCATGTACTCCAAAGATAATATATTTACCATTCCTGATTTAATATAAGCAAAATTTGCCCTCCTGTGTTGATTATACATATTGGTGTATTTTCCCCTACTCCAATCATATTACAAGTGCATATACATCCTTAATAGTCATAAATTCTTACCTTTCTTTGTGTTCTATTCTTTGTATTGCTAGGTTCCAAAAAGTCTTATTCGGTAGTTCTTACTTTTAATATTTCTCCCACACCAAATTCTCTTTGAGTTCATATACTATGCAATCCAGGAAATCTTGTTTCCACATTGTTTCCTGAAAAGCCACACAATTTCGGATTACCATCATCTTCCAACTCAGTGTTTTACACATCTCCATAAAGCACATTTACAATAAATTGGCTCCAAAGTTGGTTGTTATTGAAGTGATTTATTGTAATTTAAATAATTATGAATGCTGCAGCTTGATGATTGAGTGATGAGTCTTTACTTCAAGGTGTGGTTATCAAGAGAACAAAACATTTTACTTGTTGGTAACAAATATACATTTTATTATTTAATATTTCAAATACAGTTATTTAACAGTGCTAAACAGTTATCACAATATTATCTTTGCATGTGCGTTGCTATCTTTTAATCATAAATATGTGTTGAGGAGACATACCAACATGTTTGTTTGGTATAAGAGACCCTTATATGAGTCATTCCATGTCAAGTAGCTCAAATTTTGTGAAAATTTGACCATTATGTCTCTGATTCACTTCAAATTTTGTCCATGGATTACAAAAATAAAGTGGATTACATTTTAAATTCTTATTTTTTTAAAATTGCAATAACTTAAAAAATATTGTGCAATCCAACTTGCAAAAAGCGGCATACCTCTCTAACTTTAAATTAGAATATCTCACTGTGGATAAGTTATAAAATTATGTTATAAAGTGCAATGCAAGCTTAATATCTAATCTTTTATTTAATGTTTATTTTAATTCATATAATTAATTATTTACATAAATTTTTAAAATCCAACCATTTAAAAACAATATATCCCTATTAACCTGCATGTTTAAATTTCTATAAAAATTATAAATAAATTCCTTGTAATTTTTTGTATATATTTGCATACAACAAAGATCCTGTGTAGTTATTTCAAATAAAATAACTTAGAAAGCGGTGTGTAGCTGGATTCCTTCGTGGTGTGACTGGAGAGTAGCAGCAGCAGCAGTTTGTCATTGAATGTCTTCCCAATGGTTCACAGCACTTTAGTTGCACTAGCTTGTTCACATGTAACTCCATAGAATATGAGATTTCATTGCTAAGTTACATCGAACACCGGAAGTGATAGCCTATCATATTCGTACAACGTAACACATCGGCTGGCATGCTGCTGCAGTGTAAAGCTTTCAGTTCTATGTTCTAAAGCCCTATATGCCAACACAAACTGTTTAAATGTCTGCTTCTAAGGAAGATCCCATCCTGGTATTAACAGGTTTAAAACAAAATATGTCACAGATTCCTTCTTTATTTTTTCCAGATTTTAATATTATGGGGTTAAATATGATATTGCAGTTTAAAGTATTCATACTTAAAAAAGTTATTTTTTTTTATATTCCAAATAAATGGTATTTCCAATAAGGAAAACTGCAATTTTTCTATCTACAAAACGACATATTCTTTTTATCCCTGACCATTCTATATTCCGAGAATAAATTGCTTTTATGTAATGTTTTGCGCATATTATAAAAATTTTAAGTATGCTGTAAATTCTAAAATAATTTGATCTTCCGCAAAATATAATATACTGCCCATTTATTTTATTTGTGTAACACGTAAACTAAAATTCAGAGAAAGTGATGCTTTATGTGTGTTCAGTTTGATGTGGAATGACTCATTTACTTGTTTGCATAGTCATAGTGTATGGAGTAACAAAACCGATAAACATATAATAGTAGATTATGATACAAGGGGTAAAATTAGGATTTTATTTTGCGAGCAGGAATGTTTGTGAAACAAAGGCCATAGGCCGAGATTTGCAGTCCTACGAGAAAAATAAAAGCACTTTCAACATGTGTGGTATATACTATTTTTGGACGGCACTTGAATTTGTAAAATGTCAATAATATTACATTAATTCCTAAAATCAACGGAGATGTAGCTCTTGAAATAAGAGAAATGACATTAAAAAAGTGAGATGTCCGATGTTTTGATGTTTTGTTGATTTGCTAACAGTCATTTTCAGTGAAATTATTTTCAACATATTTTACCTTACACCAGCCAATGAAGGGATTAAATGCTATATCATATTGCTTTCTGGATTTTTTTGGGCAAGTACTTCTATAATGTACAGGTTAACTCTACAACAAATTGTGAAAAATTGAAATATGACAATTTGTATTGTGAGCAGATAATGTGAGTGCCATGAGAAATTAATCATGTAAAAAGGCATAATGAAAAGTAAAACCTTGTCAAACCAAGTTGAGTTATTAAGCATGTGCAAATACAAAGGGTAATTGCCATGTGATTGGACTTGAAACCAAAGTTGCTCATAATAAAGATTATACACTGGTGCGGTAAACTAAAGCTTTTAGTTCACATGCACTGTGTTAGAAGTTGTACTTTTAGGTCATGCTGTCTGGAAAACAAATTAAATGTGTGTAGTTATAGAGATAATGTTTTGTATGAAGAAGGACATGATGACATAGTATATCTATAAATTAAGCATGATTTAAGTTAAATGCACTTAATAATTAAGATCCCAAAACATATGAGTAATTTACAAAATAATATCAGTAATAACATGGATATTAATAAGTATGCATGGAAAATGGTAGAAAAAAAAACAAGCTATTCATATATCGCATTAAAATTAAAACATGTAATAGTTACGTATCATAACTTTGTCATTTGGGTGTATAATTCTGTCACAACTGTTTTGTTAAGGGTATCAGAGAAAAGAGGAAATAAAACCAAGTTTGATGCATTCCACCCAAGAATTTGATACCAAGATTAACAGGAAATACATTTTTATTAAACAGGTTCTGTGTGTGTGTGTGTGCGCACTTACAAGAGAGAGAGAGGGAGAGGGAGGGAGAGAGAGAGGGGGAGGGGGAGGAGAGGGGGGAGGGGGAGGAGAGGGGGGAGGGAGAGGGGGAGAGAGACTCAAAAACGAAAAGTCAGATAAGTACCAAAGTAAAGTTTAGTGTCTTCTACGGATGTGACATGAATATTTTCAAGAAAATCCCCTACCCCAACTACTCTTTACTTGGAACATTTTTCGAACATTTTTATTTTCTAAAACAATGCCTTACAATTTTCGTTAAAATACCATACATTAAAGATACGTACATGACAAATCAAATGTTTATCTGGAATTTTCTGGCAATAGCGTTTGAAGTCCTTTTCATTTGGATGGAATTTTGTATAATCTTGTATAACTAGTAAACGTTAAGCAAAAGATGAAAATGTACTGCACAAAAAATGTAGATCTCTTTAAAACACACATTTTATTTCAAATAAGTTTTTTTTTTTGGGTGACATAAGCCATTTCTGAAATATCCATTATTAACAGTTTCAATTGTTCATTACTTGGTCATTCGCATAAAGTCCTGTCAACATTTAGTTGTTTCTTGTGATTGCATGGAAGCGGTATGGAATTTTAAGGCCAGCTTATAGCATCCAGTTCTTAAACATTTGACTATTGCTGTTCCTTTTGTATCTATAACAAAATGTGTAATGTAGCTATTTCTGCAAAGGTTTATTTGGATTAGAACGTAGTAGATAGCAAAATAAGCTTTATAAAGAATAGTTTATATACCCACTAATAAATGATAGAGGGTAGAGAAAGTCATTTGAATGTATTACATCATATTTTTTTAAATTTGAATCTTTCTCTTTTGGGAGAAAAGAGTGAAGGTTTTAATATATTAAATACCTAAAAAGTAGTTTTTAATAATTCTTAGTTCTTTATACGTGAAGGTAAACAACAGTTTGTAAACTCTACAGTCTACATCTTACTCTGGCTGCGAGAGCCTTCATGTTTCTAAACATCAGTTTGTTAAGTTAAATTGTGATGCCTCATATGAAAATGATCTCATCTTATAGTACACCCAGCTAGGAAACATCACTTTATAAGTCACAGGAAAGTGTGGCAGTAAATCTAGGCTGATGATCAAGATAACAGTCTCCAAAACATGTTCCAGTAGGTTTTTGAAAAGAAGTGAAGCTAAAGCGATTAAAAAGTCATTCTTTAGCATTTATTCATAAGTGTTTTATCTTTGTTACCTAACCTATCTACATAATTCAGCAAACATTTTAGATGCTCTTGGCAAACCTAACTTTCTGAATAAATCATCCATATTTTCCCATCCCTCTTTTACCTCCCATAATTCTACACTATACAGGATCTTCCATTCGGTCAGCCTTGATGGCACACTTGGTTAAAAGCTGGTTTTATGTACCCAAATTTGTGAGTTGATTCATGACCATTGGTTAAAAACTGGTTTTATGTACCCAAAATTGTAAGTTGATTCATGACCAAGGATAACGATAAGATCTCAAATTTTTATGCTCTTAAAAATTAAATTGAAGGCACCTAACACAGGCTCTCAAATTATAAAAATAGGCACTAAAGACAGTTTTAAACACCAAAATGCAGTTTTCAAGCGCTAAACATTAGATTTTATATATCTAAAATGTATTTCTGCTTACTTTTCAAAAGTCTCCTCCGTGGTCTAGGGGTACTCTGCTAGCCTCTAGTTCCTGAGCTCCTGGGTTCAAACCCAGTGGATTTGAATGATGGATTTTTTCAGGTGTAAAAATCCTTAGTATGGCTTCCTTTGGAAGGGAAGCCATGGTTGTCCCATATTGTAGATTTATGGCATGTAAAAGAAACTCAAGCCTGATAAAGAGGCCTCAGAGCAAAATTTCCGGTCTTTCACACCCAATATAGAATGGGATGTTAAGAACCATAGCAGTTAAAGAGCGTCTATAAATAAAACTCAATTCATACTTTCTAAAAGTTTAAATATGCAATTAATTAGCATTACAAGTTAAAAAATCTGATATGTTACACTCGCATGACTTTCTGTACTCTTGTACAAACTATTTTTACAATGCTCATTCTCCATATGCTTCATGTTAATCGAGATATCAAGATGTTAATTTTATTGCTAATTTTCTTGTAGATGCAAGGGAATTGCTAGCCTTTATGTGATAGTCAAATATTTTAAGAGGTGGTTGCTATGTGGAGTATTCCATTCTCTTTGCATTACCAGGACAAAATAAAATGAATAACAAATTTGAGAAAAAGTATAAGTATTGGAAAATTTAAGGGAATAACAAGCAATATCTCGAAAATGGTTCACCCAACAACAAAAATGTATATGACATAAATTGTGTATTTTAAGTGATCTACATTATTTGTGTAGTAAAATTTTGTCTATCTCTTATGGTTTACCAGTTATGCAAAAGTCGTTCAGAATGAAGAACACTTTTGGAGACATTCCCAGAAAATTCGAGATTTACATTTCATTTGTCATGAAAATATCTTAAACATATGATATTTTAATCAAAATCGTTAGAGCCATTTATAAGAAAATTAAAATTTTAAAAAAATGTTCCATCTAAGTGTAATCTGGGGTGGGGGGATATTCTTGAAAACCATCGTGTCGCATCTCTGGAAGATACTGAACCTAAATACCAAGTTTGGTGTTTATCCGACTGTTCGTTTCTGAGTTATGCTGTTCACAGACACACACATGGACATGTTTCCAAAAATGCTTTTTTTGGATTCAGGGGGTCTCAAAACATATATTTCCGGCGAAATCTCGGTATCGAATTTTTGGGTGGAATACAATACTTCCCCTACTTACTATACGTAGTAGAGAAAGTAATAATAGCAAAAACAGTAAATTTACTAAATTATAACTAGAAACCTTTCATTATGTCTTAGATTATGAATGTATTTTTGGTGTACATAATATGAGCTTATAAAGTTGAAAAAAAAATCTTAAAACTAACTGAATAGATCACAGTGGAAGGACACCATATACTATAGATAAATCATTCTGACTTAAATGCTTTAGAGCCACCCCCAAACACAATATGGTAGCCCCTCGTTTAACCGAATTCCAAGGGACCAAAAAATAGCGAATTCGATTTAACGAAATATGAATTAAGGAGGTTTTGTAAAAATAATCCCGTGTTATCTGAAATGGTAAAATACGACTGTTGAGTTCACTTTCTCTCTTGTTATGCGTACCAATGCCACCCCCAAACACAATATGGTAGCCCCTCATTTAACCGAATTCCAAGGGACCAAAAAATAGCGAATTCGATTTAACGAAGTATGAATTAAGGAGGTTTTGTAAAAATAATCCCGTGTTATCTGAAATGGTAAAATACGACTGTTGAGTTCACTTTCTCTCTTGTTATGCGTACCAATGAATGAGGTTGTTCCACTTCTAAGAAAAGTAAAAATAACTATTGTATACGGTATATGTGGCATTTGTTTAATTGAGAAGGCATACTGTCAAATGCTTGTCGTAGTTTTTTTTAAAACAGTACTATTTGGAACAATATTGTTCTCATTACATTAGTGAGTCATATAATACAACAGACAATAACCTTAAGAAACACTTTAAATATACCATTCTTTTAACACTAAGTTTTAATCGGAACACATGTTTTAGTTAAAGCTCTTATCCATTACACATTTTAGTTCCATGATTTGAAAAAATCATTAATTGTTGATGGCGGACCATTGGTCATAATATTATGGCTCTCCAGAAATTGCAGCTGTAACTTCAGTGCAGGGTTGCAGTGTCGTAACTTCATGTTCCTCCTCAGAAGATGACAGTAAAGAATTGTCATTCTCTTCTGCATCATCAGCAAATGACTAGTTCTTCAGCAGCACAGATGTTGTCTACCTACGTCCATTCTTCCATAATGACAGTACAAGAGGGCACCAACCGGGTGTAAGTATGTAGAAGAGTATTATCAGAGTTCCAATTGTATCCATATTGTAAGTTCAGATGTGGATCATTGGTTTCCTGTTCAGTTTCGGCAGCATTATCAGTTGCTGTCCATGTCTTCTTAAAACAGTTAGTTATGGTGTCTGTTGTAGCTTCCTCCCAAGCAGCAGATATGTTGCGGATAGCTTGCAGTACATTCCAATGTGGAACTGTTTCTTGTAGTTCTGTTGCACTGTTTGCAGCCTTAACCAATCAGCGTCTGTAATTATGCTTCATTGAGGTGATTATTCTTTGATCCAATGGTTGCAGATGGCTCGTAGTGTTAGCTAGTAAGAAGACAACTTCTATGTTTGGAAGTTCCAGGTCATTGAACTGATGTGCCAAGCGGTGGTCCAAAGTTAGCAAAATGTTCCTTTTTCTCGCAGCCATTTGTTGTTGAATCTTCAAGAGATTTGGCCATTCAAGCTTTATTGTTATTCTCATACTGACTTGGCAGATTGAATAGGTTGACCTTTTTAAAACAACGTGGATTTTTGTATTTTCCAATCACTAATGGTTTGAGCTTCTCAGAACCATCTGAATTACAACACAGGACCACTGTCAGTCTCTCCTTGCTGTATTTTCCTCCACGGCATTTTCTGCCCTTGGCACGTAGTGTTTTTTCTGGCATCAAGTTATAGAAAACGCTTGCTTCACCCATATTAAACACATTTCTTAGGTGATGATGAGAGAGCTTAGATTGAAACTCCTGTGCCACTGACTGGCATCTTTCTCGTTTACTCTATGTGCCTCCCTAAGGACATTGACAGCACTAATTTTATGCTCTTCTGAAAATGCCATAGCCATACCTCAGAAGACACAAACCCAGAAATTCCTGCTTTCTTGGGGATTTCCCAAACCTTCTTTTGAAGCATGGGGCTGGACAGCGAAAAAGAAAATTGAGAAAAATTATGTGAAATGCGTAACGGAAAATATCGTAGTCCACGCACAACATATATATTCGGTTTAAACATATGAAATACGTAATGAGGGGACCAAATTTTAGTTTGTAGTACAAATTATCCGAAATTCGGTTTAAGCGGTAGATTTTTCCATGTAATTCAGCAGGGACTGAGCAGCTACTACAGATTAACTGAGTTTTCAGTTTATCCGATTTTGAATTAGTGAGGGTCTACTGTATATCGTTAAGAACAGCAATGTAAATGAATTGTTTGAAATACACATGAAAAGTAGCAGAGAAAATATGGAGAAATCTTGTGAATTTGTGCATGTCAACAGTTAATAAAGGGAACGAGATATGCGAGTCATGAAATAATGGGAAATACTCCATTTGAAAGAAGTTTCCATCATGCTACCGTCACTGACCAATACCAAAGTATGACAAAGAGACCTAGAGGGTGCAAGACGTATTCTGTTTCTCTTTCTACAAAATGAATGAACCTGCTAAAGCATTAAAATAAACCAGTCTTTTTCCCAGAATGTCCTACAACCAAACTATTATAAAGTTTTTGAATCAAATCAGTTCCATGATATCAATACTTATTCTTCATTGATGTATGTAAAAATTAATGGGACAAAACAAATAGTAAAATAGGCACTTTTAGGTTCTAAAATCTTAAAATAGGTGTCAATGGTCAAAATAGACATTTTAGGCTCCACAAAGCCTCTTCCATAGATTTATATTTTATAGGAAATGTGAAGATATTTAGTTTTAGTGTATTCATGCACATGAAAATAGGCATTTAGCCTAAAATCCAAGATCTAACAATCTATTTAAATGTGCTTAAATATAATACTCTTATCTAAGAGTTTACTAGCATGTAAAAGAACTCCTTTAGGATAAAATTCTGCTGTGCTGGTGAAATTGGAGACATATTGTCATTTGCTGGGATCATTAAATAAATTTTAACTTTTAACTGTTGTCATCATCTTCATTGTCTTCCTCAACTAATGCTTGGTAAAGACTTTCCAATTACCTCACTCTAGCATCTTGAGGTTATGGTATAAAATCCTTTGTAATTGTCTTCTGCTTCTGGATTCATTTCAACTCTCCTTTTATGAGTAACTTAGCAATGACTGGCATGAATCATGAAATCATTTTTGTAACTCTGTCTTTTTTATCTTGGATGCCTAGCATCTTAATTCTGTTAAGTCTACTGACCCTCATATAATACATGGTGTCAACACATCCCTTTTTGCTTGCTTGGCATGCGTAAGCAAGAAACTTTTTGCTGCCTTTGACATATATGCAACTCTATGAATAGTAATGGTGATACAAGAACATGCAAAAATAATCTTGAGAACTGCCATATATTAATCAATACTAATGATCATTTTTTGCAGGATTATTCTTCAGGAGGTCCAAGAGCACCACATAATGCAATTACTACTCCAGCTGCACCTTCCCCGTCATCATTGTCTCGTATTGTAAGGAGGTTATCTCCTCTAGTCCCACCTTCTTCATTAAACTTAGCTGCTGCTCTTTGCAGCTTTTCAGAATTTTCTTCTCCTCAGCTCACTTCACCATCATCACTCTCTAATAAACCAACCCCACAGTCTGCACCTTTACTACGAGTGCATCGTCTGCGCACACCATCCCCTCCTCCACCACCAATTGCTGCACCACTCATGGAGATGGGTTTCTCTTTGAAACATGTACAGAAGGCCATAAATGCAACAGGTAAGTTATATATATATATATATATATATATAGTTCTTACAGCACTTCTGTCATAATGATTAAATAAAACATTTAATCCAATGATGAATCAAGTTTCATAGCACTGTATTTCCAAAGTATTGTGTGTAAAATAATGTTTGATACATTGAAAGAAATAGAAACTTAACACATTTTCATGGTAACTTTACAAATGCTCAGAATGTGCTCTATTTGTGATGGCAGTCATTGAATAGTTGAGACAGCTGTACACTCCTTTTGTTTTCACTTATGAAGATTGTTTAGGACAACTATTGTCTGCATCATTAGCTATTCATTAAGTGCCAGTGTTGGATGCATCTGTGATGTTGGATAAGTATCGTTATCATTGTAATCTGTAAAAATAAGTTCAAATAGCACTGCAGTCTGACAGATAATGTGGTTGTTGAGGATTTATCTTTAGTACAGTTAAAAATTAGTTGGTTCTGAGTTCCAAAACTTTTCATGTTATAATCATAATTTTCAGTATAAAAGGATATCTCAGATTCTGAATTTTTAGATATCCAGCAAAGGTTGTGGTTAATAAGACTGGTTCCAGATTGAATGACATATGGCCACAGGCCTAAGTAAATATTAATTAAATTATTTAGATATTATCATGACCCTTGAATCTTATATAATTTTTGGGAAAACATGGATGAGAATCCCTTCCATGATAATGTCTTCTCCAAAGTAACTGTGAGAAAAAAAGAGAAAATAATAATAACAACAACCACCACCACCGCTGCCACCACCAAAAGAGGAGAGCAAAAAAAATGTGCCCATTCTTATGAGCTATACATTTGACACATTGAAAGTAGTTTAGTGTGATGAACTGAGGTGTGAAGTATCTGCTTCATGTACATTTGAAATGAATGCTTATTTTAATTATTCATTAGGTGAAATATTGTACATTAGTAACAAATAGTAGCACAGGAAATTCATACTTTGTCAGTTTTTATGTTCAATAGGTTTTATGGGAATACTTCTGATTGAACCAATTTTATGAATGCCTTTATATAGAGGAATACATAAGATCATATAATAAACTTTGCCATGCAAAATAAACGCCTGAAAAATGCAAAAAATGAAATGCACAGAACAAAAACATAAAGTGGCAGAAAAATATCAGCTGTTTAGCGACAGCAGTGATATATTGGCCTATTTGGACTGGTCTTTAGTAGCAGCATCTAATGTAGCTAAGTTTTACTTGTGTTAAGTGTTTGTGTTGTTGTAATGATTGTATGATCATTCCTGCTTTTCATTGTACTGCAGTGACATATTAATACCCCCACCCCTAAACTTTAAATCTGTAGTATTTGGAAATTATATATTATTTTGTTATGGCCATTTTTGCATCCTATTAATGTAAATTGGAGTTACTTATATAATGCATTAAACTAACAGCATCTTTAATTCTGTCACAAAACCAGTCTTCTATATTAATTTTATTTCAAATTACATTAATGCAAATTCTTCAAATTCTTTCAGACCTAAATCATATTTTACGAAAACCAGCTTTTCACACTTTATGGCAAATTTTAATTACTTGTGTACTTAAAAACTGTTCTTGTTTTTTCAGAGATTTGTAGCACAGTTAGCTAAAGCACTGAAAATCACTGCCAGGATTATAATTCTGATGGTTGCCTAGGTTTTGAATCCTCACTGTAGCACTATGAAGTCTGTTGTGAAAGACAGGATGCATCTTGTTCAAAATATCCTTTTTATCATATATTTTTTTGTAGCACATTGGTTTGTAGATAAGGTGCAATACACTGGACTTAGGGATTGTAAGGTTTCCATTTTTACATCCAAAGTAATCTTTGTATAATAAGTGATTATGCCATTGTAATAGAAATTTATTTATTTATTTATTTATTTATTTATTTATTTTTTTTTTTTTTTAAAGCTGAAGAATTTGGGTTTCTATGAGACACAAGTCAATATAATACTAGAAAAATATTTTGTTTGATAGTTTACTGACCCTTATAATATAACAGTTATATAATATAACAGTTCAGTATACAGAAATAGCAAATAAATTGATGATGATGGCTAATGTTGAGTGCTCAAATAAGAACTGAGAGTAAACCAAAATTTATCTTTTTAGGGAAGAGAAAACTCTGCAATAAAGTCTTATCCACATAACTTGCCTAAACTAAGATTCAACTCAGATCTTCAGTCATACAGGCTAACCATTGGAGGTAGGGATATTAAGGGTTGAATAAAGTTTATTGTCTCAACTTATTAGGTGTCATCATACACAGCAAAGACCGCATTTGAAGGTAAATATCAAGCAGGCATTTCAGTACACAGGCTACTTATATGGGTGTATGTTGTGTTCTGAGTGTCAGTCATGCCGAAAGCAAAATCAACTTGGGAAGAAAACATTCAGATAGCCCAGTTTTTCCAGAGGCACAATATTGATCATGCGTTGACATTACATCACTTCAAAGAACTAGGTGTGTGCGTGCGATGCATCAGTTGTGTTATTAAATGTTATCTTGATACCGGTGACGTGAAATACAATACAAGATCTGGACCCCAGCCTACTGCAACTAGTCAGAGAATGGTAGAGAAAACAAGGAAACTGTTTTTAAAAGAGCCAAATCTGTCTATGCGCCAAGCTGCTTTAAAGCTCAAAATATCACAAGGGTCTGTCATGAATAACAGGAAAAAAACCTGGTATTTACTCAGTAAAAGGGCAAGGTGACAAGAATGAGAAAAGAAGACAAAGAAAAGGCTAAAAAGAATTGTAGCAAGCTATATAAAAAAGCAATACCTTCAGGGGGAAAGTTTTTTTTACGTCATTGATGACGAGACTAAAGTGGGATGGGATGCCTTAGAGATGAATGCCAATGAGTATGTTTCTATAGTACCTAATTCACAGATTCCTATTGAAGCTGTGGTAAGGCCGAAAACAAAATTTCCAAAATGCATGATGGCCCGCCCCCAGGGGCTCACCTTATGTGAGTACGGGTTAGGCACACCCGGGGTACCCGAGCCATTCATAGCCATTTTCACCCATTCATCCCCGTCTGGTCAAGGTGGGTTCATTCTCGTGACCGGGGGACTCAAGGTAGGCTCTCGTGCGTTCTGTGCATTTCATTCCATGTCGTCCCTTGCTATCGTTTCTTTCTTTTCTTCTATTTATGCACATTTCGCCCCACGTCCATTCATTTACACATCTCTTTTACTTCTTCGCCGGCCTACCTTGAGTGCGAAACGCCCACACACTTTTAGTTTCTTTTAACCTTTTATTTTAATCCTCCGTGGACACAGCCTGACGGATACCCACGCACTGGGTGCGCAGCTGGGTGAGTGGGTAATGGCGTCATCCCCACCACCCGGGGTCGTCACGTAGGGTTTGTGTTCGTATCCGCTGTTCAACTGCAGTCCCGCGGGGGGGGCCATTGCATGAGCTGCTGACTTCTGACGGCGATTGGGTCCCTCTGTCTATGTTCTGGGAGGTGTGACCCTGGGGTGAGATAGGTATAGATAGGCCACTCACCCAAGCCGGGGTAACGCCCGGGAAGTCAGAGCCCAAGGTCGGAGACGGTTGCAATGGTGGAGGATTTTTTTTCGCTATGGAGCACCCTTTCTCCATTATTAACAAGCGCCGAAAAGTTTTTGCAACGGAAGTAGCACCGCCAACAGCTGGTTGTTACTTAGTGATTACCCGTACAGAGGAAGGACAATCATTCGAGAAGGTGAACTCTTTTATAATCCAGAAGGGCATTGACTCAATTGCTGGTCCTGTTCATTCCTGCACTCGCTTACGAAACGGTTCATTGTTGGTTCAGAGTAAGTCCGATCAACAAAGTAAGAACTTGCTGCGCGCCACGCTTCTCCACGGTTATCCTATCCGTGTTGAGAAGCACCGCACCTTGAATTCCTGTCGAGACGTCACCACGCATAGCCTCGATGGTATATCGGACGAGGACCTGGTAGAATATCTTGCAGACCAGAGGGTGACAGCGGTTCATCGAGTGCAGGCCAAACGCGATGGCGTATTGGTACCCACTCGTACCCTGTTTCTAACATTTGATGGCGTCGATCTGCCCACGAGTATTTCAGCAGGGTACGAACGGATTGCTGTGAGGCCTTATATTCCTAGACCTCTGCGTTGTTTCAAATGCCAACGTTTTGGGCATACGCAAGTCTCATGTAAGAGTGCCGTTACCATCTGTGCATCATGTAGCCAACCCTCACACGAAGGTACCTGTTCAACAGCCCCCGTCTGCGTTAATTGTAAAGGGTCTCATTCTGCGTCGTTTGCCGACTGTCCGCGGTATTTGGACGAGAAGGCGATCCAGGAGATCCGGGTAAAGGAAAAACTCTCCTTCGCTGAAGCCCGGAGGCGTTATCATGCGCGCCAACCTTCACTCCTGCGATCTGGCACATTTAGTTCTGTTGTTGCCTCGCCAGTACCACGAGTAGATGCCGAAACTCAGACCTGGGCCATGACTGCATGTACCGCCACTACCATCCGGCCGTCCATTAAAGCTACGGTTACCAAGCCCTATAAACCTGGTCCAAAGTCAATGAAGTCGCAAGCCGCTGAAAAGAAGCCCAAGCAGAAACTTCGTAGGGAAGATTTTCTGAAGGACCCTCCGCGTGCGCGCGGTAAGAAAAGTTCACCTTCTCCTCGGAGGTCGCAGTCCCAGGAAGCCGCGCTCAGCGGCACCCCTCATCCATCGCCACCCAGAACCGATTCACGGCGCTTGAATCGGTTTCTGGCTCTGAGCGCGTGGGCCCTCCCTTCGAGGAGGCTATGGAGTCTGACCAACTCCATACCAAAAGCCCGAGCCTAAAGGTTAAACAAAAGGTAATTTTAAGCCGCCCTTCTAAATAGACAGTTTATCCCTTTTTAATGGCTATCCTGACCTGGAATGTACGTGGTGTACGATCGCATAGGGCGGAACTGCAACTTTTATTGCGTTCCCATTCGCCTATGGTCGTGTGTTTGCAGGAGACTAAGCTTCGCCCTCATGATCCTTTTGATCTCCGAGGATATTCTCCGGTTCGCTACGACCTTGAACCGGAGGAGGGTATTCCTGCTCATGGAGGTGTCATGTTGTTAGTGCGTAACGACGTTCATTTTCAACGTCTCACTCTTACGTCCGACTTGCAAGCTGTTGCCATTAGACTGCAGTTACCCGGTTTTTTCTTTTCTGTTTGCTCTGTATATTCAACTCCATCGTCTCCCCTCGCTAACGCGGACCTTCGAGATCTCTTGTCCGCTCTCCCAACACCATTTGTCCTGTTGGGAGATTTTAATGCCCATCACCCCCTGTGGGGTTGTGCGAGGAGAACTCTTCTTTCCGACATTTTTGATCAGTTCAATCTCTCTATACTCAATACAGGTGAGCCTACGTTTCTTTCTGATTCTTCCGGTACATTTTCTCACTTGGACCTTGCCGTTTGCTCACACCAGCTTGCTAGTCGTCTTCAGTGGAACGTCGTCGCTGACACCTACTCCAGCGACCATTACCCCTGCATTGTTTCTCTTCTGTCACACCACGTACAGCATTCCAGAGTACCTACCTGGATATTCACAAAAGCCGACTGGAGCTTGTATTCCAGCCTCGTGCATTTTGACGACGAGCCCTTCACCGACATTAACCAACTAGTGCAGCACCTTACGTCTACGATTTTCTCTGCCGCCGAACGCGCAATTCCCCGTTCATCCTCTCAACCTCGGTGAATGCCTGTTCCATGTTGGAACGAGGATTGTCGGGACGCCGTTCGTGCCCGTAGAACTGTACTTAGGGTGTTTCAGCGTCACCCTACACTTGATAATTTGGTGACTTAAACAATCGCGCGTCAGGGCTCGTCGCATTATTCAGGATAGCAAGAAGGCATCGTGGACTCGTTTTGTCGAGTCTTTTAATCGCTTTACGCCTTCATCCGTTGTTTGGGATAAACTTCGTCGCTTCTCAGGTAGTGTCGCATTGTACTGTTTCTGGCCTTCAGGTTTCTAATGCCACCATAGTGGATCCGGCTGCCATCGCTAACACTCTGGGTGCTGCCTTTGAGGCGGTTTCCAGTTCAGACCATTATTCCGCCGGCTTTCGCTCTATCAAAGACCGGCTGGATTCCGCCAGCTAATACCGAGTGTTATAATGAACTTTTCACAATAAGGGAGCTGGAGCACGCTCTTCATTGCTCTAGGCACTCCGCTCCTGGGCCGGACGGCATTCATGTCCTGATGTTAAAGAACCTTTCAGCCGACGGTAAACTCTTTCTCTTACAGGTCTATAACCGTATTTGGCAATACGGTCTTTTTCCTTCCGTTTGGCGCGAAGCCACCATTGTCCCTATACTTAAACCTGGGAAGGATCGCCAACTACCTTCCAGCTACCGCCCTATCTCCCTCACCAGTTGCATTTGCAAGGTGACGGAGCGCATGATCAACGGGCGGTTGACATGGTGGCTTGAGTCTCGGAAACTTCTAGCGGACGCTCAGTGCGGATTTCGTCGCTATCGCTCTACCGTCGACCATCTGGTGTCCCTGTCGACGCATATTATGAATGGATTTCTGAGAAAGTGTCAAACCGTGGCTGAGATTTTTGATCTGGAGAAAGCTTATGACACTTGTTGGAGGGGCGGCATTTTACGTACACTTCACGCATGGAATATCCGCGGTCGTCTTCCCATATTTCTTCGGGAGTTTATGACGGACCGCGTCTTTCGTGTACGTGTGGGCTCGGTTTTATCTAGTCGTTTTATTCAAGAGAACGGAGTACCGCAGAGCTCTGTACTTAGTGTCACACTTTTTGCGATTGCTATCAACCCCATTGTTGATTGTATTCCACCTGGCATTTCATCGTCCCTTTTTGTTAACGATTTTGCCATTCATTGCAGTTCACGGCGGACCTGTCTACTCGAACGCCGTCTCCAGAGCTGTATCGACCGTCTCTACGCCTGAAGTAACGCCAACGGCTTTAATTTCTCCGCCGAGAAATCCGTCTGCATCAACTTCTGGCTCCGGAAATATTTCCCTCCGCCCTCTCTCCATCTTGGGCCGGAGATGCTTCCGTTTGCAGACGAGGCAAAAATTTTGGGGTTGATTTTTAATAGGAAGTTGTGTTGGACTTCGCACATTCCCTTTTTAAAAGCTAAGTGTGACCGTTCTCTTAATCTTTTACGTGTTTTAAGTGGCACATCCTGGGGAGCTGATCGGACCGTCCTTCTACATGTTTATCGCTCTTTGGTCCGATCCAAGCTTGATTACGGGTGCATTGTCTATTCGTCGGCGCGTCCATCTGTATTACGTCGATTGAATGCCATTCACCATCGTGGCATAAGAGTCGCTACAGGGGCCTTTCCAACCAGCCCTGTACCTAGCCTATATGCTGAAGCTGCAGAGCCTCCGCTGTCCTTCAGGCGTGAGATGCTCTTGTGCAGCTATACCTGTCGACTCTCCAGCTTGCCTGACCACCCGTCCTTCGCGATATTTTACGAGGATTCGCTTGATCGACAATATTTCGTTAGCTCCTCTGCGTTGCTCACTCCAGGGGTTCGATTGCGACTGCTCCTTCGGCATTTGGACGTTCCGCCAGCGCCGGCCCTTCCACGGGGGGAAACGCGTTTTCCTCCATGGTCGCGCGCTGAGACCCACTGTCACCTTGGGTTAACGTCGATGCCGAAAAATGAGACCCCTGCTTATACCGCCGAACTTTTTAGTATATATCAATGTGTTTTATACATTCAGCGGCACGTCTTACGGCGCTGTATTATTTGTTCGGACTCTCTGAGAGCCCTTCAGAGTATTCAGGCGCTGTATAGTTACCACCCGCTCGTACAGCGCCTTCATGACCTGCTCCACTCGCTTGGTGCTTCTGGCATTAGCGTGTCCTTCGTGTGGATTCCAGGTCATGTGGGCATCTCAGGGAACGAGTCTGCCGACGCCGCTGCCAAATCGGCGATTTTATCCTCCAGAGTTTTTACCTCCGTTGTTCCCTCGTCTGATTTTAGTGTTTTGTTACGTCACCGCATCCTCTCGCGCTGGTGCGATGAGTGGACGGCCCTCCGGGGGAACAAATTGCGGGAGGTTAAACCTCTCCCATTAATCTGAAGCACCTCTTCTCGTTCTTCTCGTCGGGAAGAAGTGATTTTAGCTCGTCTACGAATCGGACATTGCCTTTTTAGTCATAGATACCTTCTTAGTGGTGACCCCACACCTCTGTGTGGTCAGTGTGATATGCCATTGACGGTGCGTCACATTTTAACCGAGTGTCAAGTTTTAGCTCCATTGCGCGTTCGCGTGGGTCTGCCTGTTGGCCTAGCCAACGTTTTGGCAGACAACGCGCATGCTGTAGAATGTCTTTTACGTTTTATCACTGACATTGGTTTTAGCCGTCGCATTTGATGCGCTGAGCGCCTTTTAGCTGTTTGATTTTATATTGTCAGTTTTAATGGGGCTCTTCTCCCCGACGGACATAAGGCACTCATGTCCCTTGCATTCTACAGTTCTTGACACGTTTTATTCTTTTAGTGACCATTAATTTAGTGTGTAGATTTTAGTCTTTGGTCTGTTGTGTTTTTTAGTGTTTTTGACCAAGCGGGTTTGTGTGTGGTTTTTTAGTTTTTTGACTTTTCAATTTTATATTTTATACATTGTAAGGGCGCTAATAACCAATGCAGTTGAGCGCCCTTAAGCTCCACCTCATCATCATCATCATCATCATCATCATCATCATCATCATCATCATCATCATCATCATCATGGTCTGGCAGGCATTCTCACAAGATGGGAGACTTTCATCAGTGTTTGTGACTGATCAGCAATATATACATCAATGAGTGCCTCAAGAAAATTCTTCTGCCATGGATACGAAGTCTGAATGTGACTCAGCCTATTTTATTCGGGCCCGGCAGGGCATCATGTCATTACGCCAGATCTACAACCAAATTTCTAGAGGACAACAATATTCAATATGTTGTACAAGCTGGACAACCCTACTTCAGTATCCCAATGCAGGCCTATTGAGAGGTTGTGGGCAATGGTGAAGCAGCAGATGATTGCAAAGATGCAGTTCAAGCGAAACTTGTCAAGCCCTGTTTCAGAACTTCAAGAAAAAATTGCGATATGCAGCACAAGAAGGCCCATATGCTGTTTATTTGAAGAGATTCTAGTTTATTTAATTAATATGTACTTCATGAAATAAATTAGCTTGATTCTGAAACTGTTTTGTTTCTATTTCCTTTCTGTTTACCCTAGGACAATAAACCCTATTCAACCCTTAATAGCTACTGAAATGTGCTAAACAAGCAGATCATGGAGTGGGGGAAGGAATTAATTTCTAGCTTTCTCAAAACAGGGCTTGTGTTGACTTTCCAGTTTAACATTAATTTCCTAATATCTTCTTGTTGATATAACTCTTCAGAATTTGTTTCTTATTTGAAACACAAACAATTGTACACTCAGCCTTATTTTCTGCTGCTCTTGTAGGTAGTACAGGAGATATGTCAGCACACACAATCAATCAGTTAGCAACATGGATGATTGAGCATCCTTGCATAGATCCAGAGGTGCTGCAGAGGCATGAAGAGGAGGTAGAACGACTTGCTCATCCTGAAATGTTGCTCAACAGAACACAGGTGAGTATTTCACTAATGTAAAGTGTTGCATGCAATGTTAAGCAATGTATGAAACAGCTTTAATGGCTACGAGATTTGTTACTTTATCTATCACTCATCTAATAAGAGGAAGCACTGGATTTGACCAATAAATTTTATTCCAAGATCTGATTGGGAATTCAGAGCCCCCTGAATCCAAAATAAGTATTTTAAGAAGTAAATGGTGAGAGTGAGAGTGAGAGTGAGAGTGAGAGTGAGAGTGAGAGAGAGAGAGAGAGGCCTTAACACACTAAGTTGGAAGGAGAAAGGAGGAGAATGACAGAATGTCACAAAGTGGCATACCTTATCTTGATAGATCTCATTTCCAGGAAAACTCATAGACTTTAAGAAATATTATAGCTACTAACAATTATACATCAACAAAGTCAAAGTATAACAAAAGTCAGTCAGTTGTGGCCATACTTATTTCATACAAAGTAACTTTATATTTTTAAAGGATTTAATTAGGAGCCTAGGAAAGGAGCAACAGAATGGTTTCAGCCTGGAAAGTGAAGAGAGGTATATTAGGTTTATCACTACATACAATCTAGGGTTTAAAGTATTGGAGAGCTAGTTTATAGATGCACTAGATTTTTAAAATGATTTAAATGTAAGTTTTATTTGTAATATTGTATCAAAGAAAGATGGAAATAAATATAAATAAATAAATAAATAAATACTTACCTATAGTATACACAATCCAAGGAGACTCAAGGAAGCCATCATGTTAATCATAGGTTAAGTTTTGATATGGTCTGAGCATTTTACAAGGCATGTTTTTAAAGTAAGTACCATTTTAATATTTTGCTGCTGCAATGCTGTAGTCACAATTTTGAGCATGCATGATCACTTCCTCCATTCATTAGGAAGCCAGCTGCAGCTGTGAGCGATTGTCATTTGTGTTCTCCTGTTGTTAGAAGGTTTAGAAATGTTCAAAACAATTGAATGACCTGCTTACTATGAAGTCAGATTTTGTTTTTCGAATACGTGAAACATTACGCCAGCAAACATTATTCACCAATTGTGTGAGGTTTATGGGGAAACAATAAGAGTTTTGGTTCATGACTATGCCCGGCCACACAAACTCAAGATTTAGTCGCATCATTTGATTGGGAACAATTCAACCACTCTCCCTACAGTTCATATTTGGCACCAAGCGTTTTCCATCTGTTTCTTCATCTGCCCCTCAAAATCCAACCTCTGGTTCCATGTCCTGAGGGGTGGGCAACAGGAAGTAAGGGAATGCCTGTTTGAGCAATGTATGGCAGGGACTTTTTGTGCCCCGGGGCTGCTACAATAACCGTGAAGGTCAAACAAGAACCCCGAAAACCGGCAGATGAGACAACGGTCTGGTCCTCCAGGTTTGGGGGTTTGGCAAGGGGTTAGCAGCCCACTTCTGTAAAATAAAGCTTGCTACGTTTCCCAAGAATAAGAATATGACTGGGCGGATTAATAGGCATCAACTATGGCTACGTAAATGGTCTCTTGACATGTGGAACTTGGAATGTACAAGGGATGAGTGGAAAGCTAATAGGGATAGAGAAAGAGATAGCTTTAGAAATGGATATAGTAGTTTTAAATGAGACAAAAAGGAAAGGGAAAGGACAAGAACTGGTTGGGAATTATATCCACTTCTGGAGTGGAGTACCAAAATCAGAGAGAGCCAAATCTGGGGTGGCTGTTTTAGTGAAGAGAAAATGCAAATCTGGAATAACTAATTGGAAAGAGATAAGTGATAGGCTAATTAAGTTAATTATACATATATGTGAATCTATTGTGAAAGTAATACATGTGTATGCTCCTAATAATGATGCTCCAGTTGAAGAAAAAAGAGACTTTTATGAAGATCTGAGAGAAGTAATTGATGGATGTCCAGATGGATATGAGTTTTGCTAATGGGAGTCTTTAATGGTAGGAGAGTTAATGAAGTTGGAAGTTGGGGAGAAGATATAGAAAATGATAATGGCAGGAGACTAATTGAATTCTGTAGAGAGCAGGAATGTGTCATCATGAATACAAAGTTTAAGCATAAAGACATTCACAAATATACCTGGGTAAACCCTTCCAGGAATTAGATCTATTATAGACTATATAATGGTAAGACAGCAACGCCTGATCAAAATACAAGACGTTAGAGTGCGTAGGAAGTTAGAATGCAGATCGGAACCATTATATGGTTGTATCTAAAATTGCCTTCCCAAGGAAAGCTAAATAAAAAAAAGAATGAAATTTGGAAAACTAAAGAAACAACTAATGTAAATGACGCAAATATATGGTGCATTTATTTCAGGAAGATAGTGTATGATACCTATATCAGAAAAGGTTGAATGATAGGTTAAAAGTAGTAGTAGAAGAGGATTGGAATGCTGAAGCCCTGTATGGTTTTTTAAAAGAATGTGTTAGTGGAGTAGCTGAAGAAGCTCTGGGAAGGGAGAAAAGGAATATAGGAAGGACAGAGTGGATGACTATAGAAGCATTGGAAATTATTAAGGTAAAAAATAGACTGTATTATCAGTGGTTAAATGGCAAGAGTGTAAAAGATTTAAAAAGGCATAGAGAATGTAAGAAGCAGGTAAAGAAGGCTATAAAAAAGTGTAAAGAAGAATTGAGGGAAAAGGTTTGTTCAGAAATTGATCATTTGTAAGGACATAGAAGATCAGCAGAGGCATGGAAAGTTATAAGGAGGATGAAGGCAGTTAACCCATCACCAGCCTTAAATCTTGTAAGTGTGGAACAATGGGAGAAACATTTTAAAAATCTATTGATAGAGAAAAGAAAGGGGAAAGGGAGTGAAAACACTAAGCATAGTGATAATACATTATTATATGCAGAACCTATTTTGGAGGAAGAAGTAAATCAGGCATTGTAAAAAGCAAAGAATTGGAGAGCTAGTGCTCCTGGTGGAATAGTAATAGAGTTGTGGAAATATGGGCTGCCTGTTTTGAAAAGACTGATATGTAAAATGTTCAATCAGATTTTAGAGGGTGATGAGATACCAAAGGATTGGTATAAGTCATATATAACGCCTATATATAAAAAGGGAAATTGTAAAGACCCTGGAAATTATAGAGGAATTAGTGTAATGTTGTCTATTAGTAGAGTTTTCAGCAGCATTATTACAAATAGATTGGAACATACTATTGAGGGAAAAATGTTAGAAGATCAAGCAGGATTTACTAAAGGAAAATCATGTATGGATCATATTTTTAGTGTGAGACAGATTGCGGAAAAATCACATGCTAAAGGTCAAGAGATACATTTGATATTTGTTGATTTAGAAAAGGCCTATGATTCAGTGTCTATTAATCAACTATTGGACGTAATGGTGGGTGTTGGTATTGAGTTACCAATGATTTTACTTATTCGGCGGTTGTACCAATAGTGTCAGGCTTCTGTTAAAATAGAGAAGATATTATCCTTTCCATTCAAAACGAAAAAAGGCCTAAGACAGGGGTGTAGTATGTCCCCTACTTTATTTAAAGTATATATTCAATATGTACTAGAAAAAAGGAATCAGTCCTGTGGAGGTATGGGTGTACCAGTTCAAGGTGGTACTGTACATTCACTACTATATGCAGATAACCGGATGGTAATGGCTCAGAGTCATGAGGATGTGAAATATATAACGAGCAAACTTTTGGATGCTTTTGAAGTAGGAGGGTTACGAGTAAATATGGAAAAATGGAACACCTGATAGTAGGAGGAAGTGGATGGGACATCTCACTACCCCAAGGAATTATTAAAGCTGTTAAGAAGTTTAAATATTTGGGATCGCTTATTGATGAAGTAGGGAGCTATAAAGCAGATGTAGACAATAGGCTAGAACAAGCACGAAGAGCCGTAAAAATGTTGAATGGGGTTTTTCGGAGTTGAGCCATGTCGATTTGTACAAAGAAGAGGATTTTGAGGACTGTGGTGGAAAGTATAATGACCTATGGTGCGGAGGCATGGACATAAGTAGAGGGACAAAAATCTAAGAACTTGGCAGCAGAAATGGATGGAATAAGACCTAGTGCTTGAGCAGCGGTTCCCAAACTGTGGGCTGTGACCCTCAAAGGGGCCATGGTATTCTATCTGGGGGGTCGCAGTGGATATTTGGAATTATTAATAAATCAGTTTTATTGTTAATTATTATTATTATAACAATGGGGAAAATGGAATTTAGTCACATATTACATTTAAACAGAATCATGTTTTGTATTTAAGAAGCATATTAATACTGCAATTTCACAGTAAATGCACATGTACAATTTTATGTAAACCATTAATTATTACACTGCACATCAGGATGATTAGTGATAAGTATGAGCCTGTTTGCTATTAATTAATCGTTCAATGTCTGGCTGTATATTAGTTGCACACATTATTAAGCCTTTTTTCTAACTGTAGTCTATTCCTAGATTTAGTCTTGATGTTCATCATTGACGAAAATCCAATTTTGCAGAGATATGAGGTGCAGAATGGAATAAGCATGTTTAGTGCGACAGACATCAGGGTATTCTGTTCTTCTTGTAGCCAGAACTGATACACATCTTCCTTCTGGAAAGTCAGTTTTAAACTTTTGTCTGAAGAAAGCTCAATTAATTTATCCTTCAACTTCGCACTTAAGTTGTTGAACTGTGCATGAAAACTTGCAAATTAATGATTAAGCAACGAAGTGAATGGAGGGTGTTGCCAATAATTCCATTATCGAAAAGGGGATCGTGTGTGCAAGAAGTTTGAGAACTGCTGTGCTAGAGTATCAAGAAGGAGAAATGAAGAGGTGAGACAGATGCTGGATATGGAGGAAACAGTGGTGGAGAGAATTGAAAGGCGGCGTCTTCAATGGTATGGACATGTGAAAAGAATGGAGGCTGATAGATGGCCTAAAACCTTTTTAGAATGGTCACCTCATGGAAGAAGAAAGCGAGGTAGACCAAGAGCAACCTGGAGAGGACAGATTCATAGAATGATGAATGATTGGTGCCTGGAGGAGGATGACTTGTTCAATCGGGAAGAATGGCGAATGGGATTACAGGGCAACTGCTGAAGTGTGGAGAAGCCCTTAAAAGTAAAAGTAAGTTCTTCGTTCTGAAGAAATTCCTTGGTGGAAAAGATTTCAATGACAATGATGTGTGAAACATCATGTGTGGCTTTCATCACAGGCAGCATTATTCTTTGACAAAGGCACATGAAAATGGTTTCTCATTATGGCAAGTGCCAGAATAATGGCAGTGACTATGTGGAGAAGTAGTGTAAAGTAATGAATGATAATTAAGTATTGGGAAAATAGGGTTCAGTCATTTTTTAAAAAAAGTATTGTATTTACTTTAAAACCACAAGTCATATTATGAAGAATGGAATTCAGAAACAGAGGTAAGTTATAGTACTGTTATATTAATTGATATTCTGTGTTACAGTTAAAAGTTGATTTTAGTAGATTGAATTTCACGGATCTCTATTAACTTATTTTATTAAAGCTGTAACACAATTAAAATGAAATGCTCATAAATGGTCAGGAAGTTGTGTATTTGTGATGGTACCTGTTGGCTGGAGTACGGAAAAACTTGTATTTTGCAGCCTGTGGGTTTGCTCCATTCCACTTCTAGTTTCATTTGTCAGTTGTCGCAATTTCTGATGGGTAAGAAAATCACTACAGGTTCCTACTGTTTTCAGGATCTCGGGACAGTTGGTCTCAGTTTTGGTTTTAACTACGTAAATGATAAGACATTTATAAGTAATGCTTACTATAGGAGCATTTTTTTTTACTCCAATCACTCAATATGTTTTTGCAAATATTCAGCATATAATTCTTTATAATATTTGTCTGCTATATCCACGTCTTTTAACACTATATTACAAATGCAACTGATGTTGGATTGTGAGAGATAATTAAATATTCACTTGCACTGGTGCACACAATGTATCTGACTTACTTTGTTGAGAGATAGCACCTTTTCGTGGCTTCACTTTTTACTCTACTGTTCTTGGGTAGTGACATAGGCAGTCATCATGGCAATCACCTACCACGTCATAATATTAATACAATTCTGCTATACATTTGACATTCTACTGTGTTTTAAAAGATTAATAATAATCATTGTTGGCAGCTGGCCATTATAAAATTGAAAGCTCATTAATTATATTTTAACTTATTTACAAATGTATTCTTATTTTTTATTGTACTAAACTTTACTACATGCTGTTTTACATTATTTTATGAGGATCTTTTTCCCTCTGCATGTTTTATTTGCTTATATATACATGTTTTACTTATGCTTAATTTAGAACCAAAGGTAATCAGTTTCATATGTTTTGTGAGAAAGTAATTCAATCCTTATGACTACCAATCTCAAATGCTGACAGTTAAAGATTCTTTTCCAAGTATAATTTAGTACATAGTTACTAACAAGAGATGTTTGATTAAATCTGAGAATACTTGTTGTATGTTGCAGTTTAATGAGGACATTGAGTAAATAGCTGAAGTAAACATGAATTAAGTGCATTATTTTATACTACCCAAATGTATGTACTTCCTTAAATTAATCTACAGTCAACATATGTAAGCTAAATTTATATAAAATCAATTAGATGATGATGATGATGATGATAATAGGAGGAGGAGGAGGAGGAGGAGGAGGAGGATGATAATGATATGAGGATAACATAATTTACTAGCATAAACATTCATTTTAATATGTAATATTTTTGTATGTACTGCGTAAAGTAAATTCATGTTTTTTGTATCATAATATGCAACATGCATATTTTTATAGCTAAATTATCATGAAATTTTGTTGAATTATCAAGTCGAAAATGTGAAATTCGTAAAATGACATGCAAAATTTAAAAAAAGAAATCACCAAAAAATAACATCACTCCTGATGGAGGATTTTTTTGCCATGGAAAACTCAAACTAAGAAAACAAATAAAACAATCAAAAAGAAGTAATAGAGTCTTGTGGTACCTGCTACTTGGTTACCTATATAACAGAGCAAGGAAGGAAATTGACCGGTGAGCCCATTTGCAGTTCAAAAGGGTCTCAATAAAATTGCTGGTCCAGCTAAGTTGTGTATTTGAAGTCACAATGGCACGCTCCTGGTGAAGCAAATTCAGCATCCCTGGCAGCGATTATTTGAAGGCAAACATGTTAGCCAGCTATCATATACAAGTTGAGATGCACAACACCTTGAACTCCTCGCATGTGTAATAAATGCCTGTGCATTAAACGGTAAGACCAGCGAGGAGATTCAAGAAAATCTTGAAAATCAAGATGTAACATTCGTATATCATGTTCTGTAGAAAGAAATAGGTGAAGTAGTGCCTACTCTTACCCTGTTTCTTACCTTTGATTGGGTAGATCTCCCCCAAAGGAAGCCAGAGTATGAAGTCATTGAAGTTAGGCCATATATTCCCAACCTGCTCAGATGTTATAAGTGTCAGCACTTTGGACACACAAGTGATTTCTATAACGGTGAAGCTATGTGCATTAACTGTGGAGAATTCTCACATGACAGAGGATGTACATCAGCTCCAACATGCGTTAACTGTAGCGGTGAACATCCATCAAGTTCCAGAGAATGCCCCTGTTTTATAGAGGAAAGGGTGATCCAAGAGATCTTGGTTAGGGAGAAGGTGACCTTCTCGGAAGCCCTGCGTATCTGCCAACCCTCTCTCCTGAAATCCAGTAGCTATAGCCCAGTTGCTGCTAAACTGGTGCCGAGTCAGGAAATCGCAACTCAAGCCAGCGCTATTAATGGTGCCACAATTTCAGAAAAGATTCTCGTAGCAAGATCACTCCCAAAGCCCTTGAAATAAAGACATACATCTGCATCGGCACCTGCCAAGTTCAGTACTGATAAGATCACATCAGTAAAATCACCATCAAAACTGTCGACCTCAACTAATAAAGAGTGGCAAGCCCGTAATATGTAATGAATCACCTATAAAGTTCTGGACCAGCTATGAGAGAACCGACTTCCTTAAAGTAAGTAAGTGAAAAGTCCGCATTCAGAAATCAAAGGGCAAAACAAGTCCACGAGCATCTTGGAGATCCTCTTCTGAGGAATCTTCTGGAAGGACTCAGATCGGCAATCTTCATCTTCGCTGATCTCTACTTCCAATCGAGGTTTTCTATTGGAAAAATGTCCTCCCCCTTGGAGGAGATGGAACAGTAGGATACTGCTCATACTGCCAGAACGACAGTGAAAAAGAGGCAGGATAAACCCTCCGTAAAATATGTTAGTCCGACACCAAAGAAAAAGGATAAATTGATTCGACCACCGCTGCCCTCAACGTAGTCGGGCTGTTACGATTGAGAACTTATCCTTTATAATTGCAATGACCATCCTACAATGGAACATGCGTGGAATTAGCACACATCGATCCGAGCCTTGAACTTTTGCTCAACAAGAATGAGTCTTTGGTCGTATATTTACAAGAGATTACGTTCCGTCCGCAAAATAACTTTCAAATCAGACGGCATATCCCAGTATGGTGTGATCTTACACCAGAAGAGGGTATTCCTACGCACGGCAGCACTATGATGCTCATCAGAGATGATATATTTGTGGAATCTATATCCATACAGTCTGACACCCAGTCAGTCTCTGTAAAGATTAAACTGCCATACATCCGATTTACCATTTATAATATATATCTGCCTCTATCTGATGACCTCTCTCTCACTGATTTACTAGATCTAGTTTCCGAGTTACCAATACTTTTTCTGTTGGTGGGAGACGTCAATGCCCATCACCTTCTTTGGGGCTCACCTCGGGCCTGTGCGAGAGGCAAATTAATTGACGATTTCTTGGACAATTATAACCCAGTTCTTCTGGACAACGGAGACCCTACATTTCTTTCAGACTCAATATTTTTTCACATCTTGATGGCATAGCAGTTTGTTCACTACAGTTAGTAGTTTCCTTACAGTCATTTCTGATTCACATTCTAGTGACCACTCTCCATGTCTTATTAGTCTCTTAATACAAGATATATGTTTCACATTCATTTGACCACCGCTGTCCTCAACGCAGTCGGCCTGTTACGACCTGCCTAGTTTACGCTTAGGTCAAGCCAACTGGAACCTTTATTCCCAGTTGGTTGTGTTAATTTACAATGAGCACGTCTCTGTGAATGTTTTAACCGAATATTTCATAGAGCCGATTATTTCTGCTGCTGAGCAATCTATTCCTCGGTGGACTCCCCGCCACCATCAATTTCCGGTCCCTTGGTGGATCGATGAATGCTGAAATGCCATTCGTACTCGCAAGCGTGCTCTTAGAGTTTTCCAGCGTTGCTCTTCACTGGATAATCTGATCCGATATAAGAAAATACTAAGTCTAGACAAGTTATTAAGGATAGCAAAAACACATCATGGAGCAAGTTCGTAGCTTCAGTTAATTGACATATATGTTCCTCTGTCGTATGGGATAAGTTAAGGCGTGTGGCCGGAAAATCGACGGTCTTAAAACATCTGCAGGAGCTGTTGATACATTTGACGTGGCCAACACATTTAGCAGTGCTTTCGCTCAAGTGTTTAGCTCATAACTATTCACCTGAGTTCTTTCCAGTTAAGACTCAGGTGGAATCGATGTAAAGCCGGTGGTTCGTGTCGTAGATTTACGGCATGTTACAGAACCTCAAGCCTGATAAAGAGGCCTCTGAGCAAAATTACCGGCCTTTCACGGCCTATATACAATGGGACGCTAAGGACCACAGCTGTTAATGAGCGTCCATAAATAAATTAAAAAAATCAAGGTTTCTCGTTTCATTCTGGAAACCTTGAAGTATACAATCACCATTTCACCATGGTGGAGTTAGAACATGCCCTTTCATCTTTGCAACTATCACATATCTTCTCGACTATACAGGACCAGATGGTATACACGTCGCGGTATCGTTCGTGTTATCTTATTTGCTGAGCGCCTGTTATTGTTGTATTATTTTAAATTTTGGGTTCTTTGTCCTCCGGCTAGCTATTATTACTCAGTCAAGCAAATCTCTTGAACAGGGTGTGTAAACGGAAAGGAGTTGTTACTAAAAGATAACACTGATAAAATAATTTGTTTTTACACTTTTATTGCCGTCACACATTAATTTCACATAATTACTCTTGATACACGCCTGACTGAAACTGTTATATTTTCGAATGTAACTATAATCACTTATTTGCTGCACATTATTAATTTGCGTATTTCGCATTTTATAACTAGCTTTACGACGCGAGAGATTCTTAGAATTGCGTAACGTGTACTTCGTGAATGCTTCCGTTGAACTGCGCGACGTGTAACCCGTGAATGATTCTGTTGAACTACGTGATGCTTGTCTCTGGCTTCAGAATTTATACTCCCTCACCCCGATATGCCTAAACATTATAACAGAGCTGCTATTGGTTAATAAAGCGCGCCAACATTAGCGTCTATTTTTTTATCCAATCAAAATTACGAACACATATGCTCTAGGGAAAATATTCCCTCCATTTCTAAAGAAAGGCATGCTACTCTGACGTCATTTGTTTGTCTCTTCTAATTGATAAACAACTCACCCCCTCGCTCATTGTTACCCGCTCCTATTGTCAGTTTCAGTGAGGCCGTGTAAACTTATTTCCTAACAATGCATATAATTAACAAACATCTCAAATCATTGTCATACAATAATGTTAATTTACACTACAATCACTCTGTCATTAACAGTGTTGTGATATTAAATACTGCCTCAACGTACGAATGTTGCAACATCTCCCTCCTGAAGGTAAGACTTTCTTGCTCGAGGTCTATAATCGTGTTTGGGTTGATGCCACTTTTCCAGAAAAGTGACGGGAGGCCACCGTCATACCCATGTTGAAAGCTGAAAATGACCGTCATCTTCCGTCCAGCGATCGTCCTATTTCCCTAACCAGTTGCATTTGCAAGGTGATGGAACGTGTGATTAATGTACGGTTGGTTTAGTGGCTGGAAACTCGCAACCTACAGACCAAAATCCAGTGTGGTTTTCGACGATGCCGTTCAACAGTGGACCTCTTGTATCATTATCGATGCAGTTCGTGAACGGAATTACGAAGATTTGTCAAACCGTTGGGATATTTTTCGACCTTGAGAAGGCTTATGATACATGTTGGCGAGCAGGGATACCACGTTCCCTACATACCTGGAACATACGTGGATGCTTACCACTTCATTCAGGAGTTTATGAAGGACCGCATTTTCTGAGTAAGGGTCGGCTCGGTTTTTTTTAACCTTTTTGTTCAGGACAACGGAGTGCCTCAGGAATCGGTACTAAGCGTTACACTGTTTGCTATAGCATAATTGCTATTCGATCTCGAAATGTGTTCCTCGTTATGTTTATTCATATACGACTTTCCTGTCTGTTGTACTTCTCAGCGTATGCTGTTTTTGGAACGCCAAATGCAGCAATGTTTAGACAATCTTCAGAATTGAATTCTAAAAATGGCTTTCTTTTCTCAACTGAGAAATCAATCTACGTTAACTTCTGGCTCCGTAGGAGACGATTACCACCATCGCTCCGGTTGGGTCCAGATTTACCTCCATTCGCAGATTCAACGAGATCCTGGCTTGATGTTTGATAGGAAACTTAGCTGATGATCGCATATAGCGGAGCTGAAAACGCGATGTGATCATTTTCTGAATATGTTGCGGGTATTAAATGGTAAATCTTGGGGAGCGGCTCGGATAGTTTTGCTGCGACTGTACCACACACTGTTCCGATCCAAGTTAGTCTGTGGGTTTATCTTGATTCTTCAGTACAACCACCTGTGCTAAGAAGAATACACACAGTCCATAATTGGGGCATTCGTGCGGCTATCGGTGCTGTTCCAACTAGCCCTTTTATGAGCCTTATGCCAAATCGATGGAACCTCTTCTGCAATGTCGGCGTTCTGTCCTATTAGGAAATTATGACTGTGGGCTTAAATGTATGTCTATACATCCAACGCTCGCTTCTTTTTTCAACACCATGTTAGACGAACGTTAGAGGAACAGCTCCATTAATCCAAGGCCTGCAGGTGTTCGTTTCCAGGAGATTCTTAGAAAGGATGATATTGAAATGCTTAGCATGTTTCCTAGGGGGGAGAGGATGTACCACCCATGTTTATGTGCAACATCTCACATAGATCTTGGGATGATGGCATACCAGAAGTCTGCGATGCCTATGTTTAGTATTCACACTTGTTTTTAGAATTTTTGTTAGTTTACAATGACCAAATTTTTATCTACACTGATGGATCTAAGTGCACCAACAGTGTTGGATGTATTTATGCTTATGGATCCAAACCACATACATTCGGTTTTCTTGATAGTGCTTCCATTTATAGTGCAGAGCTGTATGCCATATACCGAGCCATTTTGTATGTGTGCCATCAAACATTGGGTGACTTTCTCCTTTTGAGTAATTCCTCTAATGCACTGCTGAGCCTTCGGGAGCTGTACAGCTACAATCCCATTGTGCAGTGCATCCAGGATGCCCTCCATGTTTTACATGCCTCTGGCATTAATGTGGAGTGTGCTTGAATTCTCTGTCACATCGGCTTGCCAGGACGTGGAGTGTGCTTAGATCCTGGTCATGTTGGCTTGCTGGAGAATGAACTGACAAATTTGGCAGCTAAGAGGTGACCACAGAACCCAGTGTTGCATTAGCTCATGTAACGTTGGAAGACTTTAGACTTGTTTGTGCAGAGGGCAGTGCTATTGTGCTGGCATGAGCAATGGTTAGCTATCCATGGAAACGTGCTTAGAGTAGTGAAGCACATTCTGATAAACTGGATAACTTCCTCTCATGTATCTCCTCATGAGGAGGTGATTTTGGCCACTGCGGTTTTACGCACAGTTACCTTTTTAAGGGTGACCCTGCTCCTCTTTGTCCGCTGTGTAGTGGAGGTCTGTTGGTCCATCATTTGTTGCTGAGTGTATTCCTCTAGCACATTTCTGGGCCTCTCTATAACTGCCGGCCAGTCTTGACTTATACATTTCTTCAATTTATGTAAAATATACCATATTCGTGCAAGCTTTTTGCAAAGGTAGAGTGTGTGTGTATCTCATGTTAACCTAGTGTGTAAATGCAATCCTAGCAGTTTCATTGAATTCTTAATATCATTGTGTTGTAATGTAAACAGTATGTTATTAGTTTTTGTACATTATAGTTAAGTTATTTAGAGAGAACCAAATTTTTGCACTTTCTATAGATGAGTTCATTTGCTGTTTGAGATCTTTGTTGCTATTCAGTAGAATGGTGTCATCTGCATATAGAATAGAAGTACAAGGTATGTTAAATTTTAAATCATTTACATATATTAAAAAAAAGAAAGGCTCCCAGCACAGATCCTACTCCTACAGCTGACAGCTTTGGTTAAATCTATCAAGGTGGCCCCAGTTGTCTCTTTGTCTTCAAAATTTTTTAAGATTTCTGTGATTAAGCATTCTACTGCTTTTTCAGTTGATAGTCCCTTTCTGAATCCAAACTGCTTGTAATCTAGAAGTTTATTTATTGAAAAATAGTTGTAAAGTTGGATCAAAATGCAGGATTCAACAACTTTGCTAAGTATAGGTACAATTGTAATGGGACAGTACTTAGATAGACCTGTATTATCACCTTTCTTTGGAAATTTTAAGGCAAGTGGGATATATTCCCTGAACAAACATCCGCTTAATCAGGAAAGTCAAAGGTAATGCTATTTAATCTATTATTTTCTTTAATATTTGATTAAATAAACCATATATGTCCTGGGTATAAGCTGTACTTAATCCTTTAACAATGTTGATAACTGTGTCTGGTAAAACTTGCTGCCATTTAAAACTTTTGTTTGATGACATTAGCTAGTGGAAAATTGTGTAGTATATCTAAATGATTATGAGTATTAGTATTATTAGCAGTTAAATCTTTGTCACATACATTTCTGGAAACATTTATAAAGTATTTCTTAAGCTGATTGGATTCTATAGGTGTTGCACACTTAGATTTAGGTGTGTTAATAGCACCCTTAATAATGGACCATGCTGTTTTACATTTATTTATTGCAGTTAAAATTAAATTATCATTTGCTGTGATTTTTGCTTTTACAATGCATTTCCTATACAGTTTCTTGAAGTTTTTATATATCTCTCTATTCTCTATTTCCATACTAAGTTTTTGGCTTTATCATAAAGAATTAAAAGCATGTGGCGCATTTTGAGCAGCTCTGGTGTAAACCAATTAGGAGCCCTTGTCTGAGTTTTTGACTTTAAAATAATAATTTTCTCTGGGAAATTTATATTAAAGTAAAATGTAATAATTTCGTTAAAATATGTACAGATATTTTCTATGTCGCCAGTGCTATACATTTCAGACCAGTCAACGATTTCCATTAAGCTAAGTTTAAATGAACCTAACCTTTCTTTTGACAGTAAGTGTTTTGTATAATGCACTGTTTTATTTGGTGAGTTAGTGCTTTGTTTATTTTCCTTTAGCTGAAATTCAACTCAAATACTAGCATGATCTGACAATATATTTTGCTCAAGAAAATGGTACTTATAGCCTGTTTTGTATACATTTGTTACAAGTTATCCAGACATGATTGATTACGAGTGGGTTTTGTTTAAATTAACAAGCTCTAATCTATGCGTTGAACCATTTTGTCCATAACAGTTGAAGGGCATCTGCATGTGGTGGAACTGTTCCATTCATAACAACGAAGGGTTTAAATTATGTATCTAAACCTCTTTGAAACATCTATGACATCACAAGCAAAGTTTTATGTTAGTGTTTGCAATAAAAGATGTTTTTAAAACAGAAAGGGCAGAACTACTGCATAGTCTTTTTGCGGTTCCCTTCTATGCCTTACAGAGAAAGCCATGTTTATGCACAAAACATGTTATATGACACGTCTGAGTAAGAGAAATATAGTAGCTAACTATGAAAATGCTACATTGAATAAATACGCCTGCGCAGCACATGCCCATTTATTAGAAGTGATTATAAATCAATTGGTAAGTGAAACTAAAGTGTCACCAATTCACTCACAATTTCATTTACACCTGGGTAAGTTTGAATTATTATGGTATTAACCAACAGTCATTGCCATTTTCAAGCAATTTAGTGGTTGATTTTGTATGAAGTCTACTAATTTTAATTGAACTTTTTGAATGAATTAAATTACAAATTAATTTCAGAACCTAGATGTGACACAGTGTGCACCAGAGCTCGATTTAGGAGTGGGAAGGCGATCAGCAAGAGGGCGAAGGGGCTGCCCTGACATTCGCAGCTATCTTGCTGAGAGAGCAGGTAATATATCAGAATGCTTGAAGTTTCTATTTATAGATTAGCAGTTGCAATAATTAAATGAGCATACTCTGAAAGAAATATGTAATTTCTTTGGGAGTGAATAAATGAGAATCCTAGATTAAGAAGGGATCACTTGAAATAAATGAATATCACTTTCCATGGGATTTGCCTGCAATTGTGCATCCAGAGGGATATATGGAGTGAAAGTAATGGAATGTACATAAATAAAGATTAATACAAAACCAGTACCACATGATTTACAACAGTGATGAATAAGGGGCAGATCAGAATGAGGTTAACTTACCTTATATGCATACATATTCTATTTGCAAAGTGGGAACGTCATGTCTACTATGGTATATTCCTTGACCCACCATCTGTACCCAGGGGACACTTGCCAAGAGTTGCTCTCTGCATTGATAACGTGAAATCATGGACCAGATCACTCTAATCTGCCCTCTAGTGATGAATAATAATTAGGAAATTGAGTACAGATATTTAAATATCAGCTGGAAAGACAATTAACAAATGATTTAGAAATTAGCAGTACTGATGTTAGCTTCCTTAATAATTATTGCTTTTAATCTACAGCAAATCTGTAGCAATTCCTTTAGAAATATGAGTTGTGAAGTTTTTCCAGCTTCAGAGCAAATTGAGACTTTAAAGCATATGTACTTTCACCCAAAAATAGCTGCTGTATAATTACACATTGTAAGAAATTTAAAATGACTAAAGCAATAGAATGGTTTTGTTCATAGCTCTGGAGCGAGAGCGTCAGCATGTTCGAGGGGAGGCACAACCATTATATGGGCTTGGGCAGAATGATCCTGAAACATTGGAAATAACAGCACAAGCAGATTCGACACGTCTTTCTGACATGTGTGGCAATACTGGAGTTGTAAGTAAAGAGTTTCTTTATACAGTTTTAATCTTTGAAGTGCAGATAATGTCGTGGCAGATTTTTATAAAATGTTGAGTTATTTGAGCAATGAGATCTCTTAAGTTTATATACAGGGTGTTTTAACGGGTAGTGTTTCTTATTTTAAATTAATTTGAATGATTAATTCTTTCACAATATAAACTTCATTTTATTAAGTGTATTTCTTTGTTGATCACAATCATTTTGAATTTGTTATAATATTTACCGCCAACTTGTTTAAACACAGATATCCTTGACTATTATGTAAAAGTAGGTCTTTACAATCTTAGTGCTATTGGAATAGTGATCTGAACAGTTTGAATGATTCTTCTTGCTAGAAGACTGTAATTTTTTGTTCTTTGCAAATACCTTTTGTTTTCTTATTATTTCTTTGTATAAATAACAGATTTGTTTATTCCATACTCATCTAGATTAATTTATACAAATTTTCCTAATTTATAAATTTAGTTAAAATTGGCCATGACTGTTGTTTTAAAAAATGAGTTTAACTTCTGAATTATGTTAACAAGGACATATTAATAATCCCATAATAATGAAAAATATAATAATCATGATGATAACACCAAAGATGTGTAAATAATACAATACATAAAAACATACAACACTATAACAAATAAATTCCATAGCCTAAGCTTATTTGTACATAGGTAAGCCAAGTATAGTTTTAAATCAATCTTTCTGCTTCAAATGCTTCTTGTGGCATTATTTTAATATTGAGAATTACAAATTTAAATAAAACCACAGCTCCATTCGTAATTTTATAAGTGAAGTGTTTGTGTTATGTTTAGATGTAGGTCATTGAAGAAACCAAACATTGTAAGTGATGAATTTAAATGTTACATGCACTGATGAAACCAAACGTTGCATGATATCTTTTATACGTTTCCATCTATTTTTTGAGTTGTACATAGTTATCATGGGAGCTTCTTTTCTCACTTGAAATACTATTGTATTAGGTGTGGCTGATCATGCTTATTATAACGTATTCATTTTTCTCCCAGGTATTTCTGTAAATTGATAATCAATCTTGAATATAATATATCGTATCTTATTTTTATATTAACTATATCATTTATAACTATTTCTGTTTTCACAATTTGAGTGTTATAGTTTCAAGGTTATAATCATTTTTTAAATAAAACTATATTTATCATTTTTCCTAATTATTTATTTTTATATCATCGTAGCATCATTTTTACTATCCCATCACAGATTCTATCCACAATGAAAAATTCACACATTTATATTCGTATAATTCATTATGACTTACCTCTTCATTAATATTCCTTACTTATAACTTCATTATTAATAATTCCTTTACTCCATTGAAGAAAAACAAATTTATATCGTTTTTATTCTCGCTTGATGTCAAATTACTATATTTTTATATGGTAACAATTATAATATTACGATATATATACCACATAATCGCTAACTGCATTTCCAATCACTAATCTTCAATTGTACTTGGTTCTTTGTTAAGTGTTATGCTTATATGATTACTTGGAATATTATTCGTTATAATTGTTTAAAATATTGATGAATATATAGTTTCTATCTTATTTAGATTTCTTTTTTTTCTTTATTTCTTTAGGTTTCTTATAATTTCTATTTTACTGTTTTTGTTACATTTCAAGTTAATAAGCATATCTGTATATATTTTTATTCATCGGATGCTCGTTTAAAATCACTTCCATTTATTCCTCATGCATTGTTACCTTGAATCGTGTGTTAAATTTTCAAACATTTATGGTTTTTAATTTATAACTCTTTCAAGGGTTTTAATTTACTTTTATGATATCTTCCTACAGTTTTTCCATTTAAATTTTGCAGTTCAAAAGTGTGATCTCCAAATTGTTTCATGATTACCAATGGTCCCATATACAATAATTCTATTTTAGTATTCCTTTTCTCTAAAGCTTTAGAAATATTGTTTTTTTTTAAGAAGGACTTTATCTTCTATTTTAGGTAATCAATTATTTTTAAATCTTTTAACTTTTTTTTTTGGGGGGGGGGGCTTTTTCTCACAATCTTATAAATGCAAGCTCATGGTTTTCTTTTTCTGTCAATTCCCTATGCACTGCCATGGTCGTACAAAAATCAATGGTTAAATTTTGGCTTTGCGTTTAGCATCAGTTCTACTGGAGCAAATTTGGTGGTGGTATTTATAGCATTATTTATAATTTCTTTAATGTATTCGCATTGGTCAATGCAAGAGGTGTGATCTTTGTGTCAACATGTTATTTAAAGGAGAACAAAACACAAAAATGAATATTTCATTCACCACGTTAGTTTATTTGTCGTCAGGAATAGATAATAATGAATGCAGTTTCACCATCCCAAGGTGAATGGCTATCAGGTTATGGCCTATTGTTAAGTTGACGTGTGATGTCGTGAGAACTACACTGCACCCATACAAGATGTCTGCAGCATAGGTGTTTTAAATAACTAACAAGTTTACCTTTTAATTTCTCTACAAGTTCCCTAACTTCTCTGAATAACAAAGATCAGAGCTAAAGCTAGCCAATCACTTTTCATAATCCAGTTAATACCTACTAGGTGATAAACAATAATCCAACAATCTGCTTTGAAAATGAGTGAACGTAGTAGCCACCTTATCAGTTGAAACAAAAAAGAACAATTTTGAAGATTTACCCATTCTGACAGCGATTCTGAGACAATGTGAACCCTGAAAACCATGCTGGTTTCATCCATTGGTGTAAGTGTAACAATTGTACACCTGTGAATAATGATGTGGAAAGTGTGTGTTGCTCAGACTAAAAATACACAAACTTGGTGAAGGGTGATTTTGTACCACAAAGCATCCTAATTTTCACAAATTAGTTATGGATCATAATGTTTTGAATATTGTGAGGCATAACCTGGCATTAAAAATAAAAAGTTGTGCTAGAAAGAAATTAATCACTGCCAACAATCCTGCTAATATAACCTGCCGATATTCCTGCTACAAACAACTTACAGCATGGATTAATTCATGGACTGCTGTTGGACACAGAAGAAGAGTTATCATGCCATCATATTAGTGATTAGTACTGGAAATGCTTTTCCAGAATCCAACGAAGTATATGTAGGCTTCAAACTTCACTAATAAACACACAAATTAAAATAGTAAGTTTTGAATTCAACATTATTATTATTATTATTATTATTATTATTATTATTATTATTATTATTATTATTATTATTATTATTATTATTATTTAAAATTGTATAACATGTCTTTGACAAACCTTCTTATGTTCACTGAAAACGTGAGAAGTGCTTCAATCATATTAACTTTAATGGAGGTTGAAACATGGGAATTATATTCTTCAGTAGTGACAGATCAATTGCTATGTCTGGTAATGGATCCACACAATGTGCGTGCAGAGATGTTTTTTATTTTACGCATTATCAGCAGTTTCTCTTTGTTAGATTCCTCATATTTATTTTTTGTGATCCAAGACCCAGATGCTTTGGGGTACTGAGTTTTGACACCAGTCTTTTTTTATTTACATTGAAATTGTGATCTAGTGCTGCTATCATGGAGATCTAAGTTGAAGGCCATTATATGAAAAAGTATTCCTTTCGGAGCATATTGCAGATGAAGACTGTGATAACTTTCTAAGATGCCAGTATGTTTATAATGCAGAATATGAACCAAATCTTTTAAGGTGCTATCCAAAATAATTTTCTTCAGAGCATGAATAGGCATTTGATTAGTCTTTAATCCATAATTTATTTCTTTGGTGTTCTTCCAGCAATTCCTCATGTTAAAGATTTCCATTCACCATTTACTAACCATTTATGTTCATTCTTTATATGATGAAAAATTGATGTGAATTTTTCAATTATTGTGGTACCTTTTCATTATAGTTTTGCGCAGCCCACCATGAATGGTTATTTATAGTGGCTTTCCATTCCATCAGCTTTGGTTATTTTTTTTTCTAACATTTTAATTTTTTTCATTAGACTTTTATACAAATGCCATGTGTCAAATTCATGTTCAACTTTGGATAATGAATTTTTAACAGATATCTTACCTTTGTGTCTGTCAGAGAGAAAAGCTTCAACTCTACACATTTCCTGCTTTGCAAGCTTAGTCATTATGTTGTCACAAACAGCCTTTTTCAAATCGCCTTTCACCATACCTCTTTGAACAAATTCAAAATCAATAATTTTGTGGGAATTTAAATCCATGACAGAATAGTTTAAATATTTGGCTGAAAATCCTGGGGAGTCATACTGCCCATCCCCTGCCAGTCATATAGGTATACCACAACCTTTTAATGAATTCAAGAATGAATTCAAGATTTTTTTCTGATTCTTGAACCTAAATGCTTGCAACTGGTGCTGCCATGTTTCGATGGTTTTAACAAATGTACGCCATGAAAACATTGTCAAACCTATTTAAAATAATATATCAGATAATAATACAGAACTTGCTATTAAAGCATTTCCTTCCGGTTTCTTTCCTATAAACTTTGTGAGTTCCAGTGAATGTATTACCTCAATAACACACTGTTTTAACAGTAGCATTGTCCCTTTAATGTAATGAGAAATTGTTTTGATTTCATTTCTACCTAAACTCGTACCTTGAAAAATAAAAGTAGAGATGTTCAAGCAACAATGTTGTATTTTCATGTATGGTAAAAGTCTCTTCTTCTTCTTCTTTGTTATCACTTGTATCAGAATCTGAAGTATCAGGTTCGTAGAAACTTTCATTCAGCTTATCCTGATCTTCCTCATCATTAATTTTTTCATGGGTATTTTCAGGTTCTGACAATATATACTTCCTTATGATTTCAGTACCTAATTCATATTTGTACTTCTGAATTCTTGTTTTTTTCATCATCTTCTATTCTGAATTATCTTTTATTACTTTTACCACCATTGCCTTCGTTGCCAGTCTTATTGCAAACGACTATACTTTTACAATTTCTAGCCACATATCATTCTGTTCATTGTTGTTTGCTCTTTGATGAAGATGGTGAAGGAACAATTATCTTACTAGAACTTGATATCTGGAAATTGACTTCATTTTTCCTTATAATAGGAATAGTTCTAGGTTTTAATAAAGGCCCTCTGAAATTTTCATCCAGCATAAGCAGCTTTTTTAATAACTGTGTCTGTTCATAATCCATGTCCTTAAAACGGGAGGAACATAAACGAGCACAGGGACCAGGCAAAGAATCGTTTATAAGTAATAATTATAAGTAATAATGTAGAAGCGATTGATAGTGAAGTATTTCAAATGATCATTTTTTTCATCATCAATTCACAATTTTCATCATCATCAAAGAATCTTTTCATTTGCAAAATACTACCCAACTCCTATATCTTTTGGGAGATTTGTCTCTGTTTGGAAATGTGTGAAAGTGAGTTCCTTTGTGTGTTTCCCTTCTCACATTTTATTTTTCAAAATATTACGTTGTTTGTACAATACTAAACTGACTCGTAACACCATTACCAAAACATCACCACAAAGTACACTACTCTTGAACTTAAATAACAACAAGAACAATTTCTGAAAATGTATTACTGCACGTGCAACATTGACTTACTCTCCCTACTTCTTCCAGCACATAGCTGGCTCTGATGACATATAAGGCTATTATTTCACTTGCACAGTGGTAACAGTGTGGTGAAGTAAGAAATTAAATTAGTGCTTTTTACAGGACATAACCTTCATTTAGGAAGAAACATGATTCTTGTGTTTCATTCCCCTTTAAGAATTTTGTGCCACTGAACTTGATCTTGACCTTGACTTTGTTCCCCCTGTGAATTAGTTGTGCGTCTGTTGGTACCATTTGAATTCTCCTGTGTTTGTGTTTGTTCTGTCTGTCCGTGACTTCTTTTCCCATTGTGTTTCAATTCTTGTGTATACCAGTGTTCATTACTTTTATATCTTGTGTTCCTTGTGTTTATCACTCTTTGACTCATTAAATATTCTGAGGGTATTGTTTGACTGTATTTTTCTCGGATATTCTGGAATCTACCACCATGATTTGATGTACACCTCTGTTTATATGCCTCTTTCTCTTTGTAATTTTCCTTTTCGTAGTGTTTTGTTGTGTTGGTATCATTGTGAGTTGTGTTCCTGTGCTGGCTCTCAGTGTGCGAATATGTTCCTAGTTTGTTTCCTTGGTCCATCTCTTTTGCATTGTATATTTCAAAAGCAGTTAAAAGCTATATTTCTTCTTTGCCTGCTCCTGCCTTATTATGTATTTTTTCTACTATACTGGTAATATTACCTTCTACTTCTTTTACCGAATCTTGTTCTATATTTCTCTTTTGATTTTCCATTTTACTAACCCTTCTACTATTTCTTAAAATCATTTAGAATTTGTAAGCTAAATTTTATCTTTAATGGAAAGATCTTACTTTGTGAAGCATAGCTTGCAGAATTTGAAGATACATCTCTGTTGGTTTGATGCCATGTAGCCTTCTTTTTCTCTCTTCTTTCTTGGAAAGGGAAAAGAATTGGGATACCTCCTGCTTCTTTCTTCTCTCTGCTGTCGTGAACTGTAGTTGCAATGCTGTCTGCTTCTCTCTTCATCTTTTTTGCTTGAGCTCTGAAATAATTTTCTTCTCTCTAGAAGTTCTTTGTAGATTTGATATGAATTCTTTGTTGGTTTCCTTCCTTGAAGTTGACACATCTTTTTCTCTCTTTTACAGTCTTTTCTTCTTTTCACCTCTTCCTATTCATGCTTCCATGTTGGTCAACAATTATGCAACAATATGTTGGGTCAACAATTATGTAGCATTAAGTTTGGTTGATTATTATGTAGCATACCTTGTTCTGGAATACAGGAATAAATTGCTCTCTGTATTTTGTAGTTTGCTAGGGTCTAGCTGCAATTGGTGATAGTAGCACTCGTCAACTGTAAAAATACTATGTATTCCTATGATTTGGATTCTCAGGTTGATTGGTATCAATCAAGAAATGAAAAGACTTAAAATTTCTTTAAACTCAGAAGAATCCACTTTTATTTAACTCATTAGTCAAATTTCACAATTATAATTACAACGTTTTACTGAAAACTTTCTGTAACCCAGGATTAATGTGTTTAACCAAAGTTTGAGAAGCACAAATGTAGTTTGGTAATGATGTACAATATTTTTATGTGTAACTAACTGACATGTCCTACTTCCTTGATAGTCAGTTAAGAAGTGTTAGTGTGGTTTTCCTTCAAGTTTTTTGGTAAAGTCATCATCTGTTGCTATAGTTACTCCCTCAGTTTAATGCTATTCGCTGCCTAGTTTGCTGCTTGGAGCATTTCACTATGTATGTACATATTGTTAGCAATTGTTTGGAACTATTTTTAACATTATTAATTTAACCATTATCTAAGTACAATATTAGCAACTTTAAAGTTATTTTTCTCCATATCACTCTAAGTTAATTAAATAAATGTGTTTTGTTTTAGAGTTGAATTATTTTCTTCTTTAGGCAGTTTTCTTTGATAGCTACCCTTAAATTCTTGTCTCACATCACAGCCATTGCAGTGACTGAGAAAGCTATTTGCCATATAAGGAGCTCATTTTAGCAAAGCAAAGAAGAGTTTAATGGTATGTAATATAGACATAGATCAAATAAGAATGGCTGGTGGTTAGGGATTGGAAGATAGTTGTGGAAGATAGGAATAGGGGATATTTGGCAGCTATAGGAAAAAAATGATAGATTTTGGAAATAAGTGAGAAATAGGATGGAAGATATATAGAAACACGAAATTGAGGGAAGCTTTGAAAATAAAAAGTCCTTAAGTTTAAATAAAACAATTAACAGAGATTGGGGGAGAGAAAGTAATGTTGATGGAATGTAGCAGATAGGAAAGGGAAGGTTTAGCATAGTTGAGAATAGGACCAATGTTCCTAGGAGGGTTGAGAGGGAGAGAACCAGGAACATGTGTCATATGCAGATAAAAGTAAAGTAAAATGCACTGCTTGTCAGAATGTAAAGAGTGAGAGAAGTGGAGACAGGATGTTTGGGATCCGAAGTGGGACAAAATGGGTGAGGAAATAGTAGTTATGAAAGTATTGACCGTTAAGGGAGAAAAAGAATCAAGACTGTTTTCCAAGAAAAATCAAGGAAAAATGGTAAAGGAAAGTAAAAAAAGCAAGAGGGAAGGAGCAGAATGGGCGATAGAAAGGAGAATAAGAGAAAGTAGGAATCAGAGAAGAGGAAAGGAAAACTAAGGGCTAGCTGAAAGCCAAAGGTCCAGGGTACCAGGTGCAACGTAACCCTTAAGGGAAAGCAAAATCAGACTCATATTGTACTCAAATGTAAGCAACTATAAGATTATCTCAGATTATTAATTTAGAAGAGTTTTATTTAAAATTAAGAAGAAATGGATCTGGTCGATAAATTAAACCAAAGTACTTAGCACAAACTGGTATGTTAATTATAAAGTATAATCATGGTATGGTAACAGCAATGTATGAGCTAATAGTTGTAGAAAGTAGTGTTATTAGTCATCTTGCATGGCCTGGATTAGAACCTGGGTTAGCTCCAGGTCATATGAACTCTGTAAACAACTTAGTACAAATAAACAAATAACTATAAGATTTGACATAAACCTATCTAAAATTTTTGTATGATGTTCAGTACAAATAATCTATTCTATTCTATAGACATAGGCATCCATAAATATTTTATTGAGACCATTGTCCATGAACATTTACAGTGCTAGAAACTGTGTCCTATATGGTCCCACAAGGTTTTGAACAAAAGAAACATTTAGTACAGGTTACAGCAGAGCAACTGCGAAGATTTTGCTAGGGGGATCAGCTGCTTTAGATAGCATAATGCATTGATGAAACCTCAATTCATTGCTTCATCTCAGAGTCAAAAAAATGTTAAACATGGTGCAGCATCATTATGTTTCACTGTTGCTGAAAAGACTCGAGAGTGTACTGCTGGGAAGATTATGCAGATCATCCTACTGTTTGGTTAATACAAACTACTACTACTACTACTACTACTACTTCTTCTTCTTCTTCTTCTTCTTCTTCTTCTTCTTCTTCTTCTTCTTCTTCTTCTTCTTCTTCTTCTTCTCCTCTTCTTCTTCTTCTTCTTCTTCTTCTTCTTCTTCTTCTTCTTCCATCCCTTGATGCCAGCTTGTTTTGTCCAAACGCTCCAGGCAATCCGGTTTCCACACATTTTCTTCATTTCACCTATCCTTTTTCTCCTCATTCTTTCGAGTCTTGCCACTGTGTCTTCCCAATTTATCCTCGATCGTCCCTTATTCCTATCACTCTCATTTCCATTATTTGCTTTACTTTCCTTTCTTCTGGCTTCCTATAAACATGTCCGAACCATTTCAGTTGTCTTTCTTCAATATATTTTATTAGTGGTTTTAAGCCAAATGTACGGTGGAAAATTTCAGTGGAGATAAAAATTGAAATGTTTATAATATGAATGCAGTTAACAAAATAGGAATTAACATGACAATTAAACACAATTCATAAGCTAGAATTTTTTTAAGTATTTCTAGTGCATTAAAATCAAAATGTAGAGGAAAAAATGGTACCTTAATTTTAAAAATGTACCAACTATAAGTGTTTTAAAAAAAGGCTTACTTTATGTGTTACTGGATGGCCCATTCTCTTGCAGAATCATCATTATATCTGTGTGGAAAGCGGCAAAATAATTGCATGTTTTTTGGAAGCTGTTTCCTTCTAGACAAATTGCTTGGATAAAACTTTTCTATGGATTTCGTTATCTACCTAATAATATGAACTTACGTTATTAATATTTCTGGATTCATAATTTTTTTCATGTACTTCAACTTTAAGAGGCTAGCAGTTGATGTAAAATTGATCTAATGAAAAAGTAAAGGAAAGCAGATAATATTAACTAATACAGTATCCTGAACTCTTGAGAGCTTTCATTTTGGTGTATATTTCCTATTTAATTTTTCTCAAAAAAGCTTAAGGTAAGTTCCTATGGTTTCTTACTATAATGATTGGTTGTCATTGCAGTTTCCAACGGGCACGACACAGATGGAATATGGATTACCACCAGTTTGTGGCATTTGTCATATGGGATCATCACACCTGGCAGGCCACATGTTATCTGCCCATCCTGGCTGTGGCCTACTCTGGGGAGCAGGATACTGTGGTAACATTGTAGGTGAGTTGCATGGCTACTACCAGTTCAACAAAACTGGGCACACAGCAATGGCAGTTGGAAGAATGATTAACTACTATACTGCATTACAAATTTTGAATTAATTGCTCTTCCACACTGACATGTGTGTAGGACAAGGTTGGGAAGGTAGAATCAGAGGACTTAAAAATTCAATGCCATAGCCAGGATTTAAACCATGGATCTCCTGATTTCCGTCCGATTGCTCTAACCACTGAGCTACCATGGTGACATACCGGTAGGACGTTAAACTTTCCAGCTGATTCGCATTTTTCTCGATAAATCACAAGGAGATCTCAAATTGTTTTGAGATGACATACCCCAATGGCAACTTACAGTGTCATAAGTACTTTAATTCCCGGGCTTCATTAGTTTAGCCTCTTATCAGGTCAATTAATGAATTAATTGTTCTTCCACACTGACATGTGTGTAGGACCAGGTTGGAAAGGTAGAATCAGAGGACTGAAAAATCAATGCCATAGTTGGGATTTGAACCTCGTATCTCCCAGTTTCCATCCAGTTGCTTTAACCACTGAGCTACCATGGCAACATGCTGGTAGGACATTAAATTCTCCAGCTGACTCACATTTTTCCCGGGAAGCCACAAGGAGATCTCAAATTGTTTTGAAATGACATATCCCAGTGGCGACTTACGGCATTGTTTGTATGTATGTACGTATGGCTTTATTCACCATTGGAAATTTTACAATTTCATGGCTTCGTTAAGAGTACAATATTACATAAACAGAATAATGTTGTGATTAAAAGTTGCTGTAATTTGAAAAGAATTTGAATAGCAAACCATAATATAATTTTCAATATAGGATGATTAAAGCATAAAGATTACAATGGTTACAACATTTGAACACCTAATAAGTAAAACAATACAAGAAATACATAGTCTTTGATAGTGAATATATACATATGTACAACAATGTTATAATTGTTCCACATACAACAGAATAGCATTAAAATTATACAGAACATTTCTATTGCTCTTATGTTACAATGGCTACAGGTTCAGATTTAAATAGTCATTCACACTATAAGGCATTTCTATCTGCAAGATATTTTTGACTGCTTTTTTAGAGTTCTTACTATTGAGTTCCTTTACACATTTTGGAAGTTTGTTATATAAATTAATACCTTTGTGTGTAATGTGCTTTCTTTTGAGACTTCTGGTAAGCTTGTGAAAGTTTTAATGGGTATTATTTGCTCTTCTTGTATTTGTGATATTCAGAGGTTTTTTTAAAGCTGTTTATATTGTCATGGAGGAAAAATACTGTTTCTAAAATGAGCATACACTGTACTGGCAGTATTTTGAGTTCTTTGAAGATATACTTGCTCCCTGTTCGATTAGACACTTGTTTTATAATTTTAATTATTCTCTTTAGAAGCCTAAACACAGAAGAGATTTTGGTTGACATTCCCCATGTTATAATGCTATACAAAATTATTGAGTAGATATGGAGAATTTAATGTTCTACTTGCATGTTGCTATGGTAGCTCAGTGGTTAGAGCAATCAGATGGAAACAGTGAGATTTGTAGTTCAAATCCCACCTATCCCATTGAATTTTTCAGTCCTCTGATTCTACTTTTCCATGTACAAGTTTTTGTATTTGCTTGCAAAATGTGTATAATAAGGCACTGATTGCATCATGAGCTCCTGTTCAAGCTGACTTACTGCTTCTCATTTTTTGACAGTTAGGTCTCTCTGCTGGTACAGATACAAATTTTGAAATCATTAATGAAATTTTGTATGCTAATAGCTAACTTTTAGTTTAGTAATATTAAATATTACAGAAAATGCCACATTTAACCTCATAGTGGCTTTTGAGATGTAAATGTCGATTGTTCCTCCTTGTAAGTATTTCTGCATCAGTAATCTTGTAACTCCCTTACACAGGTGGTGAAAACTTATTAGCAAAAAGCAGATCCTTTGCCAAAAATGATAATCAGTGGTCTTTTAGCTGAATATGTGGTCTTTTATTAAGTATTTATATCATCCCAAATTTGACATTTCAGTGATAAGATGGATGGCCATTGGTTGAAGCAGTGTTCAGTGCATTAGGCTTAACTTAAATTAGATATATTATAAATTACATTTTTCCTTAAATCTATTTTCCTTTTCCAGGAACAAATTATCTGATGTGCAGTGATTGTCAAGACAAATATAGTTTGCAATTCCAGTGTTTCCCCAAGTTTCCAGATACTAAGTCATCATCTCAGCAGAATGGAGGGGTGTTGCCAACTAACTTGGCTCAAGTTCTTGCTCCGGATCTCATGGGGAGTGGTTCAGTATATGATGAAGGTAGGTTTTTTTTGTGACACAAAAGCAAATATTAAAACAAGAATTTAAAAGTGTGTGGCCTGTTGTAGGCCAATTCCAATTCAGATTCCAATTTTGAAAACTGGTACAAGAATTGATGCACATACCACCATAAGGGTGGTTATAGTAATGGCCAAAAACCAAATGACTTGTATCATTTTTAACTTTTATGAACTATAACTCTCTGGTTTTAACTGTTGTCAGGTATTTTTTTACCAGTTATTATGTTGGTTTCTCACATTATAATTCCATGATTGTATGTGACTATTCAGTAATTGCCATCACTGCAACTATTTCCTGCTACTCTCAGTACATTATGGTCTGGCTTTTGGAATCAGAATCTAATTTGGAAATACATACACTCTATCCACATCTAAGACAGTTAATAATTTACAGGCTCAGAGTAATCTACCTGTAGCATTACAACAAATACAAAGTTAAGTATTGCTTTTGAGTCAATTGTTGATAACTAGGAAAATTGTTTCGAAGACTAGTCATTTTCATTTTCAAGCTCTGTTAAAGTTAAGTGACAATATATTACATCTATCTGACAAGGAAGGTGTGAATAATGAGGAAGAATGGAGAATGAAAATGGAACAGCAAGGGAAAAGTTTAGGCATGCATTCACAATTAATAAATATATGCTTTTAGATAATTACTGATTCAATTTTGTTGAATCTTGTTACTAATTATCAGTTGAAAAGATGCTTATTTGTTTACACATATAAGACAAGTAAATATAGGTTAATTTTTCCAGAGAATGGTCAGATTAGTGATATATTTGAGTGGATAATATATGATTGCTCATGCTTATCCTTGATTTTCATCTGTAATAACTTCCTTCCTTTATGGAGAAAAAGAAAGAAGAGAAAATATTAAACTAAAGAAGTAGATGCCTGAAGTAGATTTCGAAATAAGCTAATTTTGTATTGTTCCTAGTCAAATTTTATACAGCTGTTTTTATATTTTTCTGAAAGTCTGCCATAATTATAACTCAAGTATATGCATATCATACCCAGAATTTCTGTTGGTTTGGGATGCTACTTGGACAATTTTTTGTACATTTTTTGTACCTTGCAAAGGAGCAATATACGGATGTGAGAGCTAGTATTTATTTTTTTCTTCATTCCCCCCGATTTCATAATCACAGAAGGCTGTAAAGGCATTTGAAGAATACATTTAAATGTGTTATTTGTGTACCAAATATGGCCTCTCGTCAGTAGTCATATGTTTTCTGTCATTCCAAACATAACTATTCTGCAACAGGAAAGATCATAATCTTCATTTTAATGGGCTTCATAAGTTGAAAACCTGATGTGTTACATTATTGTATCATTTACATTACACATTTATGTTTAGTCTTCTACAAACTATTCTTACAAAAGCTTATTCTTCCATATACTTTTTGTTAATCAAGATAAACTTTTATTATACATTTGCACATTTTGTTATTAGTATAAGAAGAATACAGTAGGCTAAAGCGATAGTCAGATTTTTCAAAAGCAGATCACCATGTGATAGCTTTGAAATTTCATGCTGCTGGCATGAACCACTCTCCCCCCCCCCTAAAAAAAAACACCAATTGAAAAATGAAAATTCAAACCAATAACAAAGAATATCTCATAAATGGTGAATGCCACAAACATTTTTATTTGACATAAATTGTATGCTTTAATAAGATCTACATTTTTTGTGCAGTAAAATTTTGTCTATCCTTATGGTTAACTAATTATACAAGTCATTCAAAGAGAGGTTTTCACAGGCTACTCCAAGAGAATTCAAGATATACATTTTACTTATCATGCAAATATCTTAAACATATGTTATTTTAATTAAAATCATTGCAGCTATTTTTGCGAAAATAATAACTAATGTCAAATTTTGCATGTAAAGGGTGCTTTGGGGTGGGTGGAGTTTCTTCAAAAAAGGTTGCATCATATCCTTACAAGAAAACACTGAATTTAAATACCAAGTTTGGTATTTAACCAACTTTTCCTTTTTGGGTTATGCTGTACGTACAGAAGCTGAAGGATTAGTGAAGTATTTTAAATATTTAGAGAATTATGTCTCATATGAGAAAGATAGAGATCTGGACCATAAAATAAATAAGTTCAGAAATATAGGTGGGAATATTTACAGAAGCCTGAAAAGTAAGACAAGAAGAGAAACCTGCATAACATTTTTTAATACTCTTGCAGTGCCAGTCTTGGTGTATGAAAGCAAATCCATAATAATAACAAAAAGAAAGAAACAAAACTTCAGATGGCTGAAATGAAGTTCTTAAGAAACACTGCAGGTTACACTGTATTAACTAAATGATGAAATAAGACAAAAATTACAAGTAGAACCACTAATAGATAAAATAATGTCAAATAACAGAAAATGGTGTCAATATTTAAAAATAATGTCAGGAAAAAGGTTACCTGCAGCAGCTATGACATATGCTTGAAAGGACGAGAGATTTGTGGAGACCAAGGACAAAATGGGCACTGAAATATTCTGTAGAGCCTAATCCTTGGAGAGAAGAAGAAGAGGAAGGAGGAGGAGGAGGAGGAGGAGGAGGAGGAGGAGGAGGAGGAGGAGGAGGGAGAAGGAGAAGGAGACACACACAGATCTTTTTTCTGAAAAATGCTGTTTTTGGACTCTGAGTCTTGAAATATGTATTTCCAATGAAATCATGGTATTCAATTTTAGGTGGAATGCAGTATTTCCTCTACTTGCTATAGGTAAGTAGTAGAGAAAGTAAAAAGTGAAGTAATGGATATTTGTTGGTAGTTAGATGTTTCACATATTTATATGCACAACGTATGGGAGCCAATTTGTCACGGTCAGTTCGTGTTATCTTATTTCTGAGCGCCTGTTATTGTTTTACTACTTTGAATGTTGGGTTCATTGCCCTCCGGCTAGCTATTGTTTCTCGGTCGAGCACATCTCTTGAACAAGGTGTGTAAACGGAAAGGATTTGTTACTCAAAGATAACACTGATAAAAGAATTTGTTTTTACACTTTTATTACCGTCACAATTAATTAAGTTCACATATTGACTCTTGATACACGCCAGACTGAAACTGTTATATTTTCTAATATCACTATAATCACTTATTTACTGCACTTTATTAATTCTCGTGTTTCACATTTATAACAAACTTTAAGATGCGAGAGATTCTGTAGAATTGCGTAACGTGTACTTTATGTATGCTTCCGTTGAACTACGCGACGTATAACTCACGAATACTTATGTTAAACTGATCGACGTATTACACGCGAATGCTTCTGTTGGACTGACGAAATCTGCCTCTGACTTTAGCTTTTTAGACTCCCACACCCCGATATGCCTAAAGATTATAACCGAGCTGCTATTGGTTAATAAAACGCGCCAACATTAGCGTCTATTTTTATATCCAATCAAAATTACGAACACAAATGCTCTAGGGAAAATATTCCCGCTATTTCTAAGAAAAGCGCGCCAATCTGATGTCATTTGTTTGTCTCTTCTAATTAATATTCAACTCACCTCCTCGCTCATTGTTATCCACTCTTATTGTCAGTTTCACTGAGGTCATGTAAACTTATTTCCTAACAATGCATATAATTAACAAACATCTCAAATCAATGTCATACAATAATGCTTATTTACACTACAATCACTCTGGCATTTACATCATTGTGATACAAATTACTGCCACAAAAGGTATTGCCTAGGAGTATTTTCTTATCCATACAGTTAGCATGCTAAATTCTTTAATTGTTCTTGGATTTCCAGGCATACCTTGTAACCATTCATGAGTAACACATATTTTGGGCTGGCTAATATTTTAAAACTATCCCTCTTGGGTCAGAAACTAAATTCTTTAATTATGCTTGGATTTCTAGGCATACCTTGTATCCATTCATGAGTAACACATTTTTGGACAGGCTAATATTCTAAAACTACCCTTCTCGGGTTATTTTTAAATACCTGCTCTGAAGGTATTTCTCTTCATTCTGAATTACTTTTGTGTAAATGGTAAACCATAAAAGATAGACCAACTCTTACCACAAAAAAAATGTAGATGTAGAACACACAACTTATAGCAAATAAATTTTTTGTGATGTTAACCATTTCTGAGATATCATTGTTATTGGTTTGCATTTTCAAATGCTTTTATCTTTTTCAAGTGGCAAGTTACTAAAGAGATGGAAGCTACAGGAGGATGAGGATTCAAGGAAAAACTATTTAACAATGAAATGGAGTTATACATAATATATAGAAGTGGTTGCAAATATACAATTTCACTAAATTCTATTTTAGTGAAATTGTATATTTGCAACCACCTCTATATATTATATTTAATCTTTTCACTATGTCTTCCGATTTAAAAGGAGTTATAGATGTTTAATTGAAGTAAAAAAGGAAGAATGGGGTGGGAGATTAAGTAAGAATTTGCTTGAAGCAGTAAATAAAAATGATAGCTGTAGAGTATAACAAATAATCCAAGGAATATACAATAGGAATAAAAGGGGGAATGTTATTGCACCAGAAGTATGGTGTAATTACTTTAAAAACCTATTAGGTATGCAAACCAAATTAACAAATTTAATCCCATTATCTTTAGATATAGAATACATAGATAGCCTAGATAAGAAAATATTGGTACTGGAAGTTTGGGAGGAAACTAAAAGGTTTAAAAACAATAAGGCATCAGGGATTGATGGTCTACCAGGGGAATTTTGGAAAAAATGGATAGTGGATAGAGATAGGACTGAGATACTGGTTAAACTGATGAATATTATATTTGAAGGAGGAAAGGTACTACATAACTGGAGGACAAGTATAATTGTACCCATTTATAAAGGGAAAGGAAGTGTCAAAGATCTAATTAATTATAGTATAGTATTAGTTTACTGTCAGTCTTAGGAAAGATCTATTCGGGAATTTTAGCAACTAGATTGCAGAAATGGGCACAGGAAGAAAATGAATTATCAACTTTCAGAGGAGATTCAGAAAAAGGTAGGAGAACAGTGGACAATATTTTCATTATAAAATCTATTATAGATAAACACTTAAGTATTAAAAGAGGTAGCGTATATATGGCATTTATTGATTAGAGAAGGCATTTGATACTATAGATAGAGAGGCACTATTATGGATTAAACTGAGAAGTAAGGGACTAAGCTCAAAATTCATTAGGGCAATACAGAATATATATATGAATAATAAGTTTTATATTAGGCTGAATAGTGATGGAATTATGGGAAACATTGATAGCAATATGGGCTTAAGACAAGGTTGCAAACTTAGCCCTATACTGTTTAACTTATTTATTGACGATATCTTAGAAGAGTTGAATAAGGATAACTTATATTTACCCACAGTAAATAATAGAGAAATTCCAGGATTACTTTTTGCAGATGATTTAATGGTAGGTTCTATTTCAGTAGGAGGTCTAACAAAAGTGTTACATATCATATATTCATTTTGTAAGAAATGGTGTTTAAGAATAAATTTGAAAAAATCAAAGATAATGGTATTTAAAAAGATCTATAGATTGAAGAAGGAGGAAAAGTGGTATTTAGAAGGGGAAGAGTTGCAAATAGTAAACAAGTTTGATTATTTGGGAGTGAAAATAGGTAGTAATGGGAGATGGTGTGATGGAATGATCACAAGATAAGTGCCTTAGCTAAGGGAAGATTAGCAATGACTGCTATAAGAATATGCTTAAAGAAAATACCAGATATGCAAATTAAATGGTTGGAAAGGGTTTACAAAGCTGTAGTTGAAGCAAAAATGGTCTATGGATCAGAGATTTGGGGAGGTGACAAGGATGGGAGATGATCGATAAAGTACATAGATCATTCTGTAAATGTATGTTAGGTTTGTCTATTTCATCAGCTAATGGAGCAGCAATGTTGGAGTTAGAAAGAGTAGGTAGCAAGGGCATGATAGTAGAAAGGATTCTTAAATATTGGCATAGATTGAAATCATTGGACGAGCATAATATCTTGAGGCAATGTTAATAATCCAAGGAAAATCCAGTGCTGGGATGAACTGGGCTCAAGGAATAAGGAGAATTTTAAGGAAATTCTTGTTTCAAAATCTGAAAGGAAAGAAAATTTTGTAACTATATAGACAATTAAAGGTAGACTGGGGAAGGGAGAAGTATGTGGAGTAGGTAATAGATTAGTGAGAGAAGGGTGGGCCTGGTCTAGATTAAGTGCATATAGGCTAAGGGGAGATAGGAAGGGAGCGAATTTGAATAGGTGTCCCCTTTGCGGAGAGGCAGATAATAATATGCATTATATAATTGAATGTGAAGAAGCTAAGTTGTAGAGAGATCAGTTTTTACCTAAAGAATGGGAGAATGTTAACAAAGAAGTATTAAAAGTTAGGATAATGGAAATACAAAAGGAGAGGGATATAAAAAGAATAGGAGAATATATGGGGAGAGTAAGAGAAAAATGATTTAGAAAAATAAAGCAAAGAATTGGATTAAAGAAAGAAAAAATAGCAACTCAAATTAATGTATTAAAAATTGTAAGAATTTTGTATAGCATTATGGAAAAAAAATGGTTTTTTCTCATGGTCATGGAATTTCAGTCATCACAATAGTGGACCGCGTTTTAAAAATCTAACTTAGCCTTAGCCGGCTGTATCATTCTTATACCTACAACAAAATGTGCAATGTTTATCTTGATTAACAAGATAAAGAATAAGCTTTCATAAGAAAAGTTTATAGGAGAGTGAGTAGAGATCCAATACACCATATTTTTGGAACATGGACTTTTTATAGCATATAGATGACACAGGAAAAGTTTTGAGTTATAGTTTGATATGAGTGTAGTGATCAGTCCCTTGTTGGAAAATGTGCATATACCAAATATTTTTCCATCATTTTTAAATTTCTGTTGGAAAGCTGCTGCTTCTGCTCTGACTTTCATGGCAGTTTATTTTAGAATTAAATGTACACTTTGTAATCTTTCAGAAGTGGATATGCTCTGTATGCAGAGTGAAAGCAGAGGGAGTCCTGTTGCAGACAGTTTTGCAAAGTTGGTGCCATTCTTTGGGCTTGGAGAAAGAGGGAATGCACCTGAGCCTCTGCTGCTGAAAGAGGCTGATCCATTGGGTGCTAGTACAGTACCTAGCATCACACAGGATATATCAGCATCCACTCCAACAGGTAGCTTTAAGATTTATATAACTTCTTGGGTGTAAATTACATACAGGTGTATCTTAATTTCCATTACAGACTTTGAGGGCTTATGGAGACCAAGAAGGTGGCATTTTGCATAGGAACTCATGCCCTAAAATCTACCATTCCCTGCTATAAGCAAAACACCAGCACAATACACTTTGTATTCTCCCAAATCTGCTGCTTGTTGTACATTGTTTTTGCATAGTTTATGCATCAACAAGTAGATACATATTCAATGAGCTTAAAGTTTTGCCTATCCCATGCCTATGTATTCTTGAAAGCTTAAACTTCATTCATAATAATATAACTATATTTTATAAGAACTTAGAATATCATAACCACATCACAAGAAATCTCAACAACTTACATTTGGATAGCCATAGGCTTACAAAAAACCTAGCCAAGCATTTTCCAGGGTGTCTTAATGTATAACAAACTAGGTACTTCAATAAAAAACTTAAATAAAGAATCTTTTAAAGGTAAACTAAGAAAGCTACTTCTAAAAAGGCAATATTTACATATAAATGACTATTTAAATCCATGTTTTCTATAATCACATAATTAATGTACATAGGTTATTTAATTCTGTTATTCTGTGACAATAGTATTTTTGTAAGGAAACTGACATATAATTATTATTAAGAATTACTTTAGTATTATTTGCTGTAATGTAAAATTTTGAAGAGGTATTGTTCTTCAACTTGCAGTTTGTAGGTTATGTAATTATTTGGAGGAGTTTGCCCCACAGTTGTATGCCAATTTGAAGAAGGCAATTTAGCGATGTTTTCGATGTGAGATGTTTCTTGTAAGCCCCACGTTTTGCGCCAATTTGTGGTAGGTTTTTGGTTATGTAAATATTATTGAGGTTACGTAATGAAGATACACTTTGATGTTGTTTGATTTTTAGGACGCCAAACTTTATAGTGAAGATGATGCTTGTTTTTATGTAATATTATTAAAGTTATTTGCCTCGGCTGCTTTCAGTCGCACTATAGAAAGACGAGTTTTTGTGATAAGACTCAAATTATAAGACGCCACACAATTTACTTTTTAATTTTTACTTCTTTTTATTCCACTTTATATTTGCACATTTTATAAACACAACACTTTATAAAATAAAACTGTGAGCACTTAATACATTTTTGGCGGAGAACACAAATTTTATCATTTATACTTTACAACATTTTTACCCATGACTTTCACGTCTTCTCTCTACAACTTCATGTCCGCGACTGACTAGATTCAACGGTAAAAACCTTTAGCGTCGGTAATGCCAGTCTCTTATTGGCTAATTCTAGTCCAATGGAATTTAAGTATTCAAATTAAAAATCTTTCTTTACTTTTGATTGGCTAATTCCAATCTGTAAGTGAAATTTCGTTATTACCGATCTTTTTCATAACCAGTACTTTTAAAACTCCAAACACATTATTGTCACCAAAATCACATTATTGCCTCATTATTAACATCCTAAAACATATTATTCTCACAGTTTTTGCACTATTAGAGTATATAAACATTTACATATCACTAATAAATACGTTTACAATAAAAATAAGTATTTACAATGACTTTACATACAATTTATATAATAATTATATACATATTGTTTTCTAGGTGGGCTGTTAATGAATTTAATTAATAAAAATACAATTAATATCATTTAGGCATTAAAATACTGCCTCAATTTGTACATATCCAAACCTGACATGTCCAACAAAACAACGTAAGTTGTTTCCAAAGGATGAAATAAATTACCTGATGAAATAAATTACCTACTTACGCCCACTTAGAAGTAGGGCTCAGTGTGGTGACCATTGACTTCAGTACAAATGCATAACTACGTACCCTCTTGTGGTACACACAATCGCCACCACCTGCTAGTCCAGTATACGCTGCTGCCATAAGCAGCACTAATATGTCTTCCTCTGATTCCATTGGGGTCTCATAAATCAGACTCTTCATGTGGCTCCACAGGAAGTAATCTGCCAGAGTCAAGTCTGTGAATGTGGAGACCAAGCAAGGGCCACCATGGCTTAACCATTTTGTCCAAATCATTGATTCAGATGACCTCAGACCACAAGAGCAAAATGAGTTAGTGTGGCATTGTGCTGAAACAATATGTTTAAATGAGGGCTGAGTGGCACATCACCAAGAGCTTATGCAGTATGTGTTGAAGGAAAATCAAGTGTAATGAGATTAGGTGGAAGAAGGTATGGCCTAATAATACATTTATTCAGAAACCCTGCCCACATGTTGATATATTATTGCTGAAAACCGTAGGAGCTTGTAGCCTGCAAATTTTTGTCAGCCTAAACATGGCTGTTGCAGGAACTAAAAACACCATCCCTGGTGAACATGGCTTCATCAGTGAAGAGGATCTGTCATGGAAAGTCAGGCTCATTCAACTTAGCAGTGCAAGAACCTCCTGCAGAAATGGACTTGTGGCACAAAATCTCCATACTCTTTGGGGATGATACAGGTGTAGCTGCTCATGCATAACACATCTGACAGTGTTGTGATTCACAGTGAATGTACATGCATCTTTCAGGTACTCATCGTCATGTCCTTGTCCACTGCTTATAGTACAGCTTGGGGATTCAGCACCCTGATGGAGCACCACATTTGACCTTTTGATAATGGATGTACCTGTCTCCAGAGACACTGGTAATTCTTGGCAAATAGGATGCGGAAAGGCACCTGGCAATGTGGAAAATGTTCTGCATGCAGCTGAGAGCAGTCCTCCCATCACAAGGGCTTCCTGTACAATAAGAGCATATTGTCTAAATGTGTAGTCAGACATGCTCAACATCAACACACTACTAATGAATTGCAGCTTAACTTCAAACGAAAAGTGATAAACAAATGACTACAAGCACTACAGCAGATACAAAGTCAAATGGTTGGTGCTTCTCCAGGCAGCTCACAAAGTAAACTGAATGGCATGCAAACAAACATTTAGCTTACACTTGCTATCAGATGATCATTGAATGATTTACGCACTGCCCTGGTCATTGATGACAAGAATGTGAGAGTTCAAAGTGTGTTATGGTGGTGTTTTTGCTTGTAGTGCAAAATGGTACGTTTCTAGACATGAGTTCCTATGCAAAACGGAACCATCTTGGTCCCCACTACAAGCCCTCAAGTCTGTAATGGGAATTTAGATACAGCTGTATTGAATTGACTTGAATTCTTTATTGAGTGTTGAGGTTTTAAGATTCCTTTGGGCATGATTGGCATCGAGCCCTAGCTCATTTTGCTGATCATACCCACGCTTATAGTATTTAACAATCAATAACATTAGTTTTTGTTTTTCGCTAACAGATTCTATCATTGTCCGCCTAACCTCTTGCTACTTAAATGTGACGATTCTGTCTTTAAACTTTCTGTTAATATTTTACTAGGTTATGTCCGCTTTGCTGTATTCCAGTACTTCAGTCCTTGTGTCCAATTTATAAACTAAAATCACTCTCTCCTTGCTATTCCTACTTCCATCACGGCATGAAGTCACTTACACCATTAACTTTCCTGATATAAACTGCCTCCTATCATAATCAGCTCTTTACATCATTTTCTCCTATTTTTCATAGAAATCACCCATTATTTCTATCTGAATATGTGTATACTTATCCCTTAACCTCCCTATATCTTTCTCTAAAATTTTATTAAATCTGAGTTGTGATTTTGTAAGGTAACTGGTTGGTTATAACTATACCTATACATATGTTTCTGTATCTAGCTATTTATCTTGGATTGTAACCCATAGTACTACTTTTACTCTGGATCCGTGTTCTGTCTCTGAAAGCTCTACACTTATCTAGGTTTTATTTACTTCTCAGTCTGTAACCTTCCATTGATTTTTGGCTTCCTTTCTGTAACACCAAAATGCTTCCTTGTGGTGATGACATAATAGTTCCCTCTCCTTCCGAGCCAAGTCTCTGCCTCTGCTCCCCTCCTTTCCCTGCCTCATCTTCCTCATTAGACGATTCACTGCACTGGTGCCACGCCTCCTTCCTCTTTTCTGCTAAAGCATGTGCTGCTACCCTCTCTTCCCTCCTTGGCGACACCACCTTCTTTGAAGATGACGTATCTCGTGACATTTCCCTTATCGTCATATCTTCTTTCTCTTTCATTACACCTGTTGGCTCCCTCAATTTCTGTGACATTTCTTCATCTGTTCAGATTACATCATTTTCCTTTCTCACTGGTCTTGATACCTCTTTATCCTTTGCCTCCATGCTGGACTTTACACTTCATCTGCCTGCCACAGTTGTTGATTCGCTTCGTTTGCTTCTTTTTTGCTGACTTATTTCCTTCCAATCCATTCCTTTCATCCATAAGTCACTCTTCCTCGCATACATTACATCTATTCCGCCTGTCCAGAGATGTAGATTTCGTATATATGCTTGTTTGCCTTGTGATCTTGCTTCCTTCATCTTCTTAACTAAACCCTTTTTCAGGTCTCTCTGTGCTATTGTCAGGTCCTTGTTGATAAATGTGTTACTCCCTTTTAACCACTTTGTTCTTCTTAAATTTTCATAAATTTGATTGGTGGTTGCAAATTTTACTATAATTAGCCTTTTCCTGCTTTGTCTTCCAACTCGATATGTCTCCACAATCTCCCATCCAGCCAGTTCCATTTCTAGATTGTCCATAAGAATTTTTCTTACTTCTTCTGATGGCCAGCTACCTCTTCTTTCCTCTACCCCTGAGAAAACCAAATTCAGTCTTCTCCTCCTCTTATCTATTCTCTCCATTTCTTCCTTGATTCCATCTATTTCCCTCCCTATTTCATGCACTTCTTTTCCAGTTTCCTCTTTTATTTCATTAGCTACTTGCTTCAGGTTGTTTCTTATTTGTTCTTCCATTCCATCCATTTTACTTAGTTTTCCTTCTAGTTTCTCTAACATTCTTTCAATTCCTTCAGGTCCTGGATTTGATTCAATCCCTCTGATCAATAGTAATATGAATATTATGCTTCCTATTACTAACCAGTTCATCATTATATTTTGTTCCATTTTGCCTTTCCTTAGTTTCATTATCCTGAATAACCCTATTCTCATTGTATAAACAGTGAGATCTACCCCCATTGTCACTTATTTCACTTTTCTTCTCATTGACAGAGCTTTCTGCAGACACAACCTTCTTCTTCCACTACTCACCTCACACTCTAGATACACCTGTAAATTGCAGCACATCTTTATTTTAGAATTCTTTGCATCGCATTCAAAGAATTAGTTTCATTAAGTTCCATTTTTAATTAGTGCTTAAAGTTATAGATTACAAGTTTGAATATAGAGTGTTAGTACCAAAATACTGAGTTTGGTGTTTTACTTCAGTTACAGTCTACATTAGAATGCATTTTGTTCAATTTGCCTTATAATTTTGAATAAGTAATGCAAAGAGTAGTAGATAGAAGGTGGAAGAGAGGGAAAGAGAAACATGGGAGAAGAGGGAGTAAGAGGGAGCAAGGGGGACGAGAGTGCAAGATACCATTTCCTTGTAAATGTTGGCTTTTAATAAAAGATTGATAATGAGATATTGCTGAGTCAACTTCTTAAGTTTCAATCCAATTATGATTGAATCATATATAGTGAAGTGGAACTCACTAGATATGATACACTTCATACTACAGTTACAAGTTAGCTATGAAAAATGTTTAAGTTGACTCCATATAAGTGCATTATACACACTTAAATCCATATAGATATCATCTTAAAGCATGTTTCATTATCAATTTTAAGTTGACTAGAGTAAGACTGCAGAAATAAATGCCTAAGCCTCAATTTTCTCCTTTTCCTCTTTGCGCTTTCCTTTAAAGCCAGTTTGTTTTGAACCTTGTGCTTGTAGTTCATGAACAAAACCAACAGGTAATATTTGATAGTTGCATAATATTCTTAATGAAGTGCAATGAATTTCTTGCCATCAAAAATAAACAGAGAATAAGCATGGTATTTCAGTCAATAATTCTTAACACATTCAGATCCTTGCTTTGAATTTTGTTTAACTTAAATTAATCAGTATAACATACCACATTTGAGCAATAATCTGTTTTGATTTTCAGGCCAATTGAAACCTGGTTTGAGTAAGACAGAAGGAAAACATAAGTCATTAGGAGAGCAGGCTTCTCTGTTAACATCCTCACAAGATCGAATAATGGCTTTACAAAGGACCACAGCAGCTGCTCAAATTCTGGTTGCTCGGTCTGTTGTGATGTGTGCACTGTCATTGTTGTCTGTAAGGTAAGATGTTTCTGTAAAATATTACATTCTTCTAGGTAAAATATCTTCTGCTACTGAAAAAAACAGTGGATAAAGTTCATAGTTGTCTGTAATGCCAGCTAAGACTTTTTTTTTGTGCTCTTGCATCTTACAAGCCTTGTACTTATTCACAGCAGGCTCTTATGATGATTTCAAATCTTACAGTAAGAAACAAAACACAGTTTTTTCTTTTTCTAATTATGTATGAATTCCAATTCAGTGTGTAGGCACTGTAGAAAGGCAATTCCATTCTGTTCCTTTTTATTAGAGTTATGACTTGAATAATTCATTTAAAACCAATGCAACTGAAGTGCTTAAATCATATTTTCTAAAAATTCTAGATTCAATTTAACATTTTAATATTATGTAGTGCAGTGTACATATACACTATGTAATCAAAAGTATCCGGACACCCCCACAAACATATGTTTTTCATCTTAGGTGCATTGTGTTGCCACCTACTGCCTGGTACTCATTATCCGCGACCTCGGTAGTCATTATACATCGTGAAACATCAGAATGGGACGCTCCGTGGAACTCACGGACTTCGAACGTGGTCAGATGATTGGGTGTCACTTGTGTCAGAAGTCTGTACGTGAGATTTCCACACTCCTAATCATCCCTAGGTCCACAGTTTCTGATGTGATAGTGAAGTGGAAACATGAAGGGACATGTACAGCACAAAAGCGTACAAGCAGACCTCGTCTGTTGACTGACAGAGACCGCCGACATTTGAAGAGAATCGTAAAGAGTAATAGGCAGACATCTATCCAGACCATACACAGGAATTCCAAACTGCATCAGGATCCACTCCAAGTACTATGCCAGTTATGCATGAGGTGAGAAACTTTGGATTCCATGGTCGAGCGGCTACTCATAAGCCACACATCATGCAGGAAAATGCCAAATGACACCTCGCTTGGTGTAAGGAGTGTCAACATTACACGATTGAACAGTGGCAAAACGTTGTGTGGAGTGACGAATCACAGTACACAATGTGACGATCCGATGGCAGGGTGTGGGTATGGCAAATGCCCGGTGAACATCATCTGCCAGCATGTGTAGTGTCAACAGTGAAATTCGGAGTGGTGGTATTATGGTGTGGTCGTGTTTTTCCTTGAGGGTGCTTGCACTCCTTGTTGTTTTGCGTGGCACGATCACATTGATATTTTAAGCACCTTCTTGCTTCCCACTGTTGAAGAGCAATTCGGGGATGGCGATTGCATCTTTCAACACGATCGAGCATCTGTTCATACTGCACGGGCTGTGGCGGAATGGTTACACGACAATAACACCCCTGTAATGGACTGGCCTGCACAGAGTCCAGACTTGAATCCTATAGAACACCTTTGGGATGTTTTGGAATGCCGACTTTGTGCCAGGCCTCACCGACCTACATCGATATCTTTCCTCAGTTCCGCAATCCGTGAAGAATGGGCTGCCATTCCCCAAGAAACCTTCCAGCACGTGATTGAAAGTATGCCTGCGAGAGTGAATGCTGTCATCAAGGCTAAGGGTGGGCCAACACCATATTGACTTCCAGCATTACCGATGGAGGGCGCCACAAACTTGTACGTCATTTTCAGCCAGGTGTCCGGATACTTTTGATCATGTAGTGTATGTGTGTGTATATAGGCTGCAAGTGAAACAACTATTTTCTTGTGTGCTCTTTGTCTTGGTCATACAGTTATAACAGGATTTCATATTGGGTTTTGTCCTGCAACTCTGGCTCTGTTTACTGCTGGATTTTTATTTATGATTTTGCACTAAGCAACTGGTTCTGCAGTATCTATTAAATCTATGGTACTCACCAAAGTTGATGATCTAGACACATCAACATATCTCTACGACGTATCTCTCTTTTGCTGGATTTCTGTTTTATTTTTCCATTGCTTCTTGTGCTGCATTGTATATTTTGTAGTCCATGAACTATGAGAACTGTTTTACTAATATCTCGGGCAGTGGTTTGGGAAGGTAATTTGAATAAAGTTACAAACTCTCAGAAGCCTTTAATTTATTGTGAAAATCTTCATATTTTACAAAAATAATAACTGATTCACAATTAATAATGATTTTCTCACTCGATTACTTAATTTCTTAGATACTACAACTCCTGATGTACGTCTGGAGTATTGATTACAATATTTCCTATCCACGATCCTGTTTGCTAATTGCGCAATGATGCAAGAGATGACTGTCCCCTTCTTCTCTGGATACAAACCTTTTGACTGGCCCCTCCACATAGCAATTCAAGTGACACCAGTTTTTTCTCAGTGATGAGTTTCTTTATGGTTGGCTATGAGATTTATTAAAATAATTAATATTTTTCCATCTTTCCTTAATATTTCGGATGTTTTAACTATCCAAAATATTTACAAATATTGTCTTGAATGAATAGAGAAATGTTACAATCTTTATAAGATATTAATTTAACATAAAGTAACAAATATTTAAAAATATTTGATTATTTTCGAACAAAGTCACCATCTTTAATTCTATTCCCTTCCTTAATTTCAATCTCCCTTCTAAAATTCTCAACTTCTAATAAAACACAAAGTTTTTTAATTTTAATTTAAGGAATAATTCCTCTCAATCTTACAATAAAATTTACATCATACCATGTTTATTGTTCCTACCCACGTGAGTGTTTCATGTGTTTGCATTACTGTTTTGTTGTTGTGCGTGTCAGCATGGCATCTTGTGATCTGTTGTATGCTGCACTATTTTGAAGTTCAGTTAGCATGCCTTCATATCATCTTTATTTACATTCCTTATCTTGCAGGTATTGGTAATGCTTGACAAAGTTTATCATATATTTTGTCTGAAATAATTATTTTTTGGAAATATAAGCGTTTCTTTTATTCTTTGCTTCGTGTAATTTTCTGTTGTGGTTCGTTGGTTAATTTATTTCCTAAGCTTATTCTTATATTCTTGCATATACTTTTGGCTTGAACATCTCTTGCTCTCTGTGCTATTATTGTTTTGCCTTCACTATGTTTTCCACATTAATCATTACTTCTTTTCAGCACTTCTTGTTTACAATTTCAGCATAGCATTAATCCCTGCAAGAACATTACTCATCTTTTTTCACATTTTTATGTCATCATAATACATAATTTATTTTTATTTGTTGCATCTTTCATTTCTTAAAGAAGAATTTTTATAATTTATTTCCTTTATTATTGCAGTTTCTATTCCTCATTTTAATTCTTGACCACTTTGTGTCAAAACATATACATATTTTGTCGCATAAGTTTCTCACTCAGATTATTTTCTTCATTTGTTCTTCTTCAATGGTGATAGTGGATTTGTAATTCTTTTCTTTAATCTCTTTTTTTAAATACGTGATTCCAATGGCTATTCCTTTTCATTATCAAATTGTTGCAATAGCTTGGATCACAAATCTTTCTTATGTTTATTATTTTATGTTACGTTATGCTATATGCTTAATTTTCTTTTTCAGCATTATGATTTATACATTACTTAACAATATAAAAATGTTATATGTTTAGTTAATTACAGTTCCCTTTCTATAAATCTTATTCATGTTTTAATAAAAGTTAAATATTTTTCTGTTTATGTTTTTCTTATCCCTTTCCAAATCTATGGTTAGTATTTTGTAATTTTCATTTACATTTGCATGCTTTATTTGCTTAGTTATTTTAGTGTCATACTTGTAAAGTTTTTAAATGTTACATTTTTAGTTTTATGCTGTTGTGTCTGAAATGTTTCTTTAAATAATTTTAATTTGTGCTTGTGGTGTCTATCCATTAGTTTTCCATTTACACTGTGTAGGTCGTAAGTATGATCACCTATTGCTTTGTTACAATTAATGGCCCAGTGTGTCATCTCCATGGTCTAAGGGTACCATGCTAGTCTCTAGTTCCCGAGGTTGGTCTCAAACCTAGTGAAGGGTGATGGATCTTTTCGGCCGTAAAAATCATGAGAGTGGATTCCTTCAGAAGGGAAGTAAAGCTGGTGGTCCCATGTCATAGATTTATGGCACGTAAAAGAACCTCAAGTCTCATAAAGAGGCCTCAGCAAAATTTCCGGTCTTTCATGCCCAATATAGAATGGGATGCTGAGGAATATAGTAGTTAAAGAGCATCCATAAATTGAAGTATGATATTTATTTTTGTTGGTGGCTCCACGTTTGGGAGCCAATTATGCGGGTGTATTATTATTGTTTGCCCCACGTTGTGGAAACAATATGTAGTGGTATTAATGTTTGTAGTCGAAAGATGCTACTATTTATCTGCCGCACGCATGAAAGACAATTTGTCGCGGTCACTTCGTGTTATCTTTTACTGGGCGCCTGTTATTGTATTTAATTTTGGGTTCACTGTCCTCCGGCTAGCTATGATTTCTCGGTCAAGCACTTATCTTATACAGGATGTGTAAACGGAAAGGAGTTTTTATCCTAAGATAACACTGATAAAAGAATTTGTTTTACGCTTTTATTGTCGTAACAAATTATTCACTTTCATCTATTAATCTTGACACTCGCCAAACTGAAACTGTTATAATAACTTCTTTACTGCCCATTATTAATTCGCGTACTTCAACTTTTTGTGTAATTAACTTTACGACACGAGAGATTTTTCACAAATTTGCTACGCGTAACCTTCATGAACTTCGTGTGATGTATACTCCATGAATGCCTCCGTTGAACTCATCGATGTCTTATACGCGAATGCTTCTGTTGGACTACGTGAAACTTGACCCTGACACTGGATTTATACTTCCTCGCCCCAATATGCCTAAATATTATAACCGAGCTGCTATTGGTTAATAAAACACGCCAACATTAGCGTCTATATTTATATCCAATGAAAATTACGAAAACATATACTCTGGGGAAAATGTTCCCGAAAATTCTAAGAAAAACACGCCACTCTGACGTCATTTGCTCGTCTCTAATAATGATAAACAGCTCACCCCCTCGCTACATTATTGCACGCTATTATTGTCAGTTTCAGTAAGGCCGTATAACCCACTTCTCGACAATGTTTACAATCAACAAACATCTCAAATCAATGTCACACAACAATGCATATTCACACTACAATCACTCTGACATTTGCATTATTGTGATACAAATTACTGCTTCAAAATAAACCTCAGTTTCAATTTTGGTCCAGTGTATAGTACATCCATCTTGCTATTTCTTTTTGCTAATGTCTTAGAGATGCTGTGCTTTCTTAACAATACTTTATCCCATATTTGTGGTGACCATATGTTTTTATATCTTTTAGTTTTGTTTCTTCTTTTCTCACTCTTTTCTTACAGAAATTTAGACAGCATGTTTACAAAATTATAGTGTACACAATCATATAAGCCTATCTTTCATACAGAAATGCAAAATAACCAGCTCGAAAACTTCATGTTATATCCATGAGATAACATCACATAATACTGAAATAAAACACATTCCTGGAAAAGAGAACATATTCAGTGATATGTTATCTAGACTAACCAGAAAGGTACATACCACAAACCATAAACAATCCACACCATGGAATTAAACTCATAAACTTTAACTTGAAAGAAAAAAATTCTATTTGATATTTGAAAGCTATCTGACATTTTTCCCTTTCACTGAATATGTTCTCTTTTCTAGGAATGTGTTTTCTCATGGTTATAACATGCAGTTTTTGAGTTAGGTAGCTTGCATTTGTGTATGAAAGATAGGCTTATATGATCTGTGTATACTATAATTTTGTAAACATGCTGTCTAAATTTCTGTAAGGCAAACTATATGGCAGTTATTTCCAATTCAGTGATACATGAATTTGCTTCGATTTTTGTGAGAAATCTAGATGCTGTGGCTATCACATGGTTTTCACATGTTTCATCTTTTTGAGTAAGTACAAACCTATACCTTTTTCACACTAAGTTTAAAGTAGAAGTAAACAAAACTTTTAGCACTCTGCCAAGCACATGACAGCATCACATGGACGATGATGGGAACTAAGTAGCTGCGAGAGGAAATTGCTTAAGACAGAATGCAAACACGGTACATTGTGCAGCTTGGGGATCATTAGCTTTTAAACATTTTTAATCCTTATTTCCAATTTTGTCTTACATTTTAAACTTCTATCACATAATACTAAGAGGAGACTATAAAAGTAGTACCTGAACAGTTTGGCATCTGTTATTAAAGGTACTGAGTTAAACTGTTTTAACTTCAGGTTTTAAAAATCATTCATTTAATGACTAATATCATTATACCTCCTTTGTTTTAACCTTTTATGAATCAACAAGTTAAGAAAATTATTAGCACTATAGATTAGAAAACAACAGAAAACAAACATGACCCAAGCAATCCCAGCAACAATTCTGCATCACTAACAAAGAAATTCAATTATTGCTAAACAACAGCCATTACTATTCATTGTTGATTAAAGGTGGATGCTTTTCAAGGAATTTGCTAAAACATTTAATGCAGTTGTCTTCTTTCCATTTTCTGCATTTATGTTTTCCACAGTGGCGGAGGATTCTCAGTCATGGCATTCAAAAGTAATTTTCTCTCAACATGTGGCAAAGAGTACATTGATGGTTTATCTGGAAACTGGGAACGAACTGCAGCACTCTGCACATAGCCTCTTACCCTTTGTTATAATGGTTCATTTAGTTATAGGTGAATCTGAATGAACACATCTTGTTTCATAAATTGAACTGTTACAATAATGGAATTTTTAATTTTCTCTGCACAAGAATAACCACAAAATGTTATGATCCAGCAATCCAGCAATCGAGAACAGGTCGCCCAGGTTTATCTGGGCGGAATATAATCGCCACAGTACCTAGCCGCGTATGCGGCTTTACCTGTGCGATAAAGTATGATAAAAAGAATGTACACAAGCTTTTGATTTATGTCTGTCTTGGGCGGGGTTTAGCTTGCTGCGCTACCATTGCTGGGTCTCGGTGTCCCCTCATGGGCGGACTAGTGACCACGTGGTGACCAAGCCCAATGCTGCTTAACTTGGGCGACCGCTTGTGTGGTCGTCAAGTTAAGCAGGCCGGCTTGGCAGCAAAGCATGATGGGAATGTAGGTAATGGGATGGGGGTACTCAAGTTGGTGGCAGGACGGATCGCTGCTAAATGGTCACTCATCCAGCTAGCGACCGGGCCCAATGCTGCTTAACTTGGGGAAGTTTGTGAAATGAGGGATTGGCAGACCTCAGCCTCGGGGGCCCAAGCCGTCTTTCGGCAACCGGTAGCTCTTCCTCCGCCACGGCGCCTTGTGGTCATAGCGGCCCAAAGAGTTAACCAGCTGGTTGGTATGGTAGGTGAGCTTCGTGTACATGGTGCGGGTTCTCTCCCGCACCACGTCCACGATGTATGGGAGGCCGGAATGGGTATGTAGGATATGTGATGGGAATCTACGCCCGGTATCATAGATCATCCGAAGCGCCCTGTTCTGAACGGTTTGCAGTCTGCGGATGGTGGTCACTGCCGCCGATCCCCAGACCTCGCAGCCGTACAGAATTAGGGGCGGGATAATCGCCTGATATAGGCGTAGTTTGAGGCGTATGGGCATTGTGGAGCGCAACACAGGGTACAGCTGCCTGAGCGCGGAGTGGCCGAGGCCGACCTTTGCCCTGACATGTGGCGCGAAAGTGAGGCCACGGTCGAGCGTGACTCCGAGGTATTTGGCTGAGGTAACCCATGGGATTCTTCTCCGCCGAAACCTCAGAGGTCGCTCGGGCCGCCACCGACGGACCTTCGCCAGGAGAAGCGCAGAGCTCTTCCCCGGGCTGATGGCCATCCTCCACTTTTCGCTCCACCTGCCAATGGCTCGGAGCTTTCGCTGTAGCGGAGGGAAACAGAAGCGGGCATTCTTGTTCTGTGCCATTATGAGGACATCGTCGGCATATTGGCACGTAACAGTCCTGGGTTCCGTGGGGAAGTCCGACATGTAGGCCGCGAAGAGAAGCGGGGACAGTACACTGCCTTCCGGGACTCCAGCGGCTATGGGACGGACTGAGGAAACCTTCCCCTCCACTCTCACCCTGAATGTGCGATCCCGGAGGAAACTGCTTATCAGGGCAAGATAGGCGGGAGGGATGTCTGACTCTTTGAGTTTGTACAAAAGGCCTTGGTGCCACGTTGTGGCAAAGGCCTTCTCTACGTCCAGCAGCACTGCTATGGTCTTGAAGTTCTCCTGGAAGCCCAGGGAGGCCTTCTCGGCCAGTCGCAGTAACTGCAGGGTTGTGGAGTGCCCATGGCGAAAACCAAACTGATGGTCCGGGAGGAGCTGCCTTTCCTCAAAAAGAGGTGTAAGGCGGGCAAGGAGCAACCGCTCAAAGACTTTTGAGACGGCTGGGAGCAAGCTGATGGAGCGGTAACTGCATGGAAAGACCGGATCCTTGCCGGGCTTTAAAATGCATACCACCCGCGCCTCCTTCCAACTAATTGGAAAGTGACGGAGGTGAAGGCATGCATTGAAAATCCGCGTCAAATGGATGACGGCCTTCTTGGGAAGGTGCTGGAGCATGGGCGCCGTGACGCCGTCATGTCCAGGGGATTTGTTAGGGTTGAGTTTTCGGATTTCGGAAGCCACCTGTTTAGGGGTGACTATAGGAAGATGGACCTCCTTGTGGCGCGGCTGTGGTTCCTCATAGAGGTAATCCACAGTCGCTTCCACGAGCTCAGTAAAGTCTTCGTCCGGGGGGTCCTCCCGCGGTTCGAATTGAAGTTCCAGATGGTCTGCAAACACTGTGGCTTTTTCGCGGGGCTCGAAAGCGAGTCTCCCACGAGTGCCGTGCAGAGGATGCTGGTACTGGGTTTTATCCTTCCTCAAGGATTTGATAATCCGCCATGGTTTCTTTTCCTGTAGGTTTACAGTCTCCATTGTTCTTTCCCAGGCCTCCTTTCTGTGCACACGGAGCAGTCGCCTTGCCAGGGTTTTGAACCGCTGGTATACTGCCCCTATCCTGGGATGGCGGAAACGCTGCCATAGCTTCCGTACAGTTGCCTTGGCTTTTAGCAGCTGCCGGAGTTCATTAGGGATGGTTCTCGGGTTGGGGATGTCAGACGGGATGCGGTGAGTGTGTGCACGTACCGCAGTCAGGATCTGTTGGGAGAAGTCTGCCGCCGCCGCTTCCAGCGTGTCGATGGAATCGATGCGTGGCCGCGGGTTGACAGACCGGTTCAGTTCATGGACGGCTGCATCCCAGTCGACCTCGTTTACCCAGTCTGGGCTGACCAGTGCTGGCATTGAAACGTTGGAATCCACCAGGACAGGGTCATGGTCGGAATCCAGCTCGTTTACCGCCGAGAGCTCTAGATGGAATGGAATGTTTTTGGTGATCATGATGTCGAGAATATCCGGCCTGCCGCGGGCCGGATAAAACGTAGGCCCTCTCGGTCCGTGCGCGATTAGGCTTGGGTCTCCGCTGATGAGGCGGTAGAGTCCGCGGCCTTTCTTGTTAACCGTGCGGCTGTGCCAGAGCCCATGCTTCGCGTTGAGGTCTCCTGCAATGCAAACCACTGGGTGTAGGTTGAGTAGGGTGCGGTAATCTGCTTCATAGAAGCGATGGTCTGGAGGGTCATAAACCGCTATCAGCAAGGTGTCTTGCCTGATCTGAACCAAGCTGTTTTATGTAGAGGAACAGAAGACATGCTATTGGGAAAAGTTGTAGTTTTCCCACTAGCCAATGAGGTGCTCTCTTGTCACGTGGTTTTGTTTACAACTCCTTTGAACTTAAAGTGAAACCACATTAGTGAGTGTATCTGGCATCAGTATATATGTGAAATAGTAATTCTGGATTGGGTTTTTCTAAAAGAATTGCATTTTTAAAAAGTTCTTTTATGTTCTGGAATGCTGTTTTATGTTCTGTGGTCCACGTCCAATTTATATCTTTTCTTAATAAATTTCTTAGTGGTGCTAACTCTTTGACGCAGTTTACGAAAAATTTTGATTCATATTGTAAGATACCTATAAATCTCCTTAACTGCTTCAGAGTCTTGAGTGGTGGAAGGTTCTCTATTCCTTCACTCATTTTGGATTTGGTTTTATGCCCTCTGGTGTTATTTTGTGGCCCAGGAATTCCCCTCTTTTACAGAAAGTTCTGACTTCTAACTTTATTGTCATGTTACTTTCTGCCAGCTTTTCCAAAACATAATTTATGTGGTTTAGATGGGATTCTGTCCGCTGTACAAAACAAAATCAACTACGTATTGTGTGACAAATTCTTATTTATTGTCTCCAAAAATATTATATAACGCTCTTAAAAGTACACTTTTTGTTTTAATTAAATAATTCATTTATTTAGGACGCTCTTTAAGTGCTATGGTTCTTAGTGTCCCATTCTATATTGGGCGTGAAAGCCCAGTAATTTTGCTTAGAGGCTCTTTATCAGCCTTGAGGTTCTTTGCTTCCCTTCCGAAGGACACCATGCTAAGGATTTTTACACCCGAAAAAATCCATTGCCCTCCGCCGGATTTGAACCGGTGACCTCAGGAATTAGAGGCTAGCATGGTAACCGTTGCACCATGAAGGACAACTAAAAGTACACTGCTGCTAGTGGATAACCCAAATGCACATTTCAAAAAATGAAATACTTTCTCTTCCTGAATATAAGCAGTATACTTTGTAATGTCTTTATGCAGCTGTATCTGCCACAAGGATGCAGTAGGTCTAGATTTGAGAAACATTTTTCTCCCTTTAATTTTGAAATCAGCTGATCTATGCCTTCTGGTCTAAAGTGGTCTGGTAATGTGTGTACATTGATCTTTCTGATGTCTATGGTCATTCTCAATTTGCCTTCCTTTTTGTGAACCCAACAGATTTGATTTGTTTAGCAAGACATAGATGGTTCTATGATTTCGTCTCTCAACATTTCCTGGATAACTGATCTGTTTCTTTATGAATTGATTTTGGTATTGGCCTTGACTTGTGAGTGAGTGATGCTAAGTTTTTGACCTCGAATGCATGTGTACTTGCTACAAGTTTCAGGCTTTTTATCAAAAACTTTCTTGTTATTTATTAAAATTTCCTTTAATTTAGATCTCTCTGCCTCATTTAAATTGTATGCTTGTCAACTCTCATGTTTATTAACTAGGTTAGCTGTTCATCATAATTTACAATTTGTGAGTTAAGTTGGTAGCAGTTTAATTTCTCACCACCATTACATGACAAACAAACATATGAAACAAATTGTGTACTTTTATTTTCCAATGCTCTCTTGTTTTGGTGTGTGCTTAGTTGCACTAACATGTTTTCATTTAATTTGAGGTTTTCTTGAAGAGCCTTTTGCATTGACTAAATTCTCCATACTAATTTTGTTTACATTTCTCATTTACTTCTGTTACAAATTTAAAATGGCGAGTGTTCAAACCATCTTTTATTGTAAGTTCATGTGCTTTATAGTCAATCTTGGCTTTCCTATGATTCAAAATATCGCTCCCTATGATTAGTTTTTGGATTACTAGTGCAATGATATCAAATTTCCAGTTGGTAATTTGTATCCCTAACCTTACTTGATATTTTATGTGCTCCTTTTTCTTACCAATCACCGTGCTGCAATATACACCACATACAGGTAAGAATTCTACTTTGTTTTCCAAAATGACTTTCTTGAAAATGTAATTATTGCATACTGAAGTACTAACTCCCATATCTACCATAGTGAAAATTTCATTGCCTCAAGCTCTCACTTTTATTAAAGGTGGATTTGTCATTTCTGCTCCCTTATTGTCATTCTTGTTTCATTATTGTTTCAATTTGTGCATTTTTGTGAGTATCTCTTGTGCCACAAAGATCAACCTCCGAGACAAAAAAATTGATCTGAATTTTGCATGGTTGATATTTCTTACTGATGTGCTGTTAGTGCTTTCAGGTGTTCTGTTTGTCTCTGAATGTTCTTGGTGGTTGTTGTTTAAGAACCTGGTTCCTGAGTTTTCCAATAGCTCCTATATCCTTATCCTATGCCCCTTGTGTTCTGTTCTTTGGTTTCTCATGTATTCCCTATAGAAATTCACATAGCTAATTTGATTGTCTGCTGGTATAATTTCTCAAATTTCTACTCCCTGAAGTTTGTTCATTCCTAGGAATAGTTTGGTTATACCTGTCCCTTGCATTTCTAGTTCTTTCACTGTTATTGTTATAGTTGTTAAGAGTACACTGGATCCTTTCTCTTGAAAGCGGGTCTTTCAGAGTTTCTAGGTGTGTTGGGATTATGTGTATCTTGGGTTCTACCGTGGTGTTGTGTGAGGTTACGTGTATCATTCTTCTGTTTTGTGTCATTTTATTTTCCATTCTGTACTTCAAATGCAGTTAAGAGTTCAATGACTTCTGAGAAATCTATGGGCTTTGCAACTATCAATCCTGCCCTCACTGTGTCTTTTATTATGCTGGTGATTGATTCTGTCTCAGACATGCTAAGCTCTAAAAATTTAGCTTTATTAGTGGTCTTCATGAAATAATCCACTAATGATAGTCCTTTAGAAGGATCATACTTTCCTCTGGCAAGTTCTACCCTGGCTTGGTTTTGTTCTACTGGACCCCACCTAGATAAGAATAAGTTCCTGATATGTGTATGATTCATGCCCTGCCAGTGTCAATTTTAACCATTCCAAAGCTTTGTTTTCCAGACTTTTTCATGATCATTTTTAATTCGTTAGGTATTCTCTTTGTCCTAAAGTACTCCTTAATTTCTATTATGTATAATTTTGGGTCTCCCCTTTTTCTTCAACGAATATTGTTGGAGTGATCTCATGTAACACTGTGTTTACATAACATGTGTTATGCATGGCTGGTGTGTGCATGTGTGGGTTTACATTGTTGTACATAGCATTTTCATAATTAACATCAACATCACAAGCATCAAAATCAGGATTATTCATGTCTGAAATAACATCTTTCTGTGCTTGTAACGCAATCACAACTCTGTTTGTCTTGGCCTTCCCCCCCCCCCCCCCTTTCTTCTTTATTTTTTCCTTTCTTTTTCTTTTTTTTTTTTGTTTTGTTTCATTTTGAAAATTCTCACTCACTGGTTCTATTTCATTTATAATCTAATTTCTTATTTCTATTTGTTTCACTTCCTCTACTATTTGCTGTTGTGATTGCATCACAGTCACCATATCTTTTAACTCAGAAGCAATTAATTTCCTCACACTTTCCTCATTTAATTTTCTTTCCTCACTGCTTCTAACTCCTGCTCTAACATTTTCTTCACTTCCTCCTTCTCTTTTATTTCTTAGTTTTGCTGCAGCACTTTGGAATTTTGTGCTTCTTCATCTAACTCTACTCATATCTTATTAACTTTATTTTCTATGCTACCCTTGCATTCACTCATTTCATTTCTACTTCTAAGTAATTCATTTTGTTTCCTAAATCCTCTGTCTTGTTCCATAACATATTTTTGGTTTCTTTCAAATTATTATTTATTGCCTCCATGTTCTTCTTACATTCTTCTCTACCCTGCTATATTTCTTTTCTTCTCTGCTCTATTTTTGCTTTACTTCTTTTCTGCTCTGTTCTGTTTCTTTTCTACTCTGTTTATTTGCTGACCTATTTGCTGACAAGTCTTGTTTCAATTCTTGTCTACCAATTCTATTTGCTGACCTAAATCTTGTTTCAATTCATCTCTACTTTGTTCTATTTTTTGCCCTAACTCAGTTATGAATTTGTGTAAGTCTACTAGAGATAACTCTCCTCTAGCTAACTCCCTGCTTGTTCCCTCACCTCTGCTACACTTTCCCTCATCTACAGTTTCATCTACCTCTACTTCTCTCATTTCTATATCTACTTCATCTTTGCTCATTTTTGATTTTTCTATTCTCTTACTACTTGTAACCAACATATTTTAATAAATTAAAATTGAATTTCCTACTATTTGTTGTCTTCTTTCTTCATTGCTTACCCATAATCTTGTCATCTTCTTTCTTCTCTTGGGTATGGCTGGAGACTGACATCCCGATATCCTGTGTATGCGTCCTTCTCCCGATGTAGCATTCCGTAATTCCGATGTGTTGTCATCTTCTCATCAGAAGTTTCTTCTTTTTTGTTGCCATGTAGCCATCATCTTCTCAGAACTTTGTTGAAGTTATTTTTATTTTGTTTTACTATGCAGACTTTTTCTTTCTCTTTTCTCTGCACACACTTTCCCTTTATTTGTGCCCCTCAGTCGGTCTCCATTTATAACAGGGATTTTATATTGGATTTCATCCTGCAGCTCTGGCTCCGTTTACTGCTGGATTTTTATTTATGATTTTGCGCTGAGCGGCTGGTTTTGGCAGTATTTTGTAAATCTGTGGTACCTCTCTCTCTCTCTCTCTCTCTTGCGTGCTGCTGTTTTATTTTCCATCATTTCTCATGTTGCATTGTATATTTTGTAGTGCACGAGCTATGAGAACACTGTTCTACTAATATCTTGGGTCATGGTATGGGAAGGTATTATGAATAAAGTTATGAATTCTCAGAAGCTTTTAATTTATTCTGAGAATCTTGATATTTCACTAAAATAATATTTGATTTACAATTAATAATGATTTTTCCACTCCATTACCTAATTTCTTAGATATTATAACTCCTGATGTACGTCCGGAATATTGATTACATTTCCTATCCACGATACTGTTCACTAATTATGCAAGGATGTGTAACGATGCAAAGAGATGCTATGACTGTCCCCTTCTTCTCTGGACAAACGTTATACAGTACTTGATGTTGCTATGGTTACCAAATCAATAAGCATTGTTGACTGACCCCTCTACATAGCAATTCAAGTGACACAAATTTTTTCTCAATGATGAGTTTCTTTATGGTTGTCAATGAGATTTACTAAAATGATTAATGTTTTTCTCTCTTTTCTTAATATTCCAGATGTTTTAACTATCCAAAATATTTACAAATATTGCCTTGAATGAATAAAGAAATGTTACAATCTTTATAAGCTATTAATTTAACAAATTAACAAATATTTAAACGTGTTTTATTATTTTTAAGCAAAGTCACCATCTTGAATTCCTAATTTACAAACAATCTCCCTCCCAAAATTCTCAACCTCTTAATATTTGTCTCACAATTTACTCAATAGCTGAAGAAGCAACATTAGTACATGACATTTTTCAGTTTTCAAACATTCTGAGGTAAAGAATACTACTCCTGTCACAGTTTCATGTGTGTCTATTTCTTGTTTAATCAATAACTGAAGGTTTGAATGTATTGTAATATTGTATGAAAGAAGGTGTTATAAAGCTATTGTAACATTTTCTTTTGTTGTAGAACTTGTATTAAATACATAATTTCTTTATGCACCCAATATTTTTACTCTTATTGACTATATGTATCGTGCATTGTATAATAAAATTTGACATTTAACACCCTCATTTATGAAAGAAGGTAGCAATAAGTAAAACTTGTAACATAATAATTTTCTCCATTTAGTCCATGAAGAAACTATTTTTGTTGTATTGTTATTTGCCCCACGCTTTGGGAGCCTATTTGAAGATGGTTTGTTGCTGCTACGTATGGAAAGTCAGTTTGTAGAAGATGTATTATATTTCGACTGTTGGGGAGCTGAACACTTGAAGTAGTTGCAACTGCACGTATGGTAAAAATTTTCCGGCAGCCTTCGCCCCAAATGTACTTTCCGGTGGTCTTTGCCCCAAAAATGTTTAAAAAATATTAACTTTGTAATTTTTACTGTTTCTTTAAATATTATATATTTATGTTTGCCTCGGCTGCATCAGTATGTTATATTATTTTAGAGACATGAATGTCTTAGCAGGGAGTGGTGCGACTGAAGAATGTAGGCTTAAACAGATTATAATTTTACTTCACTCCTTTTATTAATGCTTGACACGATTTAAATAAGACTTCACTGATATAGAGAGAGAGCTGTGTGATTTTTTTATTAATTACTTGCACTTTTTAACACGTAAACTATTTTTGTCTCACACAAAATATGTATTAAATTTCTCGAGGACGCATCTCGTGTCCGGTTAGGAACACTGTCTACAAGCAACGCGTCCGGTTAGGAGCGCTGTCTACAAGCAACTAACTTCTGAATTTGTAAATTTTGCTCTATTTTAGTTTCTGATTGGCTAATCCTAGTCCAATAGAATACCTTCATTTAACTAAAGCTTTTTCTGGTTGTTGGTTGGCTATTTTATAAACTGTCACAAAAATTACATTATTGTTTTCCAAGAATTACAAGTAGTATTGTTAAACTTTCAAATTCATTATTGCCTCAAGGTTACCTCATTGTTACCTCATTGTTAGCAACTTTTAACCTATTATTCTCACAGCTCCTACATTATTAAATTACATAATACATACACATAACATTATTACACATATACAATAATATAAACGTATACAATGACCGTAATATACACTTTTTATATATTGGTACATACATATATTCCTTTAAGGTGGGGGGCTGTTATTGAATTTATATATTATATAATTACACTGAAATCATTTAAATGTTAAAAATACTGCCTCAAATTGCCCACTTTTAGAAATATTTAATTTTGTTTTTTACTTTCTCTACTACGTATAGTAAGTAGGGGAAGTATTGTATTCCACCCAAAAATTTGATACCGAGATTTCACCGGAAATACATGTTTTGAGACCCCCTGAATCCAAAAATAGCATTTTTGGAAACATGTCCGTGCGTGTGTGTGTGTGTGTGTGTGTGTCTGTCTGTGAACAGCATAACTCAGAAACGAACAGTTGGATAAACACCAAACTTGGTATTTAGGTTCAGTATCTTCCGGAGATGCGACACGAAGGTTTTCAAGAAAATCCCCCCACCCCAGGATACCCTTTACGTGGAAGATTTTTCGAAAATTTTAATTTTCTTAAAAATGGCTCTAATGATTTTGATTTAAATATCATATGTTTAGGATATTTTCATGACAAATAAAATGTATATCTTGAATTTTCTGGGAATGTCTCCAAAAGTGTTCTTCATTGTGAATGACTTTTACATAACTGGTAAACCATAAGAGATAGACAAAATTTTACTACACAAAAAATGTATATCGCGTTAAAATACACAATTTATATCATATACATTTTTTTTGTTGAGTGAACCATTTTCGAGATATTGCTTGTAATTCTCTTAAATTTTTCAATACTTATTTTCTCAAATGGGAATTCGTTATTCATTTTTTTGTCTTGGATATGCAAAGAGTATTAATCTGTGGCAAAGGGAATGGTGCTGCACCTAGCAACCAGCTATTAAGAGATATGTATGTGCTTAAAGGCTACTGTATTTCTATATTGCCCTTGTAAATATATATTCCCCTTACATCTACAAGAAAATTAGCAATAAGATAGAGTCTGCAAATGTTTACCTCGATTAACATGAAGTAGATGGAGAATAAGCATTTGTAAAAATAGTTTGTACCAGAGTGTGAGTGTAATACATCAGATTTTTTTTTTAAATATTTTCAGAAAGTCTCCTGAAAGAAAGAAACATAACCTTTTTATTATTACACTTTCTATTTTTCACTGTCACTTTTTTGTTTTAACACTCACTGGTTTTTCACTACACTCGTGTAGCAGAATACTTCATATTTATTTTGTTCTGCCACTTATTCGTCACTTTCAGGTCAACAACCTGCTGTAAGGTTAATGATCTGGTGTTCAGTGACCTGAGTGAAGTTTTTTTATTCACTAACACAGCCACTATTAAGCATTTTATTTGCTAGACATTTAACACTTAATTAACACTTGTTACCCTTTCTTTACGACTTATTTCTTAAGCATTTTTATATTTCTTACAATTTCTAACAATTTATATGTTATAGAATATAATTGCAGTTGCCATTCAGATTTATTATGTTTTTTCTTACTGACAATGGATTTTTTTTTTTTTTTGTATTACATCTTTTTTTCTAAACTCTCTTTTGTTATATTGACAATTTGTTACCTTTAGTAAAGATATTTTACATTTTTAAATTACATTGCTTTTCCCTTTTATGTTCCAGTTACTTGATTTTCTTTTTCTTCTTGTGCCACACATAACCGGCATACTTTATTTTCTTTTTCTTTTTCTTCTTGTGCCAAGACTTTTTAGACTTGCCCTAATCTTATGCTGCAAAGTGGTATTCCAAAACTTATTCATAAATGAAACTCTAAATGTTTCAAAATTCATTTCACTGTCTGCTACCATATGTAACCATTCTAAGGTTTTGTTATCCAAGCATTTCCTAACAAGTGATGCAGTAATTTGTATCACAAATTACTTAAATGTAAATAATGATTGTAATATGAATATGCATTTTTATGTGACATTGATTTGAAATGTTTGTTGATTGTAATTATTGTTGGGAAGTAAGTTTATACCGCCTTACTGAAACTGTCAATAATAGCGCGCAATAATGCAGAGAGGGGGGTGAGCTGTTTATCATTATTGGAAACGAGGAAGTTACGTAATATTGGCGCGTTTTTTCCGTTGAGAACCTTCTGGAATGTTTCCCTAGAGCATATGTATTCATAATTTTCATTGGATATAAAAATAGACGCTAATGTTGGCGCGTTTATTAGCCAATAGTAACTCAGTTATAATCTTTAGGCATATCGGGGAGTGGGTGTATAAAAAGCCAAGTCAGAGGTAGATCGCGGCCAGTTCATCGAAAATCTCAATACATTACACGTCGCCTTCAGTCGGCCAGTTCATCAAAAATCTGTGTACACTACACGTCGTCTTCAGTCAGTCAGTTCGTCGAAAGTATTAGTACGGCATACATCGGATATAGATTCACAAGTTACGCGCAGCAGAATTATGAAAGATCTAAAGTATGGTAAAGTTAATTATACAAAAGATTGAAGTACGTGGATTAAAAGAATTATCAGTAAGAAGTTATAACAGTTTCAGTTTGGCGAGTGTTAAGATCAATGTATAAAAGTGAGAGTGAACGTGTTCGACAATAAAATTATAAACAAATTTCTTCATCAGTGTTCTTTTTGGATAAAAGATTCCTTTCCGTTTACACAACCCTGATCAAGAGATATGTTCGACCGAGAAATAATAGCTAGCCGGAGGACAGTAAACAAAAATTAAATCAAATAACAGTCGCATTTTTTTTAAACACTAATACTACCACAAATTGCTAACACCAGATGGAGCTACAAACCGAACAAATGAATGACGTCACAAGATGGCATCACCATGTTGAGTAAACACACATACACAAACATTTGTAAGTAATACCGTTACAAATTGGCTACCACAACGTGGGGCTACAATTAATGTTAAATAAATAACATTTAAACCGTTACACAAGTATCATTTTTAATGCATCAGGCACATTCTTCAATTTAAAATATTGTACTAAATCATGAATAAATTGTACTGGAGTAGAGGAAGCCTTAAAATAAGGTAATGGTAATTCATTAAGCACAGAATAATAGTTTGACATTTCATTTGTTACATGCACATGTGTGTCATCATTATTATTTTGTGTTTGAGAGGCTGATGCTATGGAAAGAGCAGTAGCGTCTCTTGTGTTATTAGTTATCAAAAGTGATACGCTTCTTTCTGCACTTATATTATTGTCATGCGTTTGATTAGCATTTACAGAACTAGTTACATTTGTATTTACTCTTGGTGTACTGGTACTTAAATTTTCAAAACTATTTCCAAGTTTATCAATTTCTTTGCTACTTTCCTGTACTTTATCTTTAATTTCATCTATCATTGACATTACTTGTCCTTGCCTTGTATTTGCTTCTTTTATTGCTTCTGCATTTGTTTTTGCTATTTCATGCATTTTATTTATTTCCCCTGTTAAATCTATTTGTACTAGATCTGCATTTGTATTTACTACCATTGTTTTTAATTCTTCACCCTGTTTATCTTATTACAAATACCCTGTTTAGTATTAGCAAGTTTCAACTCCATTTCAGTTATATTTTTATCAATATGACTTGACAATTTCTGTTCTAGCTGTTTACAACCTTTATTTACTTTTAAATCTATATCTTTTTGAAGTGCTTTAGAAGATTGTTTTATTTTGATTTCTAACCTCTTGCTTTCAGCTTTGCTTTCTTTCATACAATTTTCTATTTGCTTAGCTAGATCATTTTTGATACTTGATAGCTCTGTATTAGTTTCAGTTAACTTATTACTTAACTCTGTACTAGTTTGTTCACTTATTATTAGTTTCAGTTATCTTATTACTTAACTCTTTTCTTAACTCTCTGTTAGTTTCAGTTATCTTATTATTTATCTTATCAGTTATCATTTCAGTTAACTTATTATTATTTTCAGTTATTGCTTTTAAAAGCCACATAATATTTTGTTGTGATAAGTTTTCTTGTTCTTGTTGGCTAGATGTCTGAGGGAAAGTATTTCTTTCTATCGTTGTTCCCTGCACTAATATATGTAGAGCTGATTGATCTTGCATACTATTGCTATCTCTTTCTATGCCTACCTGTGAATTTACAGATAACTGTCCTTCGACATCTAACCTATTTGTTTCCTCTAGCTCTGATTGTAAAGTTACATTGTACTCTGTAATGGCTGACCTATCCTCTCCTACTTCCATATTTTCATTGTTTTCTGTTTCCATTTTATTTTGTATATTTTCTTTTGTTATATTTGGTTAGGAATTGCTCAATTTTAATTTACCACTTCTTAACAGCATGAAATTATCTTTATAACAATATATTTGTAACTACTTTGATAATTATATAAGTATTTAGTATTGGAATTTTCTGACCTTTTCTCTGGCCGTTAGTAAACCTTTTTATTCTGGTGTTCCCTTGTAGATTTTAGTTGAATTTTTGACTATGTGCCCCGTACTCCTGAAAGAATTGTTGCTGTCCTTGGATGATGTTGATTCTGAGGTTCTCTGAAGTTTTCTGAAGCTCTCTGATGTTCTCTGGAGTTTTCTGAAGTTCTCTGTACTAGTTTCGTCGATTCTGGTAGTTCTATGATGTTTGGTGATCTCTTCTTTTCAATTATTCTTGCTAATTCTTGTCTGTTCGAGCCCCACGCAGCTGGGCACCAATTTGAAGATTTATTTGTATTGTTATATTTTTATTTGCCCACGTTGGGCGCCAATTTGAAGAAGCTATTTTTGTTGTATTGTTATTTGCCCCATGCTTTGGGAGCCAATTTGAAGAAGATGGTTTGTTGCTGCTATGTATGGAAAGTCAGTTTGAAGAAGATGTATTATATTTCGACTGTTGGGGAGCCGAACACTTGAAGTAGTTACAATCGCACGCATGGTAAAAAGTTTCCGGTAGCCTTCGCCCTAAATGTACTTTCCAGTGACCTTTGCCCCAAAAATGTTTCAAAAATATTAACTTTCTAATTTTTACTGTTTCTTTAAATATTATATATTTATGTTTGCCTCGGTTGCGTCAGTATTTTATATTTTTTTAGAGACATGAATGTCTTAGCAGGGAGTGGTGCGACTGAAGAATGTAGGCTTACAGAGATTATAATTTTACTTCACTCCTTTTATTAATGCTTAACACGATTTAAATAAGACTTCACTGATATAGAGAGAGCTGTGAGATTTTTTTATTAATTACTTGCACTTTTTAACACATAAACTATTTTTGTCTCACGCAAAATACGTATTAAATTTCTCAAGGACGCATCTTGCGTCCAGTTAGGAACACTGTCTACAAGCAACACGTCTGGTTAGGAGCGCTGTCTACAAGCAACTAACTGCTGAATTTGTAGACAGTGTTCCAGACGCGTTGCTTGTAGACAATGTTCCTAAGTGGACGCGAGATGCGTCCTCGAGAAGTTTAATACGTATTCAGTGTGAGACAAAAATAGTTTACGTGTTAAAAAGTGCAAGTAATTAATAAAAAAATCTCAAAGCTCCCTCTCTCTATATCAGTGAAGTGTTATTTAAATTTTATCAAGCATTACTAAAAGGAGTCAAGTAAAATTATAATCTGTGTAAGCCTACATTCTTCAGTTGCACCACTCCCTGCTAAGACATTCATGTCTCTAAAAAAAAATATAAATACTAACGCAGCTGAGGCAAACATAAAGATATAATATTTAAAAAAACAGTCAAAAATTACAAAGTTAATATTTTTTTAAACATTTTGGTATGAAGGCTACCAGAAACTTTTTACCATACGTGCGGTTGCAACTACTTCAAGTTCAGCTGCCCAACAATTGAAATATAATACATCTTCTTCAAACTGACTTTCCATATGTAGCAGCAACAAACCTTCTTCAAATTGGCTTCCAAAGCGTGGGGCAAATAAAATATAGCAATACAACAAATCTTCAAATAGGTAAAAGTAGGGGGTAATGTAATGTAATGTAATATTTATTGAGTGCCAAAATAATTACAATCATATTGGGAGTGACTGCTTCTGACCCTGGCCATTTTATAGTCATCTCCCCTCCTTTGGTTATAATAATAATATATTAATCTATTGAGCATTAAGTTATTACATATTAGATGCCTTCTTGGATTACTATTACATGTTAATACAATTAGTAATTCTTATATTTATTTGTATTTACATTATTTTATTCTTTTAACCATCCATATCCATTTATTCCTATTCATTCCATACCATGAACTTTCTTTTCTCCTAATCTCTATTTCTTTGCATTCAAATATAATATGTTGTATATCTTCTCTTCCCCCACCCTTTTGATCTACATTAGATTTAAGTTCATGTGTTTTTTTTTGTTTTTTTTTGTACATTAATTTTATACCCTTCCATATTTTACTCACATTATTTTCTCTAATAATTTTAGTTACTTTCTCTGCTTGTCTCTTTCCCCTATTCTTACATTAAAGTCCCCATTATTATAATTTCTTTGTTTGTATATTTATCCTTTAACATTTTTATATCTTTCTCTAAAAGATGGTCAGTTCAAGATTGTGAAATTGTGAAGCAGCCGGTTTGGCCTTCACAATTCCAAAATCCCAATCTCCTTGTTGACCGCTATTGCAATCCCATTTTGTTACGGAAAGGTGTAAACCTCTCTAAAGTTTTTTTACTTCTCAGTTTTGATTCCCTCCACTGATTTTTGCATTTCTTTCTGGAGCACCAATATACTTCCATGCGGAGATGATATAATGTTTTCTTCCCCTTCTTCCTCCGAATACTCCCCACTTTTCCAACGATTCTCTCCCCTTCCCTGCTATATGCTTTTTTATACTGCTCACTTGGACACAATGTACCTTCACTTCTTTGTGAGTGGATACGTTTTGTCTTACAACATAGGAAGATAACCATGAATCTATGTGGGGAGATGCTGGATGTGTCCACGGAGAGGGGCTGCCCGCAGGGGGTTGTTTTATCACCCCTGCTATGGAACCTTGTTGTGGACACACTTCTTTGCGCACTCAATAGTGATGGTTACTTCACAGTTGGTTTTGCAGATATTGCAATAATCATGAGAGGAAACTTTCCTCACATAGTTTCTCAAGTGCTACAAATGGCACTTAAGAAAGTGGAAGCTTGGTGCAAGATGAATAATCTAACTGTTAATCCAAGCAAAACAGTAGTGGTACCCTTTACCAGGAGAAGGGGGCCTGATTTAATCAGACTCTCTCTCTTTGGTGAAATAGTGCCCTATTCAACACAAGTTGGGCTTATTTTAGACAAGAAATTAACTTGGAAACATCACATGGAATTATGTATTACCAAAGCCTACAGTGTCTTTTGGACATGTAGAGGTATGCTTGGTAAGACATGGGGTCTGAAACCTAGTATAGTGTATTGGATATACACTGTCATGGTGAGACCTATATGCTCCTATGCCGCACTGATGTGGTGGCCTAAGAGTTAATTTAAAGGTGTGCAGAAAGGAACTCTGTAAATTACAGAGGATCTTCTGCATTTCAATTATGGGAGCTTTCAAAACTACTCCAACTGCGGCAATGGAGATGCTGATTGGGCTCACACCTCTCCACATATGGATGAAGGCAGAAGCCATGATCGTGTATCACCGTATTTGTCGCCACACTAAAGTGTCTAATACTGGACATATTAATCATCTCAAGCTTCCTTGGGATAAGAATGTACAAGAGATACTCAACATGAGGACTGACATTCTCGAACCAAGATTCAAGTTTGAATTGAAATTTCTCCTATCCACAGCGGGGTGAATGGGAAAGACTGGTAAAACCTCATAATAACAAAGGCCCAATCTGGTATACTGATGGTTCTAGAACCAAATGAGGAACGGGGGCTGGGCTTTATGGTAATGGCCCAAGATTTCTTATAGTCTTGGTACCTCAGCTACAGTTTTCCAGGCTGAGGTTTATGCAATCCTAGCCAGTGTCATGGAAAGCATTTAAAAGAGATATAAGAATAGAAGTGTTCTTATTCTCTCATACAGTCAAGCTGCTCTTAAAGCACTTGAATCATCTTCAATAAAATCAAAGTTCGTCTCAGAATGCCGGGAATCCTTAATGATACTGGCTGAACACAATAAGGTTCAACTTATGTGGGTGCTAGGACATACAGGTATAGCAGGCAATGAGAAAGCAGATGAAGCAGCCAAGATTGGCAGCGAAATCCCATTTTTGGGTCTGGAGCCTGTACTGGGGGTGTCCTACAGACCAGTGAAACAGGCTATTAAGTGCTGGGCTCAAGCAGAACACAAGAACTACTGGAACTCCATTGAGGGTTGCAGACATTCCAAGTTGTTTATTACAGACCTGGATAACAGCAGGGCAAAGTACCTGCGCGGTCTTAGTAGAAGAAGGCTTGCATGGGCAACAGGATTCATTACAGGACACTGTGCCCTAAAGTTTAATCTATACGGAATGGGATTGTTTAACAACTCTATCTGTAGTAGATGCCTAGAAGGACATGAGACTGTTACTCATCTGATATGTGATTGCCCTGCTCTTGCAAATCAAAGAGCAAGTATTTTTGGCAATCATTTTGCAAAGATAGATGAACTATCGAAAGCCTAGTTAGCAGTCTGGTTAAGTTCATAATGAGCAACAGACTACTTAACTGATGAAAGGGGGGATGTGCAATAGATCTTTAAGGTCGCAGTGCTTGGGCATAAAACCCACCCCTTTTTCAAACTAAAACTACAACTACAACTACACTGCACACTGTTGCGACGCCTCTTTCCTCTTCTCTGCAAGGACACATATGGCTTCCCTCTCCTCTCTCCCTGGTGACACAGTAATGTTTTCTTCCCCTTCTTCCTCCAAATACTCCACGCTTTTCCGGCGATTCACACCACTTCCCTTCCTAGCCACATGCTTTTTTACATTACTCACTACACACTGTGGCCACACCTCTTTCCCCTTCTCTGCAAGGACACGAGCGGCTTTCCTCTCCTCTCTCCCCGGTGACATTATCTTCTTTGGCGATGACGTATGCCATGATGTTACTGGGCTTCTCCTTCCCCTCTGGCTCGGTGTTGTTGCTTCATTCATATGTTGTGACATACCTTTACCTGTTACATTTACGTCATTTTCCTTTCATGTTGGATCTATCTTCTTTCCTTTTCTCAGCTCTGTTCTGGACTTTATACTTCCGCTGCCTGCCACTGGTGTTAATTTACTTTGTCCACCGCTATTTTTCTGACTTGTTTCCTTCCATTCTGGTTCTCTCCACCATAGATCCTTTTTGCTGGTATATGTTACATCCTCATCATCTATCCAAAGCCATAAGTTTCGAATGAAAGCTCGTTTGCCTTCTGATCTTGCCTTCATCTTCTGTATTAGGCTTCTTTTGAGGTCCCTCTGGGCTGGAGTCAAGTCTTTGTTTATAAATATATTACTTCCTTTCAGCATTTTTGAACTTCCTAAAATTTCGTAAATTATATTGGATTTGCAAATTGTACTATTATGGGTGTTTTCCTGCCTTGCCTACCCACTCTATATGCTTCCACAATCTCCCATCCTATCAGATCCATTTCTATTTATCTGTTAAAATTTTTCTTATTTCTTCATATGGCCAGATACCCCTTCTCTCTTCAACTCCTGTGAACACCAAATTGAGTCTCCTCCTCCTTTCATCTATTCTTTGTATTCTCTCTTTGATTCTATCAACTTCTATATTTATTCCTTGCACATCTTTACTAACATTTTCTTTTATTTCTTCAGCCACTTTGTTTAAATTATCTTTTATGCGTTGTTCCATTCCGTTCATGTTGTTGATTTTTTCTACGAGATCCTCCCATCATTTCTTGTATATTCTTTGGATCTGGATTTAATTCAATCCCTCCGATCACTAGGAGCATAAGTATCACACTTCCTGTTGTCAACTAATTCATCAACATGTTTTGATCAGTTTTACATTTTTAATAACCTTTTTTTTGCTATAAACAGTTCAATTCTCATTCTGTATACTGTAATTTCAACTCCCATTGTCCCTTAATTCACTTTTCCTCTTCAGCCACAGAGCTCCTTACTAGCACAACCTTCCTCTTCCCCTGCTCACTTAGCACTCCTCAAGTAGGGAGTAAATAATAAAAGTAATTGGTTTAAGCAAAATAAAAAGGGGCCTTTCCTAGGAGTAGCCAATTCTAATCCAGTAGAGAACTAAGTTGATTGTATACTCTGGTTTCACTTAGCATATATTTTGTATTAAAATTTGTAGAGTGAAACCTTCAGTGTGTACAATTGACTCAGTGCTGCATTGAAACACTGTGAGTCTGAGAATTTAAAGCTCAACTTTCTGATTTCTTGCTTCTATGAAAGATAACACTATATTGCAGCATTGTGAGCCTGCTTCAGCTCCCAGTTCAGTTTTTATATGGAGACATGATTAGAATGCAGCACAGTACACGGTAGCAAATTTCTTGTGCTTATTCTTCTCATGCTTGGACCTTGCAAACTTTAATAAACACCTAACAGATTCTTGTGTTTACTATTTTGCATTGATGTTTCTTTCACTTAGTTTGGGAGCAATAACTTGAATGCACTTTTCAGGAGCAGTGTTATGGGAGTAGAAGCTCCCACATAAATTTTGGGCCCCCCAACAAGTGATGATGGTAAGCCACCATTCATAATGAAGTCTGAAATTTCCCTGCCCCCTTAATCAAAATATTCCATATAATTTATACAAAAGTTGGAAAATAGTGGGACAACCATAGATCGGGATAGTATAAAGCAATATATTATGGTAAACTTATGTATACTGTTCTGATATTTCATTCTATAGGCTTCTGGGCACTTCTAAAGTCCCAGGCCTCCTCAACATACATTCATGCTGCCCTCTCTCCTCCTTATGGTTAAAGCACAACATTTCTAATTTGCTACTTCAGAGTAATCTGTAAAGGAAATCCAAACTAGAAAATAATTTACAATTTTTGAAATTAAGCATAGTTTCTATGGAGCCAGATATTCCATAACATGTTTATTTTACAGTGGTTCATCATGCAGTTTGCCAGCTGGCTTAGCAGCAATAGGACTGTCAGATATTCGTAAAGTTGTGCGGCTTATGAGCCTAACAGCAGGTGGACGTGTGGAACTGGCTTCAGATGTACAGCAACCTCTGTCTGAAGGAATATCTTGTCCAAGGGGAGGAACCCCTTCATTGCAACTTGCTCATCTGACAAGCAATCTTCCACCAGCAACAGCAACATGCCTTAATTATCTGAGCTGTGCAATTGCTGCATTAGCACAGACAGACACAGAGGCATCAAAGTTGGTACTTCACATGTGTAACAAGGTAGGTATTTTGGCTGAAGTTTTATGTGCCTGGTTTCAATGCCCCTTTTAACAATTCAGATCTTCATAGACAAAACATGAAATAATGCCCAAATAAGCCTGGGGTCCACTGTTGTTACAACATTAGTATTATAAGCATAAGAGAAAGCTCCTCAAAAAGCTTATCCAGGCAACTCTTCCCAATGCTGATTCAAACTCATGCGCTGCAGAGGTGGACTTCGAATGATAAAATTAAACAGTTTGCTCTGAGCATATTTTCAAAATAGTATATGCGAAATGAATTCTTCATTAAAATACAAACATTCTTGTGCAATAAGAACCGTACTTTCAATATCAAAATTTTGCTATTGGACAGCTTGAAGGAAATCCTTTTATTAGCATTTGAATACTGACCTTAGTTGGCTTGAAACTTATAGTGGAAATGCAGTAGAACTTTGCTTTGACATTTCTGCAATTAATGTTTTTCCTGTCATTTACAAAAATTTTTATGGTCCCTTCCATTTACGTATATGTAAAATGTGGCATTAATCTGTAATGTATATATGTATAATTTTGAGCATCTTGCAGTTTGCTTATTACTTTCTCTACCATATATACAGTAGATTGAGAAAGTATTACATTCCACCCAAACATTCAGTATTTAAATTTCACCAGAAATATATGTTTTGAGGCCCCCTGAATCCAAAAAGAACATTTTTATAAAAAGGCCTTTGTGTGTGCATACATGCAAGAGAGGGAGAGAGAATAGCTTTTTGCTACATCACAGCACTTACAGGGTTTCTATTTAGCATTTTGGCTCAAAACAATAAAGAAAAGCATTCCTCCAGTTTATGTTTTCTCTCCATTTGGGAGCCTATTTTGCTGGAACCAAAACGCTGAAAAGTATACAAAAAAAAAAAGAAAGAAAGAAAAGAAAAAGAGGGTCTTATATTGCATTCACAGGACTTTCTCTATTCACTCACAATTTTGCTGGAACCCTGAAAAGCATCTAAGATCGGTTTACATCTTGTATTTATATGACTTTCTTATCTACTCAATCTTCTATAAAGTATTCAAGCAAAAACTTATTCATCTACTTCTTGTTAATAGAGATTATCTTTCATTACATAATTACACCTTTCATTGTAGATCCAACAATACAATAGGCTAAAGTGATAGATGTTTAAAAAGGTGGGTTGCTGAAATTTTATGATCCTTGTATGATCACGAGAAGAAATGAACAGTGACTTACCATTTGAAAAAAATGATAAGTATATGAAAATTCAAACCAATAACAAATAATATCTTGGAAATAGTTAAAATGCCACAGAAATTCTTGACATAATGTGTGCTTTAATGACATCTACATTTTTTGTGTAGTAAGAATTTCTCTCTCTCTTGTGGTTTACCAGTTATACTAAAATCATTCAAAATGAAGAGGCTTTCACGGTCTATTGCCCAAGAAAATTCAAGATACACATTTTATTTGTCATTCACACATCTTAATTTTTCTATTTGAAGGGAGTTTCAGGTGGGGGGATTTTATTGAAAATCTTTGTGTCACATCCTTGGAAGATACTGCACTTAAATACTAAGTTTGGTATTTAACTGACTTTTCATTTTTGAGTTGCATTGTTGTTCCTCTCACTCTCGCAGACATGCACACAAAAGCACTGAAAATAAGATATGTTCCAATGTCTTTATGATTTGTTGTCAATGACCATTGTTGCAATTAAATCAGTAAACTGGCTGATAACAGATTCCTCTAAATAGAGTACAATACTGCCAAATTCTTTAAGTTTCAAAACCTTTTTCTAAAAATGGAGAGGGAGTCTTAAAACATGTATTTCTTGTGAAATTTTAGCACAAATGTTTGGGTGTAATGCAGTACTTCCTTTATTTACTGTAATTAAGTAGCAGAGAAAATAATACATCTCTCCTTTCCCTCTCCCTTCTCCCTCATTATGCATCCCTCTCTCTCTCTCTGACTTTCCATCCATACATCCTCCTTCCCTGTATAAAGTCCTTCTGTTTTTTCTTCTTCTTCGACAAAAATTAGGTGGAAAAATGGTCTAGACATACTTCCTTGTGGAACACCTGATTTTAAGCTTTTAGCTCGGGAAGATGCATTCATGTGTTTTACTGTAAATTATCTGTTTGAGAGATATGATTGTATTACTCTGTAAAATGTGTCATAGACCAGTGGTTTTGGTTTAAATAAGGGACCCTCATGCTAGACTTGGTTGAAGGTTTTTCTGTATCCAAGAAGACACCTAGACAAGTCTCTTATTTTTGAATGTGTCAGTATAACTGTTGTGGGCAGGAATGTGGAGCTGTAAACCTGAACTGCTTACTAGGTATAATGGGGGCAAGTTAAGCTAGAAGTTGAAGTAACAAATATTTTGAAGACGATAGGAAGAAGACTGTTTTGCCAGTAATTTTTTGGGATCATTCCTTTGATTTTCAGGCTTTGGAATCATTACAATAATGCAAGCTTTTAACTCCTTGGAGAATAAGCTAGTTGTAGAATTGCATTATATATCTTGTGTCAAAAGTACTATTGTCTTCTTAGGAAATTGTCTTCTTAAGAATTGGTTGCATAATTAGGTCCTGACCTGGTGCCTTCTTAATTGGTGTATGTGTTCTTATGTTGATTATCTGAGCTGGTGTAAGTAGAGAAAGGTGAATGTTGCAATGGTGTTAAGTCTGTGTGAAAAGTCAGTCACTTTTAGTCTTGTTATTTGGAAACTGTTCAACTACACTTCTGAAGTGTATTTCCAGGAGTTTTTATTAAAATGATGGTATTTTTTCAATGATTTTTGTATAAAGTTTATGAGAATAATCAAGGAAGTAATGACCGTTTGCACATTCCTGCTGCGCAGATCGCTATTGGGCTTGTCTCCAAGGTTGAATGGTTTCATCAACATCTTTTCTCAGTGTTGTGTGAATGCCAGTCAAAACAAATTATATTGTGTATTCTGTGATATTTTAAAATGGACTGTGTGATACAAAGTCCTGCCGACTTTGAATTCGAGAGGTATTCGATTTTTGAATGCTCCAAAGTTGAAACCTGCAGAAATTTACTGTCAGTTAACAGAAGTGTATGGTGATACAGTATTCAACGAAAGAAATGTGAGAAAGTGATGTGAAATGTTCAACAATGAACAAACAAATGTGCATGATGACACTCAACCTGCTTGTCTGTTACTCATCACGGATGGTTTCAAGAATCAAGTGAACAACAAAATTATGAAGACAGAAGTGTTATCGTATACAAATTTCTTTCCCAAACATCTTTTGTTCTTTGCTGAAATTGTGACTGAACATGTTGGCTTAATGGACTGGCAGCAGCAGACTGCTGTATAGGAATTCTAAAGCATGTGGACAGATATGACAAATGTTTAAATAATGGAGGTGATTATATACAGAAATAAGGTAAGTTTCAATTTTGTGAGTCACATGCTTTTTTTAATTTATTAAAGCAAAACAGCCATTACTTGCATCCATAATGAGCCATCAAAAGATAGTCATTAGGTTTTGACAGCTTTATTCCTTTCTTCCATCAGTGCTTCTTTTAATTTGTGATATCTCTTTTGTAATCAGTTTTGTAAGCAAGATATCTAGTCATTTCTTATAATTTGTAAGTTTGTTTTTTGTAAAAGAAGTTGTGCAACTTTTGTGGTAGGTTTTTCACAAGTGTACTTGATTAACTACAAGTTACCTTCCTAAACACAGTCTGATGGATAGTGCTGCACAGGATGGAGGAGGGTAGTTGCAAGGTGATTGGGTAATGTGTAACTTCCAGCCCCTGAGTATCATGTAGTACTGTGCTTGTATCCACTGGTAAATGTCAGTCCTGAGGAGGGGCCATTACATGAGCTGTTACACTCCTGAAGGCAATTTGGTCCCTCTATCTATAAATTGGGAGGACAGACCCTAAAGTGACCAAGGTCCATGCCAGGACTCTTACCTAAGTTGGAGTGGTCCCCAGGATGTGAGCATGCAAATCATTTGTAATGGTGGAGGATATAAGTGCTATGGATACAAAAAATCCAAACCAAACACTAAGATTAATGGAAAAGAAGTAGTTGAGTCTTGTGATCCTCACTACTTGGTTATTAATAGAATGGAGGAAGGTAAGAAATTTTATTTGTTGAATCCTTTTGTTATTCAAAAGGGTCTGGATAACATTGCTGGTCCAGTCAAATCATGTATTAGGTCTCGTAATGGTAAGCTCCTGGTTGAAGCACATTCAGCATCCAGGCAGCCAGAATACTGAAAGCAAGTATGTTAGCCAGTTACCCTCTATGAATTGAGAGACACAGGACCTTGAACTCCTTGTGTGGTATGGTAAACACCCGTGGAGAATCTGGAAGAACAAGGCGTGACATCCGTATATCAGGTTCAGCGGAATGAAAGAGGTGAATTAGTGCCTACTTGTACCCTGTTCCTTACCTTTGATTGGGTAGATCTCTCTCAAAGGTTTAAGGCGGGAAATGAAGTAACTGAAGTTACACCATATATACTGAATCTGCTGAGATGCTATAAGTGCCAGCGCTTTGGACACACTAGTGAATTTTATAACAGAGAATCTACGTGCGTTAACTGTGGAGGCATCTCTCATGATGGAGCATGTATATCAGCTCCAACGTGCGTTAACTGCAGCGGTAAAAACCCCTCAAGTTCCCGAGAATGCCCCCGTTTTGCAGAGGAAAGAGCGATCCAGGAGATTCAGGTTAAGGAGAAGGTGTCCTTCTCGGAAGCCTGGAAACTTCTGTGTATATGCCAACCCTCTGTTCTGAAGTCTGGTACTTATAGCTCAGTCGCAGCTAAGCCGGTAGAATCTGGAAATCGCAACTCAGATCAGCGATATCAACGGCACCACCATTTCCAAAAACATTCTCATAGCTACAAGTTACAGCCAAAGCCTTCAAAATCAACACCCACGACACCATCAACATCTGCCGAGTATGCTACTCAAAAAAGATTGCATCGGTAAAATCACCATCAAAACCGTCGATTTCAACCAACAAGACTAGCAAGCCCCAATACTAATGCATCGCCAAAACAGTTCAGGACCAACTATGAAAGAACCGACTTCTTGAAGGAAAGTGTTAAGTCTGCACCCAAAATATCAAAGGATAAAAAAAAGTCCATGAGCATCTCCTCGAAGATCCTCTTCTGAGGAATCTTCGGTGAGCGACTCAGATCGGCGATCCATATCTTCGCTGATCTCCACTTCCAATCGGTTCAAGGATTTTGGACCAAAAATTTCAATTGGAAAGGGGTCCTCCCGTGTGTAGGAGATGGAGCAGGAGGAATCTGCCCGTACTACCAGGGCAACAGTGAAAAAGAGGAGGATCCTTCCTCCGTTAAAAGTGCTAGCCCGATACCAACGAAAAAGGGAAAATTGATTTGACCACCGCCATCCTCAATGTAGTGGACTCTTACGATTGAGAAAGTATCCCATTGTGAATACTTGGTTATCCTGCAATAGAAAACATGTGGCATTAGAGTACATCGACCAGAGCTCGAACTTTTACTCAAGAAGAATAATCCTTTGGTCATATGTTTACAAGAGACTAAGCTCCATCCGCAAGATAGCTTTCAAATCAAGCGGTATATCCCAGTACAGTGTGATCTTACACCTGAAGAGGGTATTCCTTCGCATGGGGGCACTATGATGCTCATAAGAGATGATATGTTTGTGGAATCTGTATCCATACATCTGACACCCAGTCACTGACTGTAAGGATTAAACTGCCATCCATCCGATTCACCATTTGTACATAATGTTTATCTGCCTCCATCTGATAACCTTTCACTCATTGATGTAGAAGATCTAGTTTCCTAGTTACCAACACCTTTTCTGTTGGTAGGAGATGTCAAGCCCATCATCCTCTTTGAGGCTCACCTTGGGCTTGTGTGAGTGTTAAATTAATTGCTGATTTTTTGGGCAATTATAACTTAGCTCTTCTGAACACCAGATAAGCTACATTTCTTTCAGACTCAATCAATACTTTTTCACATTTTGATATATCAGTTTGTTCACTACATTTAGCAGTTTCCTTACAATGGAATGCCATCTTTGATTTACACTCTAGTGACCACTTTCCATGTCTTATTAATGTCTTAACACCAGGTGTATGTTCCACATGCTTACCTAGACAACGCTTAGATCATGCCAACTGGAACCTTTACTCTCAGTTGGCTGTTTAATCACAGTGAGCACGACTCTCTGACTGAAACTCACAGAGACATTTCTTTCTGCTGCTGAGCAAGCTATTCCTTGGCCGACTGCTCACCCCCATTGATTTCTGGTCCCTTGATGGACGGAATAATGCCGAATTGCCATTCATGCTCGCAGGTGTTCTCTTAGGGTTTTCCAACATCGCTCTACGCTGGATAGCCTGATCGACTACAAGAAAATGTGTGCCAAGTCTAGACATGTTATTAAGGATAGCAAAAAGACATCATGGAGCAATTAAATTTGAAGATTTAGAGGCTAATAACAGTGATGTGTCATAATTTAAAATAAAGAGAGTTGAAGGTTGTTACACTACATCACTAAAATGTTCTTACTTGAACGCGTTTCAGGAGACGGTTTGCTTCCATCGTCAGCATGTTTTCAACTGATTTTGCCGGTTATTGCCTGGGGAATGTGTGTGGCTAGTGGTGTTCTCTGGTGCTGGGCTGATGAACCTCCAAAGGCTGCTGGGTGACGGCAGTTTGAAATTCATTAGGTGATTCCTGTGTTTGACGATATGTATTTTTTCCCAGATGTCCAATTCATTGCTGCTGTTGATCGGTTTTAAGAGTTTTATGTTTGGAGTGATTTCATGGCTTGAAGACCAGAAATGATGTGCTACTGCTGATTTATCTGTGGCTGCTTTTGGTAAATGCATCTCATATGCTCTTTAAATCTTATTTCAAGATTTCTTTTGGTTCTTCCTATGTATACCAGGTTACATTACAAACAATTTGATATATACCAGCTGATTTATCATTGGGGATAGAATCTTTTGTACTGTTGCATAGTAGTTTCTGTATATTGTGGTTATTCTGTGGAGACAGGGTGATGAGAAGATGACAAGAAATGTAATATAGGACTCGTGTGTTTAGTGAGTTTTTGTGTAATTGCTTATTAAAACTATTGTTTATATAGGGTCATTATATCATATGGTAACCCACTCACAGGCTCTCTCCAGTGTGCGAGTTAGCCAGGAGTTGCTGGTGAAATGGTGTTGGTAGATGTACACTAAAAATCCTTACCTTATAGTAGTTATATGGAAATGTTGACCTTCTGCCCTCAGACAAGCATCATACCTTATAAAATTTTGTTAGTCACTCCCTAAGCTGACCATAAGAAATTTTTGTGATTTCTTGCACAATGTTCACTCTTAAGTTCCTGTAGTGTGTGAGGATTTGAACAACATACTCTTATGTTTCAAAGAACCCCATAAATAAAAATCACAACTCATTAGGTCAGAAGAGCAAGGGGGCTACAAATTAACACTAATAATTCTGTCATCAAACACTTCTCTGGTTGTATTTAATGACTTGGCAGTCATATATGCTGTTGTAGAATCTTGCTGGAACCAATCATATGATTTTTCTTCTTCTATCAAGGCTTGAAAAATGTCTCAGAATTAGTCTCAGATATCGCTCAGTATGATTGTTTCATTATGGAAAACAGACCGTATTATTCTTTTAGCATCTATCACACACCACACTCCAATTTTGAGGTCAAGTGAGGTGTTTCATGCATTATCACAGGTTTTTCTGAAGCCCAATATCGACTGTTGTGAGTGTTCACACGTCCATTTAGTTAAAACCAAGATTCATCAGAGAAAAACAAAAGCTGTATGTCAATGAAACCACACTCTACAGACAGGAAAAACCAGTTGGAGTAATTCTCTCGCTTACCGTGATCATTTGGTTTCAACGCTTGCACTTGTGCATAGCGATAGGATTTCAGTTTTAACAGACATGTAGTATTTCTTGCAGAAGATTTCTTGCTCCCGTTTGTTGAGCTAATTTGTCTAGCGATTTTTGAGGTGATCATTCTAAATTTCATCTAATGTATTTTCAGTAAGCCGATGTTCTCCTAGAATGTCTCTTGTCTAACACTGAACCCAAAGCTTCAGATTTATTGACAATTTCCTATGCAGATGGCAAGCAGATTCATGTTTAAAATAAACTTTATAAATAAACATACATTCTTCCACAGAAAAGTGACGTACCATGTTTACTGTATCGACAGATGCACCTGACTGGACTTGATGCAGCAACACATGAGAGACATGGCACTAGTGCACTTTCGAGTGTGAATTGGCAGTTCATGCTCCTAGCAATGGCTAGGGAATAGCAAAGGAGAAAGAGGCTGTGAATGGGTTACCAAATAATATAATGATTCTATATTAAATTTGATCGATTATCCGTCATTTTTGGTTAACCATCAAACCTACCCCCTCCATTATAATGGTTAATTGGTGTGCTACTGTATTAGGTGATGTATTGTGTATCTAATTTGATTCAATTGTTATTCACTGATAATAGCTGCATCACTGTAAACATCTTCCAAGTATAAGAAGTATTTATGCATTTATGGTATTTGAACTTGATATCAGGATCTATATTTGCTTATCAAATGATGAATGCTCTGTTATCAGTTTTGTTCCAGCAAAACTGGCAGATTAAAGACATTTGTACCACTTATACAGAGAAAACAGAAGAAACTCACTGTATTGCATATGTTTTTTTCTCAATGTATAGCTTTATTTTTAATACTTTTATTTGCTCCATTTTTGGTTGGGGATATAACCTTTAATCTAAAAGTTGAACAGTTAATACAAATGGAACAGAATTTGGAACTTGGATTTACTGAGTTTACAATGTACATAATGTGTGTTTCAATTGCTTATTATATATTTGTAGGAGCTGATGGGTGCAGCTATGGGCACCATGAACCAATCACCAAGTAGCAATGGAAGTCGTCTAGGCTCTCATGATGCAACACCTGGCTTTGCTGTCACTCAGGCTCTTGTTAGTCTCTTGGCTTCTAATGGTGGAACTTCTCTCACAAGTGTTAAAAAGGGTAAGAATTTTTTAGTGGTATTATTGATCCTGTAAATCATACAGTACACTGGTAGTGTCGATGATAAAAGGACACATCAAATAAACATATATATAATTTATACAATAAAGCTTTGATGTATATAGATTTTAACATTGTAAATAACACAGTTCTATGCCTAAATTACATACAATTATTCATAACATACTTCCTTGCCTCGACAGTTTACATATAAACTTTCTCTAAACATTTTATTTTCATCCCTTGTATTTTGTCCATTGTCCATACATGCTTCCATAGCTTTTAATGCAAGTTTTTCTATAGCTAATACCATTTTCTTCTGCTCACTCCAGGCACTCTCTATTTAATCTTACTCCTAAGTAATCAAACTTATTGACTACCTCAACTTCTCTTCCCTCCCGGTACCATCTCTTGTCTCTCTTTAACTTTTACCTTTTTTAAATACCATTATTTTTTTTTTTTTACTTGCGCTTATTCTTACACTTCATTTCTTGCAAAATTATCTATTGCATTGATTGATTTAACTATTCTATATTGGATATAGATCCTGCCGTTAAATCATCTGTGAATAACAAACCTGGTATTTTATTGTTATTAATTATTGGCACATGCCTATTCTCCACCTTAATTGCCTAAATAATATTACCTATAAACTAATTAAACATAATAGGACTTAACCTATAACTGTATCTTAGACTTATATTATTTTGAGTATCCATGTAAGTACACCTCCAACACAAAAGCCTGTGATATTTGAAAATTTCTTAGGAATATGGGATGCAACACTGGCCATAAGAAGCAGGAAAATTGCACTCTTCATTGATCAGTGTACTGCTCATCCACCAACTGTTTCAAGTTTAAGAAACATAAAGATCATTTTCCTCTCAGCAAATTGCATGAGTAAGCTACAACCTTTAGATCAAGGCATAATTCAGTTCATGAAGCAAACATATCAGAAGAGGCTGGTACAGAGAAGGTGGGCTGCACTGAAATCGACAACAAGAAAAATACTGTCTTAAATGCCATGTATTTCATTAGGGCTGCCTGAGATTCTGTAATGCAAGATACCATTAGGAACTGCTTTAATAAAGCTGACTTTTGCCAGGTTGTTGGTGTAGACATGCTGGAAATTTCCAAGAGTGAAGAATGGCATCAAATAGCAGATGGTGCCTGCGTGTCTTTTGAAACACTTGCAAACATTGACAGTGAAATTCCAGTGTGTGAATCAGCGACGATAGTTGAAATACTTGAACAAATGAAAGAAGAAGCATATGAAACTAATGATGATCCAATTCCTACAGTGTCAGAAGCAATGGAGGCAATGGACGTAGTGAAGCGATATGTGTGTTGTTTCAAAGTTGATGACAATGTAATGACTTTACTAAACAAAATGGACAGTAAAATTTTGGCATTAAAACCAACAAAGCAATCAACCATAAATATGTATTTCAAACCAGTGTAAATAGTGTCTATGTTTCGCATCCATTTGGGAGGTAAGTTGTACTATTACATTTTATTACATAAATATGTTCTTAAATTGCAGATTTTGTATTTTTGTTAGCACGTTTTCCCATGTATGACAACCAAATTCTTGATTTTCTGCAAAAATGTACAAACAAGATTCTACTATAGTTTCATTTTTAAAGATCCCCATAAATAAAAACCGAGATCTGTCACATTGAGGTTATGAGAGAGCCACAGCTCACTATTGATAATTCTGTCCTCAAAAGTTTCCTCACTGAACCAAATGCCTTGTAAGCAATGTGAGCAGTAGCCAAAAAGAATCCCTCTGTTGGCTTGCTCAAGAGACAGGCATTTTAAAATCTTCAGTATGAAATGCACTAAATTACTTTACATTTAAACCTTATAAAATTACTGCAGTCCATGAATTACAACCATGCAGTTACATAACGAGAGTAGGATTCTGCAACTGGGTGCTGGAATGAAGTTATTGCTGACAAAGTAGTAAATCCAAAATTGATCATGTTTTCAAAGTTTGGTTCAAATTTAATGGCCAAGTTAGTTCACAAAATAATCAATATTGGGGTGTTGAAAACTTGCCCTTGTGCATGAAGTTCTGCTCCATCCTGAAAACTTTGTGTGTTATGTGATCTGAACATGCACAGAATAATAGGGCCAGTTTTTTAAAGTTATTATCAATGGTTAAAGAATTAAAATTACATGTTAAAAACCATTTTTCAAACAGTGAATGCCATCAATCATTCTCAATCTTAAGCCAGAAAATATTGAACTTATGTTGGCTTTGTCTCTGAAAATTAAATCAGGTTTTGAATGTAAATAATATTTAAATAACTTTTGTGCTTAAAACTATTAAAATTCAAAGCACTATTGAAAATGAAGAGATGTACTAATTAAAATATATGGAGAGTCACATTTAAAACTTAATTCACCTAAGTCAGATGGTTAAAATCAGGAAACGTTTTTCGAAGATGTTTGTCTCCATCCTCAGCTCTTTGGTGACTGATAACTGGCTGTCATCCCTCTTCTGATGCACCATGGCCTTGATGCCCTCTAGCAGTAGTTCTACATAACTTTATTGGTTTGTTCGGTGGGAGATCTCAAAATGCAATAAGTGAACTTCTTTTTTTGCAAATATAAATCTTTTCCAAAATATCTAGTTCTAAAGCTGAAGTAACAGGTTTTAATATCTTGTCCTATTTCATGATTATTCAACCAAAAGTGATGAGCGACGGCTGTCACTTCTACACTCTTTTTTTTCTTAGTGTTGAAATGAATTAAATTGAATTTATTTCCAACTAAATATAGTCTCATAACTATGATTACATAATGTACAACCTCTAATACAAGTTATTATTCTCACTAAAAATATAAATAAAAATCTTATCTACCCTCACAAATGTAAGTCATAAGTTAAGCCAGGTTTCACAAAATTACCCTATTTATAAGTTATTTTAAAATGACAAGTGAGTCTAGGTTGATAATGGAGACAGCACACTCCGAAACATGTTTCAGTAAATTTTGGTGTAGGAAGTGAAGATAAAGTAATTAAAGATTCAATTTGTGGATGAAATTATATTAATATTTTTATATTTTACAGTGCATAGCTTTTCCTTTCTTGTGAATAGCATTTTGTTTTCTTTTTCTTCCCCTCTTTTTTCATAAACATGAATATATAAAAGTACTAAAATAAAATAAGTGACATACATAAATGAGTTCAGAATATTGACAAAGAAGAACCACCCCTCCCCCTACAAGTTGAAATGAATAGTACGAGGGCGGATCGAAAAGTAATGCATAATAATTTTTTTCTGCCTTGTTATTGCAGTTGGAATGTTACAATTTCACACATATAGTTTGAAGTTTTTACTGCAGAGGGTATTTTTTGTTTCATGTGCAGCTCTAGTGAGAGAAGCATGAACTATGCAACAAAGATGGTGCGCATGTTACTGTCATCCACATGTGAAGAGCGAGAGGTGTGGTATGATATTTGTGGGCCAAAAGGGCATAAACCGAGTGATATTCACAGGGACATGCCTGGCATGTATGGGGATGATTGTATGGACCATAGCAATGTCTCAAGGTGGTCTGCATTCTTACTAGAAGCCTGTGTGAACCTTAGTAATTTGCCATGCTCCGGGAGGGCGGTAACAGCTGCAACCCTGCAGAATCTCAAGAGGCATTGAGGCAGCAATTTTGAACAACCGGCGTGTGCAACTGCGAACCTTACTGCAACAGTTCAACATTTTCTATGTTGCAGTGTTCGATATTGTTCATGACATGTTGAAATTTCATAAAGTTAGTGCTCGCTGTGTGCCTAAGAACCCAACAGACAACCACAAGGGCCAGCGAATGATGACGAGCTTGGATCATCTAACGAGGTACATTGCAGAAGGCATGACTTTATGAAAGAATTGTCACTGGTGATGAGTTGTGGGTATACCACTACACGCCTGAAACCAAGCAGGCAAGTATGGAGTGGAAACATGCTGGTTCCCCAGTGAAGAAAAAATTCAAAGTGACTCTATCTGCTAGGAAAGTGCTTGTGGCAGTGTTCTGGGATATGCATGCTGTTGTATTGGTGGACTTTGCTAAACACGGTACTACTGTGAATGCTGCAGCCTACATGAAAACTTTGGTGAAGTTGCGTCATGCCCTTCGTGACAAATGCCACAACATGGATGCTGACAATGTCAAAATTCTTCATGATAATGCTTGCCCCAATGTTTGCTGCTGCTGTTCATAGAAAATCACCAAATTTGTTTGGGAGGTGCTCCAGATCCACCATACAGTCTGAACCTTGCACTGTTGGACTTTCATCTGTTCAGTCCCATGAAGAAATTCCTGGCCGGACAACGCTTTGCGACAGATGTGGAAGTGAAATCAGCAGTCCGCAGATGGCTATACTCCAAGGAAACAGACTTCTACGAACAGGGCATATTGAAACTTGTATCACGATGGGAGAAATGTGTTGAGAAACTTGGTGACTATGTCAAAAGTAGGTAAAAGGTGTAAGTTCATTTGTGATTTTTGTTGTTTTTTTAACTATTAAACTTTTTTGTAAAAAAATTATTGTGCGTTGCTTTTCGATCCACCCTCGTAAAATACATTTATTCCTTAATTTTAGTGTATTGTATTACACCTTTTTATGTGTGAAAATAGTCTTATCAAAATGCAATACAAAAAGGTTTGAATTCAATATTTTGAAAATCAGGTAATTTCTTGAAAGTGGAGTGCAGGGATTCATTTTTGCACAGGAATATTTTAAGAAGTTGTAGAAATTGTAGAATAGTACTCATTGATATCAAACCATAGCTATGTTAATACACAGCCCCTGAGAACCTCTTTTGCAGAGTGTATTGACAATCTTTTTACATGATATGCTTAGAAATTCAATACTGTTGACAGCCAGATATTTTTTTATTTCAGAAAATAACAGCACTAAGCAGTTTTATTTATCCCTCTAAGCTCTATTTTTACATCGATATTACAGTTTTTTATTTACAGAAAATTAGGGATCCCTTCTAATTCTCTGTATCTAGTCACTAAGAGTAAATTTGGACATTGCTGGCAACCAGCATATGAGGTCATCCAATTAAACTGAGGCTTTACTAAAAGGCACTAAGTAATTAAAAGGTGGATAAAAATTGTATAGCCTTTGTCCTAATATTATTAATTAATAATAATTATTAATATTATTATATATTGCCCTGGAGAGTTGAATATAACACTTCCTGAGATCTCATTTATTTCTTGTTCCTTTCAAAAAGGTACTTCTGTTAAAATTTTATGCATTTCTTTAACTGATTTCCTATTTTAGTAGATAAAGAAGAATAACATGCTTAAATATTACTATAATTGCTTATCTTTTCATTGCTACATACTCTGTGCAACAAGTGGTTTTATTGTGGGGATTCATCTGTAGTTACCTTGTATGCTATGTTGAAGAGTGTACATTATACCTTTATATAAAGTGTAAAAACCCAGCTAATAGTGTAAATAGTGAAATCCTTAATTGCAACATCTGTATTCAAAACAAAAGAAAAAATGTATCACGGCAGTCCACAAAATACATCTAGAAACAAGCCAAAAGTCAAGTATATAAGACACTAATACAAAAAAAGATATACGCAGCAGGATAATGGAGACAGAATGAATGTATTTCCTAAGTATTTCTCAAGTTGCAATAAGGATAAGCCTTCAAAAGACCTGTGCACATGCCATTAGTGCTTTGGCATGTATTAGGCACAGGTGGGTGAGCAAACGGGAAAAATGCATCAACTTAAATATTTCTCAGCAACAAGCATGAACATTAGGATGGATATTACATTTCCAGAACATATAGATATCACTCCAAAAGAAAAAGTAAGACCAAATTGTAGCATTGACATTTAAAGTAGAGTCTTGGACATTGATCATTCAGACTGTGGACACATTCTACTTATGGCCAGCATACATGTGGTTTGTAGTGAAGAAATAGGTTCCATGTTACATATTGGTCATTGGCATTGAAGGGGTTGTTCTCTTTCTCTTTACTTTGATGACTCATTAGTGCTGGTTTTGCATGTAAATTGACCATTCTGTAAGTAATATAAAAATCAATGGTTTTACTACTAAGGTTATAAACATGTACATCTTGAATCATTATGTACAGTGTATTGATATAGGCACTTAAGAGGGAATAGGAAATTTGATTGTGAAATTCAGTCCTAGAGACCATAATTGGAGAAAGGCTAAACAAACTCATATGAGGTCTGTTCAAAAAATTCCGCAACTTTGTTCACAACATTTTTCTATGCTTAGCTTTTACTTATTATGCATGGTCTCCCTCAAAATACTCTCCTCCACAATTGATACACCGTTCCCAATGCCATTTCAACTTCTGGAAGCAGTCTTGGTACATCTCTTTCTGGATTGTGTGCATTTTCTTTTATGTCGTCTATTGTTGCAAATCTTCATCTTTTCAACGGGGTTATCAACTTTGAAAATAAAAGAAAGTCCGCAGGGGCCAGGTCTGGAGAGTACAGAGGATGAGGTAGCACATGATATCGTTTTTTGTGCAATAGTCACTCACAAACAGGGATGAACGTGCAGGCGCATTATCGTGATGCAAGATCCATGAATTGTCTCTCCACATTTCAGGCCGTTTCTTTCTCACATTTTATTGCAGGCATCACAACACGTCCCAGTAGTCAGTCTTCAATTCTGCACGTACAATTTTGTTGACGTTCCTGACATGAGCGTTGTTGGTAGACCTCGAAGGGCATCCTGAACGAGGGTCATCTATAACTTCCATCTGGCCATTTTTAAACTGTGTGAACCATTCGCAGCACTGAGCACGCTTAAGCACTCATCACCATAGGCTTACTGCATCATTTAGTGTGTCGCTGTAAAGGTTTTCTTGAGTTTCATGCAAAATTTAATGCAGACGCATTGCTCCTCTAACTCTGCCTTCTCGAAATTCGCAAACTGTGCAACACAACGTTCTTATCAATACAGCACTGAAAAATAACTAACAGACATAGAATAATGAAACTTCTGGCAGTTACGCATTAAACACAGGTGTGTGCAGGGATGCCAACCGCATTTCGCTCCAACACTCCATTGGCACAAAATTACGAATGTTCCGAAATTTTATGAACAAACCTCGTATAGAACTAATAGGAAGTCTTGGGAAAACTTATATGATATCACTAAAATTAATGATAAATGGCAGAAATTTTATAACATATTTAATATACATTTTCAATATGATTGATCCATGGTAAAAAAATTAACAGTATAAAAATCACAACAAACATACAAGAGCTTAAAATTGCTAGAGCTTAAAATTAAAATTAGGGATATACCAAAGGTACAAAGTTATAAGGTATTATATCAAAGAATGTTAAAAAGCATTAAAGCCAATGAATAATCAACACAGATTATCACTTCATTGTACTGATAATATTGCAAAAACAAGTTGAAACATTATAAATAACAGGAAAGAAGAGTCTATTTTGAGAAACTGAACTAGATTTAAAAGGAAATATTGAATACAGTTCTCAACAAATAAGGCAATACTCGACTGATTTCTTTTCTTAAAGGTTAGAACCTCACAAATGAGAGTAATGAAAAACATTCGATAGATACAACCCTAGTTACCAACTTTATATACTATATGAAACAACAAAGGAAGAAATAATTAGGGAAATAAATAATCAAAAATACAAAAACTCTTAGTGGTTGGGTTGACATAGCCTTAACGCTGTTGAAAGCATGCAAAGATGCACTTGCAGACATTTTGACCTCTTATTAACTTCTTAACATACCTATTACTTCACAATGTGATAGCTCTTTTTTCACCTATTTTTAATTGATAAAATGAGTACAATAATGATAGTAACAATGAAATTAATTTTTAAGAGCTTAACAATGGTTAATCTAATCCTTGAATACCCCATAGATTAAAACCACGAGTATACTTGTGATATGCTTAACCTTTGCTTTCTTGCTGAAATTACATTTGTAAGCCGAATCCTGGACACTGAAGCACTAAGAAATGAACAGCAACACTAAATACTAAATGTTAGAACCATTGTTTATATGTTTGTGGCTGTATGAAATATGCTGAAGCAAGGTTCAATACATAAAGCTACACCACAATCTTCACACATGTATCTTGATTCATTCCGTGTCTTCTTCCCTCTGACATCACGCACGCTACTGCACATCCTGCACGTCCTTGTTGGATTCTGCTTCTTCTCGGTGGAAGGAATCGCAGATGGTAAATGACGTCCAACAAGTCGCGTTGGGGTTGCTTTTGATGATGGACAGCCCACTGCTTTCGATGAAAACTCCTCCTTCTGATGTTTGGCAATGAGTTGCTCAACAACAGACATGTGAAAGTCAAGGGCATTGTGCTTTCCTCCATGTTTTTTGAAGAGGACAAAGGCATTCCATAATGCTAATTCCAAGAGATGAAAAAATATCTTCTTATAGTACTTTTTGCCCCTCTTGCATGGCAATGGATTGTTTGCAATGTGCTGATCTACTTTATCCATACCTCCCATTGTATCATTATAAGCAAATACAGCTACTGGTTTTACAATATCTTTGTTTCTTACCTTCCGTGTCTGCATTGTGGATAGTGGACAACATGCAGACGTCTCTCTTGTTTTTCCATTTCAGTGCAGTTAGTTTACCTTGCTGGAATGCGACAACCTGCCTTTTCTTTAGCTTTTTGGTCTGAAAAGAAGGGGGCCTTTCTTTTCTTGTTGGACGCACAGTGCCATACATATCTGTTCTTTTTGTTAGCAGTAGGTCAGCAAGCTGGGGATAACTATAATAGTTATCTACAGTCAAGCAGTATCCCATGTTTAGCAAGGGTTTCATTAGCGTCATAACAATTTGTGAGGACATTGGCAGATCTTTGTATTCTTCTTCAAATTTAGTGCCCTTGCCTACGTAAATAATTAGGGACCAAACATATCCGGTAGCTGACTCACACAACATGAATGTTTTGATGCCAAATCTAGCTCTCTTGAGTGGCAGATATTGGATCCATCCCAGTTGTCCTTTATATAACATCAAGCTTTCATCTATGGTTACATCTCTTTCTGGAACACAGATACCTCTAAATTTAGCTGACAGCTCAAAATAGGCCATACTTTATTCAATTTTGGTTGTGGATGGCTTTCTGCATTATAGGTTGCATTGTCGGAAAAATTTAAATTCTTTTTCAAATTTACAAATCTTTTGAATGGTAGAATCTGTCGAAAAATTGGTGTGACTAATGTAGCTCTTTTTGTCCAGTACATCTGATATGTGGGTTTCTTAACAATGATTTGCAACAAGGTTACAGCAATTTCATCAATTGTTGTTTCTTTCCATGCCGGGACGTTTGTTTGTGTTGCATATTTGCATGAGTTCATCATCAATGAATTGTATAAAATAGTGCATTACATCCTCAGTACAGGGTTGAAAATTAATTTTAGGTTTACCTGTAAAAGGAAAACGTAGTGGCACAGGTGGCAAAGGCCTAGAAGGATCTATTTCGCACCACACTCTGGCACTCGCAATATCATTCTCAGATGACACTGATTCATCACTTTCTTCTCCTGAACTCTCCTCATTGCTATCTTTTGAACCCTCAGATCCACTAAATTCAATATTTAACTCTTTTCACTCTCCATTTTCATAAATAACACATAAGAAAACTACTAGAATAGATTGTAACAGAGATCTAGTATGAATAAAACACGTGGAAAAATATCAATGAAACTGGCTGATTCAGAGACACCTGTTGATAGAAATATACATTCAAAATATCAAACCACAGCGAAATCTAGAGAAAGAATCAAGGGACTACCAAAACACGAGACAGAATGAGCAAACTCAGCCTTTTAAAACGTATGTCGGTCGGAAATGATAAGCCCAAGTATATCCAGCATTTTATTATTTTGTCAAAATAAAAAAACACGAGTATACTCGGAGTTTTATGTTAAGAGGTTAAAGGAGTCGAGAGTACCTAATGGAATTTTGCCCAAAACCAAGTATAGTTAGAACAATACACAAATGAGTAATAAAAGAAATAAAAATATAGACTGATTGTATTATCATGCATATTAGGCAAACTTTATGAGAAAATTATGTTAAATAAGAGATACATTTTTTTGCTACTTTTTCTACTAGTATCCTAGAGAGAGGGGAGAAGGAGACCAGATGTGGTATTCAGCATCTTCCAAGGATGTGTTACAAAGTTCAAGAAAATCTCCCCACTCGTTATTACCCTTTATATAGAAAACTTTACGCTATTTTTAATTTTCTCAAAAATGGCTGTAATGATTTCAATTAAAATGTTACATATTTATTATATTGAATATGAAGTAAAATACATATCTTGTATTTTCTGTGAATATCCTGTGAACTTTCCTTTATTTCCAGCTGCAAAGTTGCTGTTTGGTTTCTTCCCGTGGTCATGCAAGGAGGTTGGAATTTCAAAGCCATCACATAGTGATCTTCTTTTATAAGATTTCACTATCACTTAAGCCTGCTGTATTCCCTTTGTACCTATAACAAAATGCATAATACAACCATTTCTGCAGATGTTTATCTTGATTAACTGGAAGCAGAAAGAAGAATAAGCTTTTGTGAATTTGTAGAACAGCAGTAGAGATAGTCATAAGAATGTAGAGCATAAAGGGGCAAGAGAAATAGGTAAAAACATAATTCCAGCATACCTCTACAATAAAATGCAATATAGAGAAATACTTCATAAACATAATGAAGTTAAAAGACTTACTTCCAGGAAAATTAAGTAAAGGTGCATTACAGTGGTGCATTAACCTTGCCAAAGGTTAATATTGCATAGCATATGTTTAATGATAATCATAGTCATCTTTATTTACCATAATATTCTTTTACAGAATCAGGTTTCGTCAAGCATTGGTTACAGTAATAGAATACATATATTTACATAGCTTAGATACATAAGAAAAACACTCTTGTTATTTACATTGCACCGAGCATAATTTACAAATACATGGCTTGCACTTTTGACAATTAATGCTTGAGTTGTTGAGGTGTTCAAGGAACTCTTTTGTGCTACAAAAGCAGTGTGATATTAAGAATTTCTTTATTATATGATTGAATCATTTGCATTTAGGTATGCACTTTTTTGTTATTGCGTTGTATAGTAGAATTCCAGTGTGGAAAATTGACTGATGTTTCTTGAAGTTCTATTATTTTCTATATGAATCTGATTACAATCACGAGTAAAATGAGTATAATTTTCACAGTTAAAATTAAACAGATGAATATTATTATGTATAAAACAAATAGTTTCTAAGGTATAAATACATGGCACCTTCAGCACTTCAAAGTCAATGAAGTAAGGTTTACAATATGTGACCTTACTTATATTTGCTATGGTTCTTATTATTTGCTTCTGTAGGAGAAATATTTTTATTAATTCTCTACTTCAATCCCATAAAATAATACCATGCATAATTATAGATTTCACATATGCACTATATACAACTAGTAAAGTTTTTATATTACATATTTTTCTTAATACTCTAATTGCATAAAGAGCCTTGAATATTCTGCTTTTTGTGCTGGTGATGTGTGGTTTCTAACTTAGAGAGCTATCTGTCAGTATCCCTTAAAACTTAGTTTGTTCATTATACTTAATAACATTGTTGTTTACATTTATAATTGGTAATGGACCATTATTATCATTGTTCCAAGTATTGAAATACATTCCCACTGACTTTTTGTGTTCAGTGCTAGTTTATTATTTGTTAACCACACCATAAGTGTTTCGAGTGAGTTATTAATCTGAATTTGTAATTCATGAAAATCTTTCCCTGTAAATATCAAATTTGTGCCATCATTAAACAAAATGGTTTCATTATTTGGAAATTTTAATGCCAAATCATTAATATACGCTAAAAATAACAAAGAACCAAGGTTTGATCCTTGAGGAAGTCCGCAATTACAGTTTTTATAGTGATTTTAGTATTATTTATTACAACCATTAGTTTTCTGTCAGAGAGGTAGGAGTTAAACCATTCATGGAACATTCCTCTTATTCTGCAGCAATCTAGCTTTGTTAAAAGTATATTATGGTTGACTAAGTCAAATGCCTTATTGAGATCAACAAATATTGCAATTGCCTTTTCATTCTTTTCTATTCCTTCAATGGTATTTTGTATGAATTTATAGAATGCAGTATAGTAGACTTATTTTTCCTAAACCCATTTTGAGTGTTTGATAATACATATTTCTCAAGAAATAAGGCAATTCGATTATACATAACTGTTTCCTATATTTTAGAGAAACCAGATAAAATAGAGATTGATCTGTAATTATTTACATTCTGTTTATCATTATCCTTGAATAATGGAATTAGTTTTGCAATTTTGAATAGACAGGAAAGGTGCCTGTTATCATTAATAGGTTACAAATCTCTGTCAAAGGTTTTGCTATATATAATTAGTTAAATATTCCAGTATTTCATGTATACCTGCGAATAAGGTTTTCTTTTTTGGTTTAATTATGTTTATTATTTCATTCTTAATAGTTGAATTTAGGTAGATAATATTACAGAGTTTATTTATCTTGATTTCTTTATTAGGGTATTATTTTGTAATCCAAATATATCTGCTATGATTGTTGAATTGTTTATTATAGTGTTGTTTGCTTTTAGAACAACGTTGTCCATTATCTTAGGCTTAGAATTGCCACTTTCTTTCTTTATTATATTCCACATGGGTTTTGCTTGTTTTCAGAACTAAGTATAGGGTTCTCTATAGATTTTCTTTCATAAGTTTTAATAACTTTATTATGTTTTTCTATATATTCTAAAATAATTTTTTACTACAATATTTTTAGTGGTTTCATTTATTTTTGAAATTAGATAAGAAAAAAATCTGTAGAGATGTATTTAAGCAAAAATATTATTTCACCATATTGTTATTATATGTTTCTAGGATAATACTGTTAGTCAAATCAAAATTGTCCATGTTCACAAGGACTAATGATGTACATAAATAAGACACTAGAATCAAAGGAAACTAACACGAGAGTTACAATACAAAATCAATTAATAAGGATCCATTTGTGATGGGAAACCAGCTTTATAACAAGCTTCTTAAGACATTATAAAATGCAATCAAAATCCATTTAAAACAAAACTAAATAATATTTGGTAATGAAAGTTATATACCAGAACTTGCAGATTGTGTAGTTTTATAACATTTATAAATTAATGTTTTATATCTGTGGTCAGTTTAACATATGTATAGTTTGTAACCACAATTTTGACTTGGTCTACACCATTATTATATATAAATAGATAAAGAAATAAAAGGTTCTTTATGATTTCTTTAACAAAATCTTCCACAATAAGCTAGCTGTTAATACAAAGCTTTTGTTTTTATATCTTTTATAGAAGATACAGATGAAAAAGGAATTTCTAGCCCAGTTGACACATCAAGCCCAGGGCCATTGATGCTTGCAGATGCTTTAGCAGCTTGTGTTCTCTCCACCAGATTGTCATCCACTCACCGTCAATGGTCATCTCAACAGTTAGTAAGTAATTCATACGAGGGGCATTCTAAAAGCTCTCGGCCTGACTCAGAGATGTGAAGATGGCTGAACTACTATGATAATTGATACCATCTTTTTAAATGGTAAGCTGTAAAGTTTCAGATGCATAAGTGAATTCAATTGTTTGTGAAGATCATGTAAACAAACTAGTGTTAACATTTTCTACAAAATGGATAAAATTGAAATACTAACTGATAAAGTACATTATGAGAAGTTTAACCCCAACAGAAATAGAAAAGGAGTTAGATTCAACATTAAAGAGTTGTTCTTCTTTGTTTTTGTTGGTTGAAAAGTGGCCTGTTGAATTTAAGCATGGATGATGAGTGCTCGGGGTATCCCAAAACAAACTGATGAGATTATGACAAAAATTCATAATGCTATACTCAGTGATTGCTGATTGAAGGTACTTGAGTTGGCTGACATTACAAAGACCTCAAAAGTCAGGCCCATTACATTTTACACAAAGTTTTGGGTATAAGAAAATGACTGGTACTACATTTGTTAACAATGGACCAAAAGTGCATTCAAATTAACATTTCTCAAATGTGTTTCTAGACTCGTTGAATACAGTTCCATGAGTTTCTCTGATGTTTCACATCACAAATGAACATAGATTCTTCATTACATACCTGAGTAAAAGGAGCAACAGTGGGTGGCAACAGGTGAAAGCATACCAAAGAAAGTGAAAATGATTTCATCTGCAGGAAAAGCCATGACTAAGGTTTTCTGGTATTTTCATGGTGTGATACTCTTGGACTACCTCCAGAAGGTCAAAACTCTTTAGAATGCTTCACTATTGGACCAAATGAAGGATGCTATTCAGGCTAAGCATCCACATCTTGCAAAAAAGTTCTCTTTCATCACGATATTGTGCCTTCACATACATCTTGGATTGTTGTTGCAAAACTGCATGACATTCGCTTCCAAATGCTCCCACATCTGTCATATTTGGCTCCTGGTGATTAGCTTTGGTTGTTAGATCTAAAGAAATGGCTAGGTGGATGAAGATTCACATCATAAAGTGAGTTGGAGTTGATGCAGATGCTTATTTTGCACATTTGAGTAAACCTTATTTTACAGAAAGTAATAAAAGAATGGAAAGGCATTGGACTAAAAGTGTTGATGTTACTGTATGATACTCATTTTCAGAGTTAAATATTCTGTTAGGGCATACAAGTACCAAACTATAATAAGAAGGAAAACAAAAATAGTAAGTGCAAAAGAAAACAAAAGATATAGAGGTATTATCATATTGTAAAGATTAGTAAACGTTATTAAATAATTGTGAATTCTGCAAAACTGTCAGTGATGAATGCTATTTTCTCATTCTAAATTACATATGTTTCTGTAATTCATTGACTTAATAAATTGGAAATAAGTAATAGTTTTGAGCATAAGCTTCATTAAGCATTTAGATGTAGAGATGCATAGTTGTAAATCATGTGTGTCTTTTTTTTATGTTTTATTTTGTAATGTTTCTTTCAGCAATAGTGGAAATTTCAAATATTAAAATTGACAGTGTAAAAAAATTAATAAACAACTGCCGATGATGGGAGCAATTAGCTCCTGAAACTGGTCTAGTTGAAAAACATGTAAGTGATGTTAAAGGCTGGTTCACAACCACGCGGTAACGGTAACCAGAACGGAAACGAGAACGGGAAGCAAGAAATTTTGATTCACAACAGCCCGGTAACGAGAACGGGAATGCATATCGATCACAAAGTGAAAGTCGATTTTGCGCATTGGGATTTCATTTGTTTTTAACTGACCAATGACTTTTTTCACCTACTTCCAATTTAGCCAAGCCAACGTCAAAATTCGATAGAGTAAACATTATCTAAATGCATATTCATTACATTTCCGATCCCTCTACTTATGCCAAACTTTCATTCCTTTATTTAATGGCATACATTAAAATTGTTTATTCTTTTTTCATTTCCACCGGATTTAGCTGTTCTTTGTAGCTTTTGCCATTGTTTTTTAGGTAATAGCCAGTTTTTAGTTGCATATAAACAAACTACAAATGATCCCTTCACCGGAGGAACCAACGTTGATTAGATTTGCGGGTGTCGGATTGAGGTTAGGAAGCACATTTACTACTAATTCCTACCAGTTTCATGTTTCCAGCTTACGACTACAGAGAGCACTAGTGGCTGTTTCATGTCACGGCCGCTTAGAATAACCTCTAGAGTGAAGAGTCTAATATGCACAATAGGGATCTAATATGCCGTGCCCGGGAACGAGAACGAGAAAGTTAAAAGTTGGGCAACTCTTCTTCCCGTTCCCGGGGCCCGGGAAGGCTTCCCGTCGGTTGTGGACACTCCCATTTGAATACATGTATTTCAACTTTCCCGTTCTCGTTCTGGTTACCGTTCTCGTTGGTTGTGAACCAGCCTTAAGTGTTTCAATTCCAACTCAAATTTTCTATACAATTTCAAATTCACATCGCTGTTACTAGCTTATCCATATTTTATACTAATACATTCAAATTTAATTTAATACACACAGATCTGTAATATACATATTTTTTGTTGTTGTTTTTGTATTTTATATGCAAGCACCATTGCAGCAAGACCTCATACGACAGTGGTAATGAAAATAAATGCACTAAAGTTTTGCACTGAAAAATTGTGTTTCTGCACTTTCAGGTAAAATGCATTGCGGCACGAATATCTTCTTTTTCCAATCTATCCCAGGAAAGTATAAATTTTGCAGACCTTTCAGGTGTTATGCCACAGTGGCAGATAAGTGAACTGGAAGGACATGACAACCGTGTCAATTTTGCAGCATGGCATGAGGACAGGGGCATGTTGGCAACTTGGTAAGCATACTTAATTTGATAATAATCATAAGCTCAGTACTTTACTCTATAATGTCACCCTCTGTGGTCTAGGGGTTCTGAGGTCATGGATTTAAACATGAAGAGGTCGATGGATTTTTTCGGGCATAAAAATCATTAACATGGTTTTTTTTCGGAAGGGAAGTAAAGCTGGTGGTGCTGTGCCATAGATTTATGTAAAAGAACCTCAAGCCTGATAAAGAGGCCTCTGAGCAAAATTTCTGGTCTTTCACGCCCAATATAGAATGGGATGCTAAGAACCATAGTAGTTACAGAGCATCCATAAATAAAACCAACATTTTTTTTATTACTCCATAAGAAAAGGTTAACACTGAATGAGTACTCCTCACTCTTGTTGACAATGATGATGACAATAAAGCAGCTCACTGCTGTGCTTCATGCGGAAAACTCTTATGTCAGTGTATAGATAGACTGCGGGCAAACTGGTGTTATTATGCACATACATGAGCCGAACCTTCTCCCTTCCTCACCACCCATGCATCACATGACATGCTTTCCAACCTGCTTGCATCCGACAGTCCAACAAACCAGCATATATAGTACATGTGTGTTATTTCAGGGCTATTTTGCTTTTCAGTATGTATTAAATGTGTTCAGAAAACTGAATTGCCAGCCTCAAAGTCTTCTTGCATTTCTGGTAGGCCATTCAGAGGTCAGGTTCAATAGCATACAATGTTGCCCAGTATTTCAAGAACATGAAAGAAACATTTAAAATTCAACATGTAAATGTACTGGCAATGACGAGTGAAGCTACTGGTGTTTCACTAAGTACTGTAAGCAATATTTTAAAAAAGGGAAAAGTGTCTATTGCAAGGAGTAAACTGAATTTTTCCACCCCAAATGGAAAATCAAAGCCAAAGAAATCTAGAATTGAAGTGAATTCATTTACAGATTCCATGATTCGTCAAAAAAATCTATGCATTTTATACTGTATGCAAAGAGGTAGCAACAATCAAAAAACTTTTAGCCAGCCTAAAAAAATGGAATCCTTGATTGTGGAAAGGAATTCTTGCAAAAAAAAACCAAAAAAAAAAAAACCCAAAAAAAACCGTAAACAACTAGGTTTCAAATGAAATCATTTGTAGCCCCCCCCCCAAAAAAAAAAATTGGTTGAACAGGCAGATATAGCTGTTTGATGAACACATATTTAAATCACATCAGAAAGTACAGGACAGAATGTTGGAATATTATATACATTGATGAGAATACTTCCAACATTGTCATTCAATAAGCAAGCTTTGGTGATCCAAAGAACTCGAGGTTACAGTTAACATTGGAATGGGCTAATTAATTATTATTCATGGTGGAGGTGAGGACCGGATTTGTCAAGGGGATACTGCTAATGTTTAGAGGAGGATAAACACAGGAGACTATCATAAATCCATGAATTTTAAAAACTTCAGAAAATGGTTAGAAATGTAGCTTCTTCCAGCTCTTGCCCACCCTAGTGTTATTGTTATGGATAACACTAAGTACCACAACAGTGTGAGGGACAAGAAGCCAAACATGGCTACTCTAAAAGTCTGAAGTGACACGCTGAATGGAGGACCAGGGTTTCAGCTTTGATCCTGCTATGCCAAAGCAAAACTGTTGGAAATTATCAACAGTAAGTCTCACGAGAAACTGTTCACCACTGACAGTATTATTTATGAACATGGCCACATTCCATTCTGCCTTCCTCCCTATCACCCTGACTTAAACCGAATTGAAGTGGTATGGGGTGACATTAAGGGAAAAGTTGTGCACCAACAAATTGGAGGAGAAATTTGTTTCATAATTGGGAACCAACATTGTTTATTTTGTTTGTTAATTCCTCATCACAAAATAAACACTTTTTATAAACCATTTTCTAATGATAAAGCAATATACAAAATATAGGTTCCCATTTGAAAAATTAAATTGACCCTAAAATGACCATCATAACGTACTCCAAACAACAGACTTTCTGGCCAAAAAGGGTGCAGTGTTATATTCAAAACCTATAAAGTCTTGTGGACTAGATATGAAACTAAACAAGTCAAAATTAATATAGAACAGAACTACCAATATAATATTCAAAAGTAAATTACTAACAAAAATTACTCCAACATAAAAGAAATAGTACAAAAAATAAAAAATGTCCCAAGGAAAGAAGTTGTTGCTCACTTCAGATTAGCCACTAGACATGACTGTCTGGCGGAACATGTACATAGATTTGGTTTTAGGAATGACAAAGCATGTAAAATTTGCAATCCTGACAAGATTTTAAATGGAGAACACCTACTAGAATGCCCAGAATTGAAGAAAGCTGTACCAGATGGGAAGATACACAATTTATATTGGCTAGCAAGGGAAAAAATCATGCACATTAGATCAACAACAACAACAACAACACATACTCCAAACAAAACACGACTAATGGCATTTACTTTCTTCCATAATATCAAGCAACTTTAATTAAAGACATTTCTTTCTACAACACAATCTCAATTTAAATGGTCCATCTGTATGTAGCTGGATTAAGGACTTCTTAACCCAGAGACGGATACAAAGTAAAATGGAAATCATTCAAATTGGAAACAAGTGGAAGCAGGGCTTCCACAAGGCACAATATCCAGCCCAACATTATTTAATCTCTTCAAAAATGACCTACCAGCAGCTGTAAATAACAATGATGTAAAGAATTACTCAATTTGCAGATGGATGTAGTGATTTATAGGCCAAGTAATAATAGAAAAATGAATAAAAGGACAATTGAGAAGAAAATAAACCTCAATGTGCAAGCACAAATGAAATGGGCCAAGAACAATATGCAGATAAACACAGAAAAATCACTCTTCCAAATATTCAGCCTAAAGCACAACATTGCAGAACTGGATATACTAATAGATGACAAGAAAATAAATAGAAGGAACAGCAGCACTTGTATGAGAGTCACCTAGATAATAAACTTTCAATGAACCAACAATTAACATGCTGAAATTAAAAGTACAAAAGCAGTCAAAATATTGAAAAGAGTAGCAGGTTCTAAACCAGGTGCAAATATGGTTGTGTTGAGTAACACCTACAGAATACACCTAAAACCAGTCCTTGATAAGAAGGAGAAATACTAACATTAGCAAATAATGCAAACAAACAACGGGTGCCAGAATAGTATGTTAAGAATATCCAAAATGTTGCGGAATGATACACACTGAAGCAATTCATAAAAGGCATTTAATCAAAGTGGATTCAACTTGAACACTCTTACTAGCTTCATTCATCTGTTTATTATGCAGAACACATATCTCAGCTGCCTGTAGAGTAAACAGGTGAGTGGAACTAGTAAGAGTGTTCAGTTGACACCACTTTCATTAAGTGCCTTTCATGTTAAGAACATTCATATTCATTTATTTGATTCCACATACTGTATAATACAGTGTTAGAACACGGCAGTTACAAAATTACAAAAAATATGTACAAGAATATTATATTATTCACAGTGAAGAAATGGCTTGAATAAGAAAGTATTCAAGGAGGCTTCTGTTGAAAATATATTTAATAGATAATCAAAGTACATTAATTAATATCCCAATTTCCATTAAATATTCAAAAACTAATCACATTAGAGCTGTAACAATCTTGATTATCAAAGATCCTATATGGAACACAAGTCTTTGTTTATGAGTATAGTTTTTACAGCTCTGTTAAAAGTTTCTCCTGATAATTATTTTATTTCTTTTGATAGCTTAATAATGAATTTTATGCCTGTAATAATAGGAGCAGTCAAGACATCCCTTGTTATAGATTTAACCCGTTCACTGTTATCTATTTAAAGCATGCCTGACCACTGTATGTCAGCCACAATTGGTCTAAGTCCCATACAGCAATTTAACTCTACACTGGTTATTTAAAATGCAAATAATTGTTATTTTTAAAGATATTTAAATGAAACAAAAAACAAATATTTACTGAAATTTTAACCAATTAGGATAAACCTACTTAAGATAAGCAGTGATTGCAGTTGTATTTGATATTGGCAAAAGAAATTTTCTTTTCTTTCTTCTCTTCTCTCCTCCCCTCTCTTTATTTCCTTTCTTTCTCTCCTTCCATCTTTCTTTCTCCCTCCCTCCGTCCTTTATTCCCACCCTTCCTCCCTCCGTCCCTTCCTCCCCACCCTCCTCCCTCCATCCCTTCCTTCCTTTCTTTAAAAACTTAGGTAGCTACCTTGGGCTTAATATGCAGAGAACCTTGTTACATATTTCACTTCTGCTTGAAATGCTTTGTGCAAGCTACCTGAAGACAGAAATTCAGGAGCTAGAATGTAATGATTAGAACACAGTACTAAGAATTTCCTAATGTTGCATAATTTGTATTTGTTTACTGACAGAAATGTACCTTCTTGTTTTAACCTCCATGAATTATAAAGAATGCCTTACTACACATAAATATTAGTAAAGTCATAATGAATGTTCTTTGTAACCTTAATACTCAATAGATACTTGCTGATATTCAGGGGTGAATAACAACAAAGTGTGATGTTCTTTGTCACAAAACAAAGTAATTTACATGCACACTTCCTGTGTTTTCAGTAATTCTTTTTGCTGAAAAAAAGGTTCCAAACACAGTGGTACGTCGCAGGGAATGCACATAACTTGAACTTCCTTTCTATAGATTTTGTCTTGCAATATAGTAGTAGACTACGATATAATCAGTGGGAGTGAAAAATCTTCATATGCACATAAGTCGTATACATAATTACAAGAAGCAGTACACTAACAGAGGTAAAACTCTTTCTCAGCATGCTTCAGTTATTACACTAATATATAACAATAATATTGTCCACGGTTTAACTGCAAAATGTGTTGGTTAAATGATTAGAGCTGTAATTAACACACACAGAACCATTCCATCCATAACAGGGAATGACATCTGCATGTGGCAGAACCGTTCCGTCCATAATGGTAAAGAGGTTAAGAGCAGCCACATAAAGTAACACAATTCAAAATTATCATAATATACAAACCAATCTACTACATGAGAAACTTAATGCAAACAAATACAAAAATCTCTGGTATCATAAATGTCCTAGTAAAATAACTCTGTCAACACAGAAAACTTTCAAGGATAAAATAAAGAAACTACTCCCTGAAGGAACAGCAATGACCACAAATCCATTAGACTGTGTAGATATGAAATTAGATCTATCATTGGCAGAAGAAATAAGCAAATGAACTGATCTCCCATTAGAAAATGTGGTGTATTTGAATTAGATTTAAATTTTTAGGTTGGAATTGTAACACTAAAACACATAACATTAAAGTTTTACCTGAACATGTTTTGAGGCTTGTTCTCCATTGAATTGCAGAATGCTGATGATCAGGTGAACAAGCCTCAAAATATGTTTGGGTAAAACTTAGCTTTTAGTGATGTTTGTTTAGTGTTACAATTTCAACTAAAAAAAACCAAAATTTAATGAATAAGCATTTGATAACTAAATTGGCAGTTTTCTATCATGTTCCTGCTTCTGTAGCAGCATCAAAATGATGTCCAGTTCTCTCTCTGTGTGAATCTGTTGTGTAACTAACGCGTTAGCAAGAAGGTTTCAAGGTTTTTTGCATTCGACAACTAAATCGTTATTCTTAACAAAATTGTGTTTTGTTAGGAAATTACAGAATGCTGAATAGCATGTAACAATTGGTTAGCTACTTTAACATTTTGTTAAGCCTTAACAAAAGTTACGGTATAACCCTGTGTATCTCTACAGTATAACCCTGTGTATCCCTATTACAACGAGTTTCTGTTATTCTGTAATAAAGCCTGTTATAGTGGCAGATCATGACTTTTGAAATAAATTATATACAACTACTGTATGTTAACTATTAAGATAACTAAATTTTGTATTAAAATATTATAAATACTGGTTGGCAAAGTTCACAAATGTGTCAGCTGATGTGAAAACAGATTGTGATGTCATTATAAACATCACATTTTTGCAACTACCCTCATGCCAATAAGTCATTAAATCTGTTGCAACTAATATATGGCTGTAATGTTATACTAGCAGCAGTAGGAAATGAATAACTGAAATGGATTTTTAGTGATTTTTATGCAGACATTCGATTGCTCTTGATGATACAGTTGTCAGAAAACAGAAAAGACTTGTATGATGTATCATCATCATCATCATCATCGTCATCTTTATTATTATTATTATTATTATTATTATTATTATTATTATTATTATTATTATTATTATTACAAGTGTTCTTTTTTGTATTATTTGGATTATGTTTACAGAGTTTTTATTCATTGTTAAAATCACTAAATCTTGTATTTATTATTCTTTATCCTAATGGCAATCTCAAATATGAGACAGACATTACAGTACAAATTTTTCCTGCTGGTGCTAATCAGCTGGATGTGCAGTATTTGGATGAGCCCATTATCTCCTGGGAGGGGTTTTGGGTTGGTTGTAGGAGAACAGCCGATATGTTCCTTAGGCATTTCTGTCACCATGCTAGGGGAATAGTGCTGGTCTTTTCTTCCCCCCTCGCTCCAACCTTCTCCTCATTTGCATTTCTGGAGGGTCATGTTGAAAAAATTGTACTGTAAATAAATATCTAAATGTATTAAGTAATTGCTAGTCAGCGAACCTTGGCTTGCAGTGCTCTTGTGGATAACTAAATATCTTGAGGGTATAGCATAGCTGTAGAATCCAGTTAGTGCTTCAGCTGCTAAGTTTGGCAGAGAGAATGAATATTTTGAGAGTAACAAATTATAAGATCTGTTGGTTGCCTAAGGAAGTAACATGATTCATTTTGAAGATTGCTTATGAGAAGATAGCATGCTTATGTTCTGTTCAGTGAAGTTATCAGTGGATGGATCATATCGTCAAGCACCATGCTTTCAAGGTAGAAACTTATTCAGACTGAAAGGACCATTCAAAATGTTTATAATTGTAATATAATTATATATTATGTTGACTTATTTTAATTATGATAACAAACCTATCTGTTTTTAGTTATTGCGTTTCTTATACTCTCTTATGTTTGACTGACTCAGTTAAATGGAAGAAGGAGACCAGTTGCTTCAAACTTCTAATGTATACAGAATACAGGAAATTACAACATAAAGGCCATGAATACCATTAGAACAGATTAGCAGAGAAACTGGATTGTTGTACAGCTCATGCTGTACAGTAGTGAAAAAAATAATAAAACTGACTCCATCTGAAATAACATGGCTTTACTAGTTGCAAGAAATTGACTTGTAAGCCTACATAATTTTTGCATGCCAGTGCTCAGTGTTACCCTCCTTGTCAGTTGTTTGGAACTAAGAAGACAATGACCAGGGCCACTCTCGGTGGGCAGCATAAGACTTTGTAATTACTTAATAGTTAAATAAAAACTGTTTTAAAAGAAGACCAACTACTTAGAGTTATGCTCTTTCTAAGCAATAATGTAATTTTCAAAGTGACAAATGGAATGCTGTGAATAAAACTGATCACACAATATATAAAGAGGAAATGGTAATAGTAATTTTTGTTTGAAGCTAGCTCAGAAACTGCTTATCCATTTTGAACCATTTCTTCAATTGCATGTACACCACTTATTTGCAAATATTCACTTTGTCTCCCTGTAAAAAAAAATGCTCCATATGTTTTTTAATACTTCTCAAAGAAATTTCCTTTTTTATCACCTCTTTTAGATTATGTTGGATAACTACTTATTCATTTCAGATAAGCTTCATGTGGATTACTAGCCAATACTTCCTGAAAAAGAAAAATGTCATCACTCTTATTGAACTTTAAATGAGAAGCCATCTTTTCAAATAAATCTTCACATACAAGTTATCAACTACTAAATACTGGACTGCTAATTGCAATGGCGTATGGAACATATCTCTAATTGACTCTTGGATCAATGATATTCCAATAAAGTTAACAGATTATGGATGGGGTGCAAAAGTTTCCTATTATTTGAGATCACATCATTTAATGCAATTCCAGCTTTCTGCCTACTTTTAACATGAGGGCAAATTTATCATTTTATTGATATATATTATTCCCAGAAATAAATACATACCACACATTTTAAATTTGTATTTTATTTTGAGTGCTGATGAATTTTGCCTCTGGAAGTGTCTGTGCAATAAAAATCAATTTGTGACATATGTAAAAATGAATCACAGGCAGCATAAGCATTCACAAGGGCGAAGTTGCTGATAAAAACTAATTTATTTAAGAAGTTCCATTAACAAAGGGAAACAGATTCACAGAAGTTCTTGGAAACGCTATTGTCATTTTTTGATTGTATTTTATAGTTAGGAAATAAATAGCATGTTCATCTAGGGCTTATGTTTTATTATGTTATGTCTGAAATGTAATTCAATCGGACAATAATTTAAATATTGTATTCTTCAACAACAACAATAATAATAATATATTTTATTGCCATTGAGCTGAGTACAGCAATAGACGTCAACAGTATGTACAGGTTTTTTTATATATATATAAAATACAATAAACAATAGAGAAAGTAGCAATCTTACAATTATAAACAGAATATTACACAGAATATTTTACGGAATATTACTAATTTTGTACATTTTAGTTCAGGAATAATTACAAACATTAAAAGCTTAGAATGGCAATAGTCAGCTTATCGGTTGCCTTATTTATTGCTCTCAAAATATTCATATATTGTGTAGTATGGATTAGAGACCAACCATTCATATAATCTATTTGTAAATTTACAACCCAATAATTTTGTTAATGTTATTGGTAAAGTATTATACAGTTCAATGCCTAAAACTATAAAGGAGTTTGATACTTTTGAAAGCCTGTGAGATGGTAGATTGAGTTGGTAGTTATATCTAGTATTATAGTCATGTATGTTCATTCTGTAGAGTTGGTCTGCTATGTTATTTGTTGCAGTATAAATATATATGTTGATCACAGTCATTACTGTAACCAAACAGTGGTTACTAACCATATAACAGAGATCAATCACATAGAAATAATTCTTACTTTTCTGCCATCTGAGATTTCTATTTATTGAAAAGACATCAATATACAGGCAACGAGACATAACAGAAAAGAAAAAAAAGAAAGGACATATAAGAATGCTACATGAATTGGGAAAATTCTGTATTATATTCCAATCTGTGAAGATGAATTAGAAAGTATTTTAAAATGGCTTCTGTTGAAGATATATTTTTGTTGGAATTCACTTGGTATAAAATATATTTAAGCAGTTTTAAGTACCTCACGTTGTATACTTACTTTTTCTGCCTTCCTTTCTAAGGTAAATATGTCTTCATCTCAGTCAAACTTTGTTTAAACCAGTACTACAATGTCATCACTTTATCAGTCATTACTTATAATATCACTTGTGATTTTCTTTTGTAGTGGATATGATGGAACAGTGCGGGTATGGAATTTATCTAAGTCATATTTGGCATATACATTAGTTTTCCACCAATCAGACAATGTTTATGGTAGTGAGCTTCATGGAGAACTAATATCACACCTAGGTTGGGCTGCTTCAGGAAAATTTGTAGCTGCTGCAATGGACAACACAGTGAACATTTGGTATCTCCCAGGTGAGTACATATTCCTTGCTGCTACTTTATGATACCTAACTAATCCTTTCATTCAACTCGTTGATTGTTCATCTAAGGATGAAAGGAATTCTATTCACTTTGTATTGATTTGTCCAAAATATGAGGAGTTCCTAAAGATGAAATAAATTTACACCTGTCATAATGAAGTATCAAAGGATCTCTTTTATGAAAGAAGAAGAGAAAAACAAAGATTATCACATAAAATATACAAATGCAAAAGAGTGTAAAATAATCATGTGATACCATTTGGAATAACCTGTATGAATAATCAGAAAGTCATTAATAAATGGCTGATATGTGAATGATATTTTCTTGCAGCTGCATTCTGTCTTAGAAATAACACATTTTCATATATTCATGGTCTTTTATTGTTAGCTTTATAACTCTTGCTGCCATTGCCATCATCATCACCACTGGTGCTGCCACAACTGTAACACTGAAATTCCAAATTCTTTAATGTCTTCAGGTTTTGCTTTTTGTCTTTTGCCAGCCTTCCATTTAATTTTCATCTTCTTACTCAGTGACTTGAAAAAATACTGGTACTTAGTCATCTCACAACACAAAAAAGAAGTTGTGTACCCTAATCTAAAATACCATAACTAACACTACCAGGTAACTACACTAAAAGTTAACTAAAATAACTAACTTCAACAATAACTGTAATTTGTTGACTGACTGAAAAGCAATTCTTACATAACTGCAAGAACACAAACAATACCATTTCACTCCAACTTTGCAACTCTGAAAGCTACTCCTGCACACTCTGAAAGCTGTACCCTATTGTGATTCAGATTAAGTTTAAATTTACTGTAAAATGTCAATTTTAAAATATTAAAGGCAGTGTCAATTAAAAGTGTACATTTTGGTGATAAATTACAGATTATCTGTATTTCAAATTAAAAAAATTTAAATAACATGGAAGACCATAGCTCAAGTTTCTGGGAATGAGAGATTCTTTGAATTTGGAGGAATTTTGAATTAACCAATTTTGAAATTTCAAGGATCTACTGTGACCTAATAATAATCTACACTGTTATTCACATTACCACAGGGTATGATACTGATTTCTTTCTCCAGCCCAAAAATGAATGCTGCAAGAGAAAACCCAGCACATTATCCTTCCTCCATCAGCAAACATACTTCATATATGGTGTTAATTACTGCATTTATTAGTACTTTATTATACATGGACAATATTGTTAACAGTTTTAGATATACTGTTAACAATAACAAATTTTATTGTTAACAGTGTATCTACATCAAGACTACTAGCTTCTCATAATAATACTGAGATTGTTTTGAACCACTTATTGTAATTGTATAAATGACAAAGATATGCACAATAAATAAAGACTGTGTATGGCTTTCTTTGCATATTATCATGTGATGAATAAATGTTAATACAAAATGTGAACTTTAATCTTCAAAATAAATATATTTGCTTATTCTATATAAGAGGGTTCCAGAACTACAAGTACTTTATATGACTTAAAGGAGAGCATGGAAAGCAACCATCTAAACCAACTAGACAGATAAATAAGTAACTTCTTCTATACAAAGTTAGCACAATTCCAAGGCACAGAATGTCAGAAAGCTGAGCAAAAAGTTATTTACTTTTGCAGATGGCACAGATGTAGCAGCTATTACAGGAGAGGATTGTCACATAGATACTCAACCAGCCTGGATTACTGCAATGGCTTGGCCACAGTTGGCAAGCCAAGATAGCCCAGAACACCTTCTAGTAGGAACAATAAATGGCACAGTAGCCCTTCTCACCATATTTACAAGAAATAAGCAGCGTGAGGAATTAGTCCATTTTTCACAACAGTATGGTAGGTATAGGATTGATTATTATCTAAGAATTGAGTTACGTGTTAGAAGAAATAAATGTTTGTTTTGAGAAGTTTCTACCATCGTGTGTAAAATTGAGAGTAATTTTTTTTTCTATTTTAAAATAAAGAGAGTTGAAGGTTGTTACACTACATCACTAAAATGCTCTTACTTGAACGCGTTTCGGGAGACGGTTTGCTCCCATCGTCAGCATGTATCAACTGAGTTTGCCGGTTATTGTCTGGGGAATGTGTGTGGCTAGTGGTGTTCTCTGGTGCTGGGCTGATGAACATCCAAAGGCTGCTGGGTGGCGGCAGTTCGAAATTCATTAGGTGATTCCTGTGTTTGACGATATATATTTTTTCCCAGATGTCCAATTCATTGCTGCTGTTTATCGGTTTTAAGAGCTTTATGTTCAGAGTGATATCATGGTTTGAGAGTAATCTGTTAGTTTAGTGTATAACATACCACCTTAAAGTGCTACATCAGCAAGGTCAGAAAATCCACTTGTATAAATGCATTTGCATGCATAATTTAGATATTAAAGAATACTATTTAAAGCTTATTATGATGATCATTGTAGTAGTCATGCTACTGTCAAGCACTAATATCACTATTGCTAAATATATATATAAAAAGTCAGAAACATAATTATGATGAACTGCTCTATTAAAATGTAATAATATTTTGCTTTAAACAAGACAATGAGATGTTATTCACTTAGATATTTGAAAAATACCTTTAACTTATTTTCTTGCTCTTTCAGCATCTGTTTCACACATTGAATGGTTTGATGAAGAGAAAGAATTTGCTATAGCGTTTACTGATGGAATAATTAAACTAGGAAGGAAGAATCCAAATTTTCAACCTATTTTACTAGCTGCCCATCAGGTAAGTCAAAAGTTCTCAAACATTGTGAGTTGATTATGAGAGCTCCAAAATGTAAATTTGGTGCACATTAGTTGCATGCTTGTTTCAAAACCTGGAGGGAAAGACAAGTTTGGAACTATATAGACAATTAAAGGTAGACTGGGGAAGGGAGAAGTATGTGGATGTATACCTCCGCCGCTGAATCATTGCACTTGATATTTTGTGTGGCTTCGCGTAAAGTTGGCTATATTGTGGTTGCGATGTTGCCAGAGTGGCAGAACCCGAATAAAAAGGATTTAATATACAACAAATTTACATACCATCCAGGGATGTTTAAATATTTTGAAAAATTATTTAGAAAATTCCATATCCAACTGGCACCTCAGAACATTTACAGTTTGAGAAATACGCTGAATACACCTTAGACTAACATAACTGATTATTTAAAAAAGTCAGGTATTTATCAGATTTCATTTCAAGATTGCCAAGGTTCATATATAGGTAGAACAAAAAGAAACTTAAAAATAGGACTAAGTGAACATCAGAGAAATATGAAACTAAAACAAATAGATAAATCAGCAGTTGCCAACCATTTTTGGAACAGTAACTATGAAATAGGACAAGAGATAAAATTATTAAAACCTATACAGATTCCTTCACACCTGGAAATTTGGGAAAAGAGTTTTATCCATCTCAACATTAAGAATATTTTGAATTTTGAAATACCGCCTACAGACTAACTGATGCAGCTGGTCTAATCAAATTACAAGAGAGAAGAAAGAAGACATGAGTTCCCAACCTTTACTACAGATGGCAGTAAATCCAAGTCCACAAGTTCCAAACTTTTCGCAGCAGAGGGCAGATGAATCAGTTACTGAATTACTTCTTGGGGGTCAGGGGAGTGAATGTGACATCAGTCGGCCAGTGCTGAAGATGAGAGAAACACGTCTCTCGAAAGTGCTTCTCAGTTAATACCAAGCGCCATTGTGATGTGAATTAATACATAACGATTCACTTCAATTCATTAAACTTTATTCTGTTAACCATATTTATTTAACATACCTTCTAAATTAATATTAAGCTTTCTTTGAGGAGCAAGATCACTGCTAGTAAATCCCTAATGAAATTTACATCTCGCAAATACACCCAGCAAAGTTGGTGACTTGTCCAAGTCTTTGCCTATAACTTGAAGTCAGGAGATTTAGTTATTGTGATTCTCTGTGATGTGTAAATGTGAGAATGATGTTGCATGCTGGGTTATGGGCTAATTTATGTTTCTTTTATAGGGTACCTTATCTTGCCTTAAATGGGATCCTCGTGGCCAACTGCTAGCCACATGTGGTGTTGATGGAGTATGTCGCATATGGAGGGAGGTGGACAATGTTTGGAGATGTGTGAATACCCTAGTGCCTTCACATGAACCAGTGTCTCTTGCATGGTCACCTTTCTTAGGTAAAAGAGAAGTCTATATAGTGAAATTTTTAGGCATACTAGGCAAGGGCAGTTTGAAAGTTCTCAGCCTGAATCAGAGATGGTGCTGGCAGTATCAAATAGCAAGGCTAGTTCTCAAGTACAATGCTTCACAATATGAAAATTCATATAAGTATGCTTTCATGTGTTTGGTTGCTGAAGCGCTCCAAAATAAACAAGTTGAGGTTTGAAATTATAGAAAAACTGAGTTAACATGTAAAAGATGTTAATTGTTTCAACTCTGACTCAATTTTTATATAATTCCAAATTCACATATTAAATAATATCTAAATTTTATATAAAAGTTGAGATTTCTTCAAAAAAATTAATAAAAACCCACTGCCATGTAGAAATTAAATATTTTGTTTTAAAACATCTAATGTTAACTGAAATAAAAAAGGGAATTGGAGGATGCACTTTGGAAGATTTCTCACCATTTTCTATGATGAAGAAATGTGCTGTGAAACTTAAGTGTGGCCATTTTTTACATTTTTAATGACAAGACACTCAGGATATCCAATTACCACTAAGACTGAAGAAAACTTCTGAAAATCCACAATGCTGTGTTAAATGACAGATGAATAAAAAAGTATGTGAGCTTGCTGACATGATCTAATGAGAGCAGCAGTCCAAACAATGGGGGCAAGTGGGTGTAATCTCCCCAAAGAAGGCTAAGTAATAAGGCTTAAGTATTCCTTCAGCAAGAAAAGTGATGACCACAGTTTTCTTGAATACCTAGGGTGTGGTATTGGTAAACTACCTGGGAAAGATCAGAGCCATCAATGGAGGGGTAATATGCAGCTTTGTTGCAGAGTTGAAAGTTGCTATGAAGACCAAATGTTCTGCATTTGTTAAAAAAAGAAAGTTCTTTTACTCCAAGACAGTGTACTAGTCCCCGATACAACCGTAGAAGTTAAAGGGGACTACACAAACAAAGCAAGGGTGTTAGAAAAAACAAACAAAAAAAAAAAAAGAATGCACTGGTGCACACTTCAACTGTGCTTATTGTGTTGTATTACTTGCCTTTGGTCTGGTATCACATTCACCATATTTTAATACCAGTGACTCTTTCCTCTTCTCAAATTTATTGGACAGAGATTTACCTCAGATAAGATAAATCATTTCGTAGATTTGGACAAACCATTTTATACTGAAGGTATAAAGAAGTTAAAAGTATTGTCCAAGTATATGGAGTTAGATAGTGACTATGTTGAAAAATAAAAATAAAAACTTGAGTTGAAAAGCTTATGTTTTCTTTCTCAGGCTGAGAACATTCTGAATAACTCTCATATGTTTTAAATTAATAAAATTGTGTACATATATGTAAGAGTGACTTGGGCTATAGAAGTAAAATCACTTTTCCTTACTAAAATCACTAAGGAGTACCCTTACTGGTCGATGTGTAGCTGAGAATGTGGATATGGACCCACAAAACATATTCTGAGTAAAATCTAGTAAGAAAAGCTAAAGAGTATTTATCTTGACTACTTTGTGATTTTTAATGAACTATAAAACTATAGTTGCTTCATTGAATTGGATTTCATATTTATTAAAATCTCATTTGCTGATTTAAGTTTATAATTTTCCTCTAAATTCTTTCGTTAGAGTCAAAAGAAATTACACCAGATATAAACTTCAGTGGGAAGAAAAATTAAGGTTACAAAGGAAGCTTTTAGCTTATGATTGTGGTATTTATTTCACTCTATTCTCATCTAGCTGAAAGACTTGGCATTGCCTGTGGTTTGACAGCTTATCCTTACAACATTTAGCCTAATTGCACTTACCCAATAGCCTGACGTTTCTTTGGAGGCATTTAAAAAGTATTTCACAAAATACTTAAACAAAGAGTTAATTAAAGCTCTCAAGGCTCTATAAAGAACAAAATGAAAATAATAATAATAATGATACCTATCAATAATATAATGTAATTATTATTATTCTGAGAAAACACTATTCAAAAGCACTGCTGAACAACCACAAGTACCACAGTTTGTAATGATAATCTCTCATTGAATGCAGCTCAGTGATTATTTCTATAGAAATTGTTTTGTATCAAAATTTTGTAAATGACAAAATGCTTATATATATATATGGATAGGATGGGATAGAGTGAGAGAAAATGGAAGTGAATATATATAAAATATAAACAATTTTGTCATTTACAAAATTTTTATGCAATGAATTTCCATTTACCACAAGAAACAGTATAGTTTCAATTGTTTTAAAGCATGAGGAGGTAGCTAAACATGTACAGTAAAATCTGCCTTCAATGGACCCCTTGTTAAACGGAAATATTTCATGGTTCCATGAATTTTGGGGTGAAAAACATGCTAAATTCCCTTTATTAAACAGAAACTGTCTTATGCAGACAACGGAAATCAAAGTACGCCTTTTAACAGAAACTTTCCATTTCCGGAATGCAGAGTTTAGAAAATTTTCAGGACCATGTAAAAGTCTGCTCTAAATATGGAGTTTAAGTTGAAACATGACCATTTTGCTTCTATCTGACCAGTCTAGGAAGGGGGTGCACTAATGATGGTCTGAATGTTGAGAAACCCGTCACACTCATCCTTCACTACATAGTTAAGTTAACAATAAACACGGCTGATTGTGTTTCATTATTGTCTCTTCCCTTTCCATTTCCTGCTCTATTGACTTGTCAGACAGCATAGAATACAGCTCTTAACAGTACATCTCTAAACTTACATAGGTGATGATTTAGTTCATCAGTAGTCACCATGGCTTCAAAAACAAGAGTTGTACTAGATCTTAACATGAGAGTGAAAGTGATTTATGCTGGTGAACATGATAAATTGAGAGTAAAGCAGATCATGAAGGTGCTTGACATAGGCAAACCTCAAGTTTACGAAATGTAACAGAAATTCTGAAGCGGTGGGAAAATTGTGCTAATGGAAAAATAAAGAGAGAACTTAAGAAAACTGCAAACCAGGACATCAATGAAATAGTATGGGAGTGGTTTGTTAGTGTTAGGGCAAAAACTCAGCGTATATCGGGGCCTACATTACAGGAATATGCTAAAAAGGTAGCTGAAAAACTGGGTAAGACTGAATTCAAAGCATCCAATGGATGGTTGGAGAGCTTCCGCAAAAGACATCAGATAGTTTTTAATTAACTTTGTGGTGAATTGAATGACGTTAATATTGAAACCATAAGATATGTAAATTTTTTTTTTATCTAACTCTGTCTATTTGTGTATGTTTATGGTTTAATTTTGTTAATAGCCTAGGCCTACCTTCGTTAAACGTAAACCTATCTTTAATAGAAATGTTGGAGAACCCCATTCAATTCCACTGAAGACAGGTTTTACTGTATAATGTTAAACCTTTTACTTATGTTTTAATGTTTATTAACAAACCAGAAAAAATAGTTTCATTATTGGTTTTCAAATTATCACATAACATGTATGTTGCATAGAGAGCAGAAGGCAATTGCTTATTTCCAATTAAGATTGATGAAATCATTATAGATTTGTTTTTCTAGTTAGAAGAAGCTTAAAAAAGAAAAGACAAATTGAAGGCATTACAACAGCTGCATGTTACTGATGTTAGAAAAACCATGGAACATAAGTTGACTCAATCAACAAAACTTAAATAATGATTCCAATTTTTGGGTTAAGTGATGTTTCTTTCTCTGAAGAGGTATTCTATGTAGTACATATTTGTGTTATCTTAAAAGGAGTGTACAAGTCCGTAATAGTTGGAAACTTAGTCTCAGTATGCTTTTGTTAGTACACTGTGAGGAACCTTAAAATTGCTCTGCTGTAAAATTACAATGATGTCACTTAATGCATCTGTGCTTTAAGGTATTGTAAGAAGTCAGTTATTAATCCTTTCTTGCTTTGCTTACTACTTTTTCTAGGACAAGTTTCGCTTACATTTGCCCACATCATCAAGAATAGCTGAGGGGAGGGAGGGATAGAGTGAGAGGTGGAGAAGGAAAGTGAGAGAAATTGTATTAAATTATGCTTTATTTATTTATGGACGCTCTTTAACTGCTATGGTCCTTAGTTTCCCATTCTATGTTGGGTGTGAAAGACCATTAATTTTGCTCAGAGGCCTTTTCATTAGGCTTCAGGCTCTTTTACGTGCCGTAAATCTATGACACAGGACCACTGGCTTTACTTCCCTTCCAAAGGAAGCCGTGCTAAGGATTTTTATGCCCGAAAAAAAATCCATCACCCTCTGCCGGTTTGAACCCCCGACCTCGGGAACTAGAGGCTAGGATGGTAACCACTACACCACAGAGGACAAAACAAAAAAAGTGAGAGAGAACTTCATACTTAGGTAAATAGGGAATGTTTGATGGATACAAGATGAAGATTTTCATAGAATTCATCTTTCTAAACCATTTAAATGGAATCATTTATGTTTTATATTTTCTGAAAAATGGCAGTGATGGTCTTGATTAAAATATCTTTTATTTAAATATTGGCATACTAAATTAAATATACAGGGTGGATCAGAAAAATTACACTGAATAATTATAAGGCATGTTTCAGGGGTTATATTTAAGTATTTTCTTATGGGAAATGTATATCTATAAATGTCTTGTTATCAAGCTAGAGGACACTAATGTTTTTCAAATGCTGCATCGGGTTAGTGAAATTCTGTCAACCAGATCCCTGTTCCTCCACAGCATTGGAATCTTGCTTATGTTTTCTTTTCTTTGTATTTTGGAATATTGCTTGTGTTGTGTTTTTAACGTTGTTTATATCACCATTAACCTAAAACCTGCGTTTTGTTATTTAAGTGGTGAGGGATTCTGTTGCATATTATACAGCACTTTATGACTTTGTGGTTCCTAAAAGTGGTGTAGGTTATTAATCTCAGCTATCAGGATATATTAAAATGCTCTATTTATTGGAAGGATTTTCAGTTTTGCAGCCTACTATAAAAATGTTCCACTTTACTTACGCAGAACTAGCAGACATGCATTACATTTATGGTGCTGCTTGGGGAAATAGAAAAAGGCATGAGATCTTTATGCTGAGCTTTATCTAGGAGACATTTGCCTCATCACAGCACCTTTATTGCCATACATTGGTGACTGTAACAAACAGGAACTTTCCAAAAACAAGCGCATCGTTTGGGAGTCCAAAGAAAGGCAAGATCAGTGGCTCTAGAAGAGGAGGTTCTTGACCAGGTCCACAAGCACAAGAGCAGTAGTGATGCCATGCATACAAGCCAGATTTTGGTTATTAGAATTCTGCTGAACAGCTTACATTTAAATCATCCCACCCAAGTTCAAGCACTGGGGTCAGATAACTTTCCACCTTGACTGCAATTTGTCCAGAGGTTTCTTCATAAATGCATTGATAACCAAGATTTCCTACAACTATATTATGGACAGACGAGGATTTTACACCAGAGGACATGTGAATACGCAACAGTCACATTTGGGCACAGGAAAACCCTAGAGCTATTAGAGTTATAAATAACCAACACCGATGTAGTGAAAGTTTGGGCTGGCATTGTGAATGACACACCCTTAGGGCCCTATTTACTACCTCCACGTTTGACTGGCTACATTTACCTACAGTTTTTACAACATACTTTGCCAGAGCTTCTAGAAGATGTTCCTTTAGGATTATGCCAGTTAAAGTGGTTCCAAGTTAATGGGGTACCTGCTCATTATTTCGGTGACGTAATAAGGTATTTTCTAAGTGTAATGTATCTTGATTGGTAGAGGAGCACAGAAATAATGGCCAGCATGTTCACTAGATCTAACCCCTTTGGATTTTTTTCTTTGTGGGACATGTTCAGACTCTTGTGTACAAGAAGATGCGAAGAGGAGCTGATGGCAAGGATCTTTGTACCATTTGATGCTATTCATAATATGTCTGGTATTTTTGAGAGAACTTGGCAGTTGTTTTCAACTATGCTCTGAAGTCAAAGGTCAGCATTTTGAACATTTTTTATAAATACTTATGCACTTATTATTATGTTTTATTATGTATATAATTAATGAAATTAATTATAATTTTTAAAGACCTACCCTTCCTAGGAATTGCTTTTGATGTAGAGTTAGCTGAAAAATCCAATGTCATAGCTGGGATTTGGACATAGTTCTCTTGCTTTCTTTACAGTTGCTCTAACCACTGTGCTAGTAGGACATTGAATTGTGAAAAATCCAATTTCATAGCTAGGATTTGAACAAGGTTCTCCCACTTTCCATGCAGTTGCCCTAACTATTGAGCTATTATGACAACTGCCGATAGGACATTGAATTACGTGGGAAATACCTGGAAAAAAAAAAAAAAAAACACGAGTCGGTTAGGGAATTCAATAAGCTACTAGCAGATTGTCATACTAGCTCAATGGTTAGAGCAACCAGTTCATGCGGGAGAGCTGAGTTCAAATCCCGGCTATGACACTGAATTTTTCACCTGACTCTATGTCAAAAACTTATACACTTGTTCAATTCTTGTTTTTTTCTTAGTTTAACTATGTTTGAAGCCTTTTAAAAACATGTTTGCATCATTTAACATTGTTGTTTAGAACCTACTTCAGAGCACATGGAGTGCCACATAATTAAATAAAGATTCATGCATTAAATTTAAGAGAGTTTTCATTGTTTAAAATTAAAGATACTGCTACTCCTATTTCAAAACTGTCCCAGTGCCTTATAGCAAAAGATGCATAGCTACCTGTTCAGCTGAATTTCATCTAACAGGATATGGTGTTTTAAAATTTTTTAATATCCTCTAGCTCAATAATAAGATGTTTACAAGCTTACATCCCCTAAAAGAAAATACTCCTATAGAACCTCTGAATCGCACCTTAGAATTATTTGGTGTTGTTCTCACTCACCCTATATATCTTGAATTTTCTATTAGTAGTTTGTGAAGCTTATGAATTTTCATTTAATCATAATGTCACTGGAAAATCATAAGACTGCAGTGCTCAATGGAATACACAATGTATTTGAATAAACATTTGCGTGACTTTAAACATTTCCAAAATATTTGGCGTTATTCATTTAAATTTCACCACATTTTAAGTCTCAGCAAGTAGAGTGTATGCCTGCTGTGCAAGAGGTCTGAGGTTGGATTTCTTGAGAAAGGTTTCTTTAAAATTGAAAGGTTTCGGGCATGTCCAGAATCTGGTATGTGAATGTCATTGCACTTGTGTGTATATTATTGATTATTTAATATCCAACTCGCCCATTAACAAGATTTCAAAATTGCCACTGGCCATAACCCTGAGCACACATGCCAGGTCAGATAGTTATATGACAGTTCATCTACAAGCACAATTATATGTCAACAGTTAGGTACCACAAAGTTAACAGGATTAAAAAAAAAATTAAGTCTGTCGTGAAATTTTGCTTGTTATATAACATGTAGTGGTTGAAAGCTGGCATATGTTGTTAACATCTCATGAATTTAATGGCCATGCTAATTAAACAACAATAATTTTCCATGTATAGCATTTTATACCGTCCATTGTGAACAATGCTAGCACAGGAATGCACCCATATTGTCTAATTCTGATCTTGCTTCACTTTTATGCAAAATATTACTGTTGCTACCTTATATCACTAACTTCAATGGGCATGTACAATCTAAGTATGTTGTAACAGCCATAAATATTTGAAACAAACTAATAATGAGAGAGAGACACAGCTAAACCTCTGTCTTCATCCCTCACAGACATTCATTTTATTGTTGGATAGTGCAACCTTCTTATGAACAATGATATATTTCTTGCCATTCCAGATGAATTTGTGGTGTTTCTATAATATAACAATGATAGTCAAGCAAAGTGAAACCATAAGGTTAACACCAGCAATTGATTTTCAATTCAAGCCATTGATTTGACATTTGAATTTAAACACAGAAGCTTAAGTGTAAAAATAAAAAATATATTCATCTTTGAAGATCTGTATTCTATAAAGTACATGACCGGCAAATTATCACACCCTTAAAGCATAGGAATATCACCACATGCCACTAAGTGTTATGTCTCATCAGAAATATATGCATTCTTTATATTTTCTATTTTTATCTTTATGAGCAATTTGCTATTTCCTAATTGAAACCATTTCTTTTGAGTGCTTCTAATGATTAATAGGAAGTAAACATGCAAATAAGTTTTGGTGTGACTAGTTTGTAGAATGGGTGTGAAAATAAATGATAATGGTTAGAGAAGGTCAGTAAATGATGATGTTGTTTCCAACACTCCCCATATGGTCAGTGACTCTCAGGGAACCTAGTTTCACCAAGCTATGACTGGAGCTATCTGTTAGCTGGAGGCACCCAGCATGCGGTATCTTCTACCTACAATGGTAGAGTCATCCTCTGTGGTGTAGTGGTTACCATGACAGCCTCTACTTCTTGAGGTCGTGGATTCAAACGCGGCAGAGGGCGATGGATTCTTTTGGGCATAAAAATCCTTAGCATGGTTTCCTTTGGAAGGGAAATAAAGCTGGTGGCCCTGTGTTGTAGATTTATGGCACGTAAAAGAACCTCAAGCCTGACAAAGAGACCTCTGAGCAAAATTACTGGTATTTCATGCCCAATATAGAATAGGGTGCTAAGGACTACAGCAGTTAAAGAGCGTCCATAAATAAAAAAAACTCAATTTCCAATGGTAGGATGACAGTGAGGGATGGTGATGGGATAAGTGGACCTACAGCTTTTATGGTGGGCTCTGAACCATTATGGGCATTGGGGATACTTCACATGAGCTAGCTATTTGACATCCAGATAAGGTGACTTAAAAGTGTTACACCAAAGCCAGAAACTGAACCATGGGTCCTCAAAACAGGAGCCATAAATGAAACCAGTAAGCTACCCTGGTAGCACATCAAATTTTAATCACTCTGATCTGATTCTTAAATTATTTGGTAACTGCTAAAATTGTAACTTCAAGTATTTCTTTGAGTTTACATGGAGGTCTGTTCTGAATAGGTAAAGGGGGAAATCCACTCCTTCTCTGTGTTGGAACGGTACATGGCAATGTAAATGTGTGGATCCTGCCAGATTCTCATCTAGAAGAATTGCATTCTGCCAACAAGGTGCCACAGATGGTTCTGCAGGTTCAGGGTTATCTGTATCATCCTGTTACTAGTCTTGCAGTTCATAAAGATGGTCTGCTTTTGGCTTCAGGTATGTGGTGCTTCTGACATCTAAATTACATTAGACTCTAAACCAAACTTCACTTATGTGTATTGTTAAAAATATTTAAATGTACAAGTTTCATGAAATGGCATTCACCTTCTCAGGTGCTGTTTACTTATTGCTGCATTTAAATAGACCTTTATATATAAGGATTGATAGAAAACTTTTGTTTTAATAAGAGAGATTGTGGTGTGAATTTTGAAGCACTACCCAATGATAATCATTTTGATTCCAGTAGAAAATTTTACTATCACACATAAACACTCTCTGGTAGTTGATGACGTGATTAGCAAGAAATAAACAGCAACCTGAGATATGAAAAATTTAATGTATCTTATCCTATTCACATTAAAAAAAAAAGCAGCTGTAACTTATTAAAGTTATATCATTTAAATTTGAAAACTCTATTTCACTGTTACTAGTTTCTTTATCATTTATTATTAATTATCCGTATTGTTTAAACTTTCTGATCAAAGAAAACAAATAATGCACTGAAAGCTTAAATCACAGTTCTGTTTGGCAGTGTACTGCTTTCACCTACTGGTTCTATACTTGTACAGACTGCTTTCAGATTATCTAGATATATATATATATTTTTTTTTTTCTGACAAGAGATTTTGTTAACTACTGTGCATACATTTAATCTTTCCATGCTCATAGACATACAATGGCAGTGCCAGTATGCAGCTTAACTATCCACATCCTGTCTGCCCATCAAGTGATCAGAGAAAGTTTACTTATGCATATTGTGAAAATATGACACTGAGCTGTAAGGCAGACATAGTAGCATTAGCATGTAAATACATTTTGATTAATATATTGCAGTTCAACTTCTGAAATACTGGCTACTTCTTATATATGTTATGTGTTTGGAAATTAAGGGGCATGAGGGGAGATGTTATCCCAGGATTGTGCCCTTTTTGCAATTTGATTTTTGCGGCTGTCCTTTAAACTACTTCATTAATAGATCAACCCCAGGAAAACATTCCTGAAATTCTCTTCGGTACTGACAGAGTGATTTACTTTTTAGAAGATTACAGTAAATGAAAATTCTTTGTTCTGTATCAGATGTCTCCACCATGATTTAAGCAATAGACACAAACAGATAAATTAAATTCAACAGGCTGCTCAGTAATATAGTTACTGCTTCAAGATTCAACTATCAAACTCCTGATCCTCCAGATTGGGGATTGTGCAACAGACCAGTTCCCTTCCACGTAAAAATTAATTAATTACTGCTAAGCTATGTAGAGAAAATAGCTGGACTGAATGGTATATGCACCTTTGTAGAATGGGCTCGCACTGTAGCACTCACCAAGTATTAAATTACCATCCAACTGGTAGAAGAAGTGTAGGAAGACCCAAAAAGCAATGGAGAAATCAACTATAACTCTGTCTAGCCGGACTTAAAATCCAAACTATTTGTTGATGATGATGATGATGATGATGATGATTCAACTAATACTGCACATAATACCTGCCATCCCCCCCTCTTATCTGCAATTATACAGATCCTTGAGTGCAGTATTTGGTGCAAGCATTGAGCAATCCAGGTACTATACACGAGCAAGGAAGATAAAATTGTGTTGTTTTATTTTTTCTTTGGAAATATGTACACACTGTGGGATATGGCAAGTTTTCAAAATTAAGGGGGGCATGAGGGGAGGCATTATCCCAGGTATGTATCTATTTTGGGGAGAATGAAGATGAGATACATATTCCCTTAAGTGCAAAGGAATGAATGAATGAATGAATGAAGGATAATTTTGATAAACGAAAAAAATAATGGTTACAGAGGAATAAAGAAGTTTATTAAGAAAGAGTTTTGAAGATCAAACATAGCTAAGAAGGGTTTTTGTGGAAGGTAAAGATGGATGTCAGTATATCATTAGAGAGAAATAAGGAATGGAATCAGGGCAGTGTAAATTATTTTATTAGGGTACTAGGCAGTGTGTTATGTCTTTAATTATTGTATTTGTTATTATTTTTAGTTTTGGATTTGGTTAAATAACTAAGGTGAAGTTAAAGCCATCACTTTACTTAACATTAAAAAAAAGTCTGTTTTATAGAAATTCCTGTACACTATAAAAACAATTCTCATGCAAAAATGTATTTAACTTGTTTAATTGAATTTGGCAGTTGATTGTGCACATGATCACCGGTATTTAAAACATACTCCATACAGAAATGTCTGATGTGATTGAACTCACAAATACTCCTATATGAAAACATGGTCCCTATTGTACACAAATGTTATAACATGCATATCTTTGGTTGTACATTGAGCAAAAGGACTAATACCAGGCAGATGTAACAGTATTGTTCTTTAATCCTTTATTGCTGAAATTATTTTTATTTTTTATTTAATTTGACTTTTATCTGTGATACTTCTGGTGTTTAATAGAACATGCATATATATAAAATACTAAGTCATTATACACAACCAGTTTCATAAGAGAAGCCATGTTCATATGATCATGCTAAGCACTTGTGTAAGCATTTTATTCTTCAGCAAGAATTAGGTTGAATAATGCAACTAAGTTATAATCTTGTTTATAATTGAACAAATTTCCATTTGATGAATTAATGTTACAGATGGCAAATCTCAAAGGATTATACCCTAAGCAATAAATTCAAAGTAAATGTTTTATATTGCATCTCACTTTCACTTTAACAAACTTGGACTGTATCACTGAAATAAAGATGTAAAATACAAATATTTCAGTTTCATACCAAAAGCAGTAGAAAGTGTTTTTATGTAATGTGAAATTGCACGAAGACCAGCATTTTATGCACTCAGTGCAAACAGGCTGGTGCATTTCTTTCCAGTACATTGTCATCCATTGCAGGGTGCTACAAGATGATTATTTCTATCAAGCTGGATTTCATCTCTAATGCTGCAATGTTGAATAATGAACCTTGATGTGATGGGACAACCTCTTCCTAATGGTGTTATTTTATGCTGCTCGAGATATGTCTGCACAATATAGTGACTCCTCCCTGTTTTCGTATCTGCTGAAAAAGGTCAGTTCCAGGTAGATGCCATTACATGAGCTGCTACACTTCTGAAGGTGATCGGGTCCCTCTTATCTATCAATTGGGAGATGAGACCTTAAGGTGAGCAAGGTCCAGGCCATGACTCTCACCTAAGCTGGGTTGGTGTCCAGAATCTCCCTCAAAAAGTCAGGGTATGAAGCCATCAAAGTCAGGCCATTCATCCTGAATCCACCGAGATGTTATAAGTGTCAGTGCTTTGGACACACAAGAGGTATCTGCAATGGCAAAGCTACCTGCATTAACTGTGAAGATGTCTCTCACAATGAAGCATGTACATCAGTCCCAACATGCGTTAACTGCAGTGGAGAACATCCATTGAGTTCCTAAGATTGTCTCCATTTTGCAGAGGAAAGAGTGATCCAAGAGATTCGGGTTAGGGAGAAGGTGCCTGGAAACTCCTGTGCATCTGCCAACCCTCTGTCCCGAAGTTCGGTACCTGTAGCTTGAGGTCCAGATTTCTGGTATTAACGATAACCGTGGAATTTTCAATTGACACATTTAAATTATCAAAATCATATATTTATATGAGATAAACTTAATTTTTTTCAAAACTGAAGCCATGAAATATTGCAAAATGTTTTTATTTTACGAAAACTACTTTAAAACGTGAAATGTAGTGAAATGCTGCAGATGATGTCAAGTTTTTATTGCTTAATTGTTTATTTGTGCATTCTAAAGAACATGGAAACTGCTTAGCAATCCTTATGTTGTATACATGTTTAGAAAATGAGTCAGCTACCTTTGTTGTTAACTATCAATGTCCCGTTCCGGTTGTGGTATTGGCTGTTACTGGCAATGCAACCCTAAGGTTAGTAAGATGTTCATAGGTTGCCTCAATAATGATCTCGGCACAGTGACTGATGGTGTCAGAAGTTGAATTTCTGACCAAGAGACAGTCATCTCTCCTGGAATCATTAAATATGGGCAAAGAAATTAAAGATGGAAAAGGAAAATTTTGTTGTTACCAGCACAATGTGGGCAGTTTTACATGTAAACATCCCTTTGAAAAAGCTGGACCATCCAGATATTCCAGAGTGGATGAACAAATATCAGAGGTGAATCATTTTTAATATTTTATAAAATATAATAATTCAAACCTTTTGCCTAATATGTATATTCTGTAAACATGTCTTTATTTTATAAACATGGAAAATGTTAATGAACATATTTCACCTACAGAATTTATTAATCAAGTTAACAAAAGCACATTGGTATGGATGTACCTTCCATGGACCATACCAAATTTGATAAACAATGTCAAGTAGATAAATATGGATTGTTAACAAACTTCTTGCTATTGGAAAAACTAAATTGCCTGGGATTTTACATTTTTAAAATGCTGATGATCTTTCGCAAGCTGATACACTCCGAAAGGAAGTAAAGTGTTCCTCTCACGAGAATGTAACTATAAGGAATATGTTGACATCAACAATTCTAGCCTATCTGAGAAAGACTACGGCTGTACTTTCAACATATCAACAAGACCTAAGTCCTCTTAAAAAGCATATGCTCTTGTAATGCTGAATGACCAGTTGCTTTTGTTTGCTTTCTCATCACAGATTTTAACAACGTTAGCAACTATTTCTCGGGCTTGACTGTGTAGAGTTCTTCCTTTCTTACTGGGCATTGTAAATAACTTTATAAATCACTAGAAAACACTTACACATTGATCCAAGTGAAACACGCTGGAATACTAATGTTGCACGATGTTTTTAATGTAGATAGTAGATTTATTTATGACATCATCTTGAGCTGCCACATGGTCCTATCCCCTTCACTCCTCCGGAGAGTAGAACACCATGTAAACGTTTTCTTGTCAGAGGTTATATGCCTGAGCTGAAGGAAAAGTACAATTGAAGATCAGAGAGGCCTTAAAAGACAAGGAGATCATCATCCATTGTGACGAGACAACAAATAGAAATGACAGGGCAATTTTCATCATTCTCTTTCATGTACTTCCAAATAGTTCATTAGCAACCAAGTTATATGTTGTAGTGTTCAGGAACTTGAAACCACAGGTTCATGATCTTGCTGTAAGGCTTAGTTGAGGCTGTAACATGATATAATGTGTTGTATAGCAATGTAGTTGGCATTTCCACAGACAGTGCCAAATATATGACCAGTTGTGTTCGCACTTTGAAGGAACTAATTTCAGATGATCTAGTTCATATTCAGTATTGCGTGCATAAATTGGATTTAGTTGCTAAGCTAATACCAGATCATCTCCACCATCTAAACAAATGTGTTTCTATGGTTAAGGCAGCCATCAAGAATACTAAGAAGAGGAAGCACCAGTATGTAACTTTTTTGAACATAAATATGCTTGTGCTATAGAAGCAAAGATGTTTCCGATTCCTGTGTTAACTCCGTTGGGTTCATGGAAAATCTGTTCTGTATGTTGGGGAACACTTCAACGATTTCTTGGAGTACTTCAAGCAACTGACTGACTCTAATCCAGCAACCAGCTAGTTTTAAGAGCTTTCAAATGATGGCAGAAACTGCATTTGTTTTCAGGCTGCTTTTGTTTAAGAGCATTGCTACATTGCTACTGAGATTACCCAATTTTGGAGGGGTGTCAATATCCCCACAGTGCACAAGCTTGTGCCAAAAGTGACTGCTTTGCTTGGTGACCTGGAGCTCATAAAAGACAAGGTGTTTGGAGAGGAAACATCATGAACAATGCGTAAGCTGAAGGATGAAACCAAACAGAGGGAAGAAGCTCAAATGATGAAATTAGCCAAATGCAGCATTGAAAAGCTGGAGAAGCTGTTGGCAGAAGATCTTGCAGGAAAAAGTCTTTCGCTCAGCTGCCCAGCTTATTCATTTACCTAATTTACTGGTAGCATCAGTATCCAATGAGCTCATGTCACACGTGAATCAATTTCCTTCTGAAGTGCCTCTCTAAAGATGCATGTCTTAAATGATACATAGCACTGCAGCATCAGGCAAAGAGTTGATGTGGAGCAAGACATGGTACCTGAATTACTAAAGTGGCTGATGGAGGAATATCCTGAGTTTTCAAACCACTGCTTGAAGGCAGTATGGTTTCCAACTGCAAATTGGATAGTGAGAGAAGCTTTTCAGTATATGCAAACTTGTTGGACAGTGAACAAATTTACACCCAGAAAATATAGAAACAATGCTGTGTTTGTACTTTGGTGACACTTTCCAAAATTTTATTGTATTTGCCGATCATTTCTATGTGATTTGTTTTTTACTTTCTCTACTATGTATAGTAAGAAGGGAAAGTATTGCATGCCACCCAAAAAGTCAATACTGAGATTTCACCAGAAATACATGTTTTGAGGCACCCTTAATCCAAATAAAACATTTTTGAAAATGAATGTGTGTGGGTGTGGGCGTTTGGGCATGCGTGCGCGCGTGTCATAATTGAAAAACGGGAAGTCAGGTAAATACCAAACTTGGTATTTGACTTGAAGTAGATATGCCCCACGTATGGGTGCAACTTGAAGTAGATGTTTTGTTTACATAACACAATTACAACTTCAAGTTGGCTTCCCAATCGTGAGGCTAATAACTTACATAACAATAAATTACGTAATTATTATTATCACTTGCTAGTTAATATTGTCCTTGTTGCTCTGATGCAATGACTGTAATTTCTGTATGATTACTGCACCTTTTCAATGGTATTTCACATAGCTTTATGTGTAGCTTCTGTATGCCTTGCGATTGGAGTAAGAACTGTTGAATTTGCAATGAATTCCATAGCATCGCATCTATCTACGCTTAAGAGTATAAGATCTCGAATTCTATTGGCTATTATAGTGACGTATCATATATACAAACCTATCAAATGCTATGTACCATGGACATCTTAGAGAAACGTTTACTGGCTTTAAAACTGCTATCGAATGTTTTAAAAGCATAGTCATTGTTATGTGCTTACAACATTGCTAAAGCAGAATATGTTTTTTTGCTTGGTTTCCTATTGAATTCACATTGCCACAATCCTTTTAACAAATTATATTTTCTAGCTGCAAACACAAAATACTTTGGCTTTACTGTTAAACATTATTAACATTTACATACATTGCCGTAACATAAAACTTTAAAAATCACTAACATTTATGTTGTAGGACAGTATTCCTACCTACGTATTCCTAACATTGTGTATGTATTTGTTGTGAATAATTAATTAGCAATATTTAAGCTTTGTTAGTAGGAGCTAAGCTTTGGATTAGTAGTGGATACTGGCTCATTTGCCCCTACCATAAATACTTAATAAGAATGTATTGTACTTTTCTTAGGAAGTATTTATGTTACTCCTTTTGGTTGCAATCACTTCACTGCAATTTATTTTGAATTACACTGCTCTGCTTTTGTGTGAATGCCACTACACTGTTTTTGTGTGAACGCTACTGCACTACCTTGCTTATAGCTTTCATTTTCACATGTACTAAATGGTTTGTTTATGTTTGAATACATTGACGTGAGCCATGTCAGTACTGTTGTTTAGCAACAGCTGACGAATTTATACATTGTTATTCTACATGCTACAAGGATTTGTCTAATTTCTAACATGTTACATACATAAATATTATGTACTGTAGTGATAATATGGTCCTCATTTTTCTATAACAAGAATAGTATATTATGATAAAATATTTATGAGGGCAGTCCCAGAAGTACCCGACTTGATGTATATATAGCAGTTATGTTTCAAACAGATGACTATGGTAGAAAGTACGACTCTTATAAAGCATAAGTTTGAAGTTTGACGATGCTACGTTGTTTAACAATTGTTTGGCAGCCATTAATAGTGAACTCTCTCAGAAAATTTGTAAACATGGATAAAACTGGCTATCGTTATTTCAGTTGAAAGGTCTTAGTTCAACTAATACTAAAGCTGAGCTAGATTCTACTCTGCGGGAGTCTGCTCCTTCGTTTACAACATTAAAATATTGGATGGCAGAGTTTAAGTGAGGCCGTACAAGCTGTCAAGATGAACATTGCAGTGGTCGACCAAATGAGGTGACCACGCCAGAAATTGTGAAGAAAATCCACGAAATGATATTGGATGACTATTGACTGAAAATGCGTGAGGTAGCAGACATTGTAGGCATTTCAAAAAGTGCTGTACATCGCACACTAACTGACAATTTAGACATGAGAAAGCTGTGCACAAGATGGGTGCTGCGTTTACTCACAATGGGACAAAAGCAGGGTCGTGAGGATGTTTCAGTTGAGTGTTTGGCAATGTTTGGCTACAATAAATCCGAGTTTTTGCATCAATTCATAACCATGGGTTCATCACTTCACACTTGAGATGAAGGAACTATCAAAACAGTGGATTGAAAGGGGAGAATCGGCTCCAAAGAATGCAAAGACAGTTCCATCCGCAGGCAAGGTCATGGCGTCAGTTTTTTGGGATGCGCGTGGAATAATTTTTATTGATTATCTTCAAAAAGGAAAAGCAATCAATGGCGAGTATTATGTAAACTTATTGCAGCATTTGAATGATGAAATCAAGCAAAAATGACCGCATTTAGCGAAAAAGAAAATTCTGTTCGATCAAGACAATGCACCCATTCACACATTCATTATTACCACGGCCAAAATCAATGAGTTAAAGTTTGAATTGCTTGCTCATGCACCCTATTCACCAGACTTAGCCCCCTCTGATTATTTTCTGTTTCCAAAGTTGAAGAAATGGCTTGGTGGTAAAAGATTTGCCAACAATGAAGAGGTGGAGTTTGCAGTTGATGGCTATTTTGCAGAACTCAACGGTTCTCACTATAAACAGGGTATCGAAGCTATTGAACATCGTTGGGAAAAGTGTATCAAGCTGAAAGAAGATTATGTAGAGAAATAAAGATGTTTTTTCCCAAAATTTTTGTGTTTTCTTTGTTAGGTCAGGTACTTCTGGGACAGTCCTCGTACGATGTATTATGCATTTGTTACTTATGTGAGGTTTCCTTTTCTCTATCCTACTTGGCAAATTAAACATTGACATATACAGGGGGGACCATTTAAGTTGGGATGTACAATATTTCCAAAAGTAAGCGTTGTAGAAAGAAATGTCTTGAATAAAAGTTGCTTGATATTATGGGGGAAAGTAGATGCCATTAGTTATGTTCTTTTGGAGGATGTTATGATGGTCATTTTAGGGTAATTTAATTTTTGAAATGGGAAACTACATTTTGTGTGTTGTTTTCTCATTAGAAAATGGTTTATAAAAAGCTGTTTGTTTTGTGATGAGGAATAAGGAAACAAATTAAAAAATGTTGGTTCCCAATTACGAAACATAACTTGACCTCAAATGATAATCCATGGATGGTCCAACCATTGCACTCTTCGTATGCAACCATTCAAAATTTTCATTGTTATTTACATTGGTGTAAGAACAACTGCAAAGTGCTTTATACAAATGTTGTTTAGTTTTTTATGAGGAGTGAGAAAAGAACATAAAAAATCTGATGTATTACACTGACATGACTTTCTCTACTCTTGTAAAACTATTTTTACAAATGCTTATTCTCCATATACTTCATGTTAATGCTATGTATATGCTATCATTTGGTTGTGTAGAACTAAAAGCTATAATTGATTTGTAATTGGTTGTTTTGTCTATAATTTAATATCAAGCACAAGAGGAATATTAAATCATGTATAACACCGTTTGTGACTGAGTCCTTTTCTACTATCCTATCTTTAATATCTTAATGGTAATGCAATTACAGATTGCCGGATGCCACTGCATGAAGTAGTGATTGACTTATAGGCATATACCTTGCCAGCACAAACCAGTGACTTTCAGCATCATGTGTACAGTACAGATATGGCATGCTTGGCAGTTGATTGTCCCTGGCCTAGAATAATTAAAGCAATTACAACATGGAGTTTTGAAAACAATAATAGGAAGAGAAAATAAAATTGTTGTGATATGAATCAAACCACCAACCTGTTACCAACAAACAGATTCACAAAAACACTTGCATTGAGCTAACCAGTTATGTATAGAGCTGGAAGATGTTAAATTTGGTATGCAATTTTGCCATTACAGAATTACTGGAATCATTATCATCATCCTATGTATATTGTGCTTCATTGTACTGTTTTGTACATACCTGTGCTGTGTGATCATTTAAAATTTGCTGCAAAATGGACCTAGCTATAACTGCCTTATTGCGACCATATTTTCAGAAAATTCTTGTTCATATACCCCTACAGCTCATTTTGGTTTGTAGGGTAGGCATGCAGTAAGAGAAGGCAAGAAACAAATATTGACCCAATATCATTTAAGGCTTAATGTATTGCATATCTTCCAGAAAAAGGCTGGCAGACTCATCTGGCATATACAGTTAAAGCAATGCTAAATTCCTTCTTCTCCTTCTCCTTCTTCACTGCATTTTATGATAAGTTGTCAATATAACATCTATCTATTGACATTATCTATTGTCAGTATGACATCATCATTATCTAAGCTCAGTTCCTGACATTTTAGTAACTAACATTTCACCTTTGGTGAACAAAATACTGTTTGAAATCAGTTTGAAGTACATACATTATCTTTGTATTTTCAGGTAGTGTGAAAGGTCCCAGTGGGGTAGCAAACATTTGGTCACTACAAGATGGCAGTCTTTTACAAACAATCACAGGAATTGGAGGAGTTCACTCACTCTGTTGGCTTGGAGAGTCAGGTCTAGCATTGTGTTTTGGAAGATCAAAGGTACTCCAGCAATTATACTATGGTAAAACCCTGGTTTTACTCTCCTGTAATTTAGGTTTTCACATGATCTGTGTCATTTTCTGCTGGTCTCATCTTTTACCATGTACCTATATATGATGCATTATATTCCTGTCGAAATGCAATTTGTAAACAGACATATTTTCTGTAGCAGATTCAAAAAGTTCAATGCCATGACCAGGATTTGAACCACAGATATGAATTACACAACAAGGATACAGTGTATGGCTCATTATGCACCCACAGTGGCTAAACGGAAGAGCATTGGCATGCCAAAGAGAAGGTATGTGGTTCGAATCCCAGCTGTGGCAGTGAATTTTTCAAATCAGATTCTACTTTCTGTCTTAAGTGTGCTCATGGTTGGTTGGTTGGTTGCTTGGTTAGTTTGTTTGTTTGTTTGTTTGCTGATTTAATTATTTATTTATTTATTTATCTATTTATTTGAAACCTTTCCCTGATTCCTTAACTTCTGGGAACAATATAGCTGTTGTAACCAAATGAGTTACACACTAAGAAGGGAATACAGTAGAGCCCCAGTAATTCAAGCTAATTGGGGTGAGGCTACCTCGAATTACAAAAAACTCGGATTATAGGGAAGTATCATTAAATCAATGGGTATATCATAAATAAATGTTTAGTGAGCACAATAATGGTTAAAAAAATAAATAAAAAAAACAATTTAGTGCATACCTGTGTTATATATACATGTATGTCATGTGTCATGTGTGCATATATACAACATTTCCAAGTTGCAAAAATAAAAGTTACATTTTAAAGAAATTGTCCAAAGTCCTTTGTTTTAAAATAGAACCTCGTTTCTTAGCATCAGTGTCGCACCATCTTATAAGAAGTATGGTGTCAGAGTAGCTTCCGCTTGCTGCTTGATATAATGCAGTGTCACTTCTAGCTCTGCCAAACCCTTAGTGTGGGTGATCACTGGCACAGTTTCTTCAGGCATTTCCTCGTCGTACTGTCTTCAGTGGGCTCACTAACCATTTCAACAATTGCAAGACTGGTCACTTCAAACTGTTCATCACTGTTCATCCATTCTGAAACCTCACTTGCATTTTCACATCCAGTAAGCTTTTTCATCAGTTCTGCCAATGGTAGATCATCTTTGTCTGTACTGTTGATATCCATTTCATTCCGTAAAATCTGATTCCAAGACTTTTTTTAGTGTCTCTGCCTTCATTTCAGACCATGAATCAACTATCCTAAACTATGTATTTTATTATAGTTTTTTTTAGAAATTCTTTGATGGTTCCTTCACCTTCTGTTATTTGTAGAAGCGTCTGAAGCAAACAACGGTACTTTTTTTCCAAGCATTGTAAAATGCCTCGGTCTATAGGCTGTATTAAACTTATCATGTTAGGGGATAAGAACAATGCATGAATACCGTCATGTTGTAATTCTTCCTCATCAGGTATGAACCAGCATTGCCAAACGTTAAGGTTGCTTTGAAAGGCAAGCACTTTTTCTTTAGGTATCTTTTAGTCTCTGGAACAAAATCTTCGAAGAACCACTTCTTAAAAATATTTTTGTCCATCCAAGCAGATTTTTGTTGGACATATATAACAGGCAGTGCAGAAGCAGTGATATTTTTTGAAGCTCTAGGCTTAGCAGACTTCTCCACTACCATTAGCTTCAGTGTATGGTCTCCATTTGCATTCGATGCAGCAAGAACTGTTAACCTCTCTTTACATTTTTTGTAGCTTGGGGCAGGCAGCCTTTCTTCTTTTGAGGTTAGAGTTTTAGATGGAAGCATTTTATGATTTAGTCCTGTTTCATCATAATTATACAGTTGATCAGGAGTAAGATTTTCTTCTTATAATTTTCGTAATTTCTTACAAAATTGTGTAACAGTTTGAGAATCCACAGAAAGTTTGGAACATTGAAGAACTGTGAATTATGAAATAATTAGCCAGCTCAAGGAAATAGTGCAGGAACAAAGACATACAATCACAGAGTATTAAGCTTACTTCCTTTGAACATTCTTTTTTTCTTCATTAATTGAATTTGTGCATTGTTATTAATATGATACCAAATACCTTCATATCTTAGGATGTAAGAATTGTGCAGTACAATACATCAGAGATGATGCAGAACCGAGTACTGGCTGCTGCAAGAGCCTCATTGCTACGACAAGGAGTGGTGGGCTTGCATGTGGCACCATGCCTGCGAGCACTGCTATTGGCACTACCATCACTTCTGCAAGAGCAGTACCAATATGAGAAGCCGTTAGTGGTGAGCGGTGAGCAACTTCTTCATAGCAGCCATCTGAAATGTCTGGCTGCACTAGTCTTGGTTTTACGTTTAGACAAGGTTCTTTGTTACCAGCCTGTTCCTCCTAATCATGATCAACATTTCTCTGTAGGTATGTTTGTTACAGCTTATATATGTCAACTCCAATTATTTGAAGCAGAGTATCACAAGATGGCAAAATCTTTATATGCAACTTTATTAAATTTTATAGTTCCTGAATGGCAGTGGCTGCAAGTTTTCAGCATTGGTGTGCATACAGCAGAAGCTCTGGTAAACCGCTCAAAATTGCCACAAGAATTTTGTGCTCTTATACATCAAGGATCAGCTTCTACAGGTAGGCCATTAAATTTATTGTGAATAAAGGGTGCTGTTTTAATTTAATATACAAAACAACAAACATTGTTGCAGAGTAATTCCAAGATTTTGCTACAGGTGTTGTTCATTACAAATTGCTAATGTACTTTACAATAAAGTATGTAGTTGTATATTTCTGTTTCATGAAAGAATATACAGTACCAATGAATCAATGCAAATGATGTCATAACAGTACTACATCACAACATGAAACAGCTATTTGATGTTGTTTATATTTACTACATTTTCATGGTGTATTGAAATTGATCATATGAATCATTTTACATTCATGTTTAACATATAAGATAAGATACTTTTATTCGTCCTTTAAATACATCATTTTAGTGACACGTCAACTGTTTGATATAATGTAATACAATAAATTTATATATATACAATCTTTATCTACTCCTATACAACTCCACACTTGAATTCCTCCAGACTATAAAAAACATTTGCTATTAAATATGTTTTTATTTTCTTTAATTTATGTTTTATTCTATTAATTTCTTTTTTTTCTTCAGGTAGCTTATTGTACAGCTCCTTTCCCATACTCTTACTACTACGGTTGTTTAATGTACCCCCATATACAGTTCTGAAGTAATCCCGTCGTCCTCTGTGGACTAGTGGTACCGTGCTAGCCTCTAGTTCCCGAGGTCACGGGTTCAAACCCGACGGAGGGCGATGGATTTTTTCGGGCGTAAAAATCCTTAGCACGGCTTCCTTCGGAAGGGAAGTAAAGCCAGTGGTCCCGTGTCGTAGATTTACGGCACGTAAAAGAACCTCAAGCCTGATAAGAGGCCTCTGAGCAAAATATCTGGTCTTTCACGCCCAATATAGAATGGGACGCTAAGAACCATAGTAGTTAAAGAGCGTCCATAAATAAATAAATAAATTAAAAAAAAACTGAAGTAATCCTCATTGTTTCTTAAATTATGCATGTGAATACCTTTATTGCTTGGTTTGTCTATTTCCTATAAAATAATCTGTATTGTTTCATATATATATAGAAGCAAGGAACAGTTAAAATACCGTATTGTTTGAAATTCAATCTGCACGACTGTCTACTATTTATTTTTGCCATTTTTAATTGCCTTTTTTGTAATTTAAATATCCCTTTTACTTCAGTTGCTGTAATATTACCCCATACCGTGATCCCATACTTTATGTGTGCATGTATAAATGCATAGTATACCTGTTTTAATGTCTCACTGTCTATGTTTTGTCTCACTTGACTCAATATAAAAATGCCTTTGTTTATTTTTTTTGGCTACATGCGCTATATATGGTTTCTAGTTCAAATGTTTATCTATTATTACCCCTAGGAATTTTGTATGTTTTATTTCTGGTATTTTTTCTCCATCTATTTCAATTTTTATATCATTTTTACTGCATTTCCCTATTTCAAAATTTATCCAAGCTGTTTTTTGGGTGTTTAATATCATATTTAGATTTAAATAATGCTGTTGTATTATTTCGATTAATGTCTTAGCTTTAGCTTCCAACCCTGTTGCTGTTTTATCTGTACATAATTATTATAGTCATATCATCAGCATACCCGATTGCAATACCTCCATTTCTTTGTATTATTTCAAATATATCATTCACGTAAACTAAAAACAAAAATGGCCCTAACTTAGAACCTAGTGGAACACCTTGCTTCACCATTTGAAAATTTGATTTGACTTTGTTTACTGTACCACTGCTATTTCTATGATTTAGTTCCACAGACTGTGTTCTATTTTTCAAATATGATTCTATCCAATCTTGTGCTAATCCTCGAACCCCTTGTGTTTCTAATTTCTTTATAAGTTAGTCTATGTTTACACAATCAAAAGCTTTTGATAAATTTAAAAAAATAGCTATTACTCGTTCATGGTTATTTAATGCATTGATTATAGCACTATTTACTTCATTTATTGCCTTTATTGTTGATTTTTTCTCTTGGAATTCATACTGCCATTTCGATATTATATTTAATTTTTTAAAGTATGTCTGTAATTGCTTTAAGAATACACCCTCAATTAGTTTTGAAAAGGTAGAACATAAAGTAACTGGTCTATAATTTTCCATATTCATCTTATTTCCTTTTTGTTTATATAGTGGTCTTACAATTACTTTCTTTAACGATTCTAGGAAAGTTCCTTGGTTTAGTGACGCATTTATAATGTGTGTCATGACTTTAGCAATCTCCTGTTTAATGTGTTTTACAATTTTATTTGAATACTCATCCAAACCACATGGTTTTTTTGGCTTAAGCTTATCTATTTCTTCGAATATGTTTTTCTCTGATATTTCTAAAATTCCCATTGAATTCATTTGCGCCTGTGATGAAATTGAATTGTTGCTTTGCTTGTTTATTTGTCTATTTGCTTTTACTTGACTTGCCATGTTTATATAAAAGTTGTTAAAATTATCACATATCTCTTCTGGACATTTTATCTCTCTATCATTTTCTTTAATTATTATATTTTCTATGTGCTTTGTTTTGCTTTGCTTGTGTAACTTGTTCACCATCCTCCATATTGTTTTTGTTTTATTTACTACTTTTGCTACTAGTACCATGTTGTACCTCTTCTTAGCATCTTCACATACATTTGTACATTTTTTTGTACATTTGTAATTTTCAATGTAAGTTAAAGATCTCTCCCCCATATTTGTAAATTTTAAAGAATTTAAAAATTTTATCCTCTCCCATGATTTTTTTATCCCTTTTGTCAGCCATTTTTCATAACATTTTTGAATAGCTTGACTGTTCTGGAAAAAGAATCTTTTAGTCTGTCCTGACGTATACTGGGTTTGCCTATCTGCACCTCTTTTAGGATTCACTATGTTGCTAGTTAAGCAAGGTCTTTGGCAATAAAATGTACATACATTTTTAGTTAGTGGGTATATAAACAAAACTGATATTGCAAAATGTAAGAGAAAATAAAACATACACACTATTTTAAATTTGAGGGGGAATAGAGATCTGTTTAGCAGAATTTAATTTAACTCTGTGCTCTTAAATAACTTTAAATGTCCTAGAGCTAGAGCCATTTGTTTTCAGTGAAAATTGTTACCACAGTTAGTCTTTTTATAAAGTAAAAAAATTGTTTCTCAATTTTTTATCAGTTATTTCGCTTTTTGTTTTTTATTTTAGCTCTCAGGAGTAAAAGGTACACGAATTAAGACATAACATTATATTGCAATAAAATATCAAGTTTAATTTTTACAAAGTATGTACAGTAGCATCAAAATTAACATTATTTAGAGTGTAAGAGGTGAATCTCATAAATCTTCTCAATCAGCAAATGATAGAGATACCATTAGCTCCATATTAGCATGAGTCAGACTTATTCTCTTGTCAAACATGACATTTGAGTGGGCTGAAAATGATCTCCCATGATCTACATTATTAACAGAAACCCATAAAACTTTTACTGAGCTTCAACAAAATCGTATTCTGGGATTTTAAGCCAAGGAGAAGAGAAATCATATCAATATCTTGACCAGTTCTCAAGAGTTGCATACTAGATCGCTAAATACAGTATAGAACTGTGTACACTGTGATGGAAGTAGTTCTTGCAGAATTGGTATTTGTTCCATAAGTCAACAAACTTCATTATTTGCTAGTTTTTCAAAGCTGAATGTTAGACATCTACATAGGTTTTAAAGGCTTGTAGGCATAGAAGATATAGAAAACATAGTTTTAGTTTCAGCATTTTAAAATTTACACTTTAGTTATGATATCATAAATATTTTGTTAGTCATATTAAGAAGCTGGTTAATTAAATAATGAATCTTCTTGCATTCGTGTTTATTTTCATAGAAAATATAAAACACAATTATTGTTTTTGATGGTTATGTGTTCAATATACCAGTAATATAAATTATATTTTAAATTGTTTTAATTAGAAATGTGTAGCTAGTGTAGTTACTGTGGAATTACTGCAGTTTTAAAGCTATGTTTAGAGCAGGGGACACCAACTAATTGCTCTTTGAGTAAAGTAGAGAGAGAATAACCTTGCTTGTTGCTCCTACTGAATAAGCTACTGTGCATTACATGACCTTCAACTGTGTAGCGGAGGTATGCAACATTTCGTGTTTGAAATATGTAATCCACTCTTCATATGTACCTATTGTAGGTTCATGATTGATAGAATAATTGCTCTGTTACAATGCCTCTTACATGAGTGTTTACACTTCTGATGTGAACATATACATATTTTCATAGGCTTGGTAGTCGTAACATAAACAATAGCAAAAGATAATGAAAACTATTATAGTATTAACATAGTAAAGCAACAAGCTCTTTAACTTGGTCAATACATTATGATCACATTGTAAATCTAGCAGCATGAGAGTTAATTTATAACAAAAAACTTTCACATTTATAGCAGTGAATATGAACAGGTCTCTTAGTAATTAATTGGTATCCATGCCCATGCCCAGGAAAAAAATTGTGAGGGGGATTTCCTTAACTAAAACTTAACTGTGCCCTACACGTTACCATGTACCTACTCTGTAGAAAATAGACGTTATGGGGGCAAGAAAATTGCTTGGAGACATATAGACAGGAAAAACTCACCAGAATGAAGATATTTCACCTTACAGTACAAAACGCCAAGACTGCTTAAAAAAACTGGGACGTATGGTCACCTTACGTATGTAAGGTGACAATATTAAGTTTCCTTTTCCTTGTAAATGTGCTACTAGCAGTAGACCTATTCTTATCTAAGGACATTTTCTCATATTGGTTTGATATTAATTTAAATAAATAAAGCTGTCAAAAGTTTCTGGTACCCTGCTCAAACCCATTATCACTACAAAGTAGACAAAACAACAGAAGCCAAGGGTCACTGACAGGGAGTAAAAACTGGTCCAAGTGCTGTCTGCAAACACCAAAATATTGTACTAGGGATGGGGGGGGGTTTGTTATCTGCAACCTCCTTGCCTGTAGTCTAGTGACAATTCATTCTGTCCCGGCTTTAATGGTTGGAAATTGCTATGCCTGATTATTGGTTATTTAAATCTAGGGTGTTAAGTCAGTATGTTAATTTGTTCATTAATTTTTGGATTTGAATACTAATAATACATTTACTGTTCATGTTTAGAAGATGAAGAAGAAAATATGACAGCTTTGGACAGCTCTGCTTGGAGCCTGAAGGCAGATGAGCAGATAATGAGTTGGTCTACACAGCAACCTCATGATTGGCAGATAGGAGGCAAATGTCATGCATTTCTCTGGGGAAGTGGGAGGCATGGCCAGTTGGGCGAAGCAGGTAACATTAGAGAATTAGTGATGCTAGTGACTGATTCAGTGAGTTGTTAAAAATGAATGTTTCACCCTCCTATGAACTTTGAAGTAACTTCATTTTAATGAGCTGGCGGTGCTACTGTTTTAAGCTTACAGTTCCCTTTCTTCCTAATAAACATTTCATAACTTCATTCCATCATCTGGTGATGCACCTCCTGTTCAGCTTAGCTGTACTCAGAGATAGTAGTTACCTTTCTGCCTGAGCATTAAACTGTGCAATAGTTCCTTCTATTTTAACATAACAATTATTGGGAAAACAGTGAAGTAGTTAAAATATTATTTAAATAAAATTCTAGTGGCAATACATTCTAACTTCATTCTTTCAAGATAATTATATTGAACGTGTTTCGAAGACACCTTGTCTTCATCATCAGCTAAGAGCCACTAACGAGTCTGTCGGTTCCAGTGTAGAGGTCGCCGTTGGGCTTCCTGACGTTAATGTCGTTTTCGGCTTGATGTATTTAAAGATGAGATCCTTTTCTGGAGGGAAATTGAAATTCATTAGATGGCTTTTGTTTTTTTGTATGAGGAGTTTTTCCCATATCGTCAATTCTATGGGATTTTGGATCGACTTGAATGGATTTATTTCATTATGCATGTTGTGGTTTGAATTCTAGAAATGATATGCGATGGCAGATTTTTCAGTTTCTTTGTGTCTTATATTTCTAAAATGTTCTTTCAGGCTCACCCCTATGTTCCTTTTTGTTTTGCCTATATATTTAAGTTTGCAATCACTACAATTTATCTGGTAAATGCCTGGCATTTTAGTTCTAGGAATTTTATCTTTTGTGTTTGTTCTTAATGTGTTATTTAAACTATGTTTATTGATGGGTGCTAGTTTGATGTTCCACTGCTTGATTATCTTTTGGAATTTTTTATGTGCCCAAGGATGAAATGTGAACTTTTTAAAACTATTGTCTTCTGTTATTTTTTGTAGTGTGGTAATTTCCTTTCTTTCTTTATCTTTTTTAAATTTTTGGATTTTCTTGTATACTAATTCTTTTGCAAAGCCATAAAAATAAAATTCCTAGAACTGAAATGCCAGGCATTTACCAGATAAATTGTAGCGATTGCGAACTTAAATATATAGGAAAAACAAAAAGGAACATAGGGGTGAGACTGAAGGAACATTTTAGAAATATAAGACACAAAGAAACTGAAAAATCTGCCATCGCATATCATTTCTGGAATTCAAACCACAACTTCCATAATGAAATAAATCCAATCAAGTCAATCCAAAATCCAATAGAATTGACGATATGGGAAAAATCCTCATACAAAAAAACAAAAGCCATCTAATGAATTTCAACTTCCCTCCAGAAAAGGATCTCATCTTTAAATACATCAAGCTGAAAATGATGTTAACGTCAGGAAGCCCAACGGCGACCTCTACACTGGAACCGACAGACTTGTTAGTGGCTCTTAGCTGATGATGAAGACAAGGTATCTTCGAAATGCGTCCGAGGTAATAATAATAATAATAATAATAATAATAATAATAATAATAATAATAATAATAATAATAATTATTATTATTATTATTATTATTATTATTATTATTATTATTATTATTATTATTAACTTTATTGCAGTCAATAGACTCCTACAAGAGCATCTGACACTGTCAATTATAGCTATACAATACATTATCTTGAAAGATTGAAGTTAGAGTGTGTTGCCACTAGAATTTTATTTAAATAATAGTTCCTTCTATGTTTAAATTTATTAAGACAAATCAAATCATTCATTTGCAGCCTATGTACTTATACAAGTTTCTGGCTTTGTTAATAACAAGAAAATAACTATTTACAAATGTCAATATAGAACATAGGTGTTACAAAATGAATACAGAAGCAAAATAGAAATACATACCATATTTACAAATCATTGGGTTTGTACAGACATTTTTCTATTAGGAATGATCTTAGTTTACTTTGAAACTGTTTTGTGCCATTTATTGCCTTAATTTCTGTTGGTAGCTTGTTGCACAGAATTTGTCCCATTACAAAAACGTCCTTGTCAGATGATTTTTTGTTGGTCCGTTTCCGAAAGTAGTCATTGTTGTGTCTAGTAAAGGAAGTATGTACATCATTATTCTTTTTATTTAACTTATTTGCAGCAAAGATAATTGCCTTAAATACATATAGTGAATAGAGTGTCAACATTTTATTTTGTTTAAACATATTTACACAGGAGTCAGGTTGTCTTAAATTAAAAATTAACCTAATGCACCTTTTCTGTAGAATGAATACTCTGTCCAGATGTACCCTTGGACAGCTTCCCCATAATTCTATACTATATGACAGATATGGAAATATAACCCCATAATAAATAATTTTCTGCAGATTTGAAGCACCAAGTGGCTTAAAATGTCTCATTATAAATATAGATTTACTAATTTTTTTGCATATGTGACCAATGTGAGTAGACCACGTTAGAGTTTTGTTCACACATATGCCCAAGACTTTTTGCATATTTATGTCTTCTATGTTACATTTATTCGTCTGTAGATTAATATTTAAATGTGTCTTATTTGTCAGGGTAATTTGCATAGATGTGGTTTTTTCCATGTTGCATTTGAGGTTATTTGAGTCAAAGAATTTGATTATATTCTCTCCAAGAAAGCCCATATCCTGTATTAATTTACCTTCATTTTCAGCAGAGCAGATAGCTGTAGTATCATTTGCATATGATATTGCATTAATATTATCCATAATTGGTAAGTCGTTTATATATAAAATAAATAGTACTGGCCCTAACACACTACCCTGAGGAACGCCACATTTTACAACTTTACTGGTAGAGTTATAGTTATTAAGCATTTTTGTATTGGATTTGGATGTATTGTGTCCTATCTTTCAGGTATGAGGTAATTAAGTTCTTGGGTAATCCTCGTACACCATAATTATCTAATTTTTGAATGAGAATATCATGATTGACTTAGTCAAACACTTTTGGTAGTTCAAAAAATAAGGTTCCAACCTTTTCATTGCTTTCTAGCTTCATAGAGACCTGCTGTGTAAACTCTGCAATTGCAGTAATTGTAGGTAAACCTTTTTGAAAACCATGTTGAAATCTCTGGATGATATTATTTTTCTTCAGGAATGATAGGAGTCTATTTAGAATTACCTTTTCAAATACTTTAGCAATTTCTGAAGTTGGTGTTAATCAGTCTGTAGTTATTTATATTATGTTCCTCAACTTTTTTATATATGGGACGTACTATGCTTACTTTAAGACAGTGTGGGAATTCACCCCTTTCTACGGAGTGATTAATCAGGTGAGATATGGGTTTTGCAATGGCATGTTTGCAATGTTTTAGAATTATGGGGCTTATTTCATCCCACCATGTGATGACTTATTTTTTAAGGCTGATATTATATTATTTCAGTTTCTGATGTCGGCTTTGGAAATAGTGAGGGTCTTATGCTATTAGAGTAACAATTTTTATTGGTAATATTCCTACTTGTGGAAGATCATGCATCTACATTAAGAAAGAATTAATTAAATTTTTCACTAATTAGAAAGGGATCACTAATTAAATTTCCATCAGATTTAAGTTCAGTATTTTTATGTGCTTTTTTATTTTGTCTGCTTTCATTTATAAGTCCCCATGCTGTTTTTTTGTATGTTACTGGATTTATTGATTCTATTTGTATATGATACTGCTCTCAATGTATCAAGGTAGTGAAGATACTTTTTCTTAATAGTTTTGTACTCTTCTTTATAATATCCCAGACCTGTGGATTTCTGTATTTGATACAATTCCTTCATTTCTAATTTTAATTTAATTAATTCTTTAGGAAATTTAATGGGCTTTTTGTTATTCTTTTTAAGTTCACCTGGGCAACAGGTGTCAAAATAATTTTTAAAAATCCTATAAAATTCGTTCCTTTGTCATTTATGTCAGTTTATTGGTACATACTATTCCAGGATTCTTCATTTAATAAGCTTACAAGCAGGTCAAAGCACTTTGCTTTTAACTGTCTTTGTTTTTTAATAAGGTTTCCATGCTGTATTTTATATCCATTGAGCATGAAGTCCACACATTGTGCAAAATGGTCAGATATGAGGGTATTGTTTACATTAGCATTTAAAACTGGTTCATCCATATTAGTTACAACATGATCAATTATTGTTTGTGAGATATTCGTAACCCTTGTAGGAATGTGAATGAGCTCAATAAGATTAAAGGATCGTAGAACTTCTGCCAGCTTTGCATAGTTATCCATAGGATCCAGATTTACATTAAAATCCCCAGTAAGAATTATTTTTGTTTTTGTACTGAAATATCTGTCTAGAAGGTTTTCTAATAATTGCAGAAATTCTACAAGGCATGCACTAGGTGATTTGTACACTCCAAATATGTATATATAGTTTCTGTTTTAGTTTTTATTTTTGCCCCTGCTAGTTCAATGACCTTTTCTAAACAGTACTTTTCTAGATTTAATGGGATTATGTCCAGTTCATTTTGTACATAAATTGCTACCCCCCACTTTTGAATGCCGATCTGACATACTTAGTAACCAGTTTATAATTAAAAATATTAAGTTCTATTTCATATTCCTCCATCCCATGTTCAGTTAGTATAGCTACCTGGAGTTTTATCTCATTTATTAAACACTCAAATGCAACATGCTTATTACTAAAATATTGAATATTTATGTGGAAGAGCCGAAAAATGCCTTTATCAGAATTGCTATTGGTGTTCATGTTACCTTTGTTGTCCAAGGATTCATCCCCAGTTGTATTCAACCTATCATTAATGCCAAGTGTTGTACTAAAATGACTAGTGATCTTGTTACACTCTTTTACACTGCAACAATATGTAACATCAATGAGATGTCAGCCACCACACAGTTTCGCATTTGCTCTGCACTAATAACTTCACATAGCAGTTTTCCAAATTTATAGGATCCTCTCCTTTTGAGGTGCACACCATCTCTTCCAAAGTCACTTTCAGACAGAAGTTTCCATCCACAAATGTACACTTCTTAGTGGAGCATAACCAGTTTAGTTCCTTGTTTATTTTCAACACTTTTCTTGTTGTTGCATCTCGTCGTCTTAGCAAGCCACTGATCACAATTTTGACATCAGGAACTTCAGATTTTACATGATTTATTTGGTCCATTGTCTCCCCCGTAATTTCTTCAGCGCATTCCAGAAGGTCACAAGATCGTTCATATAAATCAAGCAATATAGAATAGATTACAATTTTGTTGACAAATTAGTAACACTAAGATTCACATTGATATTTTTACTTTCTCTGCCATCTAACTATAGCGGATAAAGAAATATTTTATTCTGCTCTAAAATTTGATATACAAATCTCACCAGAAATACATATTTTGATGCCTCTTGAGTAAAAAAGAAAAAAGTATTTTTAGGAAAATCTATTTTTTTGTGGATGTGGGGGTGGGTTTGGGTATGTGGGTGTCTCTCTCTCTCTCTCTCTCTCTCCCTCCCTCCCTCCCTCCCTCACCCCCAAATTGTTGATTGTGAAGGATATGGAATAGTGCACTGCATTTGTTATTACTGCTGCTGTTAAATGTAATCAAGCAAATCAAATGAATGAATTTTGAACAGAAATGTACAACATAAGATATTGTAATGTTTCAAACATATATGGATATGTAATCAGAATCCTTTATGGAGGTGACATTAAAAATGGCATTACCATGATGTGGAACTTACGCACTATTGTGCTTACAAATTGAAAGAATGCGCTGTTAGCTCTGGAAAAGAAATAACCAGTTTACAAGGCAAATCAGTCACTTTCCTGTTTAAGCTTTATTTATTCATTTTCAGGAAGCATAGAAAAACGTATTTCTTCTTCAGAAACAGCTGACAGTGGGCATTTCCATTTGTGAACTCTGATTTTCTGAAATACACATATTGTCCTTTTGGGAGGTGCCAGTGAATCACGAAATAGCACTCCTATATATTTGCAGAAAGTCAAATAGACACCTATGAAAGTGCCTGCTGCCACTCACTTGGTAACATGGTTGGGTATAATGAAATAGCTCTATTTTTGATTCCCTCTGTAAAATATCTGCTGTTTTTCTTGTTGTGTTTAAGATTAGAGATGCATGCATATGCGAATAGCAATTGTAATATTAATTTCTGAATAATCCAGAATAAAAAACATTTAGCTTTAGTGTAATAAAGTCATATTGTAAAGAAGGTTTATTATACTGTTTAAATCTGCTGTATAGGAACACTGCAACATTCTGTTCGCACAGTGAGGTTGCAGTGCTTAGATCCTTGTTCGTTTCTGAAGATCACTATGGTGCTACTCAGTGCTATTTAGCTAAGTGTAGAAATTAATTAATGATAAAATGTTGTACAAAAGAAGTGGCAATAAATATTCCATTACATGGATATAAGAAACAATAGTGCATATTTTTAAACTGTCGCGGTATCGTTTGTGCTATCTTATTTGCTGAGCGCCTGTTATTGTTTTACTATTTTGAATTTTCGGTTCTTTGTCCTCCGGCTAGCTATTATTACTCAGTCGAACAAATCTCTTGAACAAGGTGTGTAAACAGAAAGGAGTTGTTACTAAAAGATAACACTGATAAAAGAATTTGTTTTTACACTTTTATTGCCGTCACAATTAATTAATTTCACATAATTACTCTTGATACACGCCTGACTGAAACTGTTATGTTTTAAAATGTAACTATAATCACTTATTTGCAGCACATTATTAATTCACGTATTTCACATTTTGTAACTAATTTTACGACGCGAGAGATTCTGTAGAATTGCGTAACGTGTACTTCGTGAATGCTTCTGTTGAACTGTGCGACGTGTAACTCGTGAATGATTCTGTAGAACTGCGCGTTACTTGTCTCTGGCTTTAGAATTTATACTCCCTCATCCCGATATGCCTAAACATTATAACAGAGCTGCTACTGGTTAATAAAGCGCGCCAACATTAGCGTCTATTTTTTTATCCAATCAAAATTACGAACACATATGCTCTAGGGAAGATATTCCCTCCATTTCTAAAGAAAGGCACGCTACTCTGATGTCATTTCTTTGCCTCTTCTAATTGATAAACAACTCACCCCCTCGTTTCATTGTTATCTGCTCCTATTGTCAGTTTCAGTGAGGCCTTGTAAACTTATTTCCTAACAATGCTTATAATTAACAAACATCTCAAATCATTGTCATACAATAATGCTAATTTACACTACACTCACTCTGGCATTCACAGTGTTGTGATATAAAATACTGCCTCAAAACAATGCAATGGCAATAACATGACGCTGGTCTAATGCAGGTCTAAATTTAGGAAAACAAAATCAAAATGTTAGAGATAATGAATGAAGAGGAAATTTAGTTTTAATTTCACAATAGGCTGGATATTATTCAGAAATTAAAATTACCATTACTATTTGCAGTGCATGCACCTCCCTTCTTAAACACAAGAAAAACAAAAGTTATTTTACAGAGGGAATTGAACCCAGAGCTATGTCACTATAGCCAATGATGTTACCGAATGAGCTATCCATGCGAGTGGCTACAGATACTTACATAGGTGCCTATTTGACTTTCTGAAAATGTACAGGAGTGCTGTTATGATTCACTGGTGCTTCCCAAAAGAAAAATATTTCAGAAAATCAAGTTCACAAATAGGAATGCTCACTGTCAGCTGTTTCCGTATATCTGGAGGAGTAGGAGTAGGAGTGTGATTGTGATTGTGATTGTGATTTGCCTTGCACACTAGTTATTTCTTTTCCAGAGTGCTAACAGCACATTCTTTCAATTTGTAAGCATAATAGTGTATTAGTCCCAGGTCATGTTAATGCCATTTTTTAAGTCACCTCCATAAAGGATTCTGATTACATATCATGTGTATGTTTGGAACATTACAGTATCTTATGGTACATTCCTGTTCAAAATTAATTTGATTTGCTTGATTATATTTAACAGTAGCGATAATATCAAATGGAGCAGTGCAGTATTCAATATCCTTCACAATCAACAATAGAAAGACAGAGACAGAGAGAGAGGGAGGGGAGAGAGAGAGGGTTTGGCAGGGCTTGAACTTGGAATCTGGTGACGCTGGCTTAAGAATTCCCTACTTTACCAGTGAGCCTCACATATGCACTTCTTGGCAGTGCAGCAAGTGCTTGCATATACCATTGAGATGGTATCAGTGGTGTACTGGCTCAAATTTATTTTGACTTATTGACAAAATCATGTGCTCTGGTGCTGTTAGTGTCCTATCTCCAATTGTTTTCCCAACATCCCTCTATAATTCCTTAAAGTTAATCGGTCAAATTCTGAAACGCCCATATATACACAAGGTGTTAGGGGTATGACTGCACAACCTAAAGGGCGACTTCTTGATATTAAATGAAACATTAGTTCCTCTTCCATTTTTCTCTCTAGCAAATTGTTTCATAAATAAAAAATAAAATGTGTCAATTTGACTGCCCCTTTATCTTTTACTCCTGAAATTAGCATAGATAGATACGTCTTCAAAGATGAATGATTAATGTCGCCGTTTATGGCTAAAATGACTTGTTTAGCCACAAATTTGTTACATAATTGGTTTTTCATGCATCTGCTGAAATAAATTTGTGGGATTACGCTTGGCAACTGCGCGACAGTGGCGTGTGTTTAGAGAGGAGGTCACAATTACCTACCTGCCTCTCTACCTGCACCAAGTGGCAGATCTGTCAGTATTTTGTATGCGTTGAATTCCTGTGTGATTCAAAACAGAGCATTCATAGCTATGGCAGTGTTTTCAAATCAAGAGTATCTGGATATGCTGCTTACATTATGGCATAGCTGAGTACAAAAAGTGGGAAGCCAAGCTCTTCTATAGGGATAAGTTTCCTAACAGGAGAATTCTAAATCCGCAATCATTTACTGCAGTAGCTCAGCGAGTACGAGAGTTGGGAAGTGTGATTCCATACCCTGAAAGCTGAGGTCCACTGCGCTCAAATGCTGTACTGCAGGCAGAGAAAGCAATTTTGCATATGATAGAAGAGGATCCAGGTGCTAATACCCATGATATTGCAAGTAATATTGGTGTATCAGATTGGACTGTTAATAGCACCCCCTTTCATCAATACAGTGGTTTGATGACATTTAAATTGCATGTTTCCTGATCGCTGGATAGGACGATTTGGACCAGTACTTGGCCTGCAAGGTCCCCAGATCATAATCCTTTGGATTTTTATTTCTGGGGACATTTGAAGAGCAAGGTGTGCCATGATGAGCTGTTACTGTTGATGATCTATGCACATGTATGCTTGAAGCAGCCCTAGAGATTGGACAGAACACAGAAGCTCTAGCAAGGGTGGTCAAAATTGGCTAAAAGTGTTTGTATAGATTCTACAGTGCACATTTTGAGCATCTTTAAATAAAAATACCATAGTGTTCATGTTGCCCAACGGTTCGTGATAAATTTATTGAATATTAAAGATGTTACTTTGTTTTAGTACTAAAATTTTCATTTGAGTACCCTTTATTTCTGATCTTCAAACTAAATGCTGTTCTTATGCATAGATGGTTTCACAAACCCCACTTGAGCACGTATTACTTCAACTTTCAGGAACACTGCACAGGTACTGTGGAAGAAAGCAACCCTTCCCCTTCTTATCTGCAGTAGCTGATAAGATAACAGACACAAGATGAAACCTATTTTCGAGTGCAGACCTATTAGCCTTACTAGTAAATGGTTGTAGGTGTGAATGCATGTATGGTGGTGGAAGCTATATTAGGAAACAAAACATTCTCTCTTTAGTCCTACTCTGTTGCCATGTTGTGCAGATTATGTATTCAATGATGTTCATTTATCTCCTTTACCTTTCATGATAGCTGCATTTTTCATATGGACGTTTTTATTCATCGTATTTGAATCTATCAGCACTCAAAATTTGTGTACTCATATCCTAACACTATATAATACATATGTGCATTAATGATTATTTAGAATACATGTATTAGCTCATATTTTAGTGCTAATCTTTAAGAGCAAGAGGATACTAATGAGAACTTCTCTATTGTTTGCATAATGTAATGATTGATTACATAACTAGATAATGGGTTCAAATTATAATAATAGAAGAAAGTCCCTTTAAAAGCAGTGTTTTTTCAAACTGTTTCCATCAATCTAAGAATATTAATAAGCTGAATGTCACAAAGGTCATTCAATATAAATAAAACTTTCTCCAGCAAATATGTACTGGTATATTACAAGCTTTTTTTAAAATAGAGTTACAGATAGTTACACTACATCACTAAAAGAACCTTTTAGTGATGTAGTGTAACAACCTCCAACTCTCTTTGTTTTAAATTATGATACATCACTGTTACTAGCTTCTCAATCTTCAAAATCAATTTATTACAAACTTGTTTTGCTGTGATCTACACATAGGTTGCACCTTCATTTTCTGGTATGTGGACAACTCTTCTTTTACAATTTCTTGCCTTGGTGTTACTACTTTAGGTGTTTTATGAGCTGAATAATTAGGGAATATAGCTGGTACTCCTCCTGCATTAAATATTTTAATTTTTACAGTGTGGTTTGTAATCATTTTCATTGATGTGTGCTCTCTAAATTACAGATGAATTGGATGCATTGTTTGGTTTGAAGTTTAACTAAGATACTGCTTCCAACCAGAGCCACTTTAAATATTGATTTGCATGAAATTCATGATAACTCATTATGTTTTGCCCTTTGTATTATTACAAAACAGCACATAGCAATGAACCATCAGGAAACAATGTGAAAAGTGGCTTGGTAATTGTGATTTGCAAGGAATATTTCCTATATTGTAATCATGTAAATTTATATTTAGTTCCTTTTCTCATATGTTGAAAGTATCTAGTAATTACCTGTTAATAATCCAAAGCAAAGCTGGAGTATCACTAATTGTAATCACCTTTTACTTCCAATATAACAACATAAAAAATGCAAGCAAAGCCAAGAGAGCTCCAATCAGAAACTTCTTCCGTTTGCTTAGTCCTGTAAGGATCTGAAATTTGCAGAGGCTCTTAAGCATAGTAGCAGGCTATGATCAGACTAAAGTTATGTCAAAACGTTTGAAGATAATCATTGGTTACTTTATTATAATTATCTATATCTTTTGGTTTGAGATACACAATTTTTCATTTTATATATAAAATTTAAACATAGTTTTATTTCATGTATTTAGATAAATGCATAATTTTTTGTAAAGATATTTTTACATGCATAATAAGACTAGTATTTCACAGGTTTTAATCCTTTATTAAAGCTTATTACATGTTTTCACAATTTTCTTGTTAATTACATCCTGCAGGGCGCAGTTCCTTGGTAGCAGTGGAAACTGAATCTTTCTCAGGAGCTCAACAAATAGTTTGTGGACAAAACTGTACCTTTGTTATTCAAGCCAATGGGACTGTTTTGGCTTGTGGAGAAGGGAGTTATGGGCGACTTGGTCAAGGAAACTCGGATGATCTTCATGCTCTTAGTATTATTTCCTCACTGCAGGGTAAGAGTTGTGGATTATATGAAATAAAATAATTTAATTGTGTAAGTCAGGCATTTTTTAGATTTATATTATAGCAAATATATTAAGAAGATCAGAGAGCACTCTTTCATTGTCTTGCTCTATTATACTTGTTTTGTGCCTTCATTATTGCTTACATATGGTAGGTAGAGAAAGTGTTGTACTCCATCCAAAATTTGATGTTGAAATTTCATCAGAAACACAAGTGTCAAATACCCTTGAATAAACCATATTGTGCGACAGAACCCTTCTTTGGGATTTCTCTCTGGAGAATCTGCTTGGCTGTAGCAGAAATGGCACATCACCAACATTTGACAAGTGGTCAAAGCAAACAGGTTAGGAAAACTAGGGCGCTAATTGGCAGACCTAGCGCCAGAGATAAAGAAGCTCTTCTACCTTAAAGTCATTGGAAATGCGGCGAGTTGTTGGCGTTTTAAGAGGCCACAACACCCTTTGCAAGCATCTATACATTATGGGACTCACATGGGACCCAAGGTGTAGATGGTGTGGAGAGGAGGATGAGACCTCCTCACACATATTATGAATATGTGCAACTTTTGCACAAGCAAGATGTATAACATAAGACTCTATGTTTTTGGACACTTAAGATATTCAGAAAGCCAACATTAAAGACCTACTCTCCTTTATAGGAAAAGTGGACCTGGATTAGGCTAGTGCAGGGGACACAATGGACATTTGTGACCTAAGTGGAGGGCTCATTGTATTGGAGCCCACCCATCTTTCCCTCTATCCATCCTCTTGAATAAATAAAAATGTTGTATGTTGGCTACCTTCCTCAATACAATCATCTTCAACCTCCAACATGTGTTAGTGTTCCAATGATAAACCCTGTCCTTCAGGTAACCCCCACAGCCAGAGATCATACAGGTTCAAACCTGGTGATCTTGGTGGCCATGCAGTTTGGAACAATCGGCCAACGATTCGGTTTTCTCGAAATGTGTTGCGTAGTAACTGAGTGACCTCGCGAGCAATGTGAGGTGGAGCTCCGTCATGCATCTAAACAGTTGAGTCCAAAGCACTTCTCTCTTGCAGAGCAGGGATCATAGTTGGCGAAACAGATCACAGTAACATGTGCCATTCATGCTGTATATCCTTGGTCCTTGGGTCTGAGTTCCTCAAAGAAAATTGGTCCAATTAGAAAGTGTGCCGTGAAGCCACACCACATAGTGAGGCATTCACTATGCAGGGGAACTTCATGAATGTTTGTTGGTGGTGATGATGCCCAAATGCAACAATTGTGAGTGTTCACTGCTCCAGTGAGCATAGAGTCTGCTTCATCACTCTACAAAATGTTCTAAGACCACATGTCATCAACTTCTACCCTTGCAAGAAACATAAGATCAAAGTCCACTTGAATGTCTGTGTCACATGGCAACAATTGGTGAGTAATATGAAGTTTGTACAGATACCATTTCACAATTGTTCGCAGCACTTTTCAAACGGTGGACCATAGAATGTTCAGCTATGGTGACACAGCTTGTGCACTGCTTGAAGATCGCATTGTGCATTCTCAGCCATGGCAACAGTAATTTCAACAATTTGTGGCACAATTAACCTTCGGCCTCTCCCAGGAGCAATTCCTAAATCACCAGTTAATTTGAACTTCCAAATCATGTTCTTCAACCCTGGTGCAGAAAGAGGATCTCTCCATATTCCTTTAATGTGTCGATACTTGCAAAGAGCAATAGCACTATTTTGATAAAATATCTTTACGAGTAAAAACCTGCTAACCTTGTCCAGACCTATGTTGACTGACTGCAACTGTAATGCACACTGATGCTTGTGTTTCAATCCTACGTCGCTGTACCAGTACCAGCGCCTAATGGCAAGTCATGACACTAACACTAATAGCAATGTAAATCCTGCAGCACACAGTCTGAACATCATTCCTATGAAGTTGGGTACCCATATGGCAATAGTTTTCCTTTTACACTGGCTCAAGTAGCGAAAGTTTAATTATAACCACTCTGTATTTTTTATATATATCCTATAATTATGATCATGATTTGGAGAGCAAACTAATTTTTTCATAGGTTTACAAATGAAGCACATCAAATCACATTATACAGGGTGGAGGGGGGAAATTGAGTAAGTATGAAAGATGGATGAATGAGAATAAAAAAGAGTACAGGGTAGTGAGAGAATGTATTTATTTAGGAGTTAAAATAGACAGTGGTGGCAATTGGGATAAACAAAAGAAATTTGCACTGGCAAAAGGAGCTCTATCTGCTACTAGAAGCTGCAAATACAAAGTACATAATATAAATATTAGATGGTTAGAAAAAGTATACAATATGGTGGTCGAAGCAAAAATGCTATATGGGATGGAAGTATGGGGATTAGAAGGAGGATGGGAAGTCATAGATGAGGTGCATAGGAAATTTTGCAAAGAAATACTTGGGCTACCAAATGCAACTGCCAGACAGGTAGCACAAATAGAGCTGGGTAGAGTGCCAAGCAAGGGAAAGATTATGGAAAGGGCATTGAAACATTGGTATAGAATATTGAAATTGGAAGAAAGGAATTTGTTAAAACTGTGTTTAGTATATCAAGAAAAAAGTTTAAAGAATAAGGGATGGGTAGATTGCCTCAGAAATAACTTGGAAAGTAGTGGGTTAGGGGAAATGTGGAGAAGAAGAGAAAATAATGGGAATAACTTTTGGAAGTTGGCATGGAAAAGATTTGAGGACATAGAAATACAAAAAATATTTAGTGAGATAACTGACATGAGATCTTTAGTCTACTATATACCAATGAAAGACTCATGGGGAAGGGAAAAGTATATAGAAGTGACAAATAAAGAGTAGCGGGAAGGTATCGCATGGCTGAAAGCAGGTGTATGGAGATTAAAAGGCTTAAGGAAAGGTATTTCACAAAATCAATGTCCTATATGTGGCGGAAAGGAGGATGTGGAACACATTTTATTTGAATATAGGGGGACCGAAGTGTGGAGAAAAGAGTATATCAATAAGAAATGGTTTAAAATAGATAGAAATGTAGCGGTAGTTGACATGGTAAAAAAAGACAGTAAGAAGATGGGACAATTTTTATACAAAGTGAGAAATAAATGGATGTGGACAGTAAATAGACAAAATGGAGTAATAAACTAGAATTAATAAATTATTGTAAAATATGAATATGACTGGTACAGAGCCAGGGCTGACATATTCACTTGTATATAGTTTAGCATAAATAAATAAAAAAAATAAAACAATACAGGGTGGAAGGTGACCTATGAACATCCTTTTAAACTATGAAAGAGCTTGTTGTTTTGAGTGTTTTTCCTTAATAAGTTTTTTCCATAAAGCTTTCATTCTTGAGATAATTGCTCTTTTAGTTTGCACAATATTGCAACACAGCAAATTCAACAGGTTCACTTTACGTTCAACAGGTTAACTTTTAATTCTTCAACTTCTGCTGCTATGACAACAAACAAATAAACACTTCCAGTGTACAGATAAACAAAAAAACTACACATGATTGTAACCTAAATAACGTACGAAATAGGAAATTGAGGAAGCACTTAACATACTACAAATTATTAATAGGAACATTTATTTATAAAGGTAAATAAAAGTTTGAGAAATCCAAGTTACAACATTATGCTACCTTTCTTTGTGCATTATAAAACACTGAATAATTAAAGCAAGACAAGAACAAATTGTTGAAAATGTGCTCCCCTCACCAACACACATGCTTCACAACATTTTCTCCAATTCTGTTGCACTCTATGTAGTATGTTTGGGTATTTTTATTTTATTTCTTCTACTCTCAAAGTATTCTTTCTTGCAGTGTATCCACATCAGGCAATTATGTAATGTATATGCGAGTTTTCATATCGCCCAAAAGAAAAAAGTCAATTGGATTTAGATCCGGCAATCTTGGTGTTGGTCCATTCTGAGCGATCCAGTGCTCTACATGGGTGTTGTGTTGATGGCCATACATGGCTCTACTTTTGTGCAGATATGTGCCATCATGTAATAGCCACAAATCATTTCTTACTGCCAGGGTAACACCCTCAAGCAGAACTGGTAGCGTTTTTTGAAGAAATTGGAGATAGATGGCTCTTGCCAGAAACCCAAGAAAGAATCCATGGACAGATTAATATTTCTTATAATTCCTGCCTAAGCATTTACACAAACTCTGTGCTGAAAGCTGCCTTGTTTTATAATGTGTGAATTGCCGTAAACCCAGGTGTGTGCATTATGGTAATGAGTTACTCCATTTCTGGTAAACATTGCTTCATCCATTGCAAGAATTTTATGGGGTAAGTCCCCTCCTTGTTGAAATCATCTGGAAAATGCTACCGTTGGTGCATAGTCTGCTTCAGAAAGATACTGAACAGACTAATGTGATAGGGGCATAGCAATTCTTCTTTTAATGTTCTTACAACAGTCCATGATATACACCGATAATGCAAGCTATAGCGAGAAGGATTTCTTCTTCTTGTGTAAATTTCTTTGATCAACTCTTTCAACATGAGGAGATACACTTCTTGTATAAAGAACTCTTTAACAGATTAAAACAAATGTCCTATGATGTGGTGCTCGTCTATTTGGAAATCTTTCTTGATAAATTCTTGCCCAGCTGCACATTACGATGTGCTTTACTGTAAATGAGTAACATTTCAAGATACTTGGCATTAGTAAAGTGAGCCATTTTGTAACTGATACTCTACTGTTTCAAAAACAAGCCATAAGCACAATAAACAAGTGCTGAAGTGTGTTTCTTTATAAACAAACAGCTGAAGTGCATTTCTTTCAATCTTACAGTGTTGTCACATGTAGTCTCATGGCTAACAATGTAGATTCAACTCCGACAATTTTTGAAAGCTTATAATAACAGTGAGAGTGTGAGTTGTTATAATTCAAAATGTATTTAAACATACAGAAAATATTTATCTTTCAGTCTCTTCTAAGAAATGTTTGAAAAATATCTAAGTTGCATAAAATCTTGTTTTAAAATAGAGTTAATATTAAGCAATTTTCACTTTTTTTCAAAAACTACTTTGAAAACAGCAAAACTGCGCTAAGATTTTTTGTTCTATTCATTAAAAAGAAAGATGATCATAGGTCACCTTCCATTCTGTATAGAATGTGATTTTCTGAGGTTTGCTTGTAAGCTGAAAATTTCCTCAAGTATGTGTGGCATAATTTGTAGAATGCAATATAGTTTTAGGAAAGAGAGCCATTAAAATTTTTGTAAAGCAATAATACTTCCAGTATAATATATCACCCTAAATCATCACTAATGCAGCAGAAGAAAGATAAAAACCTCTGAGATAAAATTTCTAAGGGGAACTGGAACATCTAAAAATATGCTTGATGCAAAATAAGAGTGAAGAATGCAGAAATAATTAATAGTAATATATTTACAAAATAGATGTATATCAAAATTAGTTCTAAATTGTATTCCTGGAGGGAAAAGAAGCAGAGAATACTCAAGAATGAGATAGTTATTGTTGCCAGAAAAGTAGGCACAACCTAATCCATCAAGGCAAAGGAAGAGGAGAAATCCAGCCTTTGTATGACACAACATAAATAGGTCTCTGTGTACATTATAAAGCTCTCGCATTTCCTGTGTGCGTTACTTTTTCAGACCATCAAGAAAATTTGTTCTTTAATGATTGGAGATAATGTCGCATGTTATAGGTTTTGTAATAATATCGTTGGCAACTTCCTGTGGCTCTGATGGACATAGTCTCGCCTTGGCTGAGAGTGGAGAGGTGTTCTCTTGGGGAGATGGAGACTATGGTAAACTTGGTCATGGAAATAGTGATCGTCAACGACGTCCTCGCCAAATAGAAGCCTTACAAAGTGAAGAAGTTGTTCAGGTAGAGAAAATCTTAGAAAAATAAATTTTAATTAAAGGATATTATACTTAGGTATACTGCTGCAATCAATAGCCTAGCATAACAAAAAGTTTTGGATAGACATTTTATCTCTACACATGTATATCTAGTTGTACTGCTGCTTATGAATAACCTTGATTAACACGTCACATTTTCAGTGTTTCATTGCTTGCCAAGAGAGGCTTCAAACAAATAATGAATTATCCTGCTTCTACCTATCATATGAAGGATCTCTGCATTTTAAATACTACCTGTTTCGGCGTGCTTCACAATTTTAGCTTCCAAGTCTTTTACTAACTATCATGGCTCTTCATCACATTATTAACGATAAAACTGTCTCTTAGGACTACAACTTCTAAGCCATCTGTGTTTTAGGTATCAATTACTTTGAAATTTTTTTGTAGCTATTACATCTTTCTGAAAAATATCAAAGAGAGGTTAGGATATTTTAGATTTTAAATGTGCCATTTATTATTTGAAAATTCATTTTGGTAATGAATATTTTATAAAAACAGAATGGAGTACACAGTTCTACTGTCCAAATCAACCACCAGAACAACACGTATTGAATTTTATAAACACACAGCTTAGAAGACACAAATCTACTACAAAAACTCACATGCTCAGAAGGAGGCTAACATTGTGTTGATGGGCGATATGCATGGTGCATTATTGCATGGAGATGGTCGACTATAGGTATGACTACCCTGATATATGCCAGTTAACAATGTGGTAAGCACAATGGAGTTGCTTTTCCTTCTTTGTAAATACATACACATCAGTATACTAGCATCAGAGAGATCTTTCTGCAGAACAGTGGTGCCATGCTATGAGAAAACTACATAGTAACTGTTGTTTCAATTTAGCAACTCTGGGTTTGCATCCTTGGTTGCCAAGGAAATGGCTTACCTCCAATTAGTGCTTTTGCTGGTTGCTATGAGACTAGAGATGTATTTATCCCCTCCCTCAATTTTCAAAGCTCACTACTGCATGGTGAGCAAATACTGGCGTTTTGGTGAACTTGGAGTTTGGATTTTCTTATACTCTATCGTAATCTCAAATTCCTTGCTATAAATGTTCACATGCCTCATTAATTCCCTTGAACACTTTGTAAGTAAGCAAGTTATATGAATGTTGTGGTTTCGTTACAAAAAACATTTGCTGCTGCAGATTCAGCTTTTTCTGTTTCTTTAAGTTTCCAAAGTGCTCTTTAAAAGTTTTCTTTGTTTTACAAATGTATATTTTAATACAATAAATCTAACTTTTCCCACCTGTAGTTTACCGTCATTGTGTGGAATTTTATTAAGTTTTTAATGCCGAATTCATTCTGCGCCAATGTTAAATTCTATGACTATGTTTTAAAAGAAGTGGTAGCTTTTGGCTAGTATGAATTTTCTTGAATCTTCCATTCTTTTTACTTTCTCTACTACGTATAGTAAGTAGGGGAAATATTGTATTCCACCCAAAAATTCGATACCGAGATTTCACCGGAAATACATGTTTTGAGACCCCCTGAATCCAAAAAAAGCATTTTTAGAAACATGTCTGTGTGTGCATCTGTCTGTCTATGAACAGCATAACTCAGAAACGAACAGTCGGATAAACACAAACTTGGTATTTAGGTTCAGTATCTTCCAGAGATGCGACACGAAGGTTTTCAAGAAAATCCCCCCACCCCAGATTACCCTTTACATGGAACATTTTTCGTAAATTTTAATTTTCTCAAAAATGGCTCTAACGATTTTGATTAAAATATCATATTGTCATGTTATACCGGTAAGGAGCTGGGTCTTGAATTTATTATTACACACCAATTGGTGATATCTTAATATTCGGTCACATTCTTCTAAATTTATGTAGAATCTTATTCTACTTATTTCTTAGTTTATGACATTTCTGTTAATCTTGTGTACGTGACCGGACGCTAGCGGTTGCTTATTTCCTAGGAGTGTTTCTTGGGATTTACAGTGACGTCAACTTCCCCATGGAAACTCATGGAACAATGTTCCAGAAATGAATATGTGTATCCGGGAAAGTCATGCGCTCTTGCGTAACTCTAGGGCGGCTTCGAACCATATACGGTAATATCCGCTCGGACAATATGGAGACCCCGATAGAAGCCGGGCTTCTATATAAGCAAGCGAGCGAGGCCCGCTCGCTCTCTTCTTCGTCTCTTCTTCGTCTTGCTCGTCTTAGTACGGATGGGAATCGTGTACAGCTGGTCACGATTGACATCGACTCGCAGCTCCTTCCTGCGCAACGAACATATCTCCAAGGTAAGCAAAGAAGGGTATTATTAGTAATAGCTTTTACTATCTGAATCATGTAGTTACAAAGTCATTGCCTAAACATTGTACATCACCATCTCAGGGTTTCCCTTCAAAATATATTCATGCAGTCAGTAGCTTAAGCGAGTGTCTTTGCCTTCTGATCCTGTCCACCTACGCTTCCCGATCACACCCAGTGGTGGGGTGTGACATTATGGCGGAGGCGCTGGGTACTGTAAATTATTTTTGAGAAATATGGTTCGACCCCGTACCTCTGTTTCTTATTGCTTATAAGATGTTTATGGTACAGGCAGCGGCCTCTCTAATTCATTTTTCCTAGACGTCCCCCAAGAGCCAGCCCCTTCAAATTTAATTTTTCAAGTTGGCATGCTTCAAGTCAGTATCTCTCTGTATTTCCCCTCCTTTCCAGAAAAATAGGGCGTAACACCCATGTCTTGAGTTAAGATCCAAAGTAATGTAGAATAAACGAGTCCGTCTAACATCACATGCGACAATATGTTCAAGATATTTTCATGACAAATGAAATGGATATCTCAAATTTTCTGGGAATGTCTCCAAAAGTATTCTTCATTGTGAACGACTTGTGCATAACTGGTAAACCATAAGAGATAAACAAAATTTTACTACACAAAAAATGTAGATTGGGTTAAAATACACAATTTATGTCATATACATTTTTTGTGTCGAGTGAACCATTTTCGAGATATTGCTTGTTATTCCCTTAAATTTTCCAATACATTTTCTCAAATGGGAATTCGTTATTCATTTTTTTTATGTCCGGGACATACAAAGAAAATGGAATGCGCCACATAGCAACCAGCTCTTAGAATATTTGACTATAGCTTAAAGCCTACCAATTTCCTTGCATCTACAAGAAAATTAGCAATAAGATTAACATCTCGATATCTTGATTAACATGAAGCATATGGAGAATAAGCATTTGTAAAAATAGTTTGTACAAGAGTAGAGAAAGTCATGTGAATGTAACACATCAGATTTTTTTAAGAAGACATTGTGGTTATTTGTTGGCAGCATTGGTATCTTCTTGAATTTTTAGATTCTTTATAATGTATTCTTCACTGAAAACATTGTATCACTAATGAATTCTTTTTAACTTTGACCTGATAAAGTCAGTTTTGAATTAAAGATATTAATCTAGTAACTCCAAAAGCATACATTAATTTTTGCTGGCAGGCACTACTACTCCTTTGCCAAAATTAAACTTCAACTAGACTTATGTTGACATGTTGTTCTCCTTTTTCTTTCTTTGTTGCTTATCCTATTTTGGTGAAATTTGCTGATTTTTGGTATATAATCTCTTAGAATATATTGTTTAAACCAGATATTCTATTTTCCAACTCCATGTGTTAAGGTGGTTGGACTTGACGGTGACTCAGTGCTAACAGAATAGAAGCTTCTTGTATGGTTGGCTAACCAAAAAAACAAAATGGGGATGCGTTAAACCTTGCATTCCCTCATGGCAACCCTAGTTTAGACAAAAATAAAAGTTTTGCAATTTAAAACTAGTAACCAATATTATTTTTTGTTGATAGTCCAAGGCTCGCAAGGGCTATAGTACCACAGATTTAACCTTTTGTTAAAAAAAGTATATTCTTGGAAATTTAAGTAGTTTAATGCTTTTCATTTTTATTGTTTAAATTAAATTTTCCTATTTCTAATCAAACAGACAAACTTAATAGTAGAAATGTATAAAGAATATATAATATTACAGTGTTTCATATAAAGAAAGTATTGAGCTTCTAAGTAACAATGCTAGAATGTATGATAAAACATAGTAGAGAAGAGAAAGCTGTGAATGTTGTAAGAGGCAATGTTTATAAGGAACAGCAGCTGAGTATTGAAAGCAAATAGCCTTAGATAGCAGTTGATTTTAATTGTTATACTTTGCATAGAGCGCTGGATAGGTATTAGCTATTTCTTTGGTTTTGTTTTGATACATTTTTGCTACTTTCATTAGCTGCATTGTGTTTCAGGTGGCATGTGGATTCAAGCACAGTGCAGTTGTGACTGCTGATGGAAAACTGTTCACATTTGGAAATGGAGACTATGGACGTCTGGGCCTTGGCTCAACTGCTAACAAGAAGTTGCCAGAAAGAGTGATGGCTCTGGAAGGTCATAGTGTTGGACAAGTGGCCTGTGGACTGAATCACACAGTTTGTGTCTCATCAGATGGCAATCTTGTGTGGACATTTGGTGATGGTGATTATGGAAAACTTGGACTTGGAAATACAGCTACTAAATCTACTCCACAGGTACAGTTTAAATTAAAATGTGTGTTTCTTTGGGCGTAGTTTTGTGTTACCACCAAAAACAATACTCTTGGACATTTGTTTACCTAACAATATGGATCTTCTTTAAAGGTGAGTCGGAATTGTTACACTAACATCACTTAAGTTTACTGTTAGTGTAACAATTCCGACTCACCTTTAAATAAATTCAATACACATCACTGTTTCTAGCTTCTTTTCATTACAATATATACGTAATATGGATCTTTCTCATGCTAAAATCACTAACAATTAAGAAAAGATATGCTAACACCTTTTGACTCCTGACAACAAGGAACACTAATTATCAAAAGTGTAGATCAGAATGTGTTAAACATGTTGCCTGAGTAATTGGAATTTATTTATCCCAAGTCAAAAGGGACTTTTCTACTATATTACTGCAGCATTGTTTTAAGGATATACCTCCACAAATAACTTCCATTGTATTAATCTTAGTTGACTAATTTTAATGTAGCCATACTTAAAATAATTGTAAAATTTATTTAATATTACAAATGTGTCCCAGAAGACTGGCTTACTATCCAGATTATTTCAATTTTTAAGAAAGGAAAATTCAATGATTGTAACAATTACAGGGGTATATGCTTACTTGATGCTACATATAAAATATTTGCAAGAATAATAAATAGAAGATTACAAAACATAGCAGAACATCTTACCTTAGAACAAAATGGGTTTAGAAGAGACAGATCTTGTGTAGACAATATTTTCATTGTTAAACAGATCATTAGAAACATAGGGAATTTAATAAAGAAACGCATATGGCCTTTATCGACTTTAAAAAAGCCTTTGATAGGGTTGACTGACATAAAATGTGGCAAATACTAGAAGAAAGGGGATATCCACCATAACTTAGAAAAATAAAACAATGCTTCTACTACCAAAAAAAAAAAATGTAAGAAATAGTTGTAAAACTACCACAAAAAGCAATAATTAACCAATTTTCAGACAAGGGTGTACTATATCACCTACGCTTTTTAATATTTATATTGACGATCTAGTGTGAAAATGGAAATGACTAGTGAATCCAGGTTTTAAAATATCAAAGGATAAGCATTTAAATATATTTTTATTCACAGATGACTTTATTATTATCCAAAATAACAAGTCTGCCCTACAAAAGTCTAGTTTTAAATTTAATGAAGTCTGTCAAGAATATAATATCCACTACAAAAACAAAAGTAATGACATTTAAAGGGAAAGATCCAATTAGAACAAAAATAATCATTCATAATTGTTGTATAGAATAGGTGAGCCACTTCAACTACTTAGGTAGTGGGATTGTATATGTAAATATATAAATATGTAAATTCCAGAGAATGTGTGGAACAATTAGTAGAACATTTAGATACAAAATATGCAAAGAAGCAAAACTGAAGCTTTATAAAGTTATGGCTGCAGCTTGTTATCATACAGAAGTGGATCCTGGATATTAACTAAGAAACAAGAAAATAAAATACAAGCTTCCGAAATAAAATTTTTAAGAAATATAAAGGGATGCACAAAACAGTATCCTATAACAAATTAGAGTCTAAGAGAAGAACTAGAAATTTTTTATATTAATAATAGATTAAAGGATCTTAAACAAGAGTGGAAAGAATGTCAAAAGAATGCCTAACATAAGACTTACAAAATAAATAATGAAATACAATCCTAAAGGAAGGAGATCTGTGAGCAGATCCAGGAAACGATGGCTGAAGGAGCTTGAAGGCAGAACAAGCACTTGATTGCCTATGCCATGAAGTGAAGATGATGATTTAATGTTACATTCAGCACATTTCATGAAATTGTTTGATTAATGAATGCACTCCTAATTAATTTAGTCTAGACTTTATTTCCTTCCAGTAGAAAAGCAAGTTTTTCCTTGTAAATTCCTGGTAAAACAATTGGCAGTTATAGATTATATGTGAAGAAATATGATTAATGAGTACACACTGGATGTTTTGCAATATTATAACTGCGCATGAGAACACAATACATTGTGCTGCATGCATTGTTCCACTTTATATCTCTGCATACTTAAAAGCAAGGAGCCACAGTGGCATAGCAAAATAGGTATAAAATAGTGGACAAACTCTCAAATGTTTGCAATAATATAATAAAACAATGAACAGGAAGCTTCCACTGCTACACACATTCTTAAATGTGACATCCGACGTCTGACTCAACAATGCAGTGATTATTTTCATTTCATTTATTAATATATGTCTTTTTGAATTTACTGAGTGTAGCCTCGACTACATTGGTTGACTTTGCTCACTGTGGTAGAATGTTTCTAAATGCTAGCAATAAATTTTCTTGTATGATTACACAGAGACTTCTGATGTTAGTGGTTCATTTCTCTTAAAATTGTAGCAAGTGCTAGAACTCCCAAGTTGATTCATTCTCTCAACGTTATGCACTCTTTAAGTTTAGGAATTACAGATAGAACTAGCAGCTTTATTCGCTCACATCAGTAATAGAGTGTCTACAGCCAGTGAGTGAACGAAGTTGCCAGTAATAGATGAATAAAGTTGCTGGCAGGATTTACACTATCCCATGCAGAAGAAATGGTATTAATTTTAAATACAGTAGACCCTCGCTAATTCAAAATCGGATAAATCAAAAACTCAGTTAATGCGTAGTAGCTGCTCAGTCCTTGCCTAATTACATGGAAAAATCTACTGCTTAAACCGAATTTTGGATAATTTATACTATGAACTAAAATTTGGTCCCTCATTACATATTCCATACGTTATTCTTCGTTTAAACCGAATATGTATGTTGTGCTGTGCACTATGGAATTTTCTGTTACATATTTCACATAATTTTTCTCAATACAGCATTGTAATTTCTCAACAATGGCTCGTTGCCTACTTGCTGCTTATGTATCACTTCCACGGCATATGATGCAAGGGCAGGGAAATAGGGGGTTGGTCAGCAGACCGCATATGGCGCGCAACTCGCAACAATCCAGAGAGCTGGTTTTCTCTGCTAGTGAACAGTGAATTTTGTTTTTCTTTTGCCTTTTGCTCCATCACTCGCTATGCCCCAAAAGAGAAACGTGCCCATAATGCTGTCACGCTGAAACAAAAACAGCAAACTTTACATATGGTCCATAGTGGAGAAAAGACCAAAACACAGGTTGCAGAACACTTTCAGATTCTGAAGTCTACTCTCTCATCGATTATAAGTTCAAAACAGAAAATAGAGGCAAGTCTGACAAGCTATTCATTTAGTGGCAATAGCAAGCCTATGAGACCAGCGAAACATAAAGAGTTGGAGGATTCGCTGTTAGAATGGTTCCAACATATGCGTTCATGCAAATTCCACTGTCCGGCCCCATGCTTCAAAAAAAGGCTCGAGAAATACCCAAGAAAGAAGGAATTTCTGGGTTTGTATCTTCTGAGGAATGGCTATTGCATTTTCAGAAGAAGCATAATATCAGTGCTGTCAATGTCTGTGGGGAGGCACATAGAGTAAATGAGGAAGATGCCAATGAGTGAGTGCGGGAGTTTCAATCTAAGCTCTCTCATCATCACCCAAGAAATGTGTTTAATATGGGTGAAGCAGGCGTTTTCTATAACTTTAATGCCTGAAAAAACACTATGTGCCAAGAGCGGAAAATGTCATGGAGCAAAACACAGCAAGGAGAGACTGACGGTGGTCTGGTGTTATAATTCAGATGGTTCTGAAAAGCTCAAACCATTAGCAATTGGAAAATACAAAAATCCACGTTGTTTTAAAAATGTCAACGTATTCAATCTGCCAAGTCAGTACTAGAATAACAATAAACCTTGAATGACCAAATCTTGAAGATTCAACAACTGGCTGTGAGGAAGAGGAACATTTTGCTAACTTTGGACCACTGCTTGGCGCATCAGTTTGATGACGTGGAACTTCCGAACATAGAAGTTGTCTTCTTATTAGCTTACACTACGAGGCATCTGCATAATTTGTCATACTTTTGCCCAGCTATTATACGTGAAATGGAGTGAGAAGTAAAGAAATGAAATACCTTAGTAGTGAATGCAGATGTAGTTGTCATCGTTTGTGAAGAAATCCTGGTCCGAACGCGAATTATTTGTGCCTCACTGAAATGGGGTAATTGGGAAAGTTACTAGAGAAAACGCGGCCATGTTCATGGCAATACTGACGCTGATTCGGAAGTGCCAACTGCAGTACGAATCTGTGAATCCGCTAAGTAAAGGATGTGTTGGTAGTGCTGCTTCTTATTATTCATATGTCATAGCCGCTTAAAATAAGATGTGAATGTGTTTAGATGTGAAAGTTTTAATAACAAAGTTCCTTTACCATAACACTGTGCTAAAAGAAGCAGCGAAAGACTGTCCTCCAGAAGTGTGAATGTGTTTAGATGTGAAAGTTTTATATAGGATGTTATTAAAGTTTTAATAAAAAAGTTCCTTTACCATAACACTGGCAGATAGTTAACCTAACCTCATATAAAAAAAAAAAAAGTAACCTAACATTGCATGAATTCAGAAACCTAAGCTTATATAAAAAATCTGATGTGTTACACTCACATGACTTTCTCTACTCTTATACAAACTATTTTTACAAACGCTTATTCTCCATATGCTTCATGTTAATCGGGATGTTAATCTTATTGCTAATTTTGTTGTAGATGCAAGTGGAATTGGTAGGCTTTTAATTGTTTAACAAAATGTTCCGTGCAAAGGGTAATCTGGGGTGGGAGGATTTCACTGAAAACCTTTGTGTCGCATCTCTGGGAGATACATAACCTAAATACCAAGTTTCGTGTTTATCGGACTGTTCGTTTCTGAGTTATGTTGTTCACAGATGGACATGTTTCCCAAGAGAAATGGCTGACGACGTTCCGTGAATTCAGACACGTAAGCTTATATACCAAAAAACCCCAAACGGAGAAATTTGGCGATATATCTGTGCCTTTGGTGGCATTACTTTTTCATATGTTGGTTGCATTGCGTTGAAGCCAGAGAATGACATACAGTGCCATCTGTATGAGACACAGTGACATCTGTTGGACTTGTAACACATAACTTCAGTCGCTAATGCGGACAAAAGTGACACAAATGTGGGTAAAAGTATGACAATTTACAGCCCAAGGAATAATCGCCTCAATGAAGCATAATTACAGACGCCGACTGGTTAAGGCTGCTATCACTGCAATAGAACTACAAGAAACGGTTTCACATTGGAATGTACTGCAAGCTATCCGCAGCATATATGCTGCTTGGGATAAAGTTACAACAGACACCATAACTAACTGTTTTAAGGAGGCCTGGACTGCAACAGATAATGCCATAGAAACTGAACAGGAAACCAATGATCCACATCTGAACTTATAATGTGGATACAATTGTGGATTCTGATAATGCTCCTCTACATGCTTACATCCAGTTGTTGCCCTCTTGTACCATCATTATGGAAGAATGGACGTAGGTAGACATCATCATCTGTGGTGCTGAAGAACCAGTCTTCTGCTGATGATGCAGAAGAGAATGATAACTCTTTACTGTCATCTTCTGAGGAGGAACATGAAGATACGACACTGCAACCCGGCACTGAAGTTGCAGCTGCAATTTCTTTTCTGTAGAGATTTGCTGCCACTTCTGATGTCTCCATGGCATTTCAGGCTGCCTTGGATGTGGTATCTTCAGAGAGTGCCATAATACATATTACAACGAACGGTCCGCCAAACAAAAATTAATGATTTTTTCAAATTATAGAACTAAAATGTGTAATTGATAAGAGTTGTGACTAAAACATGTGTTCCGATTAACTATTAGTGTTAAAAGAACAGCATATTTAAGGTGTTTCTTAAGGTTATTATTTGTTGTATTATATGACTCACTAATTAATGAGTACAATGTTGTTCCAAATAGTACTGTTTTAAAAAAAATTATGACAAGCATTTGACAGTATACTTTCTCAATTAAACAAATGCCAGATATACCGTATACAGCAGTTATGTTTACTTTTTCTTAGAGGTCATGAAAGTGGAACACCCTCATTCGTTGGCATGCACAACAAGAGTGTAAGTGAATTCAACAGTCGTATTTTACCATTTCAGATAATAAGGGACTATTTTTACAAAATCTCATTAATTCAAACTTTGTTAAACCGAATTGGCTATTTTTCGGTCCCTTGGAATTTGGTTAAATGAGGGTCTACTGTATTATGGTGTTATGAGGACTTCATTCAGGAAACAAATGACTTATGATATGCATAAGGCCTTGCATGTAAACTCTGTTATTATTCTGTTATCATGTAGTTCAGTTTGTTCATATATGTCTTCAATAACCTATAAATAATGTAACATTTGGAAAACACCACACTTTACACATCAGAAGCGGCACATGAACGTATCATAGAAATGCATGAAGGAGGCATTCGTATAAATAATATAGCAAATATCGGCCAGAAAGATGTGAAGATTATAAAACATTTGCTTAGATATTTCCAAGATCAAGGGGAAGAAGGTCTTTAGATGAGACCAAAAACTGGACATTTGAAGAAAACCACCCTTACAGAAAATCAGCAATCTTAGATTCAACAGAGGTGGTCCTTTTAAGTAAAATAAAATTGATGCATTTTTGTTATTACAATATGAAAGGCAATTGGCCAGATGTATTGATTGTAACAATGACATCATCCATGGATAATAAAGAAGGCTATGGAATAGCATATAAATTGGAGCTTTACTATTTTCATGTAGTATTATTAGTATTGTAAAATAAAATTATATGAATAATTTAAAATCAATTCATGTTAAATAAGTAATATGTCATAAAAGCATTTACATGCTTTTAAAAACTGACCTTTAAAAGCTTTATATCTCGCCATGTTGACTTATGTCCTCATAAAACAATAGCATTGTATCAGCATTTCTTCTGCAGCTCAGTGTACATTGGACATTGGCATTTCAAATCTGCAAATTAATTTGCTGTGCCGAGTGTCATGTAGCAACTTTGGTGCCTGTAATCATATTTGCCAGTGTAATCAAGGCGTCTTTAAGTGGTTATATACAGAGATGTGATATCACTTTTTAAACAGTCCCAATACATTCAATTTATTATTTTATGTACAGCATTCAAATCTTTTAAGAAAAGATCCTATAAGCAATTCTTTTTGTTGCATTTTTATTAACATATCAATCATAGTATCACTTAAAAAGGAGCAAATATTAACATTGAATATAGGGACAACTTAATTGTTCCTTGTTCTTCTCATTCATCAAAATAAGCTTCCCTTCTTTTATCCACATGGAACAATATATTGGAATATAAACTGTATGATTTTAGTTATCACATTCATAAATTATTTGATTTAACCAGCATCCATTTTAGATTACAGAGCAAAATGCTCTTGGATTAAAAAATCAGTTTAAGCTGCTCACAGTTCAGATTAATTATTATTCTTAAATTTCTCATGTTAATCTGGTTTAAATCTTTAATCCCCTGTGTTGAAACTATTATACATATAAATTGCATGTTGTATAAATCTGAATAATCTATGTTGAGGTAAATCTCTATTTGTGAAATCAGCCTTTAGAAAGAAAGTATAGTTCTTCCTCTGAATTTCAATGACTTACATACAACATTGGTTGTACTTATCACTTGGCAATAATGACATAAACTTATGCCACAGTCATGTTAAGTGCTTTTGATGGAATCCTTTGACATGTAGCAAGGGGGATTTAGTGAAACTCTGTTTATCCATAAAGTTTTCACTGCAGTGTTTCCCTTTGTTATACTTCAGCATTTTGTTTTGTCCAATATTGATATTAATTTTGTATGTACATACCATAAGGAACATAATTTTTTCTTGTAGAAGGTGGAATCCCTTTGTGGTGTAGGAGTGAAAAGGGCCTGCTGTGGTACTCAGTTTACAGTGTTCCTCACCCAAGATGGCAGAGTATTTACATGTGGTATGGATCGCCTCATTGGTCAACCAGATTCAAGAGCAAGGGGAAATACAAAACCTCAGCAGGTTTGTAAATGCCTGAAGCATACATGTATATCAACATATGCTCCTTAAGAAAGTATACTTCATTATTTGTTTTATTTAACTGTAAGCTTTCATAATAGACTGATGGACATCAAAGTTATTATTTATAGATATTCCTATGATGGACATCAAAGTCATTATTCATAGATATTCCTAGTATGGTCAAATTCCGATTTATCAGAGTCGTCCTCCGTGGTGTAGTAGTTACCATGTTAGCCTCTAGTTCCAAGGTCGCAGGTTCAAACCCGCTGGAGGGCAATGGATTTTTTCGGGCATAAAAATCCTTAGCATGGCTTCCTTCAGAAGGAAAGTAAAGCCGGTGGTCCTTTGTCATAGGTTTATGGCATGTAAAAGAACCTAAAGCCTGATAAAGAGGCCTCTGAGCAAAATTACCAGTCTTTTATACCCAATGTAGAATGGGATGCTAAGGACCACAGCAGCTAAAGAGCATCCATAAATAAAAACTCAATTTCCACTCCCCTCCCATTTATTAGCAATGGGTAAGGCTTTTGATATTCTTAAAATTTAATGAATGCTATTTGTAGCATTAAATACTGTAATGCAGATTAAAAGTTACTGCCACTCAGGAGGGTGGTATGGTGGAATGTCCTTATAAAGTGGCCGACTGTTGAGTTTTGGATATAAAGTATGGCAACATTGCTTTTAGAAATGCATACCCTCACTAAAGAATGCATGAAGAGGATTAAGGAACTGTTACATACCAACCTCTTATACATATGCCATCTGATTTAGAGAGAGCAATCTCCAGATCTTTCCCTAACCAATTACATGAATGCTTCAGTGACTTCAGCTTGTCTAAGAAGCATCTTCTCAGCCATAGAACAATAACTGTCTGTTGTGCTCTAGCACATAGGTCCGCATATGCAAAAGACAAACTTTCACTTCATGTAACAGCACTTCAAAGGTAATATATGATCTTATTTGACTCCAGTGTGTTCAGTATCTGTGAATACAATGCCATTACACTGTTCTTACAGATGACTAACATAGTAAGAACATAGACCAGACTTGTGTGAAATATATGAATATGGACCTAATTAATCCTGTCTTTTACATCTTATTGGAGTTAAGGCTGGTTCACAACAGCCCGAGAACGGTAATCAAAACAGAAACGAGAATGGGAAGCAATGCAGCATACAAGATATTGGTTCACAACAGCCCGGTAAGAAGAATGGGAGTGCATATCGATGATCATATTGATCACAAAGTGGAAAGTCAATTTTGCGCATTGGGATTTCATTTGTTTTTAACGGACCAGTGATATTTTTTCACCTGTTTCCAATTCAGCCAACATAATACGGGTTAGCCAGCGTCAAAATTTGAATAGAGTATACATTATCTGAATGCATATCGATTACATTTCAATTTCCTAGTTGTATGAAGCTTTCATTGCTTTATTTAATGGCATACATTAAAGTTGTTTATTGTTCTTTGTTAATTTCTACCAGTTTTTGCTGTTTTTTAGCCTTTGCCATTGTTTCTGAGGCAATAGCCAGTTTTAAGTTGCATATAAACAAACTGCAGATGACCCCCTTCACTAGAAGAACCAACACTCAATGGATCTATGGGTGTCAGGATCTGAGGTTAGGAAGCATACATGCTACTAGTTTCTTCCAGTTTCATGTTTCCAGCTTGTGACTATAGAGTGCACTAGTGGCTGTTTCATGTTACGTGTGCTTAGAGTAAACTCTACAGCGAAGAAATAGTTTTAATTATTGAGGCAGTATTTTTAACACTAAAATGATTTCATTCTAATTGTATAATATATATAATTCCATAACAGCCCAACTTAAAGATGTGTATGTAACAATATATAAAAAAATGTATGTAACAGTCATTGTATATGTTTGTATTATTGTATCCATGTGTAATAATGTTATATGAATGTATTACGTAATTTAATAATGTAGGAGCTGTAAGAATAATAGGTTAAAAGTTGCAAACAATGAGGTAACCTTGAGGCAATAATGAATTTGAAAGTTCAAATGTTACTAGTCATTATTGGAGCAACAATAATGTAAATTTTGAGACAGTTTAAAAATAGCCAATCTACAACCAGAAAATGCTTTAGTTAAATGAAGGTATTCTATTGGACTAGGATTAGCCAATCAGAAACTTGAAATACAGAAATTTACAAGTTTAGCCCAGCGTACTTGAGTTTGTCAACTCCTACGGAATTGATATTCTAATGGTCTGTGAAACACACTTGATTGCTGGTACTAACTTTTCGCTGCCAAGTTACGTCACCCATCGGCAAGATCGGGTCGGCCGACCAGGGGGCGGTACAGCTATATTCATAAAAAATCATATCACGCATACACCCTTCCCTCTCCCTCCACTACAGCATGTGGAAGCCTGTGCCATTCGGCTTGCCATTGGTGGGCTAGACACTTTGCTGATAGCGGTTTATGACCCCCCAGACCATCGCTTCTATGAAGCAGATTACCGAACCCTACTCAACCTACACCCAGTGGTATGCATTGCAGGAGACCTCAACGCGAAGCACGGGCTCTGGCACAGCCGCACGGCTAACCAGAAAGGCCGCGGACTCTACCGCCTCATCAGCGGAGACCCAAGCCTAATCGCGCACGGACCGAGAGGGCCTACGTTTTATCCGGCCCGCGGCAGGCCGGATATTCTCGACATCATGATCACCAAAAACATTCCTTTCCATCTAGAGCTCTCGGCGGTAAACGAGCTGGATTCCGACCATTACCCTGTCCTGGTGGATTCCAACGTTTCAATACCAGCACTGGTCAGCCCAGACTGGGTAAACGAGGTCGACTGGAATGCAGCCGTCCATGAACTGAACCGGTCTGTCAACCCGCGGCCACGCATCGATTCCATCGACGCGCTGGAAGCGGCGGCGGCAGACTTCTCCCAACAGATCCTGAATGCGGTACGTGCACATACCCACCGCATCCCGTCTGACATCCCCAACCCGAGAACCATCCCTAATGAACTCCGGCAGCTGCTAAAAGCCAAGGCAACTGTACGGAAGCTATGGCAGCGTTTCCGCCATCCCAGGATAGGGGCAGTATACCAGCGGTTCAAAACCCTGGCAAAGCGACTGCTCCGTGTGCACAGGAAGGTGGCCTGGGAAAGAACAATGGAGACCGTAAACCTACAGGAAAAGAAACCATGGCGGATAATCAAATCCTTGAGGAAGGATAAGACGCAGTACCAGCATCCTCTGCACGGCACTCGCGGGAGACTCGCCTTCGAGCCCCGCGAGAAAGCCACAGTGTTTGCAGACCATTTAGAACTCCAATTCGAATTGCGGGAGGACCCCCAGGACGAAGACTTTACTGAGCTCGTGGAAGCGACTGTGGACTACCTCTATGAGGAACCACAACCGCGCCACGAGGAGGTCCATCTTCCCATAGTCACCCCTAAACAGGTGGCTTCCGAAATCCGAAAACTCAATCCGAATAAATCCCCTGGACATGACGGCGTCACGGCGCCCATGCTCCAGCACCTTCCCAAGAAGGCCGTCATCCATCTGACGCGGATTTTCAATGCATGCCTTCACCTCCGTCACTTTCCAACTAGTTGGAAGGAGGCGCGGGTGGTATGCATTTTAAAGCCCGGCAAGGATCCGGTCTTTCCATGCAGTTACCGCTCCATCAGCCTGCTCCCAACCGTCTCAAAAGTCTTTGAGCGGTTGCTCCTTGCCCGCCTTACACCTCTCTTTGAGGAAAGGCAGCTCCTCCCGGACCATCAGTTTGGTTTTCGCCATGGGCACTCCACAACCCTGCAGTTACTGCGACTGGCCGAGAAGGCCTCCCTGGGCTTCCAGGAGAACTTCAAGACCATAGCAGTGCTGCTGGATGTAGAGAAGGCCTTTGCCACGACGTGGCACCAAGGCCTTTTGTATATACTCAAGGAGTCAGACATCCCTCCCGCCTATCTTGCCCTGATAAGCAGTTTCCTCCGGGATCGCACATTCAGGGTGAGAGTGGAGGGGAAGGTTTCCTCAGTCCGTCCCATAGCCGCTGGAGTCCCGGAAGGCAATGTACTGTCCCCGCTTCTCTTCGCGGCCTACATGTCGGACTTTCCCACGGAACCCAGGACTGTTACGTGCCAATATGCCGATGACGTCCTCATAATGGCACAGAACAAGAATGCCCGATTCTGTTTCCCTCCACTACAGCGACAGCTCCGAGCCATTGGCAGGTGGAGCGAAAAGTGGAGGATGGCCATCAGCCCGGGGAAGAGCTCTGCGCTTCTCCTGGCAAAGGTCCGTCGGTGGCGGCCCGAGCGGCCTCTGAGGTTGCGGCGGAGGAGAATCCCCTGGGTTACCTCAGCCAAATACCTCGGAGTCACGCTCGACCGTGGCCTCACTTTCGCGCCACATGTCAGGGCAAAGGTCGGCCTCGGCCACTCCGCGCTCAGGCAGCTGTACCCTGTATTCCACTCCACAATGCCCATACGCCTCAAGCTACGCCTATATCAGGCGATTATCCCGCCCCTGATTCTTTACGGCTGCGAGGTCTGGGGATCGGCAGCAGCGACCACCATCCGCAGACTGCAAACCGTTCAGAACAGGGCGCTTCGGATGATCTATGATACCGGGCGTAGATTCCCATCACATATCCTACATACCCATTCCGGTCTCCCATACATTGTGGACGTGGTGCGGGAGAGAACCCGCACCATGTACGCGAAACTTACCTACCACCCCAACCAGCTGGTTAACTCTTTGGGCCGCTATGACCACAAGGCGCCACGGCGGAGGAAGAGCTACCGGTTGCTGAAAGACGGCTTGGGCCCCCGAGGCTGAGGTCTACCAGTCCCTCATCTCACAAACTTCCCCAAGTTAAGCAGCATTGGGCCCGGTCGCTGGCTGGATGAGTGACCATCTACCAGCGACCCGCCCTGCCGCCAACTTGAGTACCCCCATCCCATTACCTGTATTCCCATCTTGCTTTGCTGCCATGCCGGCCTGCTTAACTTGACGACCACACAAGCGGTCGCCCAAGTTAAGCAGCATTGGGCTTGGTCACCGCATGGTCGCTAGTCCGCCCATGAGGAAACGCCGAGACCCAGCCAAATGGTAGTGCAGAAAGCTAAACCCCGCCCAAGACAGACATAAATCAAAAGCTTGTGTATATTCTTTTAAACCTCCTTTATTGCACAGGTAAAGCTGCATACGCGGCTAGGTACTGTGGCGATTATATTCCGCCCAGGTAAACCTGGGCGACCTGTTCTCGATTGCTGGATTGCAGTTGAAATCAATTCAGTTGCCTGCAAACAGTGTTTTTAACTGGATGCGAGACACGTCCTCGAGAAGTATAATACGTATTCGTGTGAGACGAAAATAGTTTGTATTAAAAAGTGCAGGTATTTAATAAAAGCATCTCACAGCTCTCTCTCTCTATATCAGTGAAGTGTTATTTAAATCGTATCAAGCATTAATAAAAGGAATGAAGTAAAATTATAATCTGTGTAAGCCTACTTTCTTATTCACACCACAACACTCCTAAGAGAGTGACACGTGTCTCTAACAATAATACTGACGCAGCCGAGGCAAACATAAATATTTAATACTTAAAGAAACAGTCAAATTACAAAGTTAATATTTTTAAAAATTGGGGCAAAGGCTACCGGGTACCATACGTGCGGTTGCAACTACTTCAAGTTCGGCTCCCCAACAGTTGAACTACAATACAACAAAACACCTTCTTCAATTTGGCTTTCCATACGTGAAGCAACCACCTTCTCATTATGGACTCTCTTTAACTGCTGTGGTTCTTAGCGTCCCATTCTGTGTTGGGCTTGCAAGACCAGACATTTTGCTTAGATGCCTCTTTATCAGGTTTGAGGTTCTTTTACGTGCCATAAATCTACGACACAGGACCACCAGCTTTACTTTCTTCCAAAGAAAGCCATGCTTAGGATTTTTATGCCTGTCTACAGCGAAGAGTCTAATATGCATAATATGGATCTAATATGCCATGCCTGGAAAAGCTTTCCATCGATTGTGAATGCTCCCATTAGAATACATGTATTTCAACTTCAACTTTGTTGTTTTCATTCTAGTTATGTTATTGGTGTTGTGAACCAGCCTTTACTGTTAAAGTTCATACTCACTTCTGTATAGTATTTGCATTATGTTTTGATTATGTTGGTGTTCTTTTAAACTCCATAGCATCCACTCTAGACCATTATACTATGTAGCATCGCTTGACAAAATATTTGCCCTCTCCTACCATTTGTTTGTCTCAGTGCAGTTAATACTATTTACTACTTTGTTTTAGGGTTGTAATATCAAGACTAATTAAAATACATCCGAAGAAACGGCAGTGAATGTCACTTGAACAAAATTATTTTTTAATATAAAAATGTTAGAGTAACATTTAGTTACTTTGTTATAAGAATGTATAACTTTGTTATAAAAATGTTAGAGTAACAGCAAAGAAATACTAAAGCTGCAGATTTGTTGTATTGCTATCATCATATAAACATTTAGAAAAGAGCAAGGAATGATTATTGAAAGAATATATATGCAGACAATAGGTTAGTGGAAACAGATTGTCTCTGTATATCTAGGTGCAATAAAGAAAGAAAGAATAAAAGTGCTAAAAATAATTTTAAATCTGGTATGGAGTGATGCATAGTTGCACATAAAAACAACTTTAGATTCTTACCTAGTGCAGTGGAATCTCATTAGTACATTCCTCAGTAACATGTTTTCTTGTATGTGGCATCAAATTATAAAAATCCCAGTCCCAAATGCTATAAATAATGTTTGTTTAACATGTTTTCCCACTTCCACTTACTACGTTTGACGTTTGACATCTTTATTCACTATTCTGCTCAATCCTTGGTGAGTCCAGTTGGTGTAGGGACCGACAACCAATGACATGTATGCATCTGTATGATGTGATTTGTTTTGGTGGGATACATAATGCTTTAATTAGGTTTTCTCAGTTTCCGGACATCATCATGTGGGTTGTTGCCGATGTTTACTCATCATGCCATGAGCTTCTTGTGGGCTCTTGTCCACTCTGTTTTTTTTGGGGGGGGGGACAGGAATAAAGGTATAAAGGATAACAGACCTTGATCTGGATGCTAGGCTGCAAAATCTCTGGGAAGCTGCTTCTCTTTCCTCATCTCTTTCAGGGATTCTTGGAACTTGAGGGAGGCAGATGGTTGATTTTAAAAGATTTTCTATTTAGCTAAGTGTTGTGATCAGTGCTATGGTGTGTTCTTAAAGTATTTCATCTAGTTGTTTTTTGTAGATGCGAGAGTCATTTATGTAAGTGACTACCTTGTGTAGCTGTTTGTTGAAGTGGTCTCAGAGGTGTTTGTTTTCTATGTGTATAGCATCTAGCAAAGTGCTTTGCAGGTGGTTTCCTGGACGTTTTTCAGAGCCTGGCACAAGCTTTCACCTGCATCATGAAGCGGTCAGTGAGGCTCCGTAGAGTCTCTCAGCGTTCTTGTAGGGCTGCTGTGTCATCTGTGATGTGAGTGGTGTTGTGAGGTGATTGTCATGGTCCAAAGGTCTGTGTTATCTGTGTGGATGAGTTGTAGTACTGTGAAGTCCTGCGTGAATAGAGTGAGCAGATGGCCTGTTAGGTGCCTTCACAAGAGGTGCAGTAGCAGCAGTGTTGCATCAGGTCTTGTACATGGCGGTCGGTGAATGGTTCCCATAGTAGTAGCAATGGGGAGCGGTGTCACCAAGATACCCATATTGCCAGCAGCTGTGGCATGATACTGGGCAAACATTGCAACTGGTCTGAACAGCAGGGTTTGACCTAACAAGGTCATTTCTATGCCCAGGGCCACCAAGTACTCATCTCTGTCCATGAATTCAATTCTGACCGGCGGTGTGGGTCTGTGCTCATTCTTAATCCTGGTTGCTCTGGACAGAGCGACAGAGGTACTGGGCAGCTTGGAGAAGGAACTTGGCTTGAAGCTGGCCACAGCTGAGAAGTGGAGTGGTAGGTGACGTGAAGTGAAGTCCCTCGCTGCTCCGTTTACATTGCTTATATACTTACGGTGCCCCTTGGCTATGCCCTTGTTCCTGATTAGCTGTTAGTCCAGCAATGGTTGCTGGTTCTGATAGTGTCTTTATTGGTGTTAAAGGAGCTACTTTTTGTTTACTTTGGTGTTGTCTGCTTATTGGGTATTTTGCAGTATTTTTTATGTATTTATATCTCTTCTTGTGGCAAGAGTGCTTGTGTTTTCTTGGTAGTCCTGAGGTGGTTTGTGACCCTGCCCCTTGTTTGTCATTGGTCAGATATTGACCAATGACTGCACTTTGTGTAAGCAGAGCCTTCCAGGTGTTATGGAGTTGTTTTCTGTTGTCCCTGTTGAAGTTCATTTCTTTAAAAATTTCAATAGTTTCTCATAGCATCCTTGTGTAGCAAGGTTTTGCATGTACTTATGGTTTACTAGTTATACCAAATTTTTTCAGGCTGTTTGCAGAAAAATCAAGAAGTACATTTATTAGTCATGTAATTATGTTAAATGTATGGAAATTAAACAAAAATTATTACACAATTCATTCATATAGAATCAGAAATATCAAAAAGATCTTCCATGTAAGGGTAATTTGGAGTGGTGGATTTTCTTGAAAACTTTCTGTTGCACCCTTGGAAGATGTTGAGTTCAGATATAAAGCTTGGCATTTATCTTAGTTGTGAGTTATGATGTTCAAACATACATACACGCACGTGCATGCAGCCACACCCACACACCACCCACATGCACACACATGCACATGCGTGCGAGCATGAGATGTAGTTGATGATGGGTTTTATTTCAGTCACTTGATCAAAAGAAGTGTGGATTGCTCCATTTTCTTTAACATAAATATGTAGGCTATGTATTATTATTGGTGTCTGTAAAGTAAAACCTGCTGTAAAGTTTTTTTATTGCATGCTTTTTATCAGCATAATGAATGACATAGTATGAAACAAAATACATAGTGTGAAACAAAACTGACAAGAAGTGAATCATACTGGTACTTATAATGAATTTACAGGTTCCTGCCCTAAGTTCTCACTTTGTAGAGGAAATTGCTGTAGGAGCAGAGCATGCTTTAGCCCTAACCTCCACAGGTGATGTATGGGGCTGGGGTAACAATAGTGATGGCCAGTTGGGTTTGGGTCATACAGCTATTGTAAGAGAGCCGCAGCTAGTCACGGCTCTCTGTGGCAAAGGAGTGAAACAGGTAAGCAACTTTTATTTTCTGTTGTACAAAGTGATCAGATTTATTTGGAGTTTGCTATTAGCCAATTTGAGTAGGCAACATCCTTCATAGTTGTAAGAGTGTTTAATAAATTGAGTATGTTGCAATATTTTTAACTCTCTTAGTATTAACAATTTAATTAATTTTATAGAACATTATATGAGTCAGATTTATACATTTGACTGTTTCACACAGATGTTATCTGCATTATCAGCTATGGTTGACTGCCAAAATTTTGTTGGCTTCTCTTCTTGGATCTCCTTGGGCCAGAACTGTACTGTTTCTCATGGTAACTGGTTTAAATGCACAAATAATAGTAACAAAAATATGTATAACTTCTTAAATATTCATCTTATTGAAATTTATATATGATATACCTTTATTGAGTGTTGAGCTAATATAATACATTTGAGTATGATCATTATCGAGCCCTGGCTCCTATTGCTGATCATACTCAAGCTTCCGCATTTACAACATGTGTGTTGAGTTAGTTTCATATCGCTAACAGTTTCTTATTTAAAGTCACTATACTGCTTAGTGTTCTCCCATTCCCATTTCCTTCCCTTGCTTCCTCCGATCGTCTTTGAATCTCCACTACCAGCAGGAAATGGCAAGTATTACATGCAAATTTAATACCTTAAAGAATGCTTATTGTGTACCCCGTGCTGATCGGCCATAACAATACTTGCTCGTTCATATTAAGAAATGTAACTCTCTCTCCTAGCCCTCTCCGTGTTTACCGTCTTTATATCTAAATCATTCACTTCATGATTTCATATAAAACTATCACTTGCTTATCAATACACTTGTCTTTACTTTGTCTAATTTATTCCCTTCTAGATCATATTTAATTTCCACAACATATTCATTCTATAATCACTCTCCCTCCCGATTCTAATATTAACTCCCCCATTATTATTGCTTCCATATTCCCATACTTCTCTCAGAGCCTGCTCTATTACTATATGTATGACACACTTTCCTACTCCATAAATCTATTCCTGTTGGCTCCCTTGACGGACCCGCTTTGTTTCTGTCCAGAACCCATAAACTCCCATTGGGTGTCAACACAATGCTTTCTTCTTCCACCACTCTGAAACCACGCCTCTGCCCTGCCCACGACCATATCACGTGGCGATTGAACTTCCTCCCTCCTCGATGATATCATTTTCCTGGCTTCACCAGCTGTTGCCCTTATGTCACTCTGATCTGACGTTTTCACTACGTCATCTTCCAATCTTCTCTCTGACACAACCATCTTCTTCCCGCCAGCCCCACATAGCAGTGATGTAACTTTCATGTGTCCATCCTTCTCCTCCGATTTCCAATCGCTCTTTGGACTTCCTTCCGATCTGCATTCCTTCTCTCTGGTCTCGGATGTATTTAGCTGAATCATTTCTGCTCCTGCAATCTGCTGTTCCTTGTGTCACTTTCACATCCAGCCACCATGCGCCCATCGACCCACAACCGTAAGTTCTTTATGACGGCCCGTTTCCCTTCCATTCTTGCCAGCTTCATTTGTTGTATTAAATCTTGAAATTTATATAACAAAACTTATCAGAAACATTATGCTTATAAACTTTAGTTATGCATAAATAACTTTTTTTGAGAAGCACAGTGAATCGAATTCATAACAACTGTTTAAAAGAAACACTAATTTACATAAGAAAAACGTACAACTTGCAAGTGGAACTTCCCCTCATCAGCTGTGATTGACGCTGGTTCATCTGCTTCCCATAGGGCCATTTCCTTGGTTTTATGTATTTGGTGATGAGATTTGCTTCACTGGGTATATCAGAGTTAATAAGTGAATTCTTCACAATAAGTAATTACTGTAAATACTTCTAGGCAAGATCTATACTTCCATTAAAATCCATGTTTTTCATAGCATATCATGTACTTCAGTAGCCTATTTCATGAGGTATGAATGGCACTAAGCTTAGCTCTTTTTATTCCCTCTGTCTCTTTCCCATTCCCTTCCACAACTTCTCTTTGTTGTTTTATACTACATTCAATTAATAGCTGACACATTGTAAGAATAGAATTTCAATATTAAATAATAACGTTGATTCTAATTGCTTATGAGAATGTCTGAACAAATTTAATCACCTTGTATAGTTCAAGCAAGTATTACTTTTTGTCAAATAAAAATATAGAAGCTTTCAAGCAATCTGTAAGAGGACTTCAGTTATCCATTGTGGCAACGCCCCCTTTTTAATAGTGTTTAACAGCTGTTCTTACAGCGTATGTCATCACAGGCAATGGACATTCATGTCACATAAAGTTTAATGATAATTAGAAAGGGAGTTTTGGGAGGATGGTCCTGGCAGGATTTAAACTGCAGAACTTCCATTTACAAGTCCTGCCATAATGACTTCGGCCAGATGTGTGTTGACAACCACTTGAATAGATATGTTAAATTGTTGGAGAAACAACCTCAAACGAAATAATTTTTTTCTGTTTTCATAAGAGATATACGTATTGTTGTACAAAGCATTTAAAAAAAAAGCACAGAATCCAGGTACACAAGGCACTATGTTTTCATGGACATACATTCCTTAATTATTATTTGCTATTGCTTATGGGAAAAATATTGTACTCATATTACGATGAAGATTACACTTTATAAAAAAATGAAAACAGAATTACATATATTCCAATTTATATGCTATGCACAGCACCTTGAGCATTTTATGAGGTAATTGCCTCTGTCAGGTGGCAGCCATAATAGTGGGCTGAGGTAATCTCATGAGGAAAAAAGAAAAAAAAAGGTGTTTGCCCAAGGTTCTGAGAAGGTAAATAAAGCTGGCTAAATTATCACAAACTATTTTCTCAGATTTCTACTGGTAGAACTCATAGTGCAGCATGGACTGCACCCCCACTGCCAAGACGTAGTCCAGGGGTAACCATTCCTCTTCGTTTTGGACTGCCAACACACATCCCACCTCAGTATGGCCATCTGCAGGGAATGCCCATTCCTGCCATTCAAGCAAGACTGAAGCTGCTCTATCGATTTTCTGATACACTGTATGCATGCTGGAGACTGTTGCCCCTGTGTCCACAGGTAGGTATGCTGAAGAAATGCTTCCTTAATTAAATTTAATACCTTGCTAATCCTAACACTTAATTAAATATTGCTTACAAGGTGCTGTACCTTAATTTTTGAGAAAATTAAGCATTTGTTTTCTTTTTTCAGATTCAGATTTATTGACCATTTGTAATAATTTTACAAGGCTTCATCATATCAGAATAAACTACATAAATTACAATCAAAACATTTAGTTTTAACTAGTTCATATTTATTGTGTATATTTGCCATTTCACATGCATTTCTCCATATTATTTGACTGAGATTAGATCTCAATGCATTTAATGTTTCTTTATTTACACTTCTTTTAAATTCTGTTAGTTCTTTTGTTTTTACTCTTAGCGCATTTATTGCTTCACTTTCTATTAGCTGTCCAAAATGGTCGCTGAACCATTAATTATAGTTATATGGGGCTTTAATTATGGTTATATTTAGGTCTTCGGCGGCGCCATGGCCGAGCGGTTACACCGCTCGCCTCCCACCGAGGCAGCCCGGGTTCAATCCCAGGGACCTGCATGTGGGATTTGTGGTGGACAAAGCGGCGTCTGGGCGGGTTTTCTCCGGGTTCTCCGGTTTCCCCCGCCATTCATTCCACCAACTGCTCCATCATCACCTTTCCTTTCATCCATTTCACCAACATTTCGTTTCATCTACTTCCTTCATCCCATACCAGGCATCGGGCTGATCACCCATCCTGGATGCTCTGTCTGATCCATGAGTGTCTGCTCCTCGACGGGCCTCTGACCCCAGGCACCCGCTTGTAAGTCCTGGGGGGTGTAAGTCCTACATAAGAGGAGGGTAAACAGATAATGAATGAATATATTTAGGTCTTCCTTTCTAAAGTTGGTATTCACATGGTCAATACAAGTAGCTGAGTGGTTTGTTACTCTGGTTAGCCCTGTTTTTATTAATTTATGGTTACTTCATTCTATCATTTCTGGCAATAGCTTTTTCTATATGCTCTCCACTAATAGTCTCCTATCACAATTGAAGTCTCTTATCACAATGATTTTATTGTTTTTACCAAATTATTTAGACATAACTCTAATTTGTTTAAGAAATGCTTTTTTTCAGCTTTTGGCAGACTATAGACCCCTGGTATAATAAGCTTTCCATTTTTAAAACAATTTCAGTTGTAGACAGTTCACAGTATATATTACAGTCAATTTTATTATACTTAATATCCTGATGTGCATATATCACCACTCCCCCACTTTTATGTATTTCTCTACAGTAATTTGAACCTAGGACATAATTTTCATAGTAGATTACCTCCAGTTCATTATTTTTTAATCCATGTTTTGTAAAAACTAATATATTTGGCCATAAATCTAAAATTGTTTGTTCAACTGCTGCTCTTTTGTTTGCAAGATATTGTATATTTTGATGAAAGATACTAAACTTTTTTTGTTTTTGGTTGCACCTATTTGCATTCTTTAATTCCCACTTGGATTTTTATAGGGCCTAAAGTGTTATTGCATGTGCTAGCACACTTTATACAACCATTTACCTTACCTTACCTTGCTGATGCATAAGCTTAATGGATGATTTCTCATTTTTCAATACCTTCACTTGAGCCTGTGAGATATTGTATGACAAAATAGGCTCACAACCTAGTTTCCCTGAATTTGTGTGGTTTCAGTAGTTACATATTGTACAACAATGGACTCTTTGGCTTCTGTATGGTACTTCTTTATGATACTACATTTATTGTTTGTGATAATATTCTTACCATTCCAGTTCGAGTGCAGTCCATGGTTGGTATGGCAGTTCCTACCTAGCCTACTAGCTTCTACAATATGCATATTGTTTAATCTACTTAGTTTTTTTAATTTGCCTATTATAATTAGTAACTGCATGATTGACACACGGCCTATCAATTAAATCATATCTTTTTCGCACGCCCATCACAATTATGTTTGAGTTTTTGAGTCTTTGTGCACATCTACCTAGTGAAGTTGCCACTTTTCCAGCTTCGTTTCTCGAAACACTGTTTGTTCCACTAATTATTACAATGAAATAGTCTTCTTTGAGATTCTTACGGTTATGAACAATATCCTGGGTCACAGCTTCGATTGGTGCTCTGGGTTTACAAATCCTATCACGTCCACATCTATCATTTTTCCCCATACTGTGTCCCTGGCTATCCACGTATATTCTGATGTTCTGCTTCCTTCCTGTTTTGTTACCATTTGGTGATGTTGATTCACTGTTAGTATTGTCCTCCAACAAAACGTTAAACCTGTTGTGGCATTCAACTGCAGGTTCTTCTTGTCGTTTCACTGCCGCTGGAGTCGGATCACCTTGGTATCTGCCATACGTTTATTACCTCTCTGTATTTTTTGCAAATCCCGTATTTCCTTCTTCAGTTCTTCGTTTTCTCTCTGGGCTGCTTTTAAGTCTTTTGAGAGAAGATCTATTATAAGCTGAAGCGAAGCAACTCTATCAGCTTCGCTTACTGATGAGGCCATGTTTTGCTTCTGAAAGGTTTCACGACATCACTATATTTATACAAATTACTTGTCATTACCATATTCATTTCACATACTAATATTAGGGTAGCTTAGATGTTTTGTCAGCTTTTGTGCTGATATTTCGCCGAAATTATGTATCGTAAAATTACCAGAGTTATCACTAAATAAAAACCAAGTCTCCCTATGGCTTCACTTTTAATGGCGCCATCTTGAATGGAAAACTTAGCACCAGTTGTATTATTGTTTTGAAAATAAGTCAGTATCTCTAGCGTTTTCATCTGAGATGTCAAAAACTACCATAGTGGTTACATTGTAGCAGTTACATTATTATAATGGTTACAGAAGTAATTAATAGGAACTGCTCTCTGTTATCACTGTAATAACTAAATGCCATTACACAGGATTATACTATTTCACAAGCTGACATGGCACTGCCTTTCTATTATACCTTCTAGTGTAATACCACTACCTGGGCTTTGTGTCATGAAACCACATTATGTGACTATACTCTTCTTTTATGATGTCAGATACTGTATTGTACAAAGTGTATTTTGTGCTGTCTTCTAGCAGCATCAACTTTTAAAATATTAAAATGTCTTTACATGCTTTATTTCACACTTTTCAAAATTGCTTATCCTTTGTTCCTGTTATGTTTGGGTTAGGGATATTGCTGTATTTTCCTTTGGAATCTCTTCCGTGCTTTGCGGCACACAATGTAAATATGTAAATTCCTTGTAGTTCTTTTCTCCCTTCTGCTCCAACTGATTGGAAACGCTATTGCATGATTTATTTCACACTTTGGAAAATTGTTTATCCTTAGCTGCTGTGCTAATGGATAGGCAAAAATGTTATATTTTCCTTTGGAATCCTTGCATGCTTTGCAGCATGTGATTATTTAGAATTCTTGCTGCACTTTTGCCGCGTCCCTTCCAATCAAAGTGATTGGATTCCAAAATGAGTAAATACACAAAACTAGCTCCATGTGAAATTATTCACTTCTGTGGGAACAATTGTGAGAGTGGAAAGTATTTTTAATTTGAAATTCAATTATTTTAATTCTCCCAATATGGTAATTATTTTCAACTCTTAATTGTTCTAACATTAAACTTAATAAATTCTATAAAATAGTTCAATGTTACCTTTGAAAGTTACATTTTGAATGATACACCTTGAAGCATGGGTAGTGACATAAGGCCCATCTCCTCAGTCATCAAATATCTTGTTGGTTTCCTTGCATATACCCCTTTTGCCGCATACCAGATACTTCTGAAATTGATGCAACTTTCCCCTGTAGATGGTATCCTTTTAGAAAAGTATTTTTCTGTTAACTTGTGGTTGGCAGGTGCTTTAGACTTTATACCCCCTGTATATACAGGCCTCTGAATTTGGTAGCTTGTAATTAGGCTGTGAGCAAACGAAATGCAGAATTACGAATATGTAATTATTTAGAAAATTTAAGTCGGAGTTGAAACACTTAACATCACTTACATATTTTTCACCTTGAGAGGTAATAGCTCCCATCTTCAACTGATTCCTACTTAACATCACTTACATATTTTTCATCTTGAATGGTTTCCAGAGCTAATGGCTCTCATCCTCGGAAGTAGCGACTGGTTCCTCCGAAACCAGTCAAAATGAAAAATACATAAATGATGTTAAATGGAGGAACCAGTCAGCCACTTTTGAGGATGGGAGCAATTAGCTGTCGTAACCGGTCCAGATGAAAAATATGTAAGTGATATTAAGTGTTTCAACTCGGACACAAATTTTCTAAATAATTTCAAATTCACATCACTGATATGGGTTTAAAGCTCTACAATTACCAAGCAATTATATATGCCAATGTCCAACATGTGAAAAAATAGTTTTTTGTACCAATTTACAGTTTTTCATAAAGGGGGATATCCCTGCAATAAGTGATTCACTAAATCAAAACCATCCATTAGCATATTGATTTCATGTATAATATCAGGCATGAAAGTTGTAATTTTGGTTTTGGCATCTAGCTTTCCTGTATCATTCATCAAAATTTGGAACTGCAATCCCATAAAGTGTTAACTACCCTTCTATCATGCCAAGCAGTGTAGGTTAACAGACGTAGCGGACACACCTCCATTTCCCCTGTCTTTAGCGCCTGTACATTCATATCCTTTGGCATTCCAATATGATTTAAACGTACTGTTCCAATGGAATTTGGAACTTTGGGGAGCTGTACTAGTTGTCTACATACAGTCCTATCCTGATCAAGTACAGGTTCCATGAGGTGTGTGATTATGGAGCCAGATAATCCTAAGTCTTTTGCTCCTGTGTTGTCAGTTCCTTTTTTGTGTAAATACGGCTAATGTAGACATATCCTAATTTACTTTCACAAAAATCAAAATTCTTTATGTCAAATCTTTTGCTTTAGGTTTTGATACATTGCTTTTAACCAAGCAGCCCTTTCGAATCATCAAGACTTTATCAAGTGACCAGGAATATAATTTTCTTTGAATTTTGAAATAAGGTAACAAAAATAGGTCTAATTTTGTGTAATTCAGTTTTCTGTGCTGGTGAAATGAAGAAACTGCAATATACACAAGAACCTGTTATTTGACATGCATTTTCCAAAACAGAGTTGATAGCTTGTCTAGTGTAGGTTTTCTAATAACAGCCATGTGAATAATCATGCCAAGTAGCCTGTAAATCTCATTCTATTTTACGTCTGGCCACTTTTGAATCCTACGTTTAGATCCTAAATTGCTTTTTGAGATTAGATCTTTGTGTACTTTATGCTTATATACATTTGTTTCAGTAACTATGGGAACTACTAAATCTGCAGTAAAAAATCTTTGTGTAAAAAACAATTAGTTGGCTATCACTTGTGAGCTGAGTATAAGGTTTTACAGTACAAGTTATATACTCCCTGTCTGCAGTACTACCTGCATGGACAAAGTCAGTTTTATCTTCGCTGCTGCCCACATTCTTAACATCAGCTTTAAAATTGGAAAACTTGTCAACATCCAAATCACTGTCACACATCAAAAGTTCTTCAATGTTTTCTGAATTTATTTTAGAAGCTGCAGTACATCTTATACAAGCTAATTTAGAAGTTATATCACTAATTGAAGTCATGATTTGAACTGGGAGTAACAACTTTGTAATTCCTTCCTAAGAGAATCTTGCCTCATTAATATTTAGCTGAAATGCCAATATACCCAAATAAAACAAAAACCTTATGGTGCTTAGAACAGATTCTGGTATAAAGTTGCATGTTTATCTATCTCAGCAGCTGAAAATTATATAGCTGATCTGAGCATAACAACTAAGATAATTGTGATATGCAAACACAATTTTACATCCATCCATCCATCCATCCATCCATCCATCCATCCATCCATCCATCCATCCATCCATCCATCCATCCATCCATCCCTCCCTCCCTCCCTCCCTCCCTCCCTCCGGACACAGACACCCTACACCCCCCACACACACCCCACACACACCCCACACACTTCTCTCCCTTTACAACTTTTATTACATGCTATGCACTATTAGCTGTTTGCTTGCAATGCAAAACAAGTGTTGAATCATGGCAGTTTTTGAGAGGAAAAAGTAAGAACTTGTTTAGCTCTGTAAATTGAAGGCAAAGATACATAAGGTATACTCCAAAATTGAAATGGTATTTTATAAATAAATACAGTATTACTTGTAGTTGGTGTATATTACATTTAATATCCTTTAATTCAGTTTTTGTTTCCTTAAAATATGATGAAAGATAAGCAAAATATAAAGGTTTGTTCTGCAAAGCGGGAATTTAAATTGCAGCTGATTTAAATATCAAAATCTGTTATTTGGATATCCAGGAATAGCTATGCAGGGTTTAAATGGCCATGGAGTAACGCATGTTGTGATCATAATCCAATATGTTCAAGTAACCCTTGAATATAGCCCTTTTTGACTGGAACAGCTGCTATCATTGTAAGCTCTCATCAAAACTGTCCTGGCTGATCAGCTAGTTAAGTCTAGTAATGCATGATAGGAATGTGAGCATCTTAGATTTGGTCTCAGTTTTTTGCTTAATAACTTCATGTTATGTTTAAAGTAGTGAAAAAAAAAATCTACCCTTTAAGCATCATCATCATCTTCATCACCACCACCATTGTAGCAGTATTCACCTCATTATGCCCCGCAGTTGGGAAACATTTAATTATGCAGCGGTTTTCACCTTGCTACACAATTGAAGATGATGTCATCTGGTCATCGTCTTCTTCTCCTTAAGTATATCTGTTGATCTTTGGCGTTTGATGAATTTTTCATAAATTAACTTAATGATGATTTATTGGTTCCCTGGCTGTCATTTAAGGTTGCAATTGAGCATGGATATGGGTTCTCATGTCATCATATCAGCGTGAGGGAATTTTGAATGCATACATTGAAATTAAATTTAACTCTAGACTTTTACTTTTATCACCATAAATTCAAGTTATAATTTTACACCATTACAATAACTCTTATGAATATGTGAGAGTTTGAGTTCTAATCACTTTGATCGCTTTGATATTTACGTTCAGTGTTTTGGCGCGTATTCATTATGTTAACTAATGTAAATATGTTGTGTGTGACATTTGAGCCCACTCTAATCACTTCAATATTTAATTTCAGAAATTTGACATGTATTCATTATGTTAACTAGCACAAACACGTTGCGTGTATAGTTTGAAATCACTCTCATCTTCTCTACATTTATTCAATTACTTTTCAAGATTTTGGGATGTTTTTATGAAGTTAACTAGCACAGACTTGTTGTTTCTAACATTTGAGATTACTGTAATCACTTATATATTTAAGTTCAGTAATTTCGCGCTCATTCATTATACTAACTAGTGCAGACATGTGATGTATCATGTTTGAATCCCACTGATTACTTTTGAAATTTGTTTAGCTTATATACTTCCAGTGTTTCCGAATGTTCCATTATTTCTTATTTCATTAGCTATTTTCATGCATCTCTTTTACATTCAAATTTAACCTATGTTACTGTTTTCCTACAGGCTAAAAATCAATCATTTAATGCCTTACTTAAATGTTTAAACCTAACATCTCTGTTTATTAAACTTTGGTCCTTCCTTTCGGAAATTTGTTGCAAGTAGTAACCTTAATTAAGGTTCCGCTATCCCAAACTTTCTCTTTTCTTAACAACTGAGAATGTGACTGCTTGTAGCTCTGAGAGTTTTGCATAAACAACCTACTTCTTCACAATGTTATGAACTTAAAAATATATTTACATTTTACTTATATACCATTAAACATACATTAATATAAAATACAGTAATACAAAGTGCATAATTTTGTCTTTAATTACAGTACTCACACTATGGATTTTATGTTTCATTGAATAGTTTATCTTCGATGATGATTGATAAGTTTATGTTATTACCATTAATTATCATGATAAAGTTTCCACTTCTTCTTCTTCTTCTTCTTCTTCTTCTTCTTCTTCTTCTGCTTCTTCTTCTTCTTCTTCTTCTTCTTCTTCTTCTTCTTCTTCTTCTTGTTCAAGAATGGCTGTACCAAAACTAACATTAGAAGAAAAAGGAAGACAAAATTCAATCTTACATATTAGCAGTTGGCTACATGTTTAATAATTTAGTTTCACTTTCTAATAGTTATAATTATGGTTATTGTATATCTCACGGGCTGTAGAGATTTGTGTAAATAAGGGTCAGTTTTAAGCGTATATGTACAAACAATATAGGCCTCTCATCACGGGCTTGCAGAGGGATTCCAAAATTTGGGTTTAAATTAGGGATTTACAGCATTAATAAACTATGAACTAACTTTATAATTTTGAATAAGTGGTTGAAAGAGCATATGAATAAATTTTGTTGATTATAATAAATAATTATTTAAAATGAATTCCTAAATTTTATAAATTCTATTTGCTCCTTAAGTTAACACATATGGCGGGCATTCCATATTGATTTAAGCATGATTATTTTACACTCACTAAGAACCTCTGTGCCTTAGCAGATACATTCACTTTCTTAACATAGTCTCCATTAGCTGCACGCACTTGCACCACCAATGTGGTAACTTCTGTAGTCCTCCTCAAACCAATTTTTTGGAGTCTGTCACACCCACCGCAGGACAGCTGCTCGCAGTTCCTAGAAGTTTGCGAAATGTTGTCCTCACAGGGGTTTCTTCATAGCCCCAAATAGGTGATAATAAGAAGGGGCCAAGTCAGGAGGATACAGTGGGTATGGCAGTTTCTGGAACCCCATTTCAGTAATGGCAGCCATGGTATTCTGACTCATATGGGAACAAGCATTGTCATGTTGCAAGAGCACTCCTTCTGCCCATTTTCCTGGCCGTTTCTTTTGAATTCCACAGCGCAACCTCCGAAGAGTCTCCACATATGCCATGCTGTTAATGGTGGTCCCTGATTCCAGCCAGTCAGTGAGGAGGACTCCTTCTTGTCCCAAAAGAATTGTGGCCATGTGTTTTCCTACTGAAGGTGCTGTAAGGAACTTCTTCGGTAGGGGGCTGCCTTTATGCTTCCACTGCATTGATTGGTAGTGGAGGAAAGTCTTGTCGCCAGTCATGAGTTTGGACATGAAACCTTCTGGATCCTGACTGTGATGCTGAAGGAGATCACTGCACACTTCCTTACACTATTATGTTTGGGTGGGTTCCCAAATCCACCTTCCCAAGCAGACACCCTCCCAAGGTGTTCATGTACTATGCAGTGCAGAGTGATTTTGGCAAGTCCTATGACCACCTCCATTTCCATGAACATGATGCACCTATTCTCCTGAATATGCTTTCCACTCTGAAATGTTGACTGGTGTTACCACAGTCACTTACCTTCCAGAACTAGTTCCTTTCTCCGTTGATGTGCGGCCACTTTTCCAGCCAACCCAGTTGTAACACGGTTTTTCATGATAGTCCACACTCTGCCACCAATTGCCTGTGAATATCCAGTGTTTACATCCTCCTTCCACAGAAACCATGTTTTCCAGTGCTGTGCTTGATCACACTCCATGTTGTCTGCTCACGTAATGACAGCAGTTTGGAATAATGGGCTGGGTCACTCCATGGTAACTCACATTACAAAATGACATTTTTATATACATGTGGAGATCATTAAGCAGCAAATGAAAAAAGCCATGCTGGTTTATATGTATATGGTTATTTAATAAGGCTATATCTAGTAAACAAAATTATATTATAACTTTCACTGTAACATAGGATAGCAGAACCTTTTATATATGTTGGTAACTCACATTACAACTTGGAGACAAGGGTTTCAGGATACATTCTTTCCAAATTAAGTTCTGCCCCGATAATTACCTTTCTGGCTTCATTATTTTAATCAAAATACAGAAAGTTGTGAGAACATATTATCACACAATGTAAACTTCTGAACTCAAACTCAATTAATTATAAAATAAATTCACAGTAACTCACATTACAATACTCGGTAACTCACATTACACAGTCAAACTTAAAATGACAATGAGCTGTTTCAGCAGTAGGTGGATTTATTTTCTTAATTATTTTGTCCTTTGTATAAAGGATTTCATCTTTCACATTGGGCCACTTCCACAATTTTCCATATTTTATCATCACATTAAGTTTATATTCTTCTTCCATAGCATTAGTTACAAAACCTGGATATGATACACCATCATAGTCCACTAACACCCAGTCATCCACTTTAACATGACTGCCTTGCATTTCTACTCTTGATGCTGCTAAATCTGTTGTGAATCCAACAATTTCATCATTATGGATTTGTAAGTGACATATTTTCATGTTTGGTAAAGGAACACTGTTCTTAAGCAAGGAGGTAAGATTTAGTCTACTATTTCTTTGAAGAAAATCATCTTGTGTCGCCAGAAGAACTGATACTGTTGATAAAGGATCAACAGCTTTTACAAATTCAGCAACATTATTTATGCTACATTTCCTCTGTTTCACGTTCATCCATACATGGCGTTTTACAGCTCCACCTGTACCATCTACAGGCTCCTTCTCATGGAAAGTAGTCAAGTAATTCCATGATATTTGTTTACCATGCTCTTTGGCAAGTGTTTTAATTATCTCAGGTATATATCTATTCTTAAATTGAGAATTAGGTCATCTTACCAAATATTTGCATGTGTGATAGAGGATGGCAACTCTACAAGAAATCTATCAACATATGCTATGACAGTATTCTTTGAATGATCAAGAATGTCACTAACTAGAGCATATGGGTGATAAGTTCTTGACTCCCAAATTGCAGCAGTGAACAGGCTAACCTGATTTTGTTGCCAGTGAGTACTTTGAATCTCATCTTGTGCAATGCAAGTGTAGTTCTCTGCAAAGTCAACTTGGATAATTGCAAAATGAGGAGTATATTCAATTAAAGTCCACTGAAAGTTGCAGCTCTTGGATTGCTTTCTTTTTATATAGCAGTGCTCTAAAACTGATGGGCCAATAGTCAATATGTAATCTTTTAAATCCTAAAGATTACCTTTTTCATGCACTTTCATTAGTCCTCCATCATAGTCTTTCCATACAAACCAAATGACATCATGGTTTTTCCAGACATTGGCATGTACTTGCTGAAGCTTTATTGAAATAAACTCTCTACATGTAATGCATTTTCCAAGCCAACGGTCATCTTTGGCATCCAGACATACTAAGGAACCAGGGAAATAATTCATGCACGGTGGGAAGTGAGGAAAATACTTGTAAAGAGAATTTACTGTATTTATAAAATGTTTGTGGTGCAGAGACACATGTTGTGTGATAGCTTGTTGCTAAGCATCACATACTTTGGCCTAAGTTCAGCAAACTTATATTTGCCAATAATTCTCCCCTTTTCGCTGTAAAAATATAGCATGGGCCTCCTTCAGAGATAGCATTAAATGCCAGATTTGTACCCTAGTTTTGATGTTGTTTTCCTTTATGGTCATGACATCTTTTATTCCTGGGGCTTGACAACTAATGTCATCTCTTTCATAAAATTCTTTTATCTCATTCACAACATCAGAGTCCAGTGCTGTTGATCTTGTTTGTCCCTCTGTATGAACTGGCAAAGTATGAACTTCAAAGAGCCTTTTTACAACAGCAATTTTTTTTGGGGGGGGGGTAAAAATGAGGAAGGGCATGCGTTTCCTTGTTTCCTTTTCCTTAGGCAGCTTTGCCTAAACTTGATAAATTCTTATAGGGTGGTGACATTGCTGATGTGGAAGGTGTGCATTGATCTGATGCTTCTGTTTTCAGTCTTCTACATTTAGCAACATACTCTCTTCCTCTTTTCCTCCTTTCTTCAACAATACTTTTCTTTTCTAGTTAATATAAGCTCTCTTTCTTTCTTTTTTTGTCTATATTTTTAACAGTTTCTCTATGCTTCTTTTTGAACTCTTCATACTTTCCTTCTTCCTTCAACTTCTTTCTTCTTTCCATAAGGGTATCCTACATTAAATAAATGAAAGAAAATAAAACATTATGGGACTAGTCTAAGAACAACTGCATTACTCTCATCATAACCCGCTATTTAGGATACTTTGCTAGATGAAAATTATGCATGCAGGGATCTCAGATAGCTCTGCTTAATAAGATCAATATATAGGCTAACCCTTGGTAACTCACATTACATATTTTCAATATCTTATTATGTAAACAAAATATTATGTAAATATGAAGTAAATATACCATTTCAAAATCTTCCAAAAAAGAAGGAAAATATACATTGTCATTCTTTAATCTTTGTTATATAAAGTGAAATGCTTAAAAAATATGGCTATAACTCACATTAAACTGGGAAGATTGCTATAGGAAATACTATCTTTTAAAATAAATATTATGCTCTTAATTTGTTGTCAATGTTATGTTCTTTAAATTGCAGTACAAAAAAGTGTCAATATATGTAATTTATATATGTGTTTCTTACCTTAAAGTTCATACAAAATTTAGTTTCAATATCAGCTGCACATGCGCTTCACAACAATGGCAAATAATAGGAAGCAGGAGTTGCAGATGTGTCATTCAGTGTTGCCAATGTAACTTAAAAGTCCCTACTAATCATAACTGAAGACAAAAGTTCCCCTTTACATGTTTTAATTTTTGATACCCATGTTCCAACTTACATGGGATGACCATGCTGTACTGTGCAGGGATTATACTTTTAGTGATTGTCCTGCCCCTATGGTTAGACCAAAGTACTGCATACTTGCAACTGTAATAATAAGCCAAATGGCGCACCATGAATGATAGAAAAAAATAAAGTGCAAATCAATATGAAACGCACCTCTTACAATGTTATTAGACTCCAATGCTAGCAAGGAAAATAAAATATATATCTTTGTTGTTGGTGTTAAATGCCATCTCAGATTTGTCTCTGCAAGCATTATATTGATTGTCTGATTTAAGCCATAATACTCAAATACTCTAATTTTTTCACCATTTGTTTTCAATACAGAAATATTGGCTTCATTTCAACAATACAATTATTAGTACAAAAAGAACAGGTTAATTTAGATGTAACACACAAATACAGAAATCCTAATTTATTACATGAGTACTGAGTAGGTACCTAAACTAATTTCCATAAGAAAGCTTATAAAATTTCTAGATATTCTTCCACTGAATAAAAACAACCCTGTATTAGGAATTTTTTCAAATATTTTTTGAAGACTGTTAGGGTTTTAACTTCTTTTTAAATATATGGGGAGTTTATTAAACAATTGAATGCCATTATAATATAAACTTTTTTCATATAGGGTTCTTTTATGACCTGTAATGTACAGTTTAGATTTATTCCTTGTATTATAGTCATGGATATCAGCATTTGTGTTAAAACTATTTTGCTGCTTATACATTGTTACCAGAGTTTGAAAAATTAATATTAAGTACTCTCGACAATCTCCACTTACTCTTCTATAAATTCCAGAATAATAAATTCCATTTCAATTACAATAGGTATACATCTGTGATTTGCTCCAAAATTTCTGAACATTGACCATAAAATACTCCTACAGTTTGGTGTACATTTAATACCAATAAGTTTGTTGTTTTATTTCTCTCCAGCAACATTTCTTAAGCAATGTATACAGAGTAGGTTGAATCATGCAGATACCTACTTCTCTCAGTTTGGTAGGAAATTTGCTGTTAAAAATAAAACCATACTAAATGAAAAACAGAAATTAGTTATTTTTCAAAGGTGTACACTGGCACCGTTGCATTGCCCCCTATGCACACTCACCCTCCCACCCTCGCTTCCTTCCCTCCTCCTTCCTTCCTTTCTCCACATCTTACTACATAAAAGGTTAAGTCTGCTTATAGCTATCATGCTACTACATGACAGTAAGCTCTAATTTAGGTTATTTAATTCATTTATCTTAAATTCTGTTGGGGGTTAAGGGTGCCCCAGAACAAGCATGTATCACTAAATGAACTATCTATGTAGAATTTTTTATAATCAGTAGAAGAATAATACCTTAAATGAATGATTTATAGAATTGCTCTGAAATGGCAAAGAATGGCCATGTGGCATTTGTATTTGTTTCAGATTATTACTCTAGATTTCCCATTTCATATATTAATTTAAATTGTGCTTTTATACATTAAATTTTCAGAACCACCTTATCAGATACATTACAGCACTTTTGTTAATAAATACATTTTTATATGTACAGCAATATGAATGGCTCACACCATCACTGAGAGTATTTACTTCTGCGCAACTAAGACCTCTCTTGGCACCAAGAGTGTATACTTTGCCACTTGTGAGGAGCATAGGCCGTACTATGGTGCAGGGTCGTAACTATGGTCCCCAGGTAACTGTTCGCAGATTGGCAACTAGAGGAAGGCGCTGCAAGCCCATCTTCATTCAAGTTGCTCGACAGGTTGTCAAAATGAAACCTGCTGATCTGCGACTACCTTCAAGAGCCTGGAAGGTAACTGTATTATGCTGAAACTTACTTTACAATGCTGTTTTTCAATTTTTGTACTGGATTGGTATACTTTATAAAAATACTTCAAAGTCATAATCTTTGTCATTTAACTGCATTTGACAGGTGAAGCTAGTTGGTGAAGGAGCAGATGATGCTGGTGGAGTTTTTGATGATACAATCACAGAAATGTGCCAAGAGCTTATCAATGGGACTGTACCGTTATTAGTTCCAACACCAAATGCCACCAATGATACAGGTTACAACAGGGATAGATATCTTCTTAATCCTACATTGTGTTCCGCTCAGCACTTGTCATGGTTTAAGTTCCTTGGTAGGTCTGCTTTTTCTGATAAATAGATTGAAATCATAGGTATAATGTTTTAAAAGATAACAAAATTGTTCTTGTATATGCTATAAACACATAGTTTTTTGGTGTGTTATGTATCTATTTATTCATTGCATTGATTCTTTTCTGTTTTATAATTGTCCTGCATCCTAAGCTTAGTACTGGTACAAATATTTATTTCCTTAATATTTGTAATTTTGGGTACAAATTGACCAAATGCACATGATCTGATTTTCCAATGTATTTTCATACTATAACTTAATGTATAGTGGTGGTTTTGTATATTTCATAGTTTTAAGAATCCTGCTAGGACTGTGGGCTGGAGTGTGGAGCTCTGGTTCCCAGCTACAGAATGTGCCTGGGTTCAATCCCACCAATGGGTGCAAATTTTAGTCTGAGGTATAGGACCAGTACCCACTCACTGTTGTGAGGAAAATGAGGAGCTGTAATAGGCAGTGGTCCTAGTCTCATGAGTCAACTTTCCGGCTGGGGTTGCATAATACTGGCCACATTACCTCCCTGTATCAGTTGATCACCCACTTATGCTATGCATAAGCTGATATGAGACAGGCAGTTGGGTTGGCAGGCCCAGGCTCTTTGTGGGTTGTAGCACCACAGGATTTATTTATATTTTTAAGCATACTCATTGCTTTTTATCTGCCAAACTAAGATTATGATAGAGAATACAAAGACAGTCTCAGTGCAGGCTGGAATGATCTCTGAGCAGAGATGTGGGATCCAGATGAGGATGGATGAGTATATGAGTCAGGGCTACATTGGTTGCTCCATAATTGAATAATGCTATATAATGCTATATAATGTAACTCCTTTAAGCCTTTCATTTAGATATAATGCTGAAACTTTTAAGGAATATGCAAAGCATTTTTTTATTTGCTAATTGAATCATATTTTGATTAAATTCTAGTTCTGAGGAAATTACATTCTAAATTAAACTATACTTTTATGTTTTGCTATCACCCTGTTTTTTCTAGTAGCTTGTTTAAAACTTATTTTTGTAAAACTAAAACGTAATGAGCATAACATTTCAATAGTATTATTAGTTTATATTGACAAGTCCATAGCAACAAAAGTAGTTGGACAAATGCATAGGCACCATTGTTCTGTTAAATGTATCCATAAATGGTAAAATGTTTAAAACTCCCATGTGTTTCTTTTGTTTGCAGAATAAAACTTCTGGTAAACAAGCACCTCTCAGTATTTTTCAAAATCCTGTTACCAGTTTAATTTTTTTGTGTTTATTACTGACAAACTGCGCCTATCTTAAGGATGTGTTATCCTTTAATTGCAGATCACAAACAATGCTAACTTGAACTTAAGTTTTTAAGCTACATATCTGGTTCTAAAACTATCATCTTTTTAGCACTATGTTTTTAGTCAAATTTTTTCGTTTTTAAAGTATTGTTGCTCATTTTTCCATAGAATGAAGACTGTATGTAAGAGAGTTAACCATTCTTTAGAAAACTTGGCTCATCTTTTTATATCAGAGTTTGTTTATAATGTTACTGTCTTACAGGTATCCTTTTTGGAGTTGCTGTTAGAACAAAGAAGCCATTAGCTGTGCCACTAGCTCCTCTTATTTGGAAATTACTAGTGGGAGAACCTGTGTCAATAGATGATCTGGAGGAAACTGATTCTCTGTACGCACAAAGTTTGAGGGGTATCCGAGATATACATTTATCAGGAGTCACAGAGGCAACATTCCATGAGGTAGTCTTATGTATACCATATAATGTGCTAAACAGTAGCCTTGCGACTATAGAGTATTAAGGAAACTCTACAAGTTGTGTGCAGCAAATACAGTTATGTTCTACAGTGGAATCTTGTTAGTATTTTGCTCAGTACCATGTTTTCCCCTTTAGGATGCCTGCTTTGATAAGTACTATCCCCAAATCTATAAATTGCATGTTAAACATGTGCTTAATACACCCATCTCTTCTGCCCATTAATTTTTGAGAGTTTCTGTGCTGCTTGTATTGGACCAATATTGTGTGTTACTTCTGTAGCCAGTCATCATCGCTACTGTCATCTAACATTTAGCAGGTGTGTGGGAGAGTGCATGAAACATTGCTCCCAGCATTTCTCATGACTAAGACAGGCAGTATTGTTATCTCAGTGCTGCTACGTGAGCACATATGTAAAAACTGACATAACTATTTTGTATGCCCTAAGATAAACAAAAATGAGCAGACTCTTGAAGCATATATTTGTCTAAGTTCAAATCATTTCCGCAGCTGGTTCACAATGATGTCTCAGGAAGCGTGTCTTTAGCTTAGTTCTATTGTCACCTTTTTATATTGAGTCCCAGCTACCGAATATGCACTGACAATTGAACAGTTATAAGCTTGTTTGTAGCAATGAGGCCATCCAAGGTTCGTATCTTGAGCATAATTCTTTTTTTCCCAGAAAAGCGCATTGTTTATTATGCATATTATAATTTCTAATTCCTATGGCTTATTTGATTTCAAGACATTTATGCTCGCATCTAAAAACTGAAACACACTCCTTTTTGTTTTCAAACTAAATAAGAAATAAGTAAACATTATAGTCCTAAATGAAAAAGCAATTAAAAGTAGGAAGTTCATTTAATATCAGGTGTGCAAACCCACTGCTTCTTTGCTACCCTCATTCTATGGGACATGGGTGATCAAATGCCTAATTAATTTTTTGCGAGAGGATACTACCTCTGAAGCATCTTGTATTTCATCCCACAAAACCTCTTTTGTCTTGTGTTGTCCTGCAGGCCAATTTAGCTCCAAAACTTGCTTTACCTCTGCCCACACATTTTTGGTAAGGTTAAACTCTGATGAGGAAGGAGGACACTATGATATCTTGCCTTTGTGAGAACCAGTTTGAAACCTGCTGACTTGTGTGGAAGGATGGTTATGCTGCTGGAATTCAATCATTGCATCGGGTTGTTAGTTCTTATAGAAGAAACCATGTTGCTTTCGAGGATGTCTTTATACTGCTGGCTATATTTTAATATGCCATCAAGCTGCCACAACACACCTAGACCATCTTGTAACATCCAACCCCAACATGACACAGATACATGACCTTGGCAATCCATTTGTGCAAAGTATTTTGCATCGTAACGTTTTCATCTGTGAATATAACCCTATTCCAGTTATGGTTGACATTTTCTTCTGCAATTGCGAGGCGACATAATTTGTGATTGTCTGTAAGATGCTGCTTCGTAGCTGCCAATTGCACAAAGAGCCCTGTTGTAGTCAAACAATGCAAGGCTGTGGGGTTTGGGCGAGGGAAATGAGAATTACTTCTAAACGTAGACACATGCTGGAAGGGACTCCTGTCTGCAAAAATGCTTTAACCTGAACCAGATTGATAACGAATAATTCCTTCCCTGGATAACCACACCCACCTCATAGCTATAGGCACTTCAAGTGTACTTACAGCCTGTGACACAGAGTATCCAGTAACATTCACTAATGTTAGGGGAGATCTCCTTGAAGCTTTGTCTTTATATGTCCACTCAGCCATACAAAAGCCAGTATGATTGCTAACATATCATGCAGAACTCCAAGGTTATGGGTTGCGCATGCATGATCACACCAGTGCCATTCATAACTGAAGAATGAGATAGAGGATTTGCACATTCAGTGTTAAGTCAAATATTTGGTTTAGTTTTTCACTTTAGAATTCCTACTAATTTAGCACTTATTTTGAAAATGAAAAGATAATTTGTTTGTGTTTTTATGCATGAATGTATTAAAAATTAATAGATACCTTATGTGTGGAAAACATGCCGCATTGCATATATTTAACAAATTCAAATTTAAATAATGGATAAGCATATATGCCAAGGATTCAAACCCAGGTTGTCCCAATTACAACGCACAAGTGTTTCTCTGCTCGGCTACTCTGCATACAATCAAATTGAAAGACTCTTCCTTAACACATAGTTTTGAAATGTACACTGGGTTATATTAAATACTGTATTGTGAAAAGCAAATCCTTCCAATGTTTTCCGAATCAGACTCCCTCTCTGGCTATTGCAAATTTATTTTTTCTTAGGCTGTACATCATTAATGCACATATGTAAATACTTATATAGTAGTCTAAGTAGCTCATCAGACAGTTTTCTTTTGTCACACTTTTGTTGGTAGTTTTTCTCATCTTCAAAGTATTGTTAGCTCTATTTACCACTCTTGTAAGAAGAAGAAGAAGAAGAAGTCCTCCAAATTCTCATTTTCTTCTTAAAATACTCATGTAAATTAAATATAAATTCACAGCTTTGGCTGTAAGAAAATTCATGGCTTTTCTGTTTTGATTCTGACCTTTCAATCACATATGAAAGAAATCAAATTCACCTGAATAGAAATAACAATCAATTGAGGTACATGCTTTGCATAAAAAACAGAGTAGGCAGCATACAGGGCTATTTTGTAACTCTGTTGTTAAGAAGACGTCTTCAATTATTTATTAAGCGTAAAGAATCGCTCTTAACAAATGTGCTGTTATTTGGCATTCTGTAACTTTTTTTTTTTTTTTAATAAAGAGAGTTGAAGGTTGTTACACTATATCACTAAACAACCTTCAACTCTCTTTATTTTAAATTATGACACATCACTGTTACTAGCTTCTCAATCTTCTAAATTAATTTATTCTGTAACTTGTTTGTTATTGCGACCTTGTTTTCACGCGGTTTTGTTAGCCTGCTGGAGTGACTAATTGAAAATTCCTGTACCCTGCAATAGCGTTTTGTTTTCACACTACCACCAGCACCAGAATACTGGCTACCAAGTGCTTTTGTTACTTTTCCTTCCCAAGATAGAGTCAAAGCGTGCTGTGAAAATGTCGCACAAAAAATACAAAATATATGTAGATTTTAAAAATTTGCACCCATTGCTTAGAATAGCAAGACCTACATCTCCTTGTGACTGCAAAGAAATAGAGTTTTTTTATGGGGAAAACTCGCCAAGCTGTTGAAGAGTTTAATTTTAGGTCAAGAAAGACAAACAAAAGAATTAGCAGTACAGTTTCATATTGTTTTGATGCAAGTTTCACTAATTCATATCAACTCACAATCATTGCTTAATTTTCTTTATGGTTTTTGCCTTTTAATTATGCTTTTTAAAGATACCAGTTGTTATGCAGATTTTTCTGAAATGTTATTGTATATCATCAAGCCTAAGTAAGTACTCATTTTTTTTATTCATGATTTGACAGCTTTGGTTCAATTCTGTGTAAATGTTGCTGCATCTTAATCTTTGAATGAAAATCATGATTGGTAACTGATAATATCCATATTATTTTAGGTACTTGTTAAGTGAAAGGTCATAGTGAAAAAAAGGGTTAGTTTCAGTATTTGTGTTATCTGGGGAAATGTTACAGCTACAAATATTTTATTTTGTGGATTATTTTTCATACGCAAATTTAGTAAGTATAAATTGTCATTTATAACCCAACTGAATGTCTTCTGTTATGTTCTTCCTCTTCTAGCAGCATCAGGACAAATTCAATTTTCTATGATTATGAGTAACTGGTAAATATCTCTCTGCTAGCTACTTCTTTTAGCAGATTGGAAAATTATCGTAAAATACTTCTGGGAATGAAAACGTATCGCTGTAATTCCTACAGATCTCAAAAAAGCTCAGTTCCTAATCTTAACCTAAAAATGAGGCAAATATATTTGTGAACCATGCAACTCAATACAAGGTTTATCACTATTTGAACTTAAAATTTTTAAATCAATAACTATTAGCTTTTATTATGATACGAGATTACTCAACATTTATTTTCCTATTAGTATTCGTCTCTTAAAAGTTATTTTGGGAGCATTATTTACCAATGCTATCACACAGAACATTGCTTACTCAAGTATAATCCATAACATATTTTACACTAAAAGAATAAATAAAAATTTGATAATTAAAATGTCAAACTTCTATCATGCTGCTTTTCCTCTTATAGCAGCATTAAAATGAGGTATCTATAAATGTGTTGTGTTACAAACACGTTAGCAAGAGAGTCTCTGGGTTTTTTGCTTTCACCAACCAAATTTGTATTCTTAACAAAAGTTTGTTTTGTTACGAAGTTACAGAATGCAGAATGCCATACAACAATTGGTTAGTGGCTTTAACATTTTGTTAAGCCTTAACAAAACATCTGAGAATAGCCCTGATAGTGAACAATTCAGAAGGTACAAATGACTAAAAGGCTGTTTGTTTGGTGCTAGCAGACAGCTTTCATTCTTGATGTATGACTCATCCAGCATTGCAAACTATGACTTAATTCTTATTCTTCTTGTTCTGTGTCTGGCAGTGATTGAATCTTGTGGTTATAACCAACTGGTATTGAAAAATGTTGCATTAAATCACTGATTGTTAGTATCTATTAGTTAAAAACATATTAGAGTAACTAATGCATCCATTTCATTGGTACATTTTCCCATTTACTGCATCTGAACACTTCTGTCCCCTGGAAAAGTACACTTAAAGGATTCCACTGTAATGCATTAGCATAAGATTGCTTTATAAATTACATTTCAATGAGTTAAGTTTATATCATACATTTCTTATCTCATAAAATAAAGGGTTAAATTGTGTTTAATATTAATACCTATATTTGTATCAGGAGAAAAGAGAAGACTCAGACTATAAATAGAATGGCTAAGGTATGTGGCCAATGCAAACTTTGGGCGCCATATACAATAAAATAAGCTATTACTTATGTGTTTTCACTTTAATCTTATTCATTGCAGTTTGATAAATTGTTCTCAAGTAGTGAATACATAGTTCCTAAGCATGACTGTGCCCAAGTTGTAGAGGGTCCCATGAATACGAGCCAGCTAATGCAAAAACAGTGAGACCTCCAAAATTCAATGACACTTTATCATAGGTGATGTTTAAGCAGCAGTTTGAGGCTTCCACCCACAATGGATGGATGCCAGCTGAGAAGATGACACAGCTTTTGGCTGCCCTGCAGGGACAAGCAGCTGAAATCCTTCACACCATTCCCACTGGAGGCTTGGCAGAGGATTTGATTAAACTGTTGGAGAGGTGCTATGGAGAACATCGCCTGGCTCAACTATAGGCCAAAGTGCAGTTACTGGTTGAGACCTTACAAGAATTGGCCATGAAGGTGGAGTGCCTGGCACTCTAGGCTCTGATGAGTTTGCCATTGGACTTTCTTTCTGTAGAGGCAGCCCATGCATTTTCAGCAGGATAAGGAACCAGGAGATAAAACAGCAGCTTCTCCTAGTGCATCACTGTAATGTCAACTAAGGCCTGGTGGTTGCCCTCCACATGAAATGGCAAAGATGATGGCTGGAAGAGCTACCCCGGTGCCGGTCAGAGCTGTGACAGCTGTGTATGACGATAGCTGATGCTGATCAAAACAGCATAACTATCGTGGAAGTGGGGGCAGGAGAATGCTGGAGTTGCAGTGAGCCCAGACACCTATTCCCATATTTGCTTGTGTTACAGGTCATTGAGGTAACGTACTTACTCAGCGAGTTCTCTGAGTGACTAGAGTAAGAGAAGAGGAACCTGTGTTTGACAGTTAGTGAGCAATCAGTAGGGACCCCAGATTGTCGGTAAATAAAATAATGTAATATTGGTGTAAAAATATTATAGTGAGCGGTGTTTTGGACGGTAAATAAAACTGCTTAATGGTGTTATCTCGTGCAAAAAAAGGGAAAAAACAAAAACACAGTTTAAACTATTTTACTGTGGAACAAAGGGCACCTTACATGTAATTTAAAAAAGAGGAGCATGAAAATATTTACATAGTATACATTTCGACTGATTTACTTTGTTAGAGACAAAGGCACCATAAGTTCGGTGTTCTCTGGCTTAAGATTTGTTCTTAAGTTTGTCATGATGTTCCCATATGCAGAGAAAAGTCTTTCACTGTCCACATTGGACATGGGTACCCACAATAGTTTCATACACTTCTCACTGAAACACAAGTGGTCACATTGAAGTCCAGAAAGTAAATCCAGTATGTTCACTTCAGCAGCATCATCTAATTTCTCACACACTATGTTCTTCAGAGCAGTGTATCCCTCCTTGAATGTCTTCTCTGGCAAGTCTCGCAGAAAAGGTAACATTCTTCTTGCTTTTTCTATAGTTATATCAGTAGATGCCTCATTTGATGCTATTTTTCGTACATCAAACAATTTACCTTCAGAGTGAATAATATCAGTAGCTGGATCAGCTGACATTAAAGAATTCAGCTTGGTAACTGACTTTATGGCCAATTGCTTGAACTGACTGATAACATAAGACTTCTTGAGGGTTGGCAGTCTGAAGAAGACTTGAAGTTTTCTCTCCAAACGAGCCCTCAGCTACTATTGTGAAGCTATTTGATATATCTTTAAGTTTGCTATATAGTTTATGAACAAATGGATATTTAGATCCCTCAAGCACTTCAATAAGGCAAATGGTGTCTTTGCAGTGTTCAAGAAGGAAAGATGCCTGGCAGTTTATTATATTTTGAGACTCAGTGGTCATATTCTTGATGTATTGAACTGAAGAGCTATCTTTACTGCTGTCTTTAAAAAATTCACATATATCATTCAGATATTCAGAAATATATCCTACCGCATGGAACCAAGAGTTCCACCTTGTCAAAACAGGAGATGGAAATGCTCGGGCTTTATCAGCATTATATTTCTCTCAGAGATATTGTAAGTACCTGTGCTTCCTTTTTCTTGCATTCAAAAACAGACTTTTTATGTGTGTTACACTTTCATTTAATTGAGGAAGCTCAGCACTCCACAGGTTTCCTACCAAATTAAGTTTATGTGCCCAACACTGCACATGGACGAGGTTGTCACCAATCAACACTTTTAAAGAGTCAACACATTTAGTCATGTATTTTGCCGAGTCACTAACCACACAGATTACATTTTCAAACTGAATACTGTACTTATTCAGCAGTTCTACAATGGCTCTGTTGCATTCTGTAGCAGTTGCATTTTGTAGCACTTTGATGCCAGCAACAAACATTTCAGGTTCAACTTTATTTTCTAGAGTTTTAAATATTACCCCAAAAACACACTGCCCTTTTCTGTCTGTTGTTTCATCACAGAGAATTGCTAACGTCTTGTTCTTGATATTCTCCTTTAAGTGCTGTTCATGTTTCTCCCACGGCTCTGGTATGTATGATACTCTCAAAGTTTCTGCATTTGGCAGATCTCCAGCACCTATGGTATGAGAACATACTGCAAATTAAAAGCTGCTAACTGAATATTAATTTTGAGGGAATTTTAATATTATTTTAGTATTGAGAATAATGATCTAGTTTTTATCTCACTCCAGTTGTAGATGCCTAAGATTACTAATTTTTATTTATAATTCTTCCTGAAATAAACCTACAAAAATAGTAACATTAATGTTAATTACCTTCTATATATTTGTTCATCCAAGCATGGATGCTAGGGTGATCAACTTTTTCTAGGGGGATGTTTGCTTCCATAAAGGCCTTTGTTGTTTCAGAAACAAACTCATGCCTATCAATTTTGGCCTTTTTAGTCTTATTAAATGCATCTGTAACAGATACTTGCAGATTTGCTCGTTCCTTATTCTTTTTATGAGTTGCACTTTCCTTGCAGTGTTTCATGCACGTGTCTCTGCGTATCCAGTCAATTCTCACATTGCAGTACCTGCACATCAGTATCTGCTTCACTTTATCGGAAACATAGAAACCTTCATCTTTAAATTCACTCTCACGCATATAAATGCTCGTCACTTTAGGCATGATGAACAACAATTTCTTCAGATAAATGAATCGATTATACACATGCAAGCACGTCCAGGTTCATGGCTTACAGCATGGAAGCGGAAGTCCTCGAGTTCGAGATATCCGGAGCGATGATACGTGTTACTGTAAAGCTTGATCTATCTTTCGATTTGGCGGTCCCAACGGTCAAAACCTTTCCTTTAATCTCTGCTAATAAAACTAATAAAGTTCTTCAAAAAATTTTCCCAGCCATTTACCCGGTAATTCCAGTCCCCAAAGAACTCTATTCTCGATTATAGTAATAGGAATAATAATAATAATAATAATAATAATAATAATAATAATAATAATAATAATAATAATTAATAATACGTGTTTTCTGCCGGAAAGGTTTGATCGGACAAACCAGTTCATCCGTGCGTTTTGCTGGTTTCGCATAGCAATGAATGAATCATTTTATCACAGTTGTAGTGTTCAGTTTACTCTTATAGTTATGTCACAAGTTAGTACGAAAAACAGAAGGTAAATTATCACCTGGTCCATTTTTAGAATCCACTGTTAAGCATGTAATGAAACTGCATTGAAATAATACTGTGGAATCGGTTTGAATTCCCACGTGCCGCAAAACTAAACTGACCTGGCAACGTCTTGCACATGCTGTCTGTATGGCGCGCGAACGGCACGTTGCCAACTCCACCGTCAGCTGAATTGTTCACGCGCTAGCTTAATTTGAAACGTGGCTCCTTCGGCATAATTCCTTTTCTTTTTCAGAGCAGAAGGTAAACGGACTCCTTGCGCTAAATTGTAACATAATTTAAAGAATATAATTTGACTCCAAACGAATCTTTCCGTATAGCGGACACACAATATACCTAGACATACGTTCACATTATTGGCAACGTCGCGAGACAGCAACAATTTTCGTGCGAGGCGTACAGGAAGCGGAGACAGTGATTGGTAGAAGAGGCTGTCTACTGTCAGAATTGACTTGAACCAGACTTATAATTTCAGGCATTATTTAACGATACTTTTGCGACAGTCTTTTCCAGCCGGCATGAAATGGGGCGATGCAAGCACGAATCGTTAAAATACGGCATTAGAGAAGAATTGCAGGTAGTATTGTCATTTAAATCCAAAGAATAATTTGAGTGAAATGAGAAATCCGTCACTGATGTGGTGTTGCCGAGTTCCGATAAACATGGCATTCCTTTTGTTGTGCATGTGATAGGTGAAGAGTGAAGGGGACGGGGTAGTCGAAGCAATACCGATGTTTGCCGAAGTTCTGGTTAAATCACAGTGCAGTTTGGTGTTCTGCAGCATGGCCGTAGCGAATGACAATACACATATCCGTAAATGATTGATAAGCCAAATATCTGATTGTTTATGTGAAAAGGAGAGATAAACGCCCCAAAAAAAAAGGAGAAAAATTTCGGGTTATTTTACACATTTTTTTTTCATAACAGTGTTATTTCACATTTTCGCGATATAGAATTAATGTCACATTATTTCGCGACTCAGAATGGATATATATGTGGAATTTAAAAATAATTGATTAAAGGTTTTCCTTATTGTTAATTTTCGGCCAATTTCGCGAATTAACTACTCGCGAAAAGTCGGGGTCCCTAGCAATCAGAAGTGAGAAGAGGAATTCTGTGTTCAACAGTCCAGTCAGTGATTGGAAGAAGAGTATGCATGAGTCATTACACTGTTATGCGCAAACAAAAGAAGAGTGAAGTGACAGTGAAAACTGAACTAAGTCACAATATACACATTTTGATGAAACCTGCAATGTATATGGGAGGCATTATCATATTTTCTACTTCAGTTCTGCATATTATGCAATATGAAAATACCAAATTTGTTTTTACTGTTATGCTATTCATAAAATAGGCATGCAACCTTGATAGCTCATGCATTAAATGCTGAATGGCATGTAATGCTTAAAGGCCAATGGATGTACAGAAAGAGATAGATAGCATGTGTAAGTATTTACTTGCATAATTTACACACTTTTTGGAGCAAATCTTTTATTCTAAAATAAGATTGTATAAATTATTCGAGAAATGGAAATTGTGGTTCCAAGTTTCAGTACATGAGATTTAATTCCCTTTACATGCCAGCATCCTCGTTGCTGCTGGTATGATCAAGGTCAAACTTTTAATTTGCAGGGTCACCTGAGTTGGTGAGTTATTATTAAAATGGCATCATCTTCCGATCCGTCGAGAGCATTTGAAATTCTTGTCTTCTTAAAACTCCTTTCCATGATGTCCAATGAAAGAGATCTCCATAAAAGAAGGGTCCACTCACTTATTGAAGGGAGCTCAGGCTTCTTGATTTTCCCACTTGGTGTATATTGATGCTCTCTCCGAATTATGTAACAAATTCCCTCCAAGTTATAAAAGAAAAGGGCACATAAAATATTTGGGTATAAATTATGCAAGTAAATGCAGTATTATAATTACTGCTCACTTGCCTAACCACAATTATTTTTCTCCCCTTCAGCTTTTCCGTTTACAGTACAAAATGTAGGACATTTTCACAAAGGTATTAAATTCTAAACAGAATCACTAATTACTTGATTTCTACTCCATGTTGAGGTTCATTTATTGCAGAAGTACCTTTAAGCTTACATACACAAATTTCTTGGGCTACTTTTGGATTTCTTAATATACATTTTATTTTAATAAGAAAAATTAATTACATAATATAGTTTAACCATAACAGTTATTTTGTTTGCAAGCTAACATTTTTTCATATGGAAATCTGCTGCACAAAATAAACTCAGGATAACAGTGGTCCATCTTGAGTGAAATTTGTTCTGTTTGTAGTTATTATTGCATCCCATCCCCATTTACTGCTCAATATATTGTTGAATAGCTTGAAGTGTTAAGGAATCTAAGTAATTACCTGTTTGTTACATTACTTTTAAGCTCCAAAAATTTGTTGACTTCATGAACAACACAGGTTTCATGTTCTGACAATATGAAAAATAACACAGCTTTTAGGAAAAATAACATACATTTGGGGAAAAATAACCCCAAAATTTTCATAAAAAAAATAACACAGACTTTTATACATCTCTTGTAATCTGTAACAAATCAGCTCAAGCATTTGGGCACAAATTCCTTGATGGCTGCTGAATCATCTGCTGCTATCATTCTATTTGACATAAGAGAAATTGCATAAAATGGACTAAATGATATTGCTGAAAAATGGAGAAGTGTGTTACCGTTGATTGAGATTTGCCAGGGAAGACCTAAGAAGGATAAGCTGCTCTAAAAGACGCGGGGTGCAAGATGTTACAAGGTGGTGGATTCACAAGACTTAAAGTCTGGTATTTGCCTTGCATAAAGCAGTCAGTCTTGAGTGATATAGAATCAGCTCTTTCCAGATAGCAGAACTTGAAAAGAAATGGAATATGAATTTCCGTTTTATTGGGGGAGGGGATGTGAAAATGAAGCTACTACACTTTAAGATGTTTTATGTCTTGGAGAGAATTTTCAAAATGGCATCAAGGTATATTATGCTGCTACCAGTTTATTACCGCAGGTTAAATGATTTTGTAAAGTTTTTAAGCTGCAGCGTACAATTATAAACTTTTACACATGATATATATATAGTTTCTTATTTCAGGTGATCCCTCTGGAGTGTTTTGAAGGTACCAGTTGTACAAACCAACTGGTTCCAATTGTGGCGGGTGGTAGAAGTATACCTCTAACTTTCCACAACCGCTTGCAATATGTTGAGCAAGCTGTGCACTTCCGATTGCATGAAATGGATTTGGAGGTGTGTATATTGTTTGTAGTAGGTTATTTATGTGTGTATGCTACTGTGGAGTACTTGTTTTAGCTTATCCACCTGCCGTTCGATCTGTAAGTAAAACAACTTACCATTTTTGCAAGTATGGTGTTGAGATTTTATATATAGAAGTTTGAAGAAACTTTGTTGACATATTTCAAATTTGTTTGAAATTAATGCAGAATTAATTCCTACAAATCTTTACTGCTTTGTTCTCAAGTCTAATTTAACAAATATACCTGATCCTCTATGCATATATTTACTCCTACAGAATAGTGGTTTAAAGTTATTTATTTTTATACAACTTCTACTTTGTTCATTTAGTCAGTGCTCTGTCATGCAGGGGTTATCTGCATCCTGTAGTTCTGAATTTAGTAATATTTTTAATTCAGTCACTTTACAATCAACCTTTGAGTATTTAATTGAAAGACTAGGATACTATTTGCTTTGGTTATTTCTATTTTACGTTTATTTAGCAGAACATCTGTTTTTCTAATATTTAGCTTAAACCCCCCTCCCTTTCTGCACCACTGCACAGTTTTCGTGAATTTGCATCTACCACCTTTGCTCCTAGTTTTCCTTAAGCTATGAAAATATATAATTTTTCAGCTCATTTCCAAATTTACAGGATTCCTTTTGATAAGTGTATCCCATTCCTAGCAAAATCATTATCCCAGAGTTACAAGTTTTCATTAGCAACCAAATGGTTCTTTGCAGCTCAGAGTCAGTCTAGTTCTTGGTTAATTCTCATTAGTTACCTTATAACCACATCATGCCTGCATGGAACACCACTTATTATGATTTTTATATCACACATTTGGGACCTATGGCGATTGTTAAGTGCTTAGTTTCCCACATCATTTCCTCAGACCTAACCTCAGGACGTGTGTTGGTATCTCAGGATTAACACTACCTCAGATTGTTTCTTCTTTTAACTTCATCCTTTCCATTTGTGTTTACAATTGCCACAGTCTATGCCCAGGAAACAGTGCACCTAGCCTTTTTCATTGTATACCTCTTCTGAGAAATTTAAGATTGAATTACCAACCATAAGCACTTCTTGTTTGTATGGTTTCATTGTTCTGATTAAACATTTTACACTTTACCTTCCTCAGCATGATCTGCTTCTTTTTCAACTCAGCAGTTTCACTATGTTTCCTGATAATCCTTTTTTTTTTTTTTTTTTATTCACTGTCAAAAGCAAAATTACAACTTGTCACCTAATTGCTTTCTAAGCTCTTCATTTTCCTTTTTCAACATACTGACTTCATATTGTGTGTTCAGTAGATCCCTGTTTAACAAATTTATCACCATATATAGTGACACTATCATTTCTGCATCACATATTGGCTGCATCATACCCAGGTGTGATATGAGCATATTTTTTGGATCAGAAATGTGTATGATTTCATTTCCAATAGGGTTGCTTTTATTTCCCCTTCATAATCTTTTTTAATTCCAGAACACATGCTGAAGTAGTTTTCAGTATCATCACTGAAATTAAATGATTGAAAATGCTACCTTGTAATTGTTTTTATTCCATGGCATTCTTAATGAAAAGTAAAATCTATCTTCACGGCATGTTCTTTTATGGCTCCAGCATGTTCATATCCAGGTTGCAAATCCTTTTTAGTCTTTTAGGAATCAAAATTAGAAATTGTCTCATAGCCTATGTCTATCATGAAGAACAATGATTTTCAGTGGTGAAGAAAAAAATCAAAATCAGTTGAGTGGTTTTTGGAATTACCCTATAAACACATAAATTCAATACACATCACTGTTTCTAGCTTCTTTTCATTACAATATCAACATAAATACAATTTTTTTTCTCTTTATAATATAGTATGCATATAATATTTAAAACTTATTACTTTGTTGCTGTGTTGTCATATTACTTTCTGTACTACTTACCTAGAGTAAGTAGAAGTATTACATTTCACCCAAAATTTGATGCTTAGATTTCAGCAGAAATACACATTTTGAGGCTCCCTGAATCCCCAAAAAATATATTTTTAGAAAAGGACCATCTATCAGCCAGTCTATATGTAATCAGCATAATGCAAAAACAAAAAGTACGTTAAACACCAAACTTGATATTTACAGTTCAACGTCTTTCAAGGATGCAACATGAAGATTTTAAAGAAAATCCTCCAAACTACCCTTACATGCTAAAAGTTTTGTTGTTTTTAGTTTTTTTGTAAAAATGCATCTTAATAATTTTTATTAAAATACCATATATTTAAGATATTTGCAAGACAAATGAACTGTATATCTTGAATTTTCTGCAAATAGCATGTAAAGAATGTTTCATGAATGACTTTTATATAAGTGGTAAACCACAAGAGATAGACAAAATCGTTCCACACAAAAAATGTAGATCTCATTAAAGCACGCAGCTTATATAAAATCAACTTTTATATGGTGTTAACCATTTCCAAGATATTCTTTGTTATTGGTTTGAATTTTCAAATACTTTTACCTTTTTCAGATAGGAAGTTGCTATTCGTTACTGTTTTCAAATGATAAGTCACAATTTGTTTTTTCTCATTGTCATGTAATTCAAAAACATCACATAGCAACCCACTTTTTAAAAATCTGACTATCTGTATTCTTCTTCCGCCTAAAACAAAATATGTAATGAAAGTTTATCTCCATTAACAAGAAGTAGATATAAAAAATAAACTTTTGTTTGTAAAAGAGGATTACAGAAAGTCTTGTGAATGCAACACATCAGATTTTTCTCAAGGTTATGCAAAGAGCATTGAATTTAAAGACATCACATAGCAACCTGCTTTTTAAAAACCTGACAGTCACTTTAGGCTACTGTATCCTTATACTCAGTGAAATGTGTAATGAAAGTTTATATCAAGAAGCTAAACTTTTGTATGAATAGTTTGTAAAATAGTAAGTAGGGAAAGTCTTTACATCATCTTAAATGTTTTATAAATGCAAAATGCAGCTGCCTCCCCTGATAGCTGTCCTCTACTGGTAATAGCTGCGTCTCATTGGTGGAAATCGCTCCCAGGTATGAAGATCTGTAAATGTTCTCAGGATACATGTGGGGGAGTTAATGCAGGCTCTAGGAGGTAATCCCAATAAGTAAAACAGTTTCCCATGACTTTTTTGTTTTGTTTTACTCTAGTTATTTGCCACTGCATGAAGTTACCAGGCTGAGATGAGCATTTTCTAGTTTTGTGATGTGTTCTCATATAGTGTTACCTACATTGTATAATACATGGTTAGCTCTCGAATCTGAATTTGCAGATTGATCTTTCACTCCACATTGCGTTTTGCCATCATACAAATTTCCCTTTCCTTCCGACTTCTATTCACTTCCCAATTTTCTATGATTCACATGATTGACTCACTATATTTTGAAAACACACCTACATTTTATTTGCGACTTTGCTTTTCCACATTCTCTATGACAGCTCAAATATTTTGCATGGTTACCCTGTGCTTTGCTGTAAGTCGATACTTTATTGTTTACCTCACAGTCTAAATTTTGTAAAGATTTTCAGTCCAACACATTGTGGCCTAAAATAGCCTGCAGACTTTGGTCTATTGTGAGAGTTTCTGTCCTTTGTAGAAGCTCATCTCTATTCAGCATTTTGCCTGGCCATTGACAGAAAGTTTTTCCAATATCAGGCTTCTTTATTTACTATTCCTCATATACAGCTTATTTAAACCTGATTTATTGAGGCCGTTTGGATGCTTACAAAAAGCACAAGAGATTAATTAAAGCTTACTTTTGGAAAATATAGAGCACATTCAACTATATATATATATATACCGCTTGAGTCTTCTCATGCTGCAGATTGATAACTAGGCAACCCTATATTTTACAGACAATGCGAAATGCAGGTGCTGGCACTGCATTCACCAGCCTGCTGATTAGGGCTACGGTGGTGCTTGTTGTTAAAGTAGCACAATGATTAACATGCTGGAAAGTCATGGTGAAGTTCGGAAGTTCAAATCATGCATGCGCATAAATAAGTTTTTTATTCGTTTCTAATCATGTTTTGAGAATGTTCTAGCAAATCATGATTTCTTTCCAAATGCACTAGAAAATGGATTTGCCTATAAATACAAAGTTCCAGCTATTTGTGCACATTGTGGAACAATGTTTTCGAATAGGGAGTATCTGGACATGCTGTTAGATATGGGGAACCGCAGCAGAATGCAACGGAAGCACGTCATCTATACCAACAGAGGTTTCTGTAGAGAGCACTTCCTACAGATCACACATATTTGCGAGTTGCAAACCTCCTTCTGGATTCAGGAACAGTGCACAAGTCACCACATCCACGAAGAGATCACCCTGTCTGTGATTAAGGAATGGCGGATCGTGTGACTGACTATGTCGTTCAGCATCTGCATTGTAGTATGAGGGACATTCACAGGCATTTCAATATTAGCCAATCTTTCGCATGGAGAATACTACATCATGCAAAGTTTCACCCTTATCATCTTCAACTAAACCAGGAGCTACTGCAGCCGGACCATGGACGGAGAGTGGCGTTCGCTAGTTGGATCATACTACAAACTGAACAAGATTCCATATTTTTTGGCAGCTGTGTTATTTACAGACGAAACAGGGTTACACAACACAGGCCATGCAAATCACCACAACATGCATTACTGGAGCACTGTAAACCCACATTGGATGTAAGAGGCGGCCTTACAACTCCGATGGTGTTTCAACTTTTGTGCTGGTATATTCGGTGATCATCTAATAGGTCCTTATTTTTATGATGGTCAATTCTCCGGAAATCCCTATTTCCATTTCCTACAACACCAACTGCCTACTCTACTGGATGAATTGCCATTGCAGAACCTAATGTGGTACCAGTATGATGGGGTACCAGCTCATTCGCCCCGTCTGTAATGGCTTATCTCAATGACACCTATCCTAAGTGATGGATCGGACGGCATGGACCAATGTGGTAGCAGCACACTCACCGGATCTAACTCCATTAGATTTCTTCTTATGGGGTTATCTTAAAAATATCCTGTACCAAGAGTGGCCAATGACACCTCAACAGCTCAGGGAACGCATCATCTTAGCTTGCCGTGACATCACACCAGCCATGTTGCGCCAAGTTGGGCTGACGATGATGGTTAGACTGAGATCTTGCATCCGCCAGCATGGTGGCCAGTTCGAACACCTATTACAATCACATGGAGGAAACGGGTAAATTGTAAAGATTTGTGTGTGTGATGGTCCCACATGATGTCATAGTCCTGTTAAATGCACTACTTTGGGAACCAGAGAGGCATAACGATCATAATATGGACTTGAAACCGTTATCTAGTTTGTATGAACGTGCTGCATTCTGTAAACTCCCAGGACAATTTATTGGCTTTCTTTGGTATGAAAGAATAGCTTTAAATAGTAAAATATTATTTAATGATGCCTTATGTTATAATCATTCATTAAAACATATTCTAACAAGTAACAATTTATGTTTTAATGAAATTCACATAATTAAACTAAGTAAGTGAAACATTTCCATGCCAAACTATTAGTTCTTGTTAAATTTACTAAACATAAAAAGTACCTTCAAGTGGCAGTATTTGAACCTGGGACCTTCACCACTGAAGGCCAACATGTATACTGTTGCGCTACAAGTGCAAGTCACCACGCGCACAGTGGTGCAAAGCAGTCATTTTGGTCGAAATTGATACGACGCAATGCAGTGGACAGTGTTTACGGCATAGCCTATACAATGCTGGGACTGCATAACTTCTCAGTTTGCAGGCTAAGAAGATTCACCTGGTGTATATATATACACACACACACACACACACACACACACACACACACATGAGTGCGTTTCTTCTTCTTCTTCTATTCTATCTTTATATATTTTCAAAATATTAGTTGTTAGTTGTTTTATGCTTAAGGTTTTTCAGTTACAAGCCTAGCTTAGTTGCCATTTATGAACATTTGAAACCTCAGTGATTCTGGAAGGGAGAAGTATGTGGATGTAGGTAATAGGTTAGTGAGAGAAGGGTGGGCCTGGTCTAGATTAAGTGCACATAGGCTAAGGGGAGATAGGAAGGGAGCAAATTTGGATAGGTGTCCTCTTTGTGGAGAGGCAGATAATGATTTGCATTATATAATTGAATGTGAAGAAAGTAAGTTATGAAGAAATCGGTTTTTACCTGAAGAATGGGAGAATGTTAACAACGAAGTATTCAAAGTTAGGATAATGAAAATACAAAAGGAGAGGGATATAAAAAGAATAGGAGAATATATGGGGAGAGTAAAAGAAAAATGGTTTAGAAAAAATGAAGCAATATGAATTTGTTATGACCCACCATGCTAAATAACTACAGTGTTAAAATGCATGATGGACCAAAGAAAGAAAAGAAAAAAAAATAGCAACTCAAAGTAATGTATTAAAAATTGTAAGATTTTGTATAGCATTATGGAAATAAATACATACATATGCTCCGCCCCCCTTTCTCAACAGGAACTCATGATTTGTGATAATAGTTCTCATTTCTGCATTCTATATCGTGAATGTAACCATTGAAGAATAATTAATATAATTAAGCCCATATAGCATAATTTTAAATCATTCATAGGTAAGTACTTTTCTCACCGCAAGGAAAGTATGGAAACCACTTTTTACATGGATTGTATAATACGTAAGGGAAACCTTTGAAATGGTAATGTGTTGTATGATTCTATATCACCAGATATTTTTAATAGGAGACATGAACTGAAACTGTGTTAAAAACACTTCCCCAAAGTCCATGAAAATGAATACCTACTGATGCATGACATGAAGAATGTGGTCCATCCTACAACGTATAAAATACCATTAAGTCTCCTCTGTTCTTTTCCTTTAAGCATTTGATGATGCTGTTGCCATATCATTTCTTTACTGGCTGTTAGTAACTGATTAATGACTTTATTGATTTAAATTGGCTCATGAGAACTAATAACAAGCAATGTTATTCAAGATGTATTGAAATGCATGTATATTATGTACAGGTTGCTGCAGTGAGGGAAGGAATGGCATGGATCATTCCTGTTCCTCTTCTTTCACTGGTGACAGCACAGCATTTGGAACAACTTGTATGTGGTCTTCCACATATTTCTATACAGCTCCTGCGACGAGTTGTTAGGTAGGTAACAATATAAAATGAGTGCATTGTCTTGGTAGAGATATTCATGGTAGTTTTATTTATGAATAAACCAGCTTTAATTCAAAATACTGCATTGAATCAAAAAAGTGTACTTCAAGGATATTATTTTTTAAACCCTTTAGAGCTGTCCCAGCTATTTTTTTGTGATTGTGTTGGAGTTAACTGTTTTCATCAAGCAAGTTACTAAACTCATAGCTAAATTTTTAACTGTTCTTTTATAATGTAACTATAACAACTTTATTACAGATATCGTGAACTGGAAGAAAACAATTCGTTGGTGCAGTGGTTATGGGACATTTTAGAAAGCTTTACCAATGCAGAGCGGGTTCTTTTCATGCGCTTTGTATCTGGAAGGTCCAGACTTCCAGCAAATCTTGCTGATCTCTCACAAAGGTTCCAGGTTTGTAAACTTTCATTGCTATTTACCTTTCATAATCAGAGGGTCATTCATGTCAAACCAGTTCTTTTGAGTTTATAAAACAAGAATAAGTTTCAAGGAGCAGAAAGTGCAGCTGTGTTTTACCTTCCTCCCCTCTACATTTATACATTCTCAGATTTTACTAATACTTGGAAAGCTTTGGCATAGAAAGATGTATAAGTAAGCCTGAATTATCTTAGGATAGCCTGCTTCACTTTATCATGAGTGCTGAATACTGACTTCCAAGAAACTAACTTTAGTTGCACAAATAGGTGGACATCACTCAGCACTGGGCTGTAAGAGCAATGAAGCAATACTTTCCAGCTGAGTTGCTGTAATATGTACCTTTTTGGTGCAGTGGGCACTTTCCTGGAGTAACAGAACAACCTTAGTTATCAAACGAAGCATTTTTACTTTAGTGCATATGCTTACCACAGAAATGAAAGAAATATTCACTGTTAATCTTTGCACCAGCAAGTTGGAAATACATATGAATAATGGCTTGTTAGCTCCATAAAACAATTGCTATCATATTCCTGCAAATATGTACCTTCATTAAAAATTTCTGTGCTAGTGCTGAGTCCATATGCTTTCACTGCTTTTAAGCTCACTTTAATTCTGAAGTGAAATGAGGTAGGTACTTAGGTTTCGTCATATCTAAGGATGTAATCCAGAAAACATATTCTTTCTTATGAAAACACTCCTTCAAGTGGAGATCTTTCTACTCTTTTGTGCCAGTCAAATGTATAAATCTCTCATGGCACCCTGTATGCTGACTCTTTGAAAATTCAAAACAATTTTCCAGGACAAGCCATTCTATTTGCCGAATACTTTCAGGAATAATCATTATTGTGGACTGGCAACATTACAATGAGAGTCATCACTGAGAAACTTTTACACTATCTTTGAAACTTTTATACAATTCATATTACTAGCTGGAGCTGACATCTCATTCTGTATTATATTCCGGCACATCGGTGACACTGATATGATCCTGGCAATTGACAGCATTGTTAACAAACAAAATATTTTAAATCTCTGTATTATTCTTGAAGTCTTCTACAGATATCTGTGGACTTTATGCCTTAGTTCATAAGAAACTGCATCACCACTACTGTTCCTTGCATGCACTAACACTGTTTTCTGCAATCTGGATTACTGATCAGTGGGCTGGTCTGCAACTGGTGCAGCACTATTGGTAACAGAACTCACTAGGCTTTTCCTACTGTGTGTAATACTGCTAAGCTAGTAACCAGCATCCTTTTTGTGTCTGTAAAATAAAAGTACTGATTTGATTTAAATATCCCTCTTATAATACTTTAAGCCAAATCAAAGCTTAAGCTCTATTATATTCATAAAATTCCTATTGTAAATTTTAACCCAAGTTTTTTCATCTTGCTCAGTAAATGTTTGTTACAAATTTTCTTCAACACTTTTACAGCTAGCTATTTAAATGACCATCACCTGTTGTTACTTATACACTTAACACACTGAGAACAAATAATAAGTGAATTGGTATTTTCTGGTTGCAAACATAGAAGATAGATAACACAAATGTGCAGTTTAGCACTTGTTTTGCTTTGAATTACAAACATCAGTATGTACCAACTAGGTATATCTTAGATGTACTAAAATATATGAGTTGACTATTTTAACACTTAAGGCTTCACTATATTTTATTTTAATAGAAAAACATGTTTCTTGTGGCTTCATCAACTGTACAAGATGAAATGAAGTGAAATGAGGTTTTAAAATAAGCAGAAAACTAACTTCAGATATTTATAGCAAGTCAATAGCAAACATGTAACATTGTGACCAAAATCACCATTTAATCTCCCTTTAAATCTTTCTGGTGAAATTTTCATAATGCATGCAGAATTTCAGGTTGGACACAATTTTTGAGGGGTGGCAATAAGGAGAATTTTGTGGGTAATAAAAATGGAATAATAAAAAAAAAAAGTTTAAGTTACAAATACTTACAGCAACTACCATTATATAGTGCCAGAGGTTTCAGAGACATTCCATTCAGTTCTTAGAGAGTTTTATTTCTCCATCTGTTGTATATATGTACATCAAGCCCACCTGTTTAATCTGTTTTCTGTCATTATCATACTCCTCAAGTAAGTTTTCAAACAGCACATTGTTTAGAATTAATGTGCTTGTGTTGCTCAGGTTATCTGCTACTTTCAGAAAAGTTTCAGTAACTTTAAGTGCATGGAAAAATCATTTCAGTGCACATGTCCAAGCATAACACTTGGTGAAGAAGCCAAGAGAATCTCTTAGCCGCATCTACAATACATCAAGGAAGGAGGGTGTTGCAACATCATTGCAAACCACTACTTCAGTATAGCATTAAGAACTTCTGATGTTTGGACTATGCTTTTAGGCAGCAAATTTTATTGGTTTTTTATGTTCCCTTATGATTTAGAAATCAGTACTTAAACTGGCTGATTTAGTCATTGAAGAGAAGAAACTTGAAAACCCAAAGTGCTCTTCATAACTCGTTGACTCAAAGCTATAATGATATTTTAGCTCCTGCAGCACTTAGAATTATGAGCATAATTCCATTGAATTCAGCAACAGTTGTGTTTTCCTTTCCTCATTTTTTGCCCAAATTTTGGAGAAAATTTTCACCATTTTTTTTTGCCTGCACCACTGTGCAAGTTGTATAATTATTATTCCTGGGATACACTATCAGTGTATTAGTCTTCATGGAACATGGATTAACATATGATGAAATTAATGCAAACTACTATGAGAATTACGTTCTGTCATCTAGTTATGGTACAGAAACTCATAAAAGTGGTTGAGTTGCAATTTATGTATATATATATATAAAAAAAAGGCTGCTGTTAGATTTGCTACAATAAAACCAACTAGAGCAACCAAAAATTCGTCAACTCGCATTGACCATGTGTATACAAATTTGAGAAGGGAAAGCTCTTGATGTATCAATAATCAGGCTTAGCGATCATTATGGGCAATTAATAGAAAGTAAGAAAGTGTACAAACTATGAAAATGAAAACATAGTAGAAGTTAAAAAGAATCATAAATAATGATACTTTAAAATCACTAAGAGCCAACATAAAACAAGCAACGTAGATAAACATATATAAAACTACAATAATGCACAATACATTTTAATGTTCTATAAATACATTAAAATCATGTTTAGAGGGGTCTGTACCACTGTGCAAGGTGTCTTTTAAAGGTGTCTATAACTGGACTATTAAAGGCATAAATAAATCCAAAACAAGAATGGAATTCCTAAACAACTTAAAATGTAATATACAAGACAAAGAGTCTCACAGGTACATAGAAAACTTTAAAAACATCTTGAATAAATTAATGAATGAGGCAAAGATAATAACAGAAGACTTCCTTATATGTTCAGGGATACTTCCTGATAAACTGAAAGCAACTAGAATAGCTAGAATTCACCAAATGTTGACAACTATAGGCATATCTCCCTGCAATCCGGATTCTCAGAAATACTGAAACTCTAATGTATAATTGAATTGTAGTTTTTCTGGAAAAACACATGTTCAATGACCATCAAAATGGCTTTAGAAAAAACAAGAGCATATCTAATGCTCTCTATTCCTTCCTTAAAGAAACGGTGAAGGAGTTAACACTCGGCTTATTCATGAATCTAAGTAAGGTGTTTGACTTAGTTGACCACACTATTTTGCTAACCAAATTGGAAGCATATGGTATATGAGGTGTAGTTCATATATGGTTCAAGTCATATTTCACTAATAGAAAATAAACCAGAGTCATAAGAAACAATACCAGTGGTCATTATGATAGTTCCACTTCAAAAACTGTAAAAGGTGGGATTCCTCAGGGCTCGAATCTTTGGACTTCTTCTGTTTTTAGTGAACATAAACGATTTACCACTCAATATACCTCATGGAGAAACTGTGCTGTATGCTGATGACATAACTGTATACTTAGGGGAGATCCTGCACAGAATTGCATTAGCAGGCCAATAGTGTTATGACAAAATTGATGCAATGGTTGTTCCAAACAAACTTACATTAAACAGCAATAAATCTTTTTGAATGTGTTTTGTAGTATCTAATAGAGTGAATGTGAATACTGAACCACTATAGTCCATTCCAAACCAGAGTTCCCTCTGATGTAAACAAAAGCACGTGCTTCTGCTTGTCACGAACCTAAGCATGTATGCTTACGCCAATGAAAATAGTTCCTTAATAAATGTGTTTTATCGTGAAATATTGGGGCAGGGAAGGTATAAAACTGCGAATTTTATTGCGGTTATCATAAGAACTCATTGCTAAAGGTAATGGAAAAATACTAACTTTTAAGATATTACAAAATATGATTTTGTTGATGTCGACTGCTATTGAGCTAACGCTGAGAGTATTGTGCTTGTTAATTACCAACAGTATGCTTGACTATCACTGACTTGCATATACAGAATTGCAGCAATGAATTCCCAGAGGTGCTATCTGAGTACGGGATAAACACAGGAAATATGATAAGCGATTAGTTAATCATAAATGCTAGCACACGTGTGCTCAGCTCAGGTCAAATCTTATGATTAGTCAGTTGGTATTTGAGTTTTCATGGCAGAGGAAGGTGCTTGTAGTGCAAATAAAGTGGCAGAGGCAAACGCCTAATTGTCACCCATATTGGCAGCGACAGTGGTTTCGTGGACGGTGGATTACTCATTTTCGAGTCTAAAAAAACAGGTGATTACCATTAGGAGATGAATGGCGATGTTTTCCGTAACTGGTTTGAACGTGTATTGCCGAAACTCGAACCCAATAGTTTAATAGTGATGGACAATGCACCCTACCATAGCGTTCAACTTTATCATCGCCCGAACAGTTCTTGGCGTAAGCAAGATGTGATAGAGTGGTTGCAGGAAAGAGAAGTGTCCTTCGACGAAAATAGTGTAAAAGTTGAATTAGTGCACATAGCGCAGGAAATTTCTGACAAGGATGAAAGAAAATATAAGATAGCCGATCTTGCATCTAAAGCTGGACATCGAGTGCTAAGTTTACCTCCCTATCATAGCAATTTAAATCCAATCGAACTGGTTTGGTCATTTTTAAAAGGCTATGTTGCTAGAAACAACAAAACATTCAAACTGGCTGAAGTGAAAGAGCACTTCAACACTGCAATCGCGTGACACCCGCTATGTGGCAGGCGGATATTAAGCTCATAATAGAAGAGGAGAATAAAATGTGGGAACTCGATTTTATGTGCGACAGTGTTGTGGACAAGCTTGTAATCAACTTGGAGGATAGTTCTGATTCCTGTATGGTAGCTGAGTCATCTTCGGAAGATTTGGGTGTTGCACCTTTGCCTGAGGATTGTGATTAACGTAAGTAAAATGTACATTTCCGCATGTTTATAACACCAATTGCTATTTCAGTTGCATTTTGAACTATGATTTTCACGCAAGGCGCCTTTTTGTAGATTGAAACAATGCTCAGCTGTATGTGTTATTCAGCAAGCACATGCGAGAGGAAGAAGCGGCCATTAGGGGGCGGGGATTGCGAACTACTTTCGCGCGGATAATACAAAGAGTTTGTTGACAGTGAAAGGCACTCTGGTTTGGAATGGATAATAGTTACCTATAATAGTAAAATAATTCAACATGTATCAGACACAAAATTCTTAGGAATAACTATCAATAAATTAATGAACTGTAAACCACACATACAATGCATTATATAAAAAATTAATAGAGTTCACTACATAATCTCAGTCTTAAAACATATCTTTAATCCCCATACAATAAAAATGATATATTTCTCCTATGTGCAGTCAGTACTGCATTATATATGGCATAATCTTATGCGGAAATTCTGCCGATGTGAATAAACTATTTATAACACAAAAGAAAATAATTAGAAACATGTTTAATTTAAAGAGAACTGAACACTGTATAACACGTGTCAAACAAAACTGTATACTTACCCTACTCTGTTTGCACATCTTAGAAACAGTATGCTTTATAAATAACAACATTCATTACTCCTACTGAAATAGCACCACACATAAGCATTCCACTAGAAGTAGAAATAATATTCACTTACAAACCACCAGAATGACAAAAAGGTTAACCTGATATTACATACAGGAATCCTAATGTATAATTTAGTTAAAACAAAAATTAATAATAAGCATCCACTGAGGTTTAGAAAGCAGGTTAAGAGGTTTTTAAATGGTCACCGTTTTTATAATTTACAAGAGTTTTTTTAGTTTTTTAGCTACAAGGTATAGATAGCAATGATTTTTGTTGTTGTTATTATATAAATTAATTATACTTTTAATAGACCCTAGCCTGGTCTTAGGCAAGTTTTTAATATAGTTTTCAATGCCCCACCGGCATGTTGTCACAGTAGCTCAATGGTTAGAGCAACCGTATGGAGAGCGGGAGAACCGTGTTCAAATCCCGGCTGTGGCATTGAATTTTTCAGTTGACTCTATATTAAAAAAAAAAAAAAATAGATAGCAATGTTTAACTACCTCTTATGTATACGGTAAGTTACTGAATCGTTAATATTTATGATGTAATTATTTGTAGAAATAGATTATTCTATTGTACTTGACAAAGCCATGAGATTGTAACAAATTTCTAATCAGTGAATAAACCATTCATATACATATACGTGCATACAATGCTGGAAATAAAATAAAAAAAGCATGGGATGTAGTAAAGACAGTGCATAAAAAAAGCCCTTCAAGATGGGTACATAATCTTAAAATTATGAAAGAAAATGCCGTAGTATTGAATCCAAAAGAAGTAACCCTTTTAAAGAATACTATACAAATATTGTAATTAATAACAAGCATCCACTGATGAAAATGAAAACTAAAGCAACAAATGAAAGAACAATATGTAACTCGGTGATAATTAGAGAGACTACAAAAGAAGAAGTTATCAAACAGATAAATGCATAAAATCTAAAAAAATCTTATGGTTTAGATCAGTACTCTAACGAGATGTTAAAATATTGCAAAGATGAGATAGCTGAGATCTTTGCGCACACAATAAAATTTAATGGAAGTTTAAACTTGGGAATATACCCAAATAAACTAAAACATATAATAGACCAATCTATAAACAGAAGGACTGCAAACAAATAACAGAAAATTATTGGTCAATATCATTATGTTATGGATTTTCAAAAATTATGGAACATATACTTTTAGAACAGCTTGAAAAATGTATGAAATTTATGATTATATTAGAGTATCAGTTAGATTCCAAAAACAGATCAGACTATCATTTTGGGTTCCAAAAAAAGAAATCAGTGTAACATGCAATTAGTAAAGGAAATGGCATACAGGTAATTATTAGGGCCATAGGCCCAAAGGATTAAGTAATTGCAATCTTTCTTGACCTTTTCAATTCAATTCAATTCTTTATTCACAGAAGTAATTCTTTACAGAAATTAATGTTTCGTTAAATGCATTTGACTGGTATACATTGGAAAGTTAATAGGAATATTAGAAAAATATGGGGTTAGAAGTATCCCATTAGAGTGGACAAACTCCTATTTAATAGGATATTAAAACCAAAAAAATTAATCAATGAAGTATCTCCTATTATATAATCTTCACTATATAAAATTAAAAGACATGGTTTCTTGGATAAAATTAAGAGATTGAACCTGCCCACTGTAAGTATTTTGAAGGGCCGCAGTATTTTGAAAAGAATTTGTAGAGGTAGTATATAATATGAAAGGTAACTTGACCAAAGTTCCATCATCATTTAAATGTATAACACATACTGCAGGGTTTGAAGCTGGGACCATACTTATTCATTTTAAACATAAATTGTTTATTTGAGAAGATACACAATGCAGGAGTATTAGTTATTGGATATGCAGATGATATCACAATAGTTGTAACTGCAAGTGCGGAGGCAAAAGTACAGATTAAAACAAACACAGTATTAGAGTGATAAATATACATTTTGCAGAACTGCAAATAAACAAAATAGAGTGGATGAATATTAGTTTAAGCAATAAAACTATCACCAATATCACCATGGCAATACAAAATAAACAGGTTGAGACAGATACTGAAGGGGTTAAATAGTTTAAAACCAAAGAAAATTGTTTGAGATTAAAGATGGAAAGGGAATTTTTCAAGATGGAATGATGAAGATTATTAATAAGTTTATAATTTATGTTAAAATGTTAACTCAGATAGAAAATTGTAAGAGTTATTTGTTTACTGAAAGAAATATTTTTCTGTAGTTGGAAATATCAAATTAAAAGCAAAATGTTATGCATTTATGGAATCCATAGCCAACATTAATATAGATCATAGTTATGCAAAATTTGTTAAAAATCCACCTATAGAGATCCTTCACAATACTTGCTGAATGAGTTACCATGGCAATACTAGAAAGACTATATATAGGGCTTCCATGGATAGGGGAGACATTACCACACTTCACCTATCGAGGCCAACAGATAGAGTGGGGAAATTCTATCCGCTATTTAGGTGTCACTCTAGACAAGGGCCTAACTTTTCGTGAACACGTGCGGGGAACAACGAACAGGGCTAAGGGGGCGGTAGCCGCCTTATACCCGGTTCTGGCTTCCAACATGCCGGTTCACCTAAAGTTATGCCTTTACAAGGCGCTTATACTACCTCTGATGCTCTACGCCTGTGAGGTGTGGGGCGTGGCAGCGGATAGCTGGCTTCTCTGGCTCCAGCGAATACAGAATAGGGGACTTCGGTCCATCTATTCTGTCGGTATTGCCTTTCCGGTCAGACTACTGCACGAAACCTCGGCCATACCATATGTGGAGGAGGTGATTAGACACCGGGCAACTAAATTTTACGGAAAGTTGATTTACCATGAGAACGCCCTTGTCAGATCTCTGGGGGACTACGTACCTCAAGAACGCCAGTTCAGAAGTTACCGGGTTCCTCGCATGGCATGCGGGCATCCCCGGTAACAAAGGCTTTAAACCAGCCAACAGCAAGAACATGCTGACAAGTACTCCCCCCCTCCCTCCTATGGGAGAGGTCATCAAAATTTCATCATCAATAAAAATTTTAAAAACAAAACAAACAGCAGCGGAGCAGGGTATTGGGCTCTGTTCCTGAAAAGGCAGCCAATGAGGAGCCTATAAAAACTTAGCGCTACCTCCCATCACACCTTCTACATCAAAACCAAACCGCCACCCTAAAATTTCCTTTCTACCTATGGTTAAGCCCTTCCAAGGGTAGGTACATGGAAAAATCCACTTAGGTTCACCACGAACCTACCAGATGCACTCGGACTCGGGGAGACATTCTTGTTGGGGTCTCTTTGATACACGTTGCATATCCATGTGAATTTGATTCGCGACCGCAGATAGCAATATTTGCATACGTGTTTAGAAGGATCATTGGCAGTGAGAAACGTTGGAAAACCTTGTAAATACTGCAAAATATGTTATTAATGTGGAAAAAGTGACTATTTTTGCGTTATTCTGAAAAATAAGAATAAATTCAGAAAGTTTTCGGAGTGTGCACTCTTATTGAAAATTTCCTTTCCTGTACTGTGACCCGAGATAAGAAAACAGAGATCTCATAGCTTAGGAATTTCAGAATCCATCACACAGCTTAGGATTCGATGCAGAAATGGTAGACGCACATCGATAGTAATACATCCAGAGATATATCCAGAACTTCAAAATGGGTGAGTACCTAAGATTAAAGTATACCGCCAGCAGCTGCCTTTAAATTTAACAAAACCATTACAAAGTCAAGCAGGTAACACAAACTAATCTTTTAGGATTAATTATGGACAAACATTTAAATGGAATAAACATATTGAAAAGATCTCAAAGAAAGTAAGCAGTGGGGTATACATACTAAAACAAGTGGCACAAGTAATGGACACGTAATACAAGTATACTATGTAACGGTTTTCTTGTAATGTTTATGCTTGTGATGTTTGTGTATGTGTGTTTACTTCACATGAAGCCATCTAGTGACGTCATTCATTTGTTCGGTTTGTAGCTCCATCTTGTGTTAGCAATTTGCATCAGTGTTAGTGTTCGAAAGAATTTTAAGTTTTGTTTACTGTCCACCGGCTAGCTATTATTTCAGTCGAACATGTCTCTTGATCAGGGTTGTGTAAACGGAAAGGAATCTTTTATCCAAAAATTACACTGATGAAGAAATTTTGTTTTACACATTTATTGTGGAACACGTTAACTATCACATTTACACATTGATCTTAACACTCGCCAAACTGAAACTGTTATAATAACTTCTTACTGATCACTTTTAATCCACGTACTTCAACCTTTTGTATAATTAACTTTATAATACTTTAGATTTTCGTAACTTTTGTCTATAGCCGACGTATCTCATACAAATATTTTGACGAACTGACGAACTGAAGACGACGTGTAGTGCACAAAGAATTTTGATGAACTGAGCAACTAAAGGCGACGTGTAATGTACTAAGAATTTTGATGAACTGAGCAACTGACTGACTTTACCTCTAGCCTAGCTTCTATTTATACTCCCACTCCCCGATATGCCTAAAGATTATAACTGAACTACTATTGGCTAATAAAATGCGCCAACATTAGCGTCTATTTTAATATCCAATGAAAATTATGAATACATATGCTCTAGGGAAACATTCCAGAAGGTTCTCAACGGAAAAACGCGCCAACATTACGTAACTTCCTCATTTCCAATAATGATAAACAGCTCACCCCCCTCTCTGCATTATTGCGCGCTATTATTGACAGTTTCAGTAAGGCCATATAAACTTATTTCCCAATAATAATTACAATTAATAAACATCTGAAATCAATGTCACATAAAAATGCATATTCATATTACAATCATTATTTACATTTAAGTAATTTGTGATACAAATTACTGCATCAACTATGAGGATACTGTTTATATAAAGCAAGTATACTATTCATACATTCACAGTTAAATTATAGGCTCACTTAATGGGGATCAGAAAAAAATAAAATGTGTGCTGAAAATATTTGGATTGTGGAAAAGAGTGATAAGAATCATAAAAAAATACAAAGAAGTTCTTGTAGAAATGCATTTAAAACAATTAATTAACTTTCCCGTGTTTGTACATGTATGGATGTCTTAAATAAGTAATCAGGACTCATAAAGAAGATAAGAATGTGAACATACATTAGCACAACACTAGAAATAAACAGAATTATTTTAGAAGTAGTTAAGAGATTCTCTCATAAATAAATGTATTGAGAGTAATGCAAAGACTTTATATAACCACTTACCTTGTGCAATTAAAGCAATAAATGAAGCGGAGAAAATGATAAAGGATATTAAAATTTAACTTGTTAAAAATGCCTTCTCTTCAGCAGAAGAGTATAAAGTAGGGATTATTGCACATTTTTAGTAATACCTCTCCTGTAAATAAAATTTGTTATATCTTTGTAAATATGTATTTTATGTATTGTGTGTTTTGTTGATGAACCTTGTAATTCTTTTTCTTTTTGTTATATTAGCGAATAAATCTGATTCTTCTGTTGTTCATGCTTGTAATTACTTTCAACCTAACAGTTTGTCTGCTCCTAAGGATGTGATATAAATGGAAGAACAACTTCCTAAAGTGGGAAATAATGTTTGTCATGAGTTTGATGCATTGGAATGAAGGTGAATTTGCCCACTTTCATTGTTCAGCTACTAATAATTTTCAGTTCTGTAACTGAATTTTTGATTATGCTGCAGGTAATGAAGGTAGATCGGGCACCAGATGGACTGCCAACTGCACAAACCTGTTTCTTCCAGCTACGGTTGCCACCATATAGCAGTCAGGAAGTGATGGCAGAACGACTCCGCTACGCAATAAACAATTGTCGCTCAATTGATATGGACAACTATATGCTGGCCCGCAATACAGATATGGGTCCTGCCTCAGACGATGAGTATTAGGACTCAAGCTAAACATAATTCTTTGTTGCTCTTGTTTCTTTAAACACTCACAACAACATTTTTGGCATATCCTTAGGCAATTAAATGGCAACATTTTGCAGTATTACACCTTATAAATCTTATGTTTGGTGTCATTATTGGGAACAAATTGGGCAAACGTAACTGACTATAACAGAATGCAACATTACAAAGAAAAGTGTCCTTCCAGGAACAAAATTTCTATGCAGATATCACTCCTCTGCATTTTAGTCAGGTAGCTTGATGAATGTTACAAAATTATCCAAATATACATATTTGGTACAATAAACATTTTTTACCACAGTGAAAAATGAATTTGAAATGTATGACAATTTGAGCTTTGAAAGGAAAAGTAATACATATATTGGAAGTTTTTTCTTTATTTTCCATATTTTATTTTGTTAATTTTTTTATAATTATTATTAATTCATTACAGCATTGACTTCAACTTTGAAAGAAAAAGTTAAATGGATGCATTAATCAGAAAGGAACCAACCCTCATGAGTTTAATTCTGTAAAAAATGAAATTGAAGTTAAATGGGTGTTATAAATCTTCAAGTGGTTGGAATAGTTACATCATTTACCATTATTTTTTTGTATTCTGTTAATAAAAAAACAATGCATTTTTAAAGATGTATAAGTTATTAAAAATTTTTGTATTTTTTGCTTTTAAGCAGTCAAAGGTCTGTAAAATTACAGGAAGCATCTTGGTTCCTTTTTCTGAATTAAGGACTGAATTCTTAACTCTAATTAAAGAATTGCAGATCATTAATAATCATGCAATGCAGTGAAATATATGTGTTCAATATTTTATTCTTCAGAAAAAGGGAATCTAAACAAGAACCAGTATGAGGCTATGCAATGAAGAAGACGGAACTGCTTCTCATATAATCTTTAAGTGTAAAGTCTTAGGTAGGAAAAGATACAATCTACTGGGTATTGTAAATCCAGAGGAAGATATTCCTACAAAGAATTTGGTTAAAAATCTACTGCTCTTTATTAAAGGAACAGGTCTATTTAACTAAAACTATAAAGATAGGAGAATAATATAATAAACCTCAAATATTTAAGTGTTAAGGGAAGATATAACCTATCTCCATCTTTATATAAATAAAACCAAATCAAGCTTTTCCCTACTAACATCCTCTCAAGTAATGCAATCAAGAAGGCAGCATGTGTGTATCTTGTGGCTTCTGAACATACTCAGAGAGACTACATCATGGGATGAAGGACTCTTTATCTTTGATTTCATATACCTCCATACCCTTCAGAAATTTAATATTATTGATAAAAAAATTATTAGTGTTACCAATCATGATGACAATCACAGTTGTTGTAGTCAACCTCTACATCAAGACATTTACATCTGCTCTTGTGATCAGCGTCTGTTTCAATCAAAATGTTATTAAACATTTGAGTTTTTCATCCAATTGTTTCAAAATAGTTTCATGACCACTATCTTCATTTTCTACACTCTTGTTCTATGATGTCAAAGAATTAGTGTTCATCTGGAAGTTATTTAAAAAAAATTAGAGGAAAACATAAGCAGTGGTCTGTGAGATTATGGAGACAAAGCATAAGAAAGGTTTTATGCATTTGTATGACTCAGTAGTTTCACTGTAATGGAAAAGGTTGAGGGTCGTCCTGAGTTTTATATGCTAAAATGTATTTTTTTTAAAACAGTAAACTAGGAATTAAATAACATTTGAATTACAAACATCATGCCTGTTTTATTTCTATGACATATTGTGTGGTAGGAGGACACTAGCTGTAAGATTTGACTCTGGTTTAGTGAAATTTGTAACAAGGTTTAACTGTACTATTCTTGATTTAGTTTTATTCTTTTGACTCTTTATATTTAATTCTCAGCAAAATTGATGGTATTTCTGAAGTTACTCTATTCTTTTAAGGATACCTCAAGTGTTTGCATAAGAAAACAGATAAATGCACACTGCTTAAATTGATGGAAATGAAAATTTATATAAAATGAATGATTTTCCCAGGGTTTTGGATGCAGTAAATTGTATAGAGGCAAAATTTCACCTTGCTACTTTGAAATTAAGATATAAATACTTTTCCTTTATGGGAATCAGAATCAGGGATTCTAACCTCCAAATCACAATAAAGTCATGCCCCAGTTCAACACTGGAGAGTCACATTTTACTGATAGTTGATATTCCTATATAACTGAACTTAAAACATTTTATTACATCCTGAAATAAGAGTTCAATGTTCAATCATTGCTCACAAATAACTATGGGGGCACTATGAAATCAAAGATGCATACAAAGAGTCCTGATTTTTTTCTCTCTCATGATCTATTCTCTCTGAGTGTGTTCAGGAGCCACACGATACACACATTGCTTGATTGCATTGCTAGAGAGGATACTAGTAGGAAATAGCTTGATTTGAATTATATAAAGTTGGAGGTGGGTTATATCTTTCCTTAACACTTAAATATTTGAGGTTTATTGTATTGTTCTTCTATCTTTATAGTTTTAATTAAATAGACCTGTTCCATCAATAAAGAGCAGTAGATTTTTAATTAAATTCTTTGTAGGCATATCTTCCTTTGGGTTTACAATACTCAGTAGATTGCATCTTTTCCTATCTAAGGCTTTACATTTAAAGATTATATGAGAAGCAGTTTTGTCTTCTTCATTGCATAGCCTCATAGTGGTTCTTGTTTAAAGATTCCCATTGTATATAGGTGTTACTTAATAGCCCAATTATTAGGTTTCTTTTGGTTCTATTGAGTTTTAGTACATCTTCGATAATGTAGGAGGATATTTTACTCATCTTTGCTTACTGTACATCCTTCTGTTTGAACCATTGCCTTTGGTGGGAATAACTAATCCATTCAGCAAGGATCCTTCAAACAGTATTTGAAGGAAAACATCTGTGAAAATTGAAATTCCATGTTTTTCAATATAAAGTTCTGAAATTGAAGGGGAACACATCACATTTTCATACAAATACAAACACCAAATTTGAAAAAATCTAAGTGCCACGATCTTGGAGAAACAAAAAATATTTGTGAATTTTAGGTTGCAATTTTACTATACCAAATGCATTCACCTATTTGGTTGCAATTTTACAATTACACTCAAAATAATTTTTTTACATAAATTAGCCTTTTTTCTCTGAGATAAGTACTTTTGTAGTATTTTATTTTTTGTTTAGTTGTAACTTTGTTCTTTTTTTTTTTTTACATACATTCCAAATTTAAATTTTTGTAACAAAGAACTATAAGGTACACAGTAAGAGCCCTACTACTCTTTGTTCATTGACTACTTATCTAGCAAATTTTGGTAAAATTTTCAGGCTGATTGTTGAAAATTATGGCATGCTTGCTATTTTATATATTGAAAAATGTGAGAATTCTTAAATGGGAGAAATTAAGTCTGAAGTTTTAACTTCTTTCTATCCAGCTCCTTAGGAGTGACCCTCAGCTCTAAGTTTCTTGGCTTCAGTACCAACTTTTTCCATTTAGAGTCTCTTTGTAACTGTTTTGAATCCCTTACTGCGAACTCAATCACTTCGCTGTGCATGCTGGATGTCCCTCTTCTTACCACTTTTTCTCCCTATGCCGTTCTCCACCTAGGCATTTATTGTGCTTTTGCCAGTGAATGTACACCGTATAAAGTTGTGTAAACAGCTTGTTTTATTTGAGTTCATTAGGTACATTGTTCTTAATTCCACCAATAATAATTATACAACTTTGTAATCATTTCTTCTTTCAAAGCACCTTTCCCACTCACTAATGTTTCTCGTTTTACTTCTTTCGCCAAATGTCTTAGCCCAGTTCCTAATCTTTTGGAGATATGATTTAGACATTTTTCCTTTTTGATCCAGCTATCCACCCATTTACTGCAAGCTTTTTCAAATGTTTTTTTAATTTTGGCATCTCTGTTGCATAACATGGTTGTACATCTTAATTCAGCTTGAAAAGAAACTAATTCAGAAGCAGAATTTGATATATTCACCAGCAATGTTTACAAAATACAAAGTATTCAAAGGAATTCATCTTCCTTGTAGTCCCGTAATCTTCAACTTGAAAACAAAATGTAATAATATGCTAAAATGTGACATAAGCTGTCACTTGGGTGTTCAAATGCCCAAGTGTTACTATGCCGACTGCTCATTCATTTAAATGCTCACGTGATTCATTAATAAAAGTGCAGAGAGAAAAGCGAAGACTTGAATTTGAAAGTATATGGTTCAAAGATTATTTTTAGCACAAAAAAAGATTTTGTGATTTTTCTCAATTTTTTAGCATAATTTCACTGATGCATCCCCTTAAAGGAATGGCAAAAACTGGTTCTGGTCCAGCAAATGATTGAGCAGATCCTTTCCTTGTCAGGGTATCGGCTGTTTCATTACCTAAGATTCCCCTATGTCCAGGCACCCACCCAAGAGTAGCCTTGTGTTTTTCCAGCTGAATAAGGTTCATTAGACAGGAAAAGGCTTTGTGAAATGCGAGATTCATAGCACAACATTAAAATTTACACACAATGTTAACAAAGATGTATGTTTAATATCTGTTGATGAAATTGGGTTATAACGTATTTTAATTATAGGAGTAGCAAGAAGAAAATATATGCTATTTACACTTTAAATACATGCAGGGGAAGGTCCCAGTGTTATCCATCAATTTATATTATAGATGGCCAAGAACTAATACATGTAGTTAAGGATATAATCCCCTCTGCCAATGTGAATGTGAAACTTTCCTATTGTAGTTAGAAAAATGCATTCATTTTGAACAAAAGTAACTGAAAAATTGTTTTACCAAGTTACATGAAATAATAATTATAGTCCACTTTTTTGTTATGTATTGAATCTATAACTAGAGTAAATTACTACCAAGTATAAAATCAGATAGCAAAAATGTGGTCAAATACAAAGAAATAGGAAATAAATAAAACTGGATAATGAATATATTATCATGCAGATTAAAAGATAATTGAAGTGGTTTTCCATTTATCTGGAAAAGTAACCTAAGGTTATAGATATTTCTAAAATCTTAGTGATATTTTGTGATATGAAACGCAGCACTAGTTAACAAAATAAATTAAAACTTCTTATATAACATTTCTGTGTTGAATTATGACAAAATTGACAACCTGCATAAATGAACATGTGCTGTTAATGTTTTTATAAACCACCAAATGATTAATTACAAATTATAAAATTGTCTTGAATCACCTAAAAAGAAATTTAATGAGTGTGTAAATAAATTGTGATTAAGGCATTTTAATAGATATTTGCTATTCTTAATATGTGGAAAATATAAGATATACTTATTTGTTTCCAATTATTGTTCTGCCTGCAATATGTAAGGTTTTTGTCAATTACATTAGTTGTTAGGAAAATCAATATACAAAGTATTTTAAAACTTAGTATGAATAAATGAATTGAATTTGTTTGCACATCTCAATTTACATAGCTTTTGATACAAAATTTGTTCCTATAAATTATTAGCTGTGCAATAAATTTTAATTTCATAATCTAATATCGGAAATATTGCATAAATTTAAATAAGCTAGTTTTATTTTCCAGTAAAATAGTTAAAGAGAAGTATTAATAATTATAACAGACTGATATTGCAAGAAAATGCTATCAAAGAAAAAATGCTATCATTAAAGATTATCTTTTTGCATGTCTATCGGTAACAACTATAAATATGAGACTGTCCACACGATAAAGGAAAGTTTATATACAGTGACATACTGACTAAACCATTAGTAAATTCCAGCATGAAAATTGAACCATAAGCTTAATTTCTTCTTAAAAAAATTTGGAATACTTAATTCTTTATGTCTTGCATTATCTCTGGCTTCCAGTCTTTTCTAATTATTTTTACCAGCCAAATCCTCCTGATCTCTACCTTTTTTTAATTTCAAAAGCTACCTAAATAGCTTTTACCCCTTTCGTGCTATCATATTGTACTTGAAGACACAACAATCTGGCTTACTTGCTGGTAATTCTGCTTTAACACAGAGTTTATTGTAACAAGCAGTTCAGACCAATATGGTGCATGGACACCATGTGATCACCTATCCACCAATCAGCAAGCCACATTGGTGGTATTCACATGTTCATCCGCTTCTGTACTTTCATATACAGTGCAGTCATTTTAAGGTTAGGCCACAGACTAGCTAAATGCATAGCAAGCTGTACTGCAGTGACCTCGGTACTTTTCTGATGTGCTACTTGGTGGCGCATGATGCATTAAAGGTTATCATCAGCTGTGCTTTAGTTGCTGCTTTGAGTTTGGGCTGTAAAGAGAGTTGTGCATCTCAAAGGTGAAAGTTTATTGAAGACATCTGCATTGCGTACGATTAGCTTAAGAGTGTTAATGTCTTATTATTAGTCCATTTCAATGCCTGCCGACAAATTCACGCTTGAACAAGAATTTTTATGTATGATATATACATAAAAACTGAATCATGTAGACAGTTATGTAGAAAATTTCAGGAGAAGTTTCCTGGTATTCCAGTTTCAGGTAGAGAAACTGTTAGAATTCTGGTTAGTAAGTTGAGGACAACAGGTTCGCTAGACCTAAAAAGCGAAAATGAGATGTTCTAACGTGGAAAAAAATTGACAAAATTGTGCATTATTTGTGGGGAACCGTAAAAAATAAAGTTTATAGGAACAATCCCCACATCATAGATGAACTTAAAGACAATATAAAAACAGAAATTATGAACATTATGCAAGAACTTATGTATGTGAATGGGAATTTCATCTGAAGATGCCAGGAATGTCTTTAGGCAGATGCACACCACTTATAACAAGGTCAGTACTTGTTATAGTGCATGTTACTATCACTTATGAGTAAGTGATGTAGGAGTTACGGGACGAAGAACCCCCAGGTAATAGATAGTGTGCAGAGCATACATGCATGCGATCCATGTCTTCACCATAAAACGACCACATATACTGCAGATATTGAGAAGAAATTGCAGTTTCATCTGCATATATGTGACATCATTGCACCTTGACAGGCTGGTGCCATCCATCATACATAGGGTTGGCACACACAAATCTTGAGTTAACCTCATTTCATAACACTGGCATTTATTGTTTGGTTGTGCTAACCACACTTCAGCCAGAGAGAAAGTGCAAAAGAAGGCTTCAGCTGTATCTTGTTTACGTAGTTTAGCTAAAGAAGTTTCAACTACTTATGAATTAACATTATCAATAAGCTCATATAAAGCCACTGATATAAAAAAAATGAAGTATGACAGTGACAAACTACACTTTAATGACATTGCTCATAATATGACAAAAGCAGTTTTCTTATTGCAGTGAATGTGTATAGTTGTTTTAAGTAAAGTTAAGTAAATTGAAAATTTTATTCCAGCAGTTTTTATTTTTACTCAAAAATGGTTTAAGTTTTATTCAACAATTTTATATTCGCTCAAGAAATTTCACGACAATTATTCAAGAATTTGAGACCAAGCTATACAAGAATTTACCAGGTCTCAATTCGTGCATTACAAGTAGAATGTGACAATGGAAAAGCAGCCTACCTCCCAAGTGAATGTGTATTGTAATATTTTGAGTCTCTGACACATTGCTAGAGTGTCAAGCTAGCATTGCTTTAACCAAATGAATGTCTTGAACAGCTGTATAACAACAGACGGTCAACAGCTTTTACTTTTTGCAACTGTCAATCACTGACACTCTTATCACTAATATAATAGTTTCCCTTCAGAGATTAGGTCAGACATCTCATATTGTTCTAGATAATATTGTACTCCGAGGGAAATAACAGTTATGAATGAGTATGTGGAAACAAGTTTTATTAGGAATACAGGGAATTTTTTGGGAACAATTTTTCTGAATAGAGGTCAGCTGACAAAGAAACTCCTAAAGGGATTGTGCACACTGTGGAATCTGTGCAAACATCAACTCTCTCATTGCAATGTTAATTATTGCTAGGTATAGCCATTCGGATATGTTCTCAGTGTATTGTTGCAGCAAGTATGTATCCCTCTTAGGGATATATTAAATAACCATGATGTAAGAAGCACGGGGAAAGAATTATTCAAAAAGTTGTCTAAAGAAATAAAATTCATTAATAATAACAAATGCATTTTAAAAGCAGCAAAAAATACTTCATTGAAAACACTTTTTATAGTCTGGAAGAACATAAAGAATGTAAAGCTATGTAAACTAAACTGTAAATATGTACATAAATGTAAATACTCGGATGTCTTAACTATGTACTGAAAGTGTGAATGAAAGAGTTATCAGTTGTAAGAAAAAGAATCAAAATTAAACTCTTTGCAAGTATAAATCTCAGTTTCTAAGTGTTATTTCATTTCTTAAAAGATGAATAGCTGCTCTGCCTTGTTCACATGAAAATGTGTAGCAAACATAAGAATCATGTTAAAATGCCATTAATTACTATTAATTAGTTACAAAAGCAGCTTGAAATATAGTTGTAAGACATTCTTGCTTATAAGTCAGTGAGTATAGTTTACATTTTTAATATATTTCTAATGGTTTCTGTTATTCATCTGCAGAGATAACAAGTTAAGAAAAGCGTTACAGTAGGAAAATAAATGTTACATTTGCTCAATGGAGTTCCTTTTAATTACCATTAATCATCAGCTTGTTTCAAATGCCCATAATTCTCGTCAACATTTCCTTTTTACTCATATGCATTTTTATATTTTGGAATTTTATGTGTAATGCTAGTGCCTTTAAAATATAATGGCACTGTGGAGTGACAGAGTTTCTGTTAAGCCTTAGAAAAAACACCAGCATTGGAATCAAAAGTGGAGATTGGTTTCATTTGCCCTGAAAAGAAAACCATTGACTGGTGGTGTAACTAGTTAGTTCCTCAATTTTCCTGCTTGGAGATGTAAACATCAGTTCACAAAAACCAAACCAAAAAAGTGCTTTTTAACTAGTAATTTGTGTTGAGACTTGACTGCCATTTTTGCTACATAGTTTACACCTCCAAAAGTAATCTGAAATTGTGATATAAACTTACTTGTCAGTCACATTTTTCTAGGTAACAGAAAAAGTGGCAATAAATGAAATCAATCAACATTCCTGGCATACTCATGTATGGTTTTGTGATCAAGCATTTCAAAATGATAGCTTGATAATATGTCTATGTATCTGCAATACATTTTGTCATGCAGGCTATTTCATACCTACTTGTATAATTTAAAAAATTATTTGATTACTCAAGCTTTCTGTTGATTTATTTAAATATTTTCATCTAGTAGCCAAATAAATACAAGAGAAGAGAGTTTAGCTTAAAATAAACTTGATTTCATGAAACATAAAGGTGAAATTGAAACTTATTGTTCCTATTCTTGTTTCTTCTTAATCTTATAGCCTTCATTTTACATTGCCTATCTTCTGATTTTGATGTCTTGTTTGTACCACAGCTAATATCCTTTATCCATATTACTTTTCTTCCTGCTTCTTCTTAGAATTCTTCTGCACTGTTGTTTATGAACTTCTAGTTCTTCATGAAATTCATGTTGCTCCTGTTGCTTTAAACTATAAAATTTTGTGAACAATAGTAAATTTCTTAGAATTGTCTGTGGATTATATACACAAATCATATTATAAAGTATAATACTTGCTAAATAAAGGTAAAACAAAACAGTAAAAATCCTAACATCATAAACATCTGACTTCATTATGAAATCTTATGAAGAATATTCTAATAAAAGAGCATTAATCCATCATCTGAAATTCCCCCAGATCCAAAAATTTGGAGTTCATAAAATTGAAGGTACAGACTACAAAAATCTTCATAGAATAGGGGAAAAAAAGAATACAAAATATAGGCAGTTGATGATGCAGACTGTTTTGCGAGTTGCTCTGATTAAGCAACCTTAAGGAAGCAGAAAAGAAACCCCTAATGAAGATTGTACTCATTTCCTGGAAATGCATTTAAATATCTGTCACATAGTTGGTTACTGAGCATTACCTAAGAGAAAGACGAGCTAATGAAATGAGAGGGCATCTTCCCTGCTCACAAGGTGTGATGTCCCCAGAAATATCATGGTCTACTACAATACTACTTGCAGCATGTGCGTCTATTCACACAGAATAGCATGAGCAGAAAGCTTTCCAAAACCCAAGCTTCTTCCACACGTTTTTTTTTTTCACACTGGATGTACTCCCCAACCAAGTGGCTCTTTAAGTGTTTCTTGATAAGGATAGGAGACTGTGCACCAAATATCCATCATGAGGAAAATTCTCATGCCAGTACTGAATATTGAACATAAGTTTCCCACTCTGCATGCACCTATACTGCTATCATGGCGATGGTCAGGGAGATACTACACATTATTCTACCAGTAATGATACTTTAAAAAACATAACCCATTTCTCTAGTGCCATTAGAATCTTTAAACAAGCTTTCAGTATGTGTTGTTATCATGTTATTTATCAATTACAGGATGAAATAAACTTATGCTTATTAAAGTGAATCCCTTCATGGAATGTCTTTGAACTGGATGAATACTGAAAAAACTGCCATTGAATTTTCCCACAAGCAGAAACTTTCTCGTTTATTTGTAGTTTTATTTTCCATAGCGATTTTCTTTTTCTACTAGTAATTTTTGCAGCACTTTGTAGTTTTCGCTTTTTATAGAATACAGAGAACATTTTCAGACAATTAATTTGTGAAATTTACCCCGATTTATCCAGCCATGTCATTTCTTGCTTGCTTTCAGAATGACATTTCAGAATGTAAAACTGGATCTATTCCCAAATGCGTGTTTTTGCATTATGCTGTTATTCCGAATTTTTAACCGATTGGTGTAAAAACCTTTCTGGCACAATATGCATTGCAGGAATGGCCAGCAGCCTAAACTTTAAATGGTACAAACCTGCATTATATATATAGCATGGTTTAAACCGTACACTGTATGAGTTTCTCTCTAAACCAATATTAATGTTTTTTCAAGGATTATATATATATTCCCCCCCCCTATAGGCGTGAAGTTATGCTGTTTTAGGTAGCAGCTAGAATCCATTCTAATTAGAGAGTAGTGCTACTTGTTAAAATATTTTTTCTGCTTTTCTAAAATATTTGGAATTCTGATTTCTTCAAATTCAAATTACTTATTCACCATTTGATTATATTACATAATATGGTCTTTGTCAAAAATTATGATTGTACGCAATATTTTAAAAATGCCATAAAACAGGATTTTCCAATAAAAGATATGTTGTAGTAGAAAGACTTTGACTTTTCCATTAAATTGTTTATGTTATACGTTTTATATTTGCTGTTAGTTCATTATATAACTTAATACCTATATTTATATCTTGAAGCTTCATTGAAATAATTTGCCAATATGTTTTAAAATTCTGGATGGGTTATTGTTGTAGCTCCTGTTGTTGTTGTTATTATTATTATTCTTCTTCTTCTTCTTCTTCTTCTTCTTCTTCTTCTTATTATTATTATTATTATTATTATTATTATTATTATTATTATTATTATTATTATTATTATTATTATTATTATTATTATTATTATTATTGTTATATTATTATTGCTGCTGCTGCTGTTAGGAATGACATATCTGTTAAAGTTTATGTGAAATAAACCAAGTTTATATAAAGCTCCTAAGTATCCAGGGAAAAATGCTGTTTCATCTTTTAGATTAATCACAGGTCTTGATTGTCTGTCAAAACACCTGCACAGAATTGGAATTTCTTCTTCCCCATTTTGTCCCTTGTGTCCTCTACAAGAAGAGATGGATCAGCACCACCTTCAGAAATGTCCAGCTCTTTCTTCTAAACACACAGTATCCGTAAAATATTGCAGAGCAAGAGAGCTAATGGCTGCATTGCCAAATGCTTAGCATAAGTAAACAACATACTCCTAATTATAAGATTAATTTTCAAAACATTTGTCCTGAATTTTAGAGTCGACTTTGTCTGTATCTGTCTAATGGTCTTAATTTTGAATTCTGTCTCTTCTATCCGTTGTTTTTGTCAGTTTGTTAGAGACCAAAGTTCAGAAACACAGACATGTTGTGAAGGTCAGTAAGTCATATTCTTCTGCTGTGTAACGTTTAGTGTGAATACAGCTCTGCAATTTATTTCCAAAGCTGCAAATGTCACTTAATTACTCAGAAAGTTTTGAGTGGTGGATTATTATTCAGAAAGCTGAGTCAAAGTGGGAAGTATGTGATTAACATGGATGTTAACAGCTCATCAATTTGAGGTGTCTGTGGTTGACTACAAAAAATGCTAAACTGCAAATATTGTTTTAGGGTCTCATCAGTCCTAGCAAAGTTTTAGGGTTGATAGTGTACATGAGTAAACCCAAAATCATTACTAACCAACGGTTATCAACAGTCCCCTGAAACTCGTCATACAACTTTAAAATTTGACATAAGTGGAGCATATCCACATGTTAAAACACCATTATAATTCATTATGCTGTATTTACTACTTCATTTTAACATTTATAACAATATAACAGTTTATTAGGTGGAGAACAAATTGTTTTTAACTGTTTTGAATGAACTAAAAGTTTACATATTACAGGATGTAGTAAAATCACAGATCATGCCAACTAGCTTATAACATGAATTCCCCACAAGGCTCCCCCTTTTTAGGAGACCATCAACCTTTATAGAACAGAATTGGTTAATTAATTCCTTATTAAATGAGAAAGCAGGTCTGGTTAACTAGCAATCCTGCAACAGAGTGTTTGGTTCTCGTTTCTGGTACATTCAAATATAGTTGTTTCAAAATAGTGAAAAGGATGCTAAGTTATATTCAAATGAAAGTATTTACTACTTTCATCCGTGATATTCTATTCTTGTTTAATAATATGATTGTTGGAAGCTGATGAATAAGTTTTTCACATTTCTTTCAGGAAATAATATCTGCTAAATAGTATTAAATATCTAATTAAAAATCATAAAAGCATCACTCTTTGAAATTTTGTTGCATCTGTTGCACTATCTTTGGTGAAATAAATGCAGTCATGGAAGAAAGAAAATAATAATTTGTGTTGCAGCAAAATTCCAACTTCTTTCAACGTTTAAATTGGGGCAACTTGAAACCATTATGCCATTCTGTGAAAAACAAGTTGTATATATTATATATAAAGCTTGGGAAGTGAGCAATACCAGCTGGTGTGTTCACCATTCAACTATAATCTTTAACACATAAAAGAAATAAAGGAAAAAATGTAAATGGAGAGTGTTCTGCATTATCAAAAAATGTGTGGTTTTAAAATGATTATTGTGTGTTGTGTTACCTTGAGCCATGAAAGAAGGGCCTGTGAGGTATGAAACAAACATACCTCACATACACACAAACATACATGATGTTATGCTAATGTCAAAGGAAATGGCAGTGTTTTATTGGAATAAAGGTGGCAAGAAATGTAAAGATCAGAGTTGAAAATTTATTAAAGCAACCACACAAAAAAAAAAGCATGTATCTTTGTAACTTTTGGGTAGCAAGTAACCAGAGCCCTGTGGCACAACAGGCCAAAGCAGAGCAGTACAACTGCTTCCATCTTCTGTCCCTATCCATACAGACATCTTGGGCAAAGGGCAGTAATGGGGGTATCATGTGCACATTTTGAAGACCAGGATTATCCTAGTAAAAGTGTCAGGCATCTCAGGGTCAAGACATCATACATGCATAATACTGCATTCTCTTGTATTTTATTAAAATATTTAATTGGCCAATATCTCAGAAATTTAACTTTTTTCCCTCCTAAGACATTCCCATTATTTCAGCAACTTAAAGAATGTGATTTGAAAGAGGCTTGAAATAACTTGCATTTTTCTGATATTTTTATGTACCACATAATAAACTGCTGAGGGCATGTGTTAGAAAATAAGCCTTTATCAAATGCTGGTGAACAAGGACCAGACCAGAACGTTGCAGTAAAAATCTGGAGCCCAAATGTTTTTACATGCACTGTGATAATAAAGTTATGAGAGTCTTAGGTTTTAAAGACTGTACCATTAATTTACTCTCCACAGAGAATATTGTGGTAATTTAAAATATATTGTACATTAATGTATCTTTGAAAGTTATGTTTGTTATAGCAAATTTTTATCCATTGAGTATTTATTTACATATGTCATTTTATGTGCACTGTTTATTGTATTTGGAACAATAAATAAAAATTAATTAAAATGGACATTAATAGCTATGCTTATTACAGCGAAATGGTTGTTGTCTTTAATTATTGCCTGTGTAGTTACACTTGCCTCAAAATCCAACACTTTTTCCTATTTTTTAAAAACTTTTTCCTATACTTATTGTGTTGCTTAACTTTTCAAATGCCATGCATTTAACAGAAACAACAAACATTATGAATACAATACTAGAGGCTGCGATAACTTTCATAGAAATACTGTAAGGAACAAGTCAGCAAAAATAGTTCTCCTCTATTAAAAGGAATTATTTTTTATAATAAATTGCCCAATTATTTAAGGATATTAAATGAAAATACATTTAAAAATCAACTAAACAAGTACTTAATAGAAAAATGCATTTTTAGAATAGATGAGTTATAGTAATGTATAACATAGAATTTAAATTATTTTATATGTTAAATCATTGATTTATAATTTGAATAATAAATGTAGAATAAATAATTTTGTATGATGTATTTTAGATTGTGACAATGCTTGAGACATGTTGCATGTCTATAGGCAAATAAACATACATTTACATTTTCATAGGTAAGCAAAGACACTTTCTGAGAATTAATTGGAAGTACAGTTAAAAGTTGTGACTTCACTATTCCACTATAGATTCTCCTTCTGATTTTATTTTTTTGAAGGAATTTTCCAATTTTTAAATGTTAGGTTCATCACATCTCATGAATGTAAGTCGAAGATAGAAATGTTCACATCCACATTAAATTAAATAATATGCATGAGGTGCTGTGGAAAACTTCCTAAATACGTTCTAAGGTAAATTTTACTTAAAATATTTGCCCAAATAAGGTGCTGTTTAAATGCCTTATAAGATCCATTTTATTCTCCTATAATCTAAGCTAGAAATCTGAAAAATGGCTTTATTGAATATGTGCTTTCATGTTTGTAGATTCACTGTGAATATACCTTTGCTACTAGCCTTATCATTTTTGGGGTAATTTTAATCTTGCTAAAAAAGACAGTATGATGTATGAAGCTGTGTACCAAAAATACACAACTCCAAAAGAAGTGTCAGTATGTTCAAAAAGTAATAGTAATGAGGTTATTTAACATTATATACAAGAGTCTAATCCATTTAAGTGGGACAAAAAAGGTATTCATAGAAAGTAGTTTAGCACTTTACGGTTAATTAATCTTCATTGTGTTTAGCATCCTCATATTAATTGTCTGTGTCAATAAAGAATGTCAGTATTCTTATTGGACATATTTTGAACTTGTTTCTCTTTTTAAATTTTAAAACATTGTGTACTGCAGGTATGAAAGCTTACATTTAGGAGCTACAAGCCAGAGGGTGTAAGCACATGTCATTTTAGGAGTATTATGAGGAGTAATACAGAGGTTTAGGTCGCCTGTCATTCTTTTTGCTTTTCATCTGTTAACACATGTTAGTGTTTATCACTTGTAGTAAGCCAAAGTTGCAAATATCTTTATATGATACCATGCTATCTTTTTCTTTTAATTAACCCTTTTTAATTTAATAATTTAGCTCATGAACCACTTTTGCTACACAGGCATACAAATCCCCTTTCTCCCCCTCAGTGGCTGTGAAACAAGGCAATGATTCAGAGACAGAGATTGATCAATTTACCTCTGTTTATCCACGGTTAATAGTTGAACTATCCAAGAGCTCTAGCAGTCCCCTACCTATGATTTAATCATTCCAAGCAATTGGGCCTGTAGCCTATACTCCATAAGGTGTAGGGTTGATGTCGTAACCCTATGCACATTGCAGTACGAGAGAAGTAAATCTACTAAAGGTCCAATTAGAAATGGGGTCTCCAAAGACTGTTTTATTGACCTCTCTTCATCATTTTTATGACTGAATTTCCGTTAGCTAATGCCGTCAGCATGGCTCAGTATGCCTACCATATCCTGCTGCATGTAACTGACAGAACCATAACAGAGCCCTCAACCCCAATACCACGACTCCACCACATCCACGAGGAATGTTGGGATTGGCGCATATCCATAATTGAAGATTAAAGCCATGTAATCCTAATATTATCACTACCTCGCTGATTGCCCCACATTTACATACCAACCCTGAAGCATAGAGTCGCAGGATTTTACTTCCCTCTTGGGTGTGAAGCTGCATAAGATATAACTTCAGGAGCTTATATTCAGGACCTTTAATATCTAGTGCACGGTGTCACACTTTGCTATACTCCTTATTCAGGTGTAGGTTGCCTTTTCCGAGCGCCAACCGCGTCTGTCATACCTGAGTGTAATAACAAACTCCGACCGTCATGCCTATTACGGGCACAGAATAGAGCATCATCTAACTTAATTACGTATGAGTACCACAACCGTTCCGGGAATCTTTAACGTCTCAGGAATTCTTACAGAAAAAAGGAAAGTGCAACTAAACGCATTCCCCATAGCCTCCAGTCCTCTAAGGCTAGGGCTCCACTGCTTAGACGTCACTCTTGATAAAGGCCTAACTTTTCGTGAACACTTGCGGGGAGCAATGAACATGGCCAAGGGGGCGGTAGCCGCCTTATACCCGGTTCTGGCTTCCAACAAGCCGGTCCACCTAAAGCTACGCCTTTATAAAGCGCTTATACTATCTCTGATGCTCTATGCCTGTGAGGTGCGGGATATGGCAGCAGACTCCTGGCTTCTCTGGTTACAGGGATGCAGAGTAGGGGACTTAGGTCTGTCTATTCAGTTTGTCGTTTTCCAGTGAGGCTACCTCGGCCCTCCCATATGTGGAGGATGTGATTAGGCCTCGGGCTCAATATTTCTACGTCAGATAGACTCATCATGAGAAAGCCCTTGTCAGTTCCCTGGGTACTACTTATTCACAGAACGTCGTTGCAGACGCTACCGGTTCCCCGCATGGCGTGTGGGCACCCCTGTAACGAAGGCCCTAAACCAGCCAACAGCATAATGTTGACTAAGTACTCCCCCCTCTCCATGAGAGTGGTCTTTCAAAATTTAAAACATTCAATCTATTTGGAACAACCGACACCAGCGGAACAGTGGGTAGATGCTGCTTCTGAAACGGCAACCGTTGAGGAGCCTATAAAAATATGGATGCTACCTCCTATCAAACCACCACCTTAAAAACAAAAAATCACCAACCTACAACCATCCTACCACTTCTATGTTTAAGCCCTGCGCAGGGCAGTACACAGCAGCACTGCTTAGGCTTGCCACGAGCCTATCAGACTGGAGTGGATTGGAATGGTGGTGACGCTTCAAATTAAAATATAGACGAGATTATTAATTAGGCATGACAATTCCAGCGCTGCGATAAGGAGGAAGTTCATTTGTATTCCTTCAGGGGTATTCTTGTCACATAAATTGATCATTGTTTCATATTCTTCGGACTTTAAATCCACTGTACTAACCGTTCTTTTTTCCCGTAAGTTTTGGAGCAGTTTTCTTTTCACGTTCCTTGTATCTCTTGCCTCTTGAAACTCTTCAAATGGATTGAACTTTATATAGTGTTCCTTAAAATACATTTCTTGTAGCATTTTAGCGGTGACATTCCACATTGTTTTTACAGCATCAGTATGAGGAAATCAAACGGAGAAGAGTACAAAGAATAGGCTATAAAATTAATGATATGACTGTGCTTTTAAATAATGTTCATAATAAACTAATGAATTGAAATAAGTTAATATTTATCAGCGGTCTTCTGTAAAGAAAGCCATAACTTATAAGTTAATATGGTTTTGTCCTTACTGGAGCATTCTTACTATTAAAGATAAGAGAGGAGCGAGTTCCTACTGAAGTTCTGCTCGCAAGGTGACAGAAAATAAAACCTGTATGATCAAGTTGCTCTGATCAAAGAAACAAACAAAACGTGACCATACGATTCTCTTATTTTCGAAAACTACGCCACTTATATTACAAATAAATATAAACAAGTTATGAATTGATTTAATAATTATGATTTTTGAGTAAAAGACTTCATTCTATTCGTAAAAATAGTCGTAGCAAATGACAATCATGATTTCCGAATCCTCTAGATAAATATTCTCGTCACTTCGTGACTCGAGAATTTATCGATGATTTAGAAACACCTCATGGTATTATTATAGATAAATCTTTTCGGAAACAGTAAACAATTGAAAAACGATAGAACTTTAAAAGAATGACTAAGTATTGAACAATTCGAACCATTAATAACGAATATCTCGGAAATGGCTGATGCCACAAAAATTATTTGAAATAAATTGTGTTTTAAAGAGATGTACATTTTTTTGTACAATATATTTTCATCTATCGCTTAACGTTTACCGGTTATACATTATTATACAAAATTCCTTCCGGCTGAATAGGACCTCACAGAAAATTCAAAATATACATGTATTTGTCATGTAAATATATTCAATATTTAGTATGTAAATTAAAATCCTTAGAGCCATTTTTTTTTGAAAACCAAAACTTTCGAAACATTTTCCATGTAAAGGGTAGTTTGGGGTAGGGGATTTTCTGAAAATCGTCGTGTCGTATCCTTGGAAGATGCTGAACTTTAATTCCAAGTTTGGCATTTAACCAACTTTTCGTTTTTGAGTTACGCTGTTCACAGACATACGCACACACTAGACCAACACACCCACACAGACCTTTTTCTAAAAATGCTTTTATTGAGTTGAGGGCCTGAAAACACGAAGTTCCGGTGAAATTTCGGTATAGATTTTTTGGGTGGAATGACAATGACAGAGCGCAACTCGAATGTACTTGATCAGGCAACATTGGGAAACAAATGAGTTACCTACGAATTTCCAGGTAGCTCAAGGAAATTCGTCCCGCACTCCGCACCTCAATTCACGACTCCCTCCCCAATGCCTTTTTCCCTCTCCCAGCGCAACCGTTCTCCCTTCTGTAGTTTGGTGCCATTAGATTTTTATTTAATTGTGCGCGAACTTGTGTGTGATTTACTGTGCATAATGAAGTCAAATTTGAGTGACATTAGACGACAATCGTGTATTTTAAAGCTCTGGTAAACTGCCGAGAAAGGGTTTATGTTTCTTTAGAGATACGCAAAAAATAACTGCAGACACATGTCAGGTGTCTGTAAGAACAGTGCAACGTATATGTGAGGAAGCCGAGAAAAACAATTGAAAATGTAGAGACTCAGGGGCATACTTTTCCTCTCCAAGAAACAAATATTGCACGTCAAAGACATGTCACAGAATTAGATAATTTCCAGAAAGACTTAATCCGTCGCTCAGTACAAGAATTTTATGATCGTGGTGAATACTCTACGCTTAAAAAAATTAAACGGGTTTTAAGACAAAGTGGACTATATAGGGGATAATATTTCTTTAAACAACATTTTGAGAAAACTTGGGCTCTATATATTGAAAATGAAACCACGGGCGACGGTTTTTGATGGAGAGAAAAGATATTGTTGCGGCGTGGGCCTCATTTTTTAGAACAGTGCATGACAAACAAGACCACCCACGTCCTATTATTTACTTTGACACAACTTGGGTAAACCAAAAATTTTACCTCGCAGGATTCTAAAAGAAACGGTGCTCTAAAGATTCCACTAGATAAAGGATCACGTCTGCCATTCCAGATCGCCTAAACATGACTTAATAGAGGTGGCAGATTTAGTGTTTCAATAAAAAAGTGGCCCCCAAGGGCCTACTACTGTAGGTACGGGATTGGCGCTCCCGGGGTCCCGAGCTACACTGGATTGAGTTCCTCTAAGAGGTGAGAGGACTTATGCCAAACGCCCAATCAACTTTGCTCCACAAGTGTGTTTGACCAACTATCAGTTACCTCCTGCCTGAACACAGTCTGACGGATACCGCTGCGCGGGACGGAGGAGGGGAGTCGCAAAGGTTGACTGGGTAACGCGTAATTCCCAGCCCCTGAGTATCAAGTAGGATTGTGTTCGTATCCGCTGATAAAGGTCAATCCCGGTGAAGGGTCATTGCATGAGATGTTATACTCCTGAAGGCGATTGGGTCCTTCTGTATTAATTGGGAGGTGAGACGCTAAGTTGAACAAGATCCAGGCCAGGACTATCACCTAAGCTGGGTGACGCCCAAGATGTGAGTGTGGCATTGGAAACATTTGCAATGGTGGAGGATTTTTTCGCCATGGAAAAATGAAAAAAAAAAACAAAACAAATATAGTCTAACAGAAAAGAACTCGAGTGCTGTGGTGCTCGCTACTTAGTAATTAATAGAACAGAAGAAGAGAAAAAGTTTACTTCCGTGAACCCTTTTATAGTTCAAAAGGTCTCGATAAAATTGCTGGTCCTGTCAAGTCGTGCATTAGAAGTCGCAATGGCACGCTCCTGGTTGAAGCAAATTCAGCGTCCCAGGCAGCGGTTATCTTGAAAGTAAATATGTTAGCCAGCTATCCGATCCGTGTCTAAATGCATAAGACCTTGAACTCTTCGCGCGGAGTTGTAAAGACCCGTGCATTAGACGGTATGCCCAAATGAGGAGATTCAAGAGAATCTGGAAGAACAAGGCGTAATATCCATATATCGGGTTCAGCGGAAAGAAAGAGGTGAATTTGTGCCTACTCATACATTCCTTCCTTTGGTTGGGTAGATCTCCCTCAAAGGATTAAGGCGGGGTATGAAATCATTGAGGTTAGGCCATATACACCGAATTCGCTGAGATGTTATAAATGTCAGCGCTATGGACAGACTAGCTAATTTTGTAACGGTGAATCTACGTGCGTTAACTGTGGAGACATCTCTCATGATAGAGCATATACATCTGATTCAACGTGCGTTAACTGCAGCGGTTCCCGAGAATGCCCCCGTTTTTCAGAGGAAAGAGCTATAGGAGATCCGGGTTAGGGAGCGGGGTCCTCGGAAACCTGGAAACTTCTGCATATCCGCCAACCTTCTGTCCCGAAGTCCGGGACCTATAGCTCAGTTGCAGTTAAAACTGTACCGAGTTGGGAAATCGCAACCAAGACCAGCGATATCAACGGGGCTACCATTTCCAAAAAAGATTCTCGTAGCTAGAACGCAGCAAAAGCCTTTGAAATCAACATCGACGACACCAATATCAGCCAAGTCCTCTACTCAAAAGATATCATCGGTACAATTATCAAAACCGTGATCCGCAACCAGCAAAACTAGCAAACCCGAAATGCTCATTGCATTGCCAAAGAAGTTCAGGACCAGCTATGAAGGAGCCCACCTCCTAAATGAAAATGGTAAGCCTTTATCTAAAACATCTAAAGGCAAGAAAAATCCTCGAGCATCTCCTCGGAGATCCTCTTCTGAGCATCTTCTGGGAAGGACTCGGATCGGCGATCTACATCTTAGCCGATCTCCAATTCCAATCGGTTCGAGAACCTCGAACCGAAGTTTTCAATTGGAAAGGCCTCCTTTGCCATGGAGGAGATGGAGCAGGAAGATTCTGCCCGCACTGCCAGAACGGCAGTGAAAAAGAGGCAGGATCCTACCTCCGTTAAAAGTGCTAGTCCGTCACCGAAAAAGGTCAAATTGATTCGACCACCGTCGTCCTCAAGGTAGTGGATCTTAGAATTGAGAACTTATCCCCTCATGAATACTATGGCTATCCTACAATGAAACATACATGAAATTAGAACACATCGATCAGAGCTTGAAATTTTACTCAACAAGAATAATCCTTTGGTAGTATGTTGACAAGAGACTAAGCTCCGTCCGCAAGATAGCTTTAAACCAGGCGGTATACCCCAGCATGGTGTGATCTTATACCCGAAGAGGGTATTCCTGCGCACGGGGGCACTATGATGTTTATCAGAGATGATACATTCGTGGAAGTTGTATTCATACATTCTGACATCTAGTCAGTGGCTGCAAGGATTAACTGCCATACATCCGATTTATTATTTATAACATTTATCTGCCTCCATCCGAGGACCTCTCCCTCACGGATTTAGAAGATTTACCTTCCCATTACCAACGCCTTTTTTGTTCGTGGGAGACGTTAATGCCCATCACTCTCTTTGTAGCTCATCTCGGTCTTGTGAGACAGGTAAATGAATTGCGGATCTTTTGACAATTAAAACTTAGCTCTTCTGAACACAGGAGAGCCTACATTTCTCTCTGACTCCTCCTGATATTGCAGTTTGTTCAGCTCAGCAGTTTCCTTGCAATGACATGTCATCTCTAATTTACACTCTAGTGACCACTTTCCATGTTTCATTAGTCTCTTAACACAATATATATGTTCCACACGTTTGCGTAGATGGCGATTGAATCAATTAAACTGGAACCTTTATTCCCAGTTAGCTGTGTTTAATTGCAATGGGCACGGCTGTGTGGATGTTTTGATCGAAGATCTCGCAGAGACAATTCTTTCTGCTGCTGAGCAAGCTATTCCACGGTCGACTGATAACCACCGTCGATTTCCAATTCCTTGGAGGACGGAAGAATGCCGAAATGCCATTTCTGGTCGCAGGAGTGCTCTTAGGGTTTTCTAGCGTCGCCCACATTGGATTAACCTATTCGAATACAAGGAAATGTGTACCAAGTCTAGACATGTTATAAAGGATAACAAAAAGACATGGCGTAAGTTTGTAGCTTCATTTAATCCACATACACCCTCCACTGTCGTTTGGGATAGGTTAAGGCGTGTGGCCGGAAAATCGACCCACATGCCAATTGCCGATCTTAAAACAGCTGCAGGAGCTGTTGTTGATACATTTGACCTGGCTACACATTTGGCCGTGTCTAGCTCAGATAACTATTCGCCCAAGGAATCTCAAGGTTTCAGGTTATGTTCAGGAAATCTTGAAGATTGCAGTCGCCTTCTTACCATCGCGGAGATAGAGCACGCTCTTTCATTTTCGCGACTATCAGCACCAGGACCAGATGGTATCCACGTACAAATATTGCAACAGCTCTCTCCTGAAGGTAAGGCTTTCCTACTCGAGGTCTGTAATCGTGTTTGGGTTGACGCCACTGTTCTAGAAAAGTGGCAGGAGGCCACTGTCATACCCATTTTGAAAGCTGGAAAGGACCGGCATCTCCCATCCAGCTACGGTCCTATTTCTTTCACCAGATACGTTTGCAAGGTGATGAAGCGCACAGTCAATGGACGGTTGGTATGGTGTTTGGAAATTTACAACCTGCTAACCAATGCCCAGTGCGGTTTTCAAAGACACCGTTCAATAATGGGTAACCTTGTGTCATTATCGACACAGATTATTAACGGATTCATAAAGAATTGTCAAAGTTGCCATATTTTTGACCTTGAGAAGGCTTGTGATACGTGTTGGCGAGCAGAGATACTACGTTGCCTACACGCCTGGAACATACGTGGACGCTTACCACTCTTTATTCAGGAGTTTATGAAGGACCGCGTTTTCCGAGTAAGGGCCGGTTCGGTTTTTTCGAACCTTTTTGTTCAGGAGAACGGAGTACCTCAGGGATCGATACTAAGCGTTACACTGTTTGGTATATCAATTAATTCCATCTTGAAATATGTTCCTCCAGGGGTATCGTCATGCTTATTCGTAGACGACTATGCCGTGTATCGTACTTCTTAGCGTAAGCCGTTTTTGGAACGCCGTATGCAGCAATGTTTAGATAATCTTCAAGAATGGTGGACCCTAATGACCTAGTTGTAGGCGGGCCCTTAAATTCCACTCACTCACTCTTCAAGAAAGGAGTTCTAAAAACAGCTTTCGTTTCTCAACTGAGAAGTGAATCTGCGTGAACTTCTAGCGCCGTAGGAGACGATTACCACCTTCGCCTCGATTCGGTCCAGATTTACTAACATTCGCAGATTCGAGGAGATTCCTAGGGTTGACCATTGGTAGAAAACTTAGTGGTCATCGCATATAGCACAGTTGAAAGCGCGATGTGACCGTCCTGTGAATATCTTGCGTGTATTAAATGGCAAATCTTGGGGAGCGGATCGAACAGTTTTTCTGCTACTATCGCGCACTGATCCGATCAAAAATAGACTATGCGTGTATCGTTTATCCATTTGTGCTGTAGATATTAGACGCAGGCCACAATCGAGGCATTCGAGTAGCTATTGGTGCTTTTCTCACTAGCCCAGTTATGAGTCTTTACGCCGAATCGGCAGAAGCTCGTCTGCGATGTCCTCTTAGGGAGGCTGCGCGTTTAAATGTATGCCAAAACATAGAAAGTTCGCTTCTTTTTTTCGCATTGCGCTGGACGAACCTTATAGGAATACGGGCTCGTAGCTCCGTTAATCCAAGGCCTGCAGGTGTTCGTTTCCGGGATCTTCTTAGAAAGCGCGAAATTGAAATGCCTAGCATGTCTGCTAAGTGGGAGACGGTGTTCCCCCCTTGGTTTCGTGCGACATCCCACGTAGATCTTGGAATGACGTGATACCGGATGTCTACGATGCCTACGTTTAATATCCGCACCTGTTTTGTAGAATTTCTGTCCGGTTACAGTGACCGAATTTTGATCTACACCGATGTATCTAAGTGCACCAACAGTGTTGGATATGCTTGTGTTCATGGAACCAAACCCGATACATTCGGTTTGCATCATAGCACATCCATTTATAGTGCAGAGCTGTATGCCATAAACCGAGCCATTTTCTGTTTCGTCGAAAATTGAGAGATTGTCTCATTTTAGGTGATTCCCTTAGTGCACTTCAGAGCGTTCGTGAGCTGTACAACTACCACCCCATTGTTTATCGAATCCAGGATGCTCTCCATGTTTTATGCGCTTCTGGCGTTAATTGGAAAGTGCTTGGCTACCTGGTCACGTTGGCTTGTCGGGGAATGAACTTGCGGTTTTGGCAGCTAAGGCGGCAACCACAGAACCCAGCGTTACAATACCTCGGGTAACGTTGGAAGACTTTAGGCTTGTTGTGCGGAGAGCGGTGCTGTCGTGCTGGAGTGATTAGCTCTAAGCAGAAATAAGCTTAGAGTAGTGACGGACATTGCGATAAACTGGGTAATTTCCTCTCGCGTATCTCGTCATGAGCAGGTGATTTTGTCTCGGTTGTGTGTTGGCCACTGCAATTTTACGCACGGTTATCTTTTTAAGGGTGACCTTGCTCCTATTTGTCTGCTTTGTGGCAAGGTCTGTCGGTCCGCCTCGTGTTGCTAGAGTGTATTTTTCTAGCACATCTTCGGAACCCGTTGGAACTGCCGACCAGTCTTGCAATGGTCTTAGCGGATGACAAACAAGCGGCTGATAAGATTTTTAATTTCGTGTCAAAGGTAAATTTCCAAATGCGGATTTAGTCATGTTAATAACAGGTGTTTCATACCTTTTAGTTTAGTTTTATATATTCATATTTATTTCTGCCTTGTGCTATGGTTTTTATATTGATCTATATCTCTGGATTTTGCTATGATTTTTATATTAATTTTTACATCTGGCCTTTGCTATGTTCCGCTTTACAAGGGCGCTAATGACCTAGCAGTTGAGCGCCCTCAAAAAAATCAAGAAGTGGTGGTGATTATCATGAGATGAGCAGTGTAGTGTTTAGAGAATTGTTTACCGATCTCCTTCGGAAACTGTAAGAAGGTTGTGTGATAGTGATGGACAATACAAGAATTAATCTTGCTTAAAGAAAAGTATCCTCAATACAAATTCCGGAAAAGCTGAAATTTTTTCATAGCTTCAAAACAAAGATATGCCTCATAATCATACGCACACATGGCTGAATTGCTTTGCATTTTTAAACACAGCAGCAATTAAAGGAGATATGAGCTTGATGACCTGGCTGCAGAAATGTACATGGAGTAGTACGGCTTCTTCCATATCACTGTCAGTGTAACCCTATTGAGCTTATATGGGCCCAAATAAAATGAGAGGTAGCAGACAAGAATTCTACATTCAAAATTAAATATGCAAGAAAATTACTGGAGGACGTCGTTAAACACCTGACAAAAGAAATTAGGCGGAAATGGGTTCCCCACCCACTGGAAGACTTTATGAAGGAAAGACGCGTGCACTTATAGATGAACGCACTCAGAACATAGTGATAAATCTACGTGAAAATAGCGATGAAGTTCCAGTTGCAGTGATGAAGAAGGCAGTGAATATGTCTGTCTGCTATAGATTTTCTGGTTGGTGAGTTATTTTTCACATTTTCTCCTTTTTTCCTTTCCTTCCAAAATATAATTTATTTTAGTGAATACATCTAGAATCGTGTATAAGCATGTTGAAACGTGTGAAAATACATTCCTTAAGGTGTAATAATAAACTAATTATGCTAACAAAGCTGGCAAAGCTTATTATTGTTGGTTACCCATTGTTAGTGCATACATTCACGTATCAGTTGTGACATGTCGACTGCGCTTGCATAGGCGGGAGAAAGGTAGAGTGGGGATGAGGCAATGACGTGGCGATGACCACGAGAAACAAGGTGATTTAACGTTTAAAAAAATGGAGTGGTTAGTGACAATAACATATACTATGTGTTTTGACGAGCTATAACTACATATTTTGTGTAGTAACTTTTTGTCTATCTCTTATTGTGTACCAGTTACACACCATTCATTCAGAAAGTAGTGAACTTCACGTGCTATTCACAGAGAATTTAAGATTTGCAGTTTATTAGCTATGCAAGTATCTTAAATATATGGTGCTTTTAATCAAAATCGTTAGATCCGTTTTTGATAAAATAAAAAATTATGAAACATTTTCCATGTAAAGGATAGTTTAGGTTTGGGGGATTTGCTTGAAAATTTTTATGGATTTATGAAAATCATTCTTGGAGGATACAGGAAAAACACACGTACACACACACACACACACACACACACACATATGTAAGGACATTTTCTTAAATATGTTCCTTTTTTATTCGCGGCCACAATATTGTATTCGTATAACATACAATATTTCCTCTACGTCTACCTATTATAGTTAAGTAAAACTAAATGAAACTGAATAATAAGCTATAATATATATATATTTACTTTATATACTACGTACTTACAGTAAGGAAAGAAATTATTGCATTCCAGCTAAAAATTCGATATCAAATTTCACGAGAAATACATATTTTGAAGTACCCTGAACAAAAAAGAAAATAAAGAAAAACTTTTTTTAGAAAAAAGTCCTTGTGTGTGTGTCTGAATGAGTGTGTGTGTGTGTGTGTGTGTGTGTGTGTGTGTGTGTGTGTGTGTGTGTCTGAACAGCATAACTCAAAAAGGAGAAGTCGGTTAAATACGAAACCTGGTATTTAAATTTTTCAAGTATGCGACACGAAGAAGAAAATCCTCCCACCTCAAACTACCCTTTACATGGAAAATTGTTCGTTATTTTTTATTTTCTCAAAAATGTTTCTAACAAGTTTGATTAAAATAACACATTTTAAGTTATTCCATAAGGAATAAAATGTATATCTTGAATTTTTGGGGATAGACTATGAAGTCCTCTTTATTCTGAACCACTTTTGCATAATTGGTAAACCATAAAAAATAGACAAGGTCTTACTACATAAAAAGTGTTTCTAGTCAAAGCACACAATTTATCTCAAGTGAAATGTTTTCCGAGATATTCTTTGTTATTGGTTTTGAATTTAAGATACTTTATTGTGCTTTTCTCAACTGCAAATCGTTAATCGTTTTTCTTTCTTTTTCATGTTCATACAAAGATAGCAGAATTCCAAAGACTTCAAACAGCGACCGTCTTTAAAAAGATTGATTATCGCTTTAGTTTACTGTACTTACCTAATACTTGCAAAGAAATGTGTAAATGGGTAATGACGATTTATCTATATTAACAAGAAGTAGATAAAGAATAAACTTTTGTAAGGATATTTCATAGAAGAGTAGTAGGGAAAGTTAATGTGAATGCAACACATAAGATTCTTTTTATATAATGGTGCATCATAAACCCTCCATTTGCAAAACTAATAATGATTCAATATGAACTATTCCCTAAGTTGGAACTATGGTGTGCTATAATTTTACCCAGTTTCATAACAATCATTTGGCCCATTATTGAGTAATAAGGTCCTTAAAGATGCACTTACAAGTTTTAAAAATGTGATTTTTAGCTTCAGGGTAGTCCACTATACGTAATAGCTCGTTACGAACAGAAGCCCAGTTGTAATGGTATAAAAGTTGAATGTTGTACCGCTGCATCCTAACAGACGTCGAGAAGCAACATGCTTGCTCCTTTCTAATCTATTCATCCCAAAATAGAAAAGCCATCCTTAAACCCATATCCTAAAACCCTATAGAGGGTGAGCACACAGCAAAATCACTCATGCTATACCTCAGCCTGCCAGCAGCAAGTCAGAGTCGTTATGTTGTATATAACTACGTCCATATTGTTTAATGTGAAACATATCCAGGAATCATCTGTCATGAATAGCGCAATATGGATAGAACAATAACTTTTTACTTGAATAAAACAGTATTATTAGTAAAAGTTAGTATTCAAATGAATGCTTTTCACTTTAGAAAATAAAAAATGAAATGGAACCGGTGATATAAGAACCATATATTTTGCGTATGCGGAACATTTAATGAGGCGTGGGGTTATATTCTGGTAATGGAGTAGAGATAGTCACTTAATTTTCAAAATTCAATAATAAAAATAAAAGGATTATAAGATACATTATAAGAAATATGACTCGCACAGAAACTTTTTTAAGGAACCAAAAAGCTTAACTTTACCAAGTCTGTACATATATGTTTATGCTACACAAAGCAACATCATGGAAACTACACCACAAATAATTAAATACATAACAATAGTAGCAGGAGTAAAACAATTTTAAGACCAGTATCACATAGAACTACGCTCTATTCCAAAGAGGTTAGGTATACTGCAGCTGCCCATAAATTGACAACCAGCTTAAAATCCATTGCATGTGTCAAGATGTCTTTGAAGCGACTGTTATGAAAGACAACTTTAATGATGTGAATAAGTTTATGGAGGCATTGCAATTGTAAAATGAAATCACTGTTGATTATATACATTTTATCATTACATTATTATTATTATTATTATTATTATTATTATTATTATTATTATTATTATTATTATTATATATTTGGTTAGCTTTATAATTAGTCTTATTATTCTATTATTTTTCATAATTTATATTGTTGCCATCATTATTTCAAATTTTTATTGCATTCATGATACAGTAAATCCTTAATTTTATCAGGGGGATGTTCATATTGTAATAATGTTGTAAATAGCATTAATGTATTGACATATCCGATGCCATTGTACTGACTAACGGATGAATAAAACTACTACTACTACTACTACTACTACTACTACTACTACTACTACTACTACTACTACTACTACTACTACTACTACTACTACTACTACTACTACTACTACTACTACTAAAGAGTAATATGGGCAGAAAAAGTCATGTGAATATATGTAGCACTACAGATTTTTTCTTCCTCTCCCTGTTCCGTTCCGTTCCTTCCCTTTCCTTTCTATTATTTTGTGGTGCACCGTTACAAAATAAAGGCAGTTCAAGAGCGTGACCAAAAGGAGATGCAGGGTACTGGACCAGCAAACGAGAAACTCTCCGGGAGACGCATGTCAGAAGATGATGACTTCAACATCCTAGAGGAGTCTGTTAAAATGTGTGTATTTCCCTGTCCAAGTTACTTCCAGTCAGTAGCCTAGCTGTTTCTTCTGGTTAGGCTTGAGCTGAATATTTGTAAATAATTTTCTTTCTTGTGAGGACAGCTTCATTATTTTACACAAGAACTATATTCTGAGATTAGGTTGTTGTTTCTCTTATGGAAAGCCAATTTGAAAAGGTTGAATGCCTCACGTATGGTACACAGTTTCCGGTGGCCTTCGCCCCAATGTTCACTTTCCGGTGATCTTCGCCCCAAGTTTACTTTCCGGTGGCCTTCGCCCCAAGTTTAGGAATCAACTTTGTATTTTTATGTTTCTTTAAATATTATATATTTATGTTTGCCTCGGCTGCGTCAGTATTAATTTGTAGAAACATGTATTTCTTAACAGGGGGTGATGCGGCTTACACAAATTATATTTTTACATCACTACTTTTATTAATCCTTCACACGATTAAATAACACTTCACTGATATAGAGAGCTGTGAGATTATTAATTACTTGCACTTTTTAAACACGTAAGCTTTATAATATCCTCGCCGTGATGAATATTTGTCTCACACTGGATACGTATTAAACTTCTCGAGGACGCATCTCGCGTCCAGTTAGGAACACTGTCTACAAGCAAATGGCGTCTGAATTTGTACAATTTGCTCTATTTCAGTTTCTGATTGGCTAATCCTACTCCAATAGAACACTTTTATTTAACTTAAGCATTTTCTGGTTGTTGATTGGCTATTTATAAACTGTTTTAAAAATATACTACATTATTGTTTCCAAGAATTACTAGTAGCATTATTAAACTTCCCAATTCATTATTGCTTCAAGGTTACCTCATTGTTACCTCATTGTTAGCAACTTTTGACCTATATTCTCACAGCTCCTACATTATTAAATTACATAATACATTCACATAACATTATTATACATGTACACAATAATATAAACATGTACAATGACTGTAATATACACTTTTTACTTTCTCTACTACGTATAGTAAGTAGGGGAAGTATTGTATTCCACCCAAAAATTCGATACCGAGATTTCACCGGAAATACATGTTTTGAGACCCCCTGAATCCCAAAAAGGCATTTTTGGAAACATGTCCGTGTGTGTGTGTGTGTGTGTGTGTCTGTGAACAGCATATCTCAGAAACGAACAGTCGGATAAACACCAAACTTAGTATTTAAGTTCAGTATCTTCCAGGAATGCAACACGAAGGTTTTCAAGAAAATTCCCCCACCCCAGGTTACCCTTTACATGGAAGATTTTTCGAAAATTTTAATTTTCTCAAAAATGGCTCTAACGATTTTGATTAAAATATCATATGTTTAAGATATTTTGATAACAAATAAAATGTATATCTTGAATTTTCTGGGAATGTCTCCAAAAGTATTCTTCATTGTGAACGATTTTGCATAACTGGTAAACCATAAGAGATAGACAAAATTTTACTACACAAAAATGTAGACCGCGTTAAAATACACAATTTATGTCATAAACATTTTTTTGTTGAGTGAACCATTTTCGAGGTATTGCTTGTTATTCCCTTAATTTTTTCAATACTTATTTTCTCAAATGGGAATTCGTTATTAATTTTTTTTGACTTGGATATGCAAAGAGTATTAATCTGTGGCAAAGGGAATGGTGCTGCACCTAGCAACCAGCTATTAAGAGATATGTATATGCTTAAAGGCTAATGTATTTCTATATTGCCCTTGTAAATATATATTCCCCTTACATCTACAAGAAAATTAGCAATAAGATAGAGTTTGCAAATGTTTCCTTGATTAACATGAAGTAGATGGAGAATAAGCGTTTGTAAAAATAGTTTGTACAAGAGTAGAGAAAGTCATGTGAGTGTAACACATCAGATTTTTATATATTGTTACATACACATATTGCTTTAAGGCGGGCTATTATTATATTTTATATTATATAATTAGACTGAAATCATTTAAGTGTTAAAAATACGTACTGCCTCAATTCTTACTTTGCCAGAAAACAAACTTTGCAGATCGGGTGCTTTGTAATTGAACTGTTTTGATGAACTTTTCATAGTATTTTATTCCAGAAGTTTTAGGCACATGCGCTGAGTCTAAGTTTTCTCTTTTTCCATACATCGAATCTGCAATAAAATTATGAATTGCTAAAATTGTTTGCACAGTAAAACTATATGCCGGGTGGTTATAATTAAAGTGACGGTGCTCAGCGTGGCACAGCACGAGCTGTAATACTGGTAGAAGTCCTAAACTTTGTAGATATGCTAATAAGTAATGCGCTAGCGAACTATGCCAACAGTTAATTAGTTCCAAATCTTGCCATCGGGTGAAGATATGGCGCTAAAAGCAGTCACAGTATGGTATGAACGCGGGAAAAATGCAGAAAATAACAAATACATGTTAACAGTGGTTCTGGCACATTTGTTAGTAAGGTTCGAACTTTGATACACCAATCGCGGAATGAGGCGACCATAACATACTTGTGACGTGTGCTTAGCGCGACGTCATTGCATGAGTATACTGACCGAAGCTCAACTGGGTCCTCAGTGCGTACCGTCTCTCTAGTCTGTTGACTAGTTCCACACAAACAGTTAAGATGCCTACATGAAAATCGAATAATTCACATATTACTGAACTTGTAGAAGAATTTGGGAGTGAATATTTTACTGCAAATGGTGACAGAATTGAATGTAAATTATGCAAAGTAGAGATAGAAAGTAATGTTGACGAATAATACAAGGCACTGCAATAGTAAAACCACATTCAACATAGTAAGCTTCCGTCCACTAAAGAGCAACCACGAGACAAAATGCTGTCAAGTAGGCAATCTGAATTGTATAAAGATCTATGTGACTTGAGGATAAAAATCTTCCATTTAACAAAGTGAACAATGCTACAATAACAAAGGTTATTTTTGGAAAAATATACACACAGAGAAGTTCCTTCAAACACCATACTTCATCAGTGTTATTTAATTAAGTGCTATTAAATACGTAAATAAGTATTACGTACATAACATACAACAAAATGTTGCTGATAAGATGATTTGGGTTTCAATAAATGAAAACTACAGATGCGTCACACAGATTTGTAGCAAACTTAATTACTGGTATACTATTTCCTAAGTGTCGCAGTAAAAATATCTTTTGACATGTGAGCTGTTAGAAGCGGCTAGTGATTCTACAGTTACACAACTGTTTAATAAAGCCATGTCACTTCTGTGGTCACAAGGCATATTTCATGAAAACGTGCTTCTTTTCGTGACAGATGCCACAACCTAAATCGTTAACGTCGCAAAACATCTCGAGACGTTCTATCCTGGAATGGTTCATTTAACGTGTCTGGCCCATGGAATACACAGAGTGGCCGAAGAAATCAGCTTCTACTTGAACAGTTTCATATATGATATGAAAAAAAAATTGTAAAGCACCTTCTAGAATACTGGCATTTTGTAAGATGGCAAAGGAATTCCTTTACCTCCGCAATATGTCGTGATCCGATGGGGGACCTGGGTCGATGCAATCTTGTATTATGAAAACAATTATAACAGCGTTGTAAACGTAATTGATACATTGGGTACCAATGATGGTACTACGATTGCGAAAGCACAACCTCTCATTTCAAATGACTGTTTCGAAAACCTGTAATACAAAAAAACAGAACTTCCATTGTTTATTGAAAGCGATAAAACTCCTGGAGTCCTTCGACTCAAACATTTCAGCCTGATACGGAAAATTTTAAAACAGTAAGTGAAGTACCTGAAAACCCATCTGCAGAGAACATCAAAACGAAATTCAAGACTGTTCTTCGGAAAAAACAGTGGATAGGCATTTTTGTGTAATGTGAGAGAGTGTTGCTAGAATATGAAAGAAAACAAAACACTGATTAGTAATTACAAAGATTTTAAGTGTTTTAAGTTTGCACCTATCACCTCAACTGAGGAAGAAAGAAACATTTTTAGATATAAACTCAGTTTAAGCGATTCGGAGCTAGGAACTCCGTACCGATCCCATTATTCAAGATGCGAGTAGTCAGGAAATGCGCGTTCAAACTGATGATCTGCGGTACCAAACGTTGCCTTGGGGTGTATCATGTTCATGTTAACAACCCTAACTGCACGCAACAGGGACACATGGGCAGTACGAGAGACAGTTGTGTAACAACATGTTGTTCTTTTCAAATGTGAGCGAGATTCATTTTCTTTAGAAACATAATACGCGTTCTAGCACTTTATTTATTTATTTCCATGGTTATTTATATTTCCGTAGATTTTTACATTATAAATCCTGTTTACTAAACTTCGAATGAACTTTTCGCTTGAAAGACTTCAGAAGTACGTTTTCTTTGTCAGTAACAGCTAATAGATGAGTAAATATGTAGATAGTGACCATCTGTGTTGTTTACCTAGTAAACATTTAAAGATGTTTATGACATATATTGTTTTATTATTGGATAATTTCAGTAACTGTTATACTCTGTGTTATAATGCAGAGGTGTATACAATGTACATTTGTATATAAGAGTTGCATCAATGTCAATCTATGTATCTATTTGTATAGCTGTACATACATTATTATGTAAATAACTGTGCATTCACGAATGTCCCATAAGTCCTTCTTTTCCGGAAACGGGAGTGTTGCCTTGACGATTTTGTTTTCCTTTCGACTATACGTTTCTATCTGTAAGAAGTTTTGTTTTGATGCGTTGATGACATCGCACCTGGCCGGCTGTACCCTGCATAGAACGATAGCGATCGGTACGAAGTTGCTAGCTCTAGTGATAGAAGGAGAATTATATTGCTATATTGCGAATCTACATACATATATTTTTACTATTGCAACCAGTGGCGACTAAATTGAATTCAGATGAAAAGGAAAATATCGCATTTGTTTCACATTCACGAGTGCTCATCTATGTGTGTGTAAATTATGAGAATTATACCATACTCTCTTATTTTTGTTCACGGCCCAATAAAATGAATACAATACGTACGCACACAGTTGAAACCTTTTATTTTTACCCAATTATACCTCACCTCATCCTTGATGTCATCACTGAAGAGTTCATCCTCTACCGCTTCCTATAGCCCATGGCCACTGTATGTAGCTCCGAAACCTAATCTTTTATTAGGAACTATTGTTACAAACACATGATCCCCAACTCAGCAACGTTTTGCATCTGTAACACGGCATGGTCGTCAGTTGGTCGCAGCATATCTGGTGAAATAAGAGCGACATGCCGTTGTATGCTAATCTTATATCCCTGATAAACGACCTTTTAAATTTTCCCACAGCCAGTAATCACGTGGATTTAGGTTGGGACATCTTGAAGGCCAGGCATGTGGAACTTACCCAGAGACGATGCAGTCGTTACTGAAATTCTTTCAGCTGGCATGTGGCATTGCCCCATCTTCATGAAAACAGTGATGTGGCCATATTGCGTTCTTGCTTACAGCGCCACATTTTCACGTTCACTCATTTATTGTTGTGTATTTGGATTTTTTACTTTGAGTTTTCTTTTTAAACATTAAGTTCATGCACATATACACTTTCACTCATATTTCCAGACCCTAGGGAGGATGGGTAATAATCCTGAGTAAAGAAAAATTCTCATCCTACAGCCGGGAATCGGGCTTGGGGCCGCTGGATTGGAATTGAAATGCTAACCACCAGACCACAGAGGTAACTAATTATTTGTTTGGCACAATTCACGAGTGATTCCTTAATTAGGGTATTGAAACGGCAACTCTAGGCCGGGCCCGAGAACAGTAATTCTAGATAATTTATTAATTAACTTTTATTGATGTTAAATCGTACTATGTAAATATCTTTTTCTCATACTGCTTGTATATTTTAAGAAGGGTGATTTAACATTATGTATCTATCTAGGTTACTAATATTAGTAGAGTTATAAATGGTTTAATGTAAATAATTTAAGCGCTATGTTAAAATACTGTCCACGAGGGAATGTTTTAGCTACAGGAATAGTGCTTTCGAAGGCAGAAAACCTAGTTTTATTACCTCTCTTCGGTCGCCGTGCCATTATTCCTACAGCGAGGGTGTAGAGCCTTTGTCCCATTATTTGATAATTCGCCGTGACCAAGTGAGTGAGACAGACAACCTAACGGTAAATGTAGGAAAAGCCGCGATTTATATTAAACTTGGACCAATGAGATCCCTGAAAGTTTATTCGAAATAGTTAGACGCGTCGAGTCGCGCTAAAAATGGACCAATAGGAAAGGAAGCAGCCTCAGAAGCCTGAGACTATAAATGGATCTGTTTGGAGCAAATTCGGGGCAGTTTTGGTAATGTGTAGTCAGGGAGAGATGCTGCAGGATGTGTGAGACATCGCGCCAAAAAGGGAATAAAGACAGTTTTATCATGGATTTTTAGCGGGACAGTTTATGTCATGTGTGGTCAGGGAGAGATGCTGCAGGATGTGTGAGATATCGCGCCAAAACAGGGAATCAAGATAGTTCTAGCAACACACCTAAGATCTGCTACTCTTAAAGCGACAATAAGAATATTTAAACTTCGTGTCATATCCGCGCCATAGTTTAACAGCGGTGGACAGTATTTTACAGCGGCAATACCAGTTTTGTATACTACGAGTGTTAATTAAATAAAAAGAAACGGCAGTGTCATCTTTTCTTAAACAAAGCAACTCTATGTCTTCCTATATCACCACCCGAGATCTACGTTTTCCTTTACCGAGGATAAGTCCATGCTCCCATATAGTTTAAGGAAAATTACTGCAGCTAGCCGAGGATAAATTGAAGAGAACCAACCCACTGAGAACTTCTGGAACTAACGGGAGAAGCATCAAGGTAAGCCTAACAGCAACGGATGAGGAGGTGATCGCCGCAGTATCTATAAGATTTCAGACTCCTATGATCAATACAATCTGCGCTGAAGCCGTCAATTTAATTATAACCACACGGTATTAATAACTGGTTATTTAACATAAATACGAAAGTTATCTTATGTATAGATACCAGTGGTTTTGAGCTTACCCAGTTTTGGAAGTTTAAAATCATTATTTACTTGTAAGGCAATACCACAAAGACGAGTGGGATTGCTCAGGCAGTAGAACCTGTGATTCGCATTCAGGATATCGCGAGTCCCAATCCGTGTACTGGCAAAGCTAGCTATTTTTTCCTTTTTTTTTGTTTTCCTCAAATGTCGGATAAATAGTGGATTTGATATCATAGAACAAAATTAATGGAAATAAAAATAGTTGTTGCAGGAAGGTGACTATGCAGATAAGGCCATCTCTGCAGCATCACACTGACTGCGTGTACGTATACACAGAGCAGCAGTCATACGGCTATACAAGTCTACTTTCCGATTAAAACAACAGTAAAAAATCTGATGTGTTACACTCACATAACTTTCTCTACTCTTGTACAACCTAATTTTACAAACGCCTATTCTCCATATGCTTCATGTTAATCGAGATATCGAGATGTCAATCTTATTGATAATTTTCTTGTAGATGCAAGGGGAATATGGTAGCTTTTAAGCGATAGTCAAATATTTTAACGCTGGTTGCTATGTGGGGCATTCCATTCTCTTTGCATGTCCAGAACATAAAAAAATGAATAACGAATTTGAGAAAAAGTATAAGTATTGGAAAATTTAAGGGAATAACAAGCAATATCTCGCAAACGGTTCACTCAACAAAAGAAATGTATATGACATAAATTGTGTATTTTAACGCGATCTACATTTTTCGTGTAGTAAAATTTTGTCTATCTCTTATGGTTTACCAGTTATGAAAAAGTCGTTCATAATGAAGAATACTTTTGGAGACATTCCCAGAAAATTCGAGATATACATTTTATTTGTCATGACAATATCTTAAACATATGATATTTTAATCAAAATCGTTAGAGCCGTTTTTGAGAAAATTAAAATTTTCGAAAAATGTTCCATGTAAAGGGTAGTCTGGGGTGGGGGGATTTTCTTGAAAACCTTCGTGTCGCATCTCTGGAAGATACTGAACCTAAATACCAAGTTTGGTGCTTATCCGATTGTTCGTTTTTGAGTTATGCTGTTCACAGACACACACACAGACACACACACACACAGACACACACACAGACACACACACACACACAGACACACACACGGACATGTTTCTAAAAATGCTTTTTTTGGATTCAGGAGGTCTCAAAACGTGTATTTCCGGTGAAATCTCGGTATCGAATTTTTGGGTGGAATGCAATACTTCCCCTACTTACTATACGTAGTAGAGAAAGTAAAAAGGGTTGTGCAACTGAGTTCACCCAGGAACAATTTAGCAGATCGCACAGGACGACAGCGCAACCAAGGCGATCTATCTAGTTCAATGCTTCTACAGTAATTGTGTTGTCGCGACATGTTCTAGAGCAGGTAGCCTCGACTCACGAAAAACGGGTAGCGGGCAATGTCAGTATATTCTGTGCTAGCAAGCGGGCATCGTATCACAGTTATTTGCTCGAGTACAGCAGCAGTCTAGTGTGCAGTGTCGTCTTGTGGATTATAGGAATGGCAACTTCTCAAAGTGTGGTTACCTCATCTAACCCTCGCCCATCATCCCCATATACATTTCTCTCTGTTTGGGAAGAACGGTATCCGTTTATAGACATGGGTGGTGCAGCTTAATGTTTAGTGTGCGCTAAGGTTGTTCAAACAGCTGAAACGTATAACTTATGATACTACGCTATTCATAGCAGTGAATACGGTGGTTATAAAGGAGTGGAAAGTTATACAATATAGAGAGGCTCACAGGCATAATGACTACTAAAAATGGTCAGGACCATAAAATCAGTCATTCTGCTTCAGATGCTGCTAAATATTTAAGCATTTAAGGAAATGCGATAACTTATATTGTTCACATGAAACATTTAATGATATACTATGTTGATCTATTACTTTAATAATTTTTTGTCAAAAACAAAGAAACAATTTTTTTGAAGTAGCAAACGAAAAATTAAAGGGTCCTCCAAAACATAAGCCATAGACACTACTGCCTGAGCCTTCTCGCTTTGCAAGAGTGCGAGGCAATAAATATAGTACTTAGGTATTAATCTTAGTTTTAATTGTCTCACATTAATCCATTTAAGACACATTTTAACTCCTATCATTTGAATTTTCTTGTGTACGTGGTAAATAAAACTAATAGTTTCCTTTTAGTTGGAACGGAAGTTAACACATGGGGACGCGTCCGGATTTCAAAGACAAAGTTGAGATAATAGCATCATGGATCAGAGTGGGAAGAAGGAGGAGGGGGAACTGAACCAATGGGAAATAGCTTTTTTTTTTTTCCCCCGCCTATCCAACATTTACTTAAGATGTTCATAAAACTGGATTCTCATAGAACATCACCAAACCTTGTCAAGTAACAATGGTATTATTCCTCTTGTTTCGTCGGTGGCATTTTATATTCCTGTTTCTGCCGATGGTTTGTCTTTTGTTGTCCGCTAGAGGATATACAATTGAGGAAGAAAAACATGGTAAGTAAAGATGAGTTTATCGATTACAGAATATCTTTTAGCTCTTCTTGAATCTATTTTCTTAAGTTTTCCGTCAATTTGACTAAAAATTGAACCTATGGTTTGACTTACGTAAACTTTGAGCGCTTTTAAATTTCGTTTCCATAATACAAATTTATTTCCTGTTTAATTAATTCAGTTTTGAAGCAATTGAACACGAAAAATGAATTTTACTCTCCTATGCCATGTGTTCCATACAGTTATATTTCAAAATTAAAATTACTTTTAAATAGAACACTTTGCAACACAAAACATTTATAGACGAATTTATTTCTGAGTTTTTGGAACGCATGTGAAGCATTTCAAAAGAAGCTGTTGAAAAACTCATCGCATGGAACATTTTGAGGAGAGATATTCCAGAGAAAATAATTTTCCAGACTAAGATTTTAGAAAGAAAGAAGTAAGAAATGAATCGGAATTATCTTATTGCATTTAAAGGCATCCGCAATTTAAAAAAAATGAATTTTATAACTAAAGTATTTGAATTTATTTTTCTGTACGTGCTATACAATACCCATCTTGATTTGCAGCAAATTTCAGTTTTTCCATTTCTTTAAGCTAACGCTCTTAGGAGTGGTATTTCTATTTCTATTTCAAATATACAAACACGCTATCACATCACCCTAATATGTAACTGCTAAGGTTTCAGAGAATTTGAACCTCTATAAGGGCCATTAACTAAGTTAGCCTGGTACTCATGTAAAATAATGAAATAATATACAGGTTGTATACGAATTCGCGCACTAACTCTCCAGGATGCTAATCTACGGACATGCTGAAGACGGAAAGTTTATGTAGTATATGTTCTAATGTAATAGTTTTCAAGTTATAGCCGTAAAAAGTTAATCAATAAAAATGCATGCTATTGCACCATAGTTTAAGCTACGCATTGGCTAGCCTTGCGGGCTGCCCCGGCTACCTTCTTAAGATCAACTTGCTACTGTTCCTCCACTCCATTTCAGTATCGCATTGTCCGAATTAATTGCAGCGCAGGCGACTGTAAGAAGGGAAGGAAACAACCGCAAGTTGGTCTTTAGCCAACAAAGCGACTATAAACTTTCAAAATAAATAAAAAAAGTGCCAACCCGCATTGGTGTTGGCAGCAGGCTGGTAGCATATAACGCTAAACTGTGGGGCGATATCGCAACTTTTGATCGGCTATGTTTTTTTTTCCCCTTGGCTGCACAATGCGAACTGTTGGCTTGGAACATACGTGCTATATACCTTTTGTCAGCAGTGTATTTTACACCGGGAGCAACAGCTTCTAAAATTATAAATCATGTGCTTCACCAAAGCAGAACCTCACCATCGTCAAGATTACCGCCATCGTTACCATTGTAGTAATCAACAGTGAAGTATAACACTACACGTCAGCCACCACCACCATTATGAATATGGCTTACTCCATGTTTCACAGCGCCTCCATTATCATATTAAGATTATACAACGTGTATTATACTGTTTTTTATTCGTACGGCCGATGGACTCGCAGGAAGAAGAGATAGTTGTATACTTACCCCTCTCCTCCTCTTAGACCCGCACCGACAATCAGTCATGCCGCGCGAATTCATTACGTACTGCTTGCAATAATATGCGTTGCTTATTTTAATTACTGCTTAATTAAACCACCTTAAGAAAGTCATATCCATTGCCATCGTCTTTTTGTAGTACAAAATATAAGAAATATTTTGGGAATCTAAAGTATAATAAAACAAAAACACTTTAAAACAAGTAAGATGGAGATAACCATATCGAACGAGCTCAAAGCGCATTTAATCTGAATGGCTGGAAGGTTTCTATTAGATGTTATTGTTGCCAATACGCATCGAAGTTATATGAAAAATACAGCTGTTGTCTTTTTTTCTCTATTATATACGGGTGAAGTAAATAGCTTATACGATCTAAGATTTTAAAGCAAGACCTAAACAACGTGCAAAAGTTTCATGAGGTGTGATGAATAGCGTTCTTTTATATCTTAGAAATGCGTTGGTTGACAGTAGGTGGATACCTAAACCCAGTCTCCTAAGAGATACCTCAGGATATGATCATTTGAATACAGTGAAGCCAGGTTCACTGCGCAGTGGATGCTAGTATTTTAATAATGGAATTTTCTGCCTATATCAACCTGCAGAGCCACTCTAAGTTAAAAAAATCTGATGTGTTACACTCACATAACTTTCTCTACTCTTGTACAACCTAATTTTACAAACGCCTATTCTCCATATGCTTCATGTTAATCGAGAAATCGAGATGTCAATCTTATTGGTAATTTTCTTGTAGATGCAAGGAAAATATGGTAGCTTTTAAGCGATAGTCAAATATTTTAACGCTGGTTGCTATGTGATGCATTCCATTCTCTTTGCATGTCCAGGACATAAAAAAATCTGTGTTACACTCACATGACTTTCTCTACTCTTGTACAAACTATTTTTACAAACGCTTATTCTCCATATGCTTCATGTTAATGGAGATATCGAGATGTCAATCTTATTGATAATTTTCTTGTAGATGCAAGGGGAATATGGTAGGTTTTAAGCGATAGTCAAATATTTTAACGCTGGTTGCTATGTGGCGCATTCCGTTCTCTTTGCATGTCCAGGACATAAAAAAATGAATAACGCATTTGAGAAAAAGTATAAGTATTGGAAAATTTAAGGGAATAACAAGCAATATCTCGCAAACGGTTCACTCAACAAAAGAAATGTATATGACATAAATTGTGTATTTTAACGCGATCTACATTTTTTGTGTAGTAAAATTTTGTCTATCTCTTATGGTTTACCAGTTATGAAAAAGTCGTTCATAATGAAGAATACTTTTGGAGACATTCCCAGAAAATTCGAGATATACATTTCATTTCTCATGACATTATCTTAAACATATGATATTTTAATCAAAATCGTTAGAGCCGTTTTTGAGAAAATTAAAATTTTCGAAAAATGTTCCATGTAAAGGGTAGTCTGGGGTGGGGGGATTTTCTTGAAAACCTTCGTGTCGCATCTCTGGAAGATACTGAACCTAAATACCAAGTTTGGTGCTTATCCGACTCTTCGTTTTTGAGTTATGCTGTTCACAGACACACAGACAGACACACACAAGGACATGTTTCCAAAAATGCTATTTTTTGGATTCAGTGAGTCTCAAAACATGTATTTCCGGTGAAATCTCGGTATCGAAATTTTGGGTGGAATACAATACTTCCCCTACTTACTATACGTAGTAGAGAAAGTAAAAAATCTGATGTGTTACACTCACATGACTTTCTCTACTCTTGTACACACTATTTTTACAAACGCCTATTCTCCATATGCTTCATGTTAATCGAGATATCGAGATGTCAATCTTATTGGTAATTTTCTGGTAGATGCAAGGGAAATATGGTAGCTTTTAAGCGATAGTCAAATATTTTAACGCTGGTTGCTATGTGGCGCATTCCATTCTCTTTGCATGTCCAGGACATAAAAAAATCTGATGTGTTACACTCACATGACTTTCTCTACTCTTGTACAATCTAATTTTACAAACACCTATTCTCCATATGCTTCATGTTAATCGAGATATCGAGATGTCAATCTTATTGGTAATTTTCTTGTAGATGCAAGGGAAATATGGTAGCTTTTAAGCGATAGTCAAATATTTTAACGCTGGTTGCTATGTGGCGCATTCCATTCTCTTTGCATGTCCAGGACATAAAAAAATCTGATGTGTTACACTCACATGACTTTCTCTACTCTTGTACAATCTATTTTTACAAACGCCTATTCTCCATATGCTTTATATTAATCGAGATATCGAGATGGCAATCTTATTTGTAATTTTCTTGTAGATGCAAGGGGAATATGGTAGCTTTTAAGCGATAGTCAAATATTTTATCGCTGGTTGCTATGTGGCGCATTCCATTCTCTTTGCATGTCCAGGACATAAAAAAATGAATAACGAATTTGAGAAAAAGTATAAGTATTGGAAAATTTAAGGAAATAACAAGCAATATCTCGAAAACATTATCTTAAACATATGATATTTTCATCAAAATCGTTAGAGCCATTTTTGAGAAAATTAAAATTTTCGAAAAATCTTCCATATAAAGGGTAGTCTGGGGTGGGGGGATTTTCTTGAAAACCTTCGTGTCGCATCTCTGGAAGATACTGAACCTAAATACCAAGTTTGGTGCTTATCCGACTGTTCGTTTTTGAGTTATGCTGTTCACAGACACACACAGGGACACACACACAGACACACACACACACACACACACACACACACACAGACACACACACGGACATGTTTCAAAAAATGCTTTTTTACTTTCTCTACTACGTATAGTAAGTAGGGGAAGTATTGCATTCCACCCAAAAATTCGATACCGAGATTTCACCGGAAATACATGTTTTGAGACCTCCTGAATCCAAAAAAAGCATTTTTGGAAACATGTCCGTGTGTGTGTCTGTGTGTGTGTCTGTGTGTGTGTGTGTCTGTGTGTGTGTCTGTGTGTGTGTCTGTGTGTCTGTGAACAGCATAACTCAAAAACGAACAGTCGGATAAACACCAAACTTGGTATTTAGGTTCAGTATCTTCCAGAGATGCGACACGAAGGTTTTCAAGAAAATCCCCCCACCCCAGACTACCCTTTACATGGAACATTTTTCGAAAATTTTAATTTTCTCAAAAACGGCTCTAACGATTTTGATTAAAATATCATATGTTTAAGATATTGTCATGACAAATAAAATGTATATCTCGAATTTTCTGGGAATGTCTCCAAAAATATTCTTCATTGTGAACGACTTTTGCATAACTGGTAAACCATAAGAGATAGACAAAATTTTACTACACAAAAAATGTAGATCGCGTTAAAATACACAACTTATGTCATATACGTTTCTTTTGTTGAGTGAACCGTTTTCGAGATATTGCTTGTTATTTCCTTAAATTTTCCAATACTTATACTTTTTCTCAAATTCGTTATTCATTTTTTTTATGTCCTGAACATGCAAAGAGAATGGAATTCGCCACATAGCAACCAGCGTTAAAATATTTGACTATCGCTTAAAAGCTACCATATTCCCCTTGCATCTACAAGAAAATTACCAATAAGATTGACATCTCGATATCTCGATTAACATGAAGCATATGGAGAATAGGCGTTTGTAAAATTAGATTGTACAAGAGTAGAGAAAGTTATGTGAGTGTAACACATCAGATTTTTTGGATTCAGGAGGTCTCAAAACATGTATTTCGGGCGAAATCTCGGTATCGAATTTTTGGGTGGAATGTAATACTTCCCCTACTTACTATACGTAGTAGAGAAAGTAAAAAATCTGATGTGTTACACTCACATGACTTTCTCTACTCTTCTACAATCTAATTTTACAAACGCCTATTCTCCATATGCTTCATGTTAATCGAGATATCGAGATGTCAATCTTATTGCTAATTTTCTTGTAGATGCAAGGGAAACAGGGTAGCTTTTAAGCGATAGTCAAATATTTTAGCGCAGGTTGCTATGTGGCGCATTCCATTCTCTTTGCATGTCCAGGACATAAAAAAAATGAATAACGAATTTGAGAAAAAGTATAAGTATTGGAAAATTTAAGGAAATAACAAGCAATATCTCGAAAACGGTTCACTCAACAAAAGAAATGTATATGACATAAGTTGTGTATTTTAACGCGTTCTACATTTGTTGTGTAGTAAAATTTTGTCTATCTCTTATGGTTTACCAGTTATGCAAAAGTCGTTCACAATGAAGAATACTTTTGGAGACATTCCCAGAAAATTCGAGATATACATTTCATTTCTCATGACTTTATCTTAAACATATGATATTTTCATCAAAATCGTTAGAGCCATTTTTGAGAAAATTAAAATTTTCGAAAAATGTTCCAGTAAAGGATAGTCTGGGGTGGGGGGATTTTCTTGAAAACCTTCGTGTCGCATCTCTGAAAGATACTGAACCTAAATACCAAGTTTGGTGTTTATCCGACTCTTCGTTTTTGAGTTATGCTGTTCACAGACACACAGACACAGACAGACACACAGACAGACACACAGACAGACACACACACGGACATGTTTCCAAAAATGCTTTTTTTGGATTCAGTGAGTCTCAAAACATGTATTTCCGAAGAAATCTCGGTATCGAAATTTTGGGTGGAATACAATACTTCCCCTACTTACTATACGCAGTAGAGAAAGTAAAAATGAATAACGAATTTGAGAAAAAGTATAAGTATTGGAAAATTTAAGGAAATAACAAGCAGTATCTCGAAAACGGTTCACTCAACAAAAGAAATGTATGACATAAGTTGTGTATTTTAACGCGATCTACATTTTTTGTGTAGTAAAATTTTGTCTATCTCTTATGGTTTACCAGTTATCAAAAGTCGTTCACAATGAAGAATACTTTTGGAGACATTCCCAGAAAATTCGAGATATACATTTCATTTCTCATGACATTACCCTAAACATATGATATTTTCATCAAAATCGGTAGAGCCATTTTTGAGAAAATTAAAATTTTCGAAAAATCTTCCATGTAAAGGGTAGTCTGGGGTGGGGGGATTTTCTTGAAAACCTTCGTGTCGCATCTCTGGAAGATACTGAACCTAAATACCAAGTTTGGTGCTTATCCGATTGTTCGTTTTTGAGTTATGCTGTTCACAGACACACACACACACACACACACACACACACAGACACACACACAGCCACACACACGGACATGTTTCCAAAAATGCTTTTTTTGGATTCTATACCAAATGTCACCCGAATAAATTCATAAATGTCCGTCGATCCTCTTCACATATTGCTCGAACAGCGGCAATATTTTCATCAGTAACAGCAGTTCTTGGGCGTCCTTTACAAATTCATCACTAAGAAAAAGCCGATCTCTTTTGAATTCGCTGTACCAATTATAACTTCTTGTCTTAAATAGGACTTCTTCGCCAAATGCATTTCTAAGCCAATCTTCACATTGTTTAGGCGTTAATGACGATTTAAAATCGTAAAACATCATAGCCCGGAAATGATCTCTAGTCAAATTCATTTTTGGGTGTACACAAATCTTTAAATGATGATAACAAACTATCATAGCAAACTAAACAAACTACACGGCAATCAACTTGCAAAACATTAGAAGTAGCTGTTAAATATAAACAAATTTCATTTGTTATTAGAAACATGACATTCGCAGCATTTGTTGCTGCTTATGATGATTAATCGATGGGTGATGTGCCCAGTCTAGAAGAGTTGTCCTCTGACCTTTGCGTCGTTTCAAGGATACGGAGTTTATCTCAGGGTCGATCCTCATCTCCTCGGCTATGATGAGTATTGTCATGGTTGGTAATGTCCAAGATACCGGATGCAGGTTTAGGGTGTACTAAAGGAAAACACAGTGAATTCACTTTCGATGACGCTGTTCGTACCACTATGCCCCTTGCAGGATTGTCGTTCTCCGTGGTATAGTGGTTACCATGCTAGTTTCTAGTTTCCGAGGTCGCGGGTTGAAACCGGCGGAGGACGATGGATTTTTTTTCGGGCGTAAAAATCCTTAGCATGGTTTCCTTCGGAAGGAAAGTAAAGCCGGTGATCCCGTGTCGTAGATTTATAGCATGTAAAAGAACCTCAAGCCTGGTAAAGAGGCCTCTGAGCAAAATTACCGGTTTTTCACGTCAGTGTAGAATGGGACTCTAAGGGTCACAGCAGTTAAACAGTGTCCATAAATAAAACTCAATTTAATTATTTTCTTTCTTTCAAGATTCCGTATTATGAAACACTTAATATTCCTTTGATGTTGTACGTTCTTTTGTTCTCCATCTCTCCGATACATGAGCGTATATTTTGTTTTCGCGCGGCGATTTATTGTCAGCCACTTTACTTTCTTTACAACACCGTAGGCAATAAGGGATAAATATTTCGCCTTTTAATCGATTGCTGATTTTAATATTTCTGTCACTTTTATTTTCTACCGCTGTTTGTAGCACTATGAGGAAATAAATATCAACTCGCGAACAATAACTGTTTATACTCAAGAGCGGTACGCCGACTGACTATACGAAGAAGTAGGCGCAGACTATCTTACCCCCAACTACATTTATATACTGATAGATACAAACCTTTACGACTTCTACATGTAGTCAAATTTTATAATATTCCCATTGGTTGATTATAATATTCCCACGGTGATTTCCCATTGGCGCACGTTCAAACTTTCAAGCTTCAACTGTGACTTGTCAAAACGTTAGACTGACACTACTTTTCCCCCTACAGTTCGGTGAAGTCCTCGCGAATACAACAGAACTGCGCGTCACCTACGCCAGCGCGTTTAAATATAACAAAGAATAAACGGTAACCTAGGCTTTGTTTTATAGAGAAAATCTTACAAGTAACACTGCGTGATTATGGAGTCATTTGATTTTGATTAATTCATTATTCGTAATTAATTGTTTTTAACTGTTTCATTTATGACTACCAGAATTATCGCTTCAATTATAAAAAAAATCAGTATTACCCTCGTACAGGTCTTCATTACTTTATTAAGATTCAATATCTTCACACACAGGAACAGAACATTTGCTTGTCATTATAACTTCGTTTTCGCTTTCATTACGGACATTTCTGCAATTACATTTCCGTTAAAGACCCCGAAAGCATCGTTGCGTTTAATTGTAGATGGCAGTGTAAGCCAAACGGTTGACTTAAGATGAGGTGTATCACAATGCGACTCAGCAACTTCAAGATGAGCCATATTTAATTTGTTTTCAAATTTTTTACACCTGACGGCCTTCCTTGTAATTGTTCTGCTAGGCGACGCATTTAAGTTAGTGAATGCATGTAAAAGTAATCCCACGAATACTTTAAACTGGTATTTTACCCTGCATTGAAAATACACAAATCTCTAGCAAATAAATTAATTGTGGACTACTGTTAAAGAACTGTTGCAGAAATCAAAAAACCGAGTGACCAAGGTAACCGAGGAGAAGGAAGCCTTGATAGAAGAAGTGCTGGAGGAAGACGATGCTGAGCAGAAGACGGATTCCACCGAAGAGGATTTCCCGTTGCGAGAACGTCATCAAATGTCCTCTAAATGGCCATTGTGGCACCCTGCGCAGCGTCACTTGCGGGACTGGTCCAACAGTGGCGTCTGGAAACGTCATCAACCGTATCATCCTGTAGCAAGATTTCGGGGCTCTCTGGACGACCACCCTATGGGGTCTTCCTTCTTCAATGAAGTTGATGATGGTATGTGGTGTATATAAGAAGGCACACTTTTATAATAATGTTTACATTAATTTCACGACTATGTTGTCTATTCCTTCTTTGAGTTCTTTTTTTATTTTTCGTTTCTTTTCAGCCTAATATGGAATTTTCCTCTATTCGGATACCCTTTTTGCTTTTCACTGTTGAAATATCTTATTTACATATCTTTCTACAGTTTTCATTATAAAAAGCAGCACCAATGAAACTTATAACTTTAGCTGATTTCCCTGTCTGCTCTTTAAGATACCACAACCCTCGATATGACATGCATAATTAGGGTGACCATGTTTTCAAAAACAGAAAAGAAGGATACTTTTAGTCTTTTAAAATTGTGCCAAGGATTTTTTTAGGTGACCTATTAAGGATTTGTAGCTTATTTACATTTATGTATGCTATTGGGCCACAGTAAAAATACGTAATAAAACCTTCACGGTCATCCTGAAATTAAGCTAATGTGCTAATTGAAAGCACAGAACGGTAGAAAATAATTAGTCAAAGTGCATGTTATGAACACAGAGCGCAGTAAAACACGCTGAGTAAATAATTGCTTAATTTTTGCTTTGGCTTGGTTTTAGTTCTATTTGATGTTCGAAAACGAACTCACGTGATATAAATAGAAAATTCATTGCCGCTCCCAAAAAGAGAACATGCGCCAAAATTAAAAAACTGCCCGGAGGTCATTCTTGCCCTTTTCAAGATAACATATGGTTACTTTATGTATAATTCACATATTTAGCGACAGAAATTCTCATTTGTGTCAAAGCATAAGATGGCACAGTTTAATAGCTGTGGACTACCAACTCTTGAATAGAGCAATAAAACAGAATGCTGATGTTTACAAATCCCATTTCAAATGGCACTTCTTCATAGATATAATCATTTTGGGGGAAGACAACTCCCGTGCTTCACTTATATTTCGTTTCATGTTTACATAGGGACACGCTTGAAAGTAAATATGAATCAAGAAATGAAACATAGGGCATAGTTGGTAATAATTAGGTAGTAGTAATAATATTATTTCTTTGCAAATATGTTTATTTCCCAAAGCAACCGAGCTGTTTTAAGGGGGTAATTGTAAATATTTGTGATATGCTTTGTTTAAATAGCGTATGAATGGGATAATATCTTTTTGTAAAAATGACACTCATCGCACAAGAGGTCTGATTTGGAATTAGAAAATAACCCCAAAGTAATGAGAAAATGCGAAATAAAAGGAAGATAACAAAAATCTTAAGAAAGAGCCAGAGAGAATTAATTATATACAGGTGACATAGAGTAACGCATGGATATGCATTCAGACAAGTGAACTACAAACACAATACTTTTTTCTAAGAATTTATTTGAAAATTTCAATACTGCAAAAATTATTAAACCTAATATTCCAAAAATTATTATTCAACTTTCTTCTATTAATATAAATATTGTTACTAAATTAAAATGCCCTCACAAAACATAATAAAAAGAGAAAAAGAATAGCATAATGCACTTTTTAAAAACAAAGAGTATTATCTCATATTTTGATAATTAAATTATTTAAAATAAAATAATGAAAATATAGAATAGTAAGAATTTGTCCGTGTTAATTGAAACTGTGAAAACGTGATTTCTAAGATTCTAAGAAAGCTAAGCATTTACAAAATGAAATTTAATAAATAAATATAAAAATGTGGAACACTTAAAAACCATAAAAATATACTGTTTTAATATATATATATTAAAACAGCATCTATGTAGAATACCCTTATCAATTTGTGTTCAAAGCTTTATAAACCTAACTTAAAATTTCGGGTAAAAAAATCAGAAATGTAACTATAACACCTATAATCTTCCCTTAATTCTGTGGCTGGACCAATGTCAATATTGTTAGTTTTGAGAAAAATGACTTTGAAGTTTTGCATAAGAATCAGGACCGTTTGTTTACAATGTTGCTTTGCTCTTATGACTTTTTCTTTTCTAAAGAAAAAGTACGTTATAATTGGTGTACCTACTTTATCATTAATGTCAACTTCGAATCTCTTCTACTTTAGCAGATAGACAAATATTTGGCTCTTTTATAAAAATACTATTATGACAATTTTTTTACTTTGGACATTTCATAATGAATGAAAGCATGGTACAATTAAAAAAATATATTCTCAAGTTTAAAGATAAAGACATGTTGATATAGATCCATATTATTGTTGTGAATATTTAACAAAAATTGGTTAATTATTGATTTTCAGGCAGTAATATTTTAAAGAAATTATTAATAACTATTATGTTAATTGTAGCTACCAACTTATCAATAAATTATTAAAATTATTCCTTAGTTAATGATGCATTAGTTATATTTGATTAGGCTTGATTCTGAATGTTTTACTAAAATCAAATTAGCACTGAAGCATTAATGAAGTTATAAAATGACTAACTGTCGATATTTGTATAAAGCATCAACTTACATTTCCTGGAGTCTTCTTTATTTGGATATGCAGTCAGTGTGTGGATGAACTGTCTATAGAATGATTGATTATTTGTGTGAATGAAAGGTAAGATCTTTCACATCCTTTAGTTTTATGCTGAAAGAGGAAGGGCTGCATTAGCAATTGGAGTTAATTCTAGAAAAGCTGATATCTTTCTTGTCTTATTCTTTCTGAGATCCAAGAGAGACAAACGATGAGAACAGGCTATATTGGACTTGCTTTTAATAAAGGGCAGAGCGGAAAATACATTAAAGTGAAGAAATGGTTAAAGAAATACATAGGAAGCAATATAAAAAATCTGACGATACGTTCACAGGATTTTCTGTACCAATGACAAATTCGCATATATTAGTTAAACAGGGTAGACCATTTAAGTTGAGACTATACTATATCTCCAAAACTAGCATTGTAGAAATAAATTTTTGTAATAAAAGTTGCCTGATATTATGGGGGAAAGTAAATGCCATTAGTCGAGTTTTGTTTGCAGGACGTTATGATAGTCATTTTAAAGTCAATTTAAGTTTTTAAAATGGGAACCTAAAATTAGGCTCAAATTGAATTGACCCTAAAATGACCATCACAGTGTCCTCCAAATAAAATACGATTAATGGCATTTACTTTCCCCCATAATATCAAACAACTTTTATTCAAGACATTTCTTTCTACAATGCTTAGTTTTTGAGATATTGTGGTCCCCAAGGATTTTGGGGAAAATCTTTGTTTTGCACCTGTGAAAGATGCTGGACTTAAATACCAAGTTTGGTGTTCTTCTACGTTTAATTTTTGAACTAGGCTATTCACACAGACACATACACACACTCACTCACTCACTCACTCACTCACTCACTCACTCACTCACTCACTCTCTCACTCACTCACTCACTCACTCACTCACTCACTCACTCACTCACTCACTCACTCACTCACTCACTCACTCACTCACTCACTCACTCTCACTCTCTCTGTCTCTCTCATACAGTGTGTAAACTTTCCGTTTGCTCACACAACTTTTCTGTTTGTCAGCCCTAATTCCCCATTGGAGTCATAAAAAGAATGGCTATTTTGAACGGATTTGGTTGGGAGATAGAACTATCTACGTATACTAGGTACATTATGTGGATGTGTGTACATAACAAGCATCTAGTCGGAGGTACTGCAGGGATAGGGTTACAAACACTATCGTGTTGACATTTGCCATCTCAAATGAATGTCACAATGCAGTGGTTGTACCCAAGCTACACTGTGTGTGCTTCTTGTGCACATAGAGCACCACACTGTACGTAATCTTTCGAGGTATATGCTACATGTGGATTCTGATAACCACAAACATAGTTATTGCTTCAGACTTTCATATTTTGAAGGTATACAGGGCTGAAACTTCATTATTTTGATAAATATTTTCTATACTCTTGTACTTTAGAGCTTAGTGTCATTATATTTTCCCCGTCATCAATTTTAAAATGCATTGGACTACATTTTTCTCATCTTCATATATGGAATATTTTACATCCAGAGCTTAAAAAGAAGCAGCATTGACCAAAGCAGAGCATAAGACTCAGACATTTGTTCAAAATAGCAGTGAAGGAAAGCAGAAAAGTGCTTGAAGGGTAGATAGGGTGCAATGCTATGTAGAGATCAGCACATAGTCTTTTAACACTGCATTCTCGCTTTCCTTTTTCCTGACATTTTCATGTTTATAAATGATTCTTTCAACACAATTTTTATATCAATTTGAATCCTTTAATATGTGTTTATATGCTCTAGATATTTCATTACAGCATTAAATTATTTTTCACGTATTGGTACAAAAAACGTATAATCTGCCGAAATATAATATTAAGCATTTAAAACATTTTTAGATTCAAATACATACACCTATACAAAACAAGCTCAGATAAATTTTTAATTACCTATGTATATATTGCGCATACAAAAAATATCAGTCCAGGAAAGAAAAAGAAACTTAAACGCAAGAACATTTTATATATACGATGTAGTATTAAACATTAGTAGCTACCATATCACTGGAATTGCAAAGTTCAGCTATGACCACATATCAATGATGCATTAATTGCAAAAATTGGAAACCCTTTGGTTGCAAAATGTAGATGAACATTTCATCCCTATGTCCCCAAAAGGAACAGTGTACGACAAAATAAGTTAGTTTTCATCGGACTCCTGTCTCCGTCTTAACAGAATGTTGCATCGCTTTTCAATGCGAGGTATAGTATTCGAGTTATTGACTCCGCACAAGTACGTGGCTAACAAGATAAGACAGCCTATGGCGCGAATCAGAATTACATAGTAATGGTAGTCTTAAACATGGCTAATATTGAAAGCTCCGTGATATAACTGTACGTTTTACATGAATTTAACGAGCAATTTAATTGTTTGTTTGGAACATGATATACTAGGCGGCTATAATTTCACTTCACAGGGCTATGATTGGACTAGAAGTTTCAGCACATTTCAGTTCGCGCCATAGCCGGTATATCTAGTTAGCTATGGCACAAGTACTTGTAACGTCACAATCACTGAATGTGATTAACTGATTATATTACTCTAAGGCTGCAGAAAATGTTAACAGGATTAGAAATTGCTTGTGTGAAATTATATTTTGCTTTCCAGGTAAAATCGTAGAACAGCACTAAACACTGCTGTGCATTAGATTTATTTCCTTGGATGAACAACATTTTAAGCTACACTGGACCAAATATAAAAGAATTAATCTTAAATTAACAGCGTAAACGCCATAGCAATGCATATTTTTACTTTCTCTACTACGTATAGTAAGTAGGGGAAGTATTGTATTCCACCCAAAAATTCGATACCGAGATCTCACCGGAAATATATGTTTTGAGACCCCCTGAATACAAAAAAAGCATTTTTGGAAACATGTCCGTGTGTGTATCTGTGTGTCTGTGTGTGTCTGTGTGTGTCTGTGTGTCTGTGTGTGTCTGTGAACAGCATAACTCAGAAACGAACAGTCGGATAAACACCAAACTTGGTATTTAGGTTCAGTATCTTACAGAGATGCGACACGAAGGTTTTCAAGAAAATTCCCCCACCCCAGATTACCCTTTACATGGAAAATGTTTAAAAAATTTTAATTTTCTCAAAAATGGCTCTAACGATTTTGATAAAAATATCATATGTTTAAGATATTTTTATGACAAATAAAATGTATATCTTGAATTTTCTGGGAATGTCTCCAAAAATATTCTTCATTGTGAACGACTTTTGCATAACTGGTAAACCATAAGAGATAGACAATATTTTACAATACAAAAATGTAGATCGTGTTAAAATACACAATTTAGGTCATATACATTTTTTTTGTTGAGTGAACCATTTTCGAGACATTGCTTGTTATTACCTTAAATTTTTCAATACTTATTTTCTCAAATGGGAATTCGTTATTCATTTTTTGTCTTGGATATGCAAAGATTATTAATCTGCTGTACCTAGCAACCAGCTATTAAGAGATATGTCGATGCTTAAAGGCTACTGCATTTCTATATTGCCCTTGTAATTACAAAACAAGGGGAACATAGTACGCCTTAAGCGATAGTCAAATATTTTTAGAACTGGTCGCTATGTGTAAAATTTAATTCTCTTTGCATGTCAAAAGATCGTTGCTGCAAATGTTTATCTCAATTAATATGAAATAGATGGAGAATAAGAGTTTGTAAAAAAGTTTGTACAAGAGTAGAGAAAGTCATGTGAGTGTAACACATCAGATTTTTTGTGTTGAGAACGAGCCCCCATAAGGATATTGATGAGTCAAGAAGAACTTTCTATGCATATCCGAGGTGTGGTTGGTGAAACATAAGAAAAAAGATTGTATACCATCAAAAAGAAATATTACAAGTTAAAAAAAATCTGATGTGTTACATTCACATGACTTAGAAGTAGGAGTATGCATCACGGAGAGACCCCCAAAACCGGGGCAGAACACCGTACGTAGGTCATTGTGGTTCTTTATGGTTTTAACGTGACCCTGGAGAAGGGATGAAGGGAGAGACCCGAAGGGCGACCAGATCCGAGTGACGACGTGGGCAAACCTGGACATTTGCACGACTTTCTCTACCCTTTATCGTTTATTAGTGGTATACAAACTACTCTTACAAAAGCTTATTTTTCTATCTCCTTCATTTTAATGGAGATAATACTTTGCAGAAATAGTTACATTACACATTTCGTAACAGATACAAAGGAAAAAACGATAGTCAAATTTTGAAGAACTGGACGCTATATACTGACCTTAAAATTCCATAATGTCTCCATGGTAACGCGAGAAAAAACTGATAATCGACAGGAGTTAAAAGAATGACAAACGTATTAATACTTCGAACCATTAATAACGGATATCTCGGAAATGGCTTATGCTACAAAAAAGTTATTTGGAATAGACTGTGTATTTTAAAGAAATCTATATTTGCGTAGTCATTTTCGTCTATTACTTGACGTATAGCAGTTATACAAGGTTATACAACATTTCTTTTAAATGAAGAGCACTTCACAGACTATTTCCAGAAAATTCAATATATACATTATTTATGACACAAACATCTTTAATGTATGGTATTTTAATCAAAATCATTAGAGTGGTTTTTGAGAAAATGAACATTTCAAAATATGTACCATGTAAAGAGTAGTTGGAGTTAAGGGATTTTCTTGAAAATCTTCGTGTCACATTCGTGTCGCATTGAACTTAAACACGAAGTTTGCTATTTATCCGATATTTCGTTTATGAATTAGGCTACTCACACACACATAAACAACATGGGCCTTTTTAAAAAGATGTTTTTTTTTTATTTATTCAGGAGAGGCTCAAAATATATGCTTCCGTTGAAATCTCGGTATAGAATTTTTGGGTGGAATGCAATATGTACCTTCTGTACATAGTATGTACGTGTTAGAGCAAAAAAACAAACTATTTTCCGGCAAACCTTCCTTCAAGGATGCGACATGAGGATGTTCAAGAAAATCCCTCCACTCCAAACTACTCTTTACATGGAACAATTTAGAAAATTTTGAGTTTCAGAAAAATACCCGTAACCATTTTGATTAAAATATCGTACGCATAAGATATTTTCATGACAAGTGAAACGTACATCTCGTATTTTCTGGGAATAGCCTATGAAGTCCTCATCATTCTGAACTACTTTTATGTAAATGGTAAACCAGAAGAGTAAACAAAATCTCACTACACAAAAAATGTAGATCTCGTTAAAGTACACAATTGTCAAGTAATTTTTGTGGCGTTTGCCATTTCCGAGAAATTCTTTGTTATTAGTTTGGATTTTATAACACTTATACTTTCCTCAAGAGGAAAATCACTGCTCGTTGTTTCTTTCTTTCCTTTTTTTCCTCATGACCATGCAAAGAGACTGGAACTTCAAAGCCATCACATAGCGATCAGCTCTTAAAATATTCTACTATTTCACTGTATTTTCCCTATTGCCAGTTTAACTATAAGCAAATATGTAATAAAACAATTTCTACAAATGCTTGAATCGATTAACATGAAGTAGATTGAAGAATAATCTTTTGCAAGAATAGTTTGTTGAAAAATGGGTAGAGAAAGTCATGCGAATGTAACACATAAGGTTTCTTTCTATCTACTTTACGTTCATTGAGATAAGTTTTTGCAAAAATTGTCTTACAAGAGGATTAGGGGAATGGTTTTTAAATCCGCTAGAAATGTGTTAAATAAATAGGCTCCAATAAGAAAAGGATCCCTGTCAATTGCCTTCATTTTAAACGCGTCACTGTTTAAATTATATTTATTCCTGGCACTATAAGACTAATTTAACTATTAGTTTTGCTTATGCCACTACATTTTGGTAAAAGAATAGGTAGGTCCGTTTGAAGACGATATTTCGTTTTGAATTCTTTTTTCTTGCAGTTTTTATTAAATTAGTTGATGTATTATTTTGAATTTGGAAACCCTCTGATTTAGTCTATACCGTTCTCAAAAAAAAACAAGTGCTTCTGATAAAAATACTTTTAGTACTAGTAATATAATAATTGTAGAGCTTACAAAGGGGACTCAACTTGGAAAAAATTGCAAATCACTGATTTGGCAGATGATTAGGAGAGATAGGGAGAAATGTGCTATTACCACCCCGAACACATCCAGAGAGCACCCCTAAGACGAGATCTTTAGGCTGACACTATATCATTCTGAGGAATGCAGTAGTTCGACACGCAAGCTCTTTTAGACGCATGTTTCTGCAATGGATATAATTCTGGAGAACTTTAAACTAAGTACCTTTGAGGGTGACTTCGACGAAAGTTCTGTAAGCCTCAATGTGTGAAATGATACGTGCTACTTTAAATCACTTTTGCTGTTAACGCAAGATTTCCCTTGAAAGGTGCATTTAAAGCTACTACGAGTGAAATAGCATGGATGCTGAAATTATTAATTCCCTCCATGGCGCCTGATATACAACACTTTGTCGGGGAAGAAGTAATTACGCACTTCCGCTCCATAATGGCTTATCTAGAAACATTTTGTCGGTGTCAGAACATTCTCCATGGTGAAGTTTCTCTATCTAACAACAGCCCTTAGCAGGAGGGAATCTCTGTCGCTTAATGGTTGCATTTATTTGGATTTATAAGTAATTTAAATCTTATGTTTAATTCAAAGTCAATATTGCGAATGATTTTCTTGTAGTAGAAGTGTATATTTATATATACCTCTAGTAATATCGTAATCAGTGTTTTATGCCACACAGAAATATTTCTATAGCTATCACATTATCGAGAAAATGCTATCACCACCACCACCACTATTGTCACTCTTATTGTGGCTAATACTAGTACAGCTACTAGGAATAGTACCACCACCACATCACTACCACTATAATACTAGAAATATTACTTTACTACTAGCGCTACTACTACTACTACTACTACTACTACTACTACTACTACTACTACTACTACTACTACTACCACCACCACCACCATTAATACATGACGGCTACAACTATGGCGATTACATTACATTACGATGATTACAAGAAGTACTACTACTACTACTACTACTACTACTACTACTACTACTACTACTACTACTACTACTACTACCACTGCTACTGCTATTACTACTACCAACACGACTACTACAAACACCTCCCACCATCACCATTACTACCCCACCACCACCATTATTACTACCACCACACCAACTACTATCTCAATCACCACCACCACTAACACACTACTTCCAACATTAACAGCACCACTACCACAGCTTATTACTAGTTTTACGTATAATAATACATTAGTTACCATCATAGTGTTACTATAAAACTATACTAAGGTAGTTTTAAAGTGCTTTAAACGTACTATAGTAACACTATACCACCACCACCACCACCACCACCACTACTACTACTACTACTACTACTACTACTACTACTACTACTACTACTACTACTACTACTACTACTACTACTACTACTACTAGAACCATCACTACTATTACTACTGCCACTAGATTACTGATACCACTCCAACACTACTACTATTACTACAAGCACCCTTGCACCATCACCAATACCACCACCATCACTACTACTACTACTACTACTACTACTACTACTACTACTACTACTACTACTACTACTACTACTGCTACTGCTCCTGGTACCATTCCGAGGTCGCGGGTTCAAACCCAGCGGAGAGCATGGATATTTTCGGGCCATTCCTTAGCATGGCTTCCTTCAGAAGGGAAGTAAAGCCGGCGGTCCCGTGCCGTAGATTTACTGCACGTAATAGAACCTCAAACCTGATAAAGAGGCCTCTGAGCAAAATTTCCGGTCTTTCACGCCTAATATAAAATGGAACGCTAAGAGGTGTTTTTTTTGGAGTATTCTTCTACTCTGAAAGCAGGATATGGGGAAATTTGAAGCATTTCGAGCAATTTTTGCATGAAGTATTTTAAGCATTGGTTGCATTCATTGTGTCTAAATTAGTTCATTGCCCCTAATGGCTCTGGTAATTTGCAAAGAACCTCACGAATAGAGGAAATACCTATGATTTGTTTCTTTGAACACAGTTGCTATCATTGACGATCTTGTCTCAATTTATTATTTTAATTATACATTAATTGGCATAATAAGATTAAAAATGTTTTTTTCTCTTACAGATAATGCAAAGAGCAGTATGACAGCAGGACAGCTTCTCGCTCTTTTGAATAACCTCATGACCGAAGGACGATTTAAAGGGCTGCGATTTGGAATCAGCAAGAGATGAAATAGCTACCCCTTGTTTTAAACAGTTTGCATTAGAGAGGAGGACATATAATATTTTCTTTACTACTTTTGCGAAAAGTATAATAGTAATTTATGTAGAGTATTATTTCTTGCAAATAATGTGGTTACTGAACTGTTACTGCGAAGGTAAAAGTACATCGTTCCTGCAGTATTTAGACATGTATTCCATTCAAAATCTGTAACATTAATGCAAAATGATCGTGCTCTATCTCAACATTTTCTTAAAATAACAATAGTTAATATGAACAACAACAACAAATTGTAACATGTGCCTCATAGCAAGTGATTTGTGTCTCAAGGAGCCTTCATTGACATTCAACTTTTCTTCAACTATGTTTTTTGTGCATATAAGCCTTTATTTTCAGTAATTAAAGAATTAGTACATTGAGTTATATTGTTAGTTTTAATTCACTCCTACTCACTTCATCCATTGTGGAAACAAAAGCACGATAACGATTTCCCACTTATCACAAAGAGTGCGCTGTTTAAAGTAATGAACGAAATGGGTTTGCATTTGGGTTGCGTTTGTTTTCAACAGAATAGCATTTCTCATATATAAATATTATTAACATAGTCAAAAGTAATTGTTATAAAGTTCAGATAAATTACTTTGAGAAGAAAAATTATTACGTATAATATAAAAACAACATTCACCCAGTATGTGAGTTATTGCAGATACTAAGGTTAAACTTAACATTCTGTTATTCTCCCTCCGCCCCATATTTTACCATCTTACCCACAGCGGTCTAAAAACAATGAAAAGTGTTCCCCTTGTAGTATCACTTGTTGGGTTCGCACTGTTTATCAGCAATATCTCACGTTTCTGGTTTGGTTACCAATGATTTTCCACAAGCAGATTATGCTCGCTTCATTCTCTACCTGCTAGATGCCGATGCAGGAATAGTCTCTGCTAATGTATTTTAATGATAAGAGCTCCAAGCATAAAACCTAGCTGCGTTTTTGACTACACCGTCTCTAAACCAATGTTACAGTATTATTTGCACGAGAATGATATTGCGATTTTCTCCTGATTCCCTGTCATTTCACTAATGTGATTTAGTTCCGTTTTCAGTCACTTCACTTTTGCTCGCTCGTAGCGGCGTATGAAGTACGTGAGAAGCAGCCTCTTCTTCATTCCGCTTCACTCCCTGGGGCATCAAACATAACATCTCTCTAATCTCTCGCACTCACAGTATTCACTGTATGTCACTACTGTCGTCACAACCTCACTCGAGAACCAACGCTTTATGTTGAATCAAAAACAACCCACTGACTAACTAGCTAGCACGTTCGCTTATGTACAAGTGTGGGAGTTTCTGGCATGTTCGGGGAGACGAAGGGTAGAAATTTCCAGAAGAATCTGATTATCCCTCGATAGCGCTTCTGGTGTTTACATTGCAAGGGCGTAACTCCATCTACTTATCTCTTCAACCGGGCAATCCGTTGGTCGTCTTCCACGCTATAAGTTTAGGCCATAGTTGCCTCAAAATATCCTCTGGCTAAGACAGATGAGCAGCAAAATCATATTTCGTGGAGGGTATCACGGCTACCTGCCCTTGCCGATAGAGTTGTAAATTATTTTATCTATCCATTATAGTTAATTCACCGATTGTAAACAGTATACTGTGTCCGCCCACGATATTTTAGTATGTGAAATGCCGCACCTCTTCCTTTAACCACCACAGCAAAAACCAAGTAAGATATCTACTTGAAATGCCATTATTTACTATGCGGGGAAAGGGATGGGGAAATGATAAAGCGTTTTACTCAGTTAAGTACAATATAAACCGTGTATAGGAAATTGTTTTCACTAAAATGTTCAGTCCATTAGCAACACGCAACACTTTCAAAACCCTTTAGCTAATATCAAAGCTGTGTGCGAGTGATGGGATGGAGCCTCTTTTTCTAGGGAATTTGCTGCAGGTCTCGTCAGCTATATTTATAATCAAACATAATAATGTTTACCTCACATATGTTCATTTGTCGTTTTTAATTAAAACTTTAATTAGATAACAATTTAATGGTATCCAGCTCATAATTCTGAAGGCCCGAGAATGTACATATCATACTTGCTTTGCGTTACTTGGATAAGGTATTGTTTATTATTTTAACCTGCGAAAACAGTTATCGTGTAACTCAGCTCTATTAGCCATAATATTCATTTGGGTGTTAATTTAATATGTACATTCATCCTCGATATAACCTGTCCCGATAAAGCAAGTTAAACTCAAAGAAAGAAAAAAAAATAGAATAGAAAAATAAATAATATAAAGAAAAAGAAAGAGTTTCTTTTTTCCAATACATCATGTAGCTACTGTGTTTCGGTTATGTTTTAATGGTGTTCCTATTTAATTACATTTACATTCAGTGGGTGAATTGTAACGGATGGAGGTTACCTTTAACTTACATGTTGTTTCTGTTATTTTTCACTATAAAATACCCTCAAGTGTTTCAAATAATATAGAAACTAGTATTTGTGCATTGTTCTTCCAGAGGATGTGATTCTAGCAGCAAAACTTGGGGACAAGTTTCGATAACAAATGTACAAACCTTCGTTCCCTCTTTTCGGCGATAACCTATCGCCGTTACCAATTGTCTTACACCATAAATTATGTTTTAAGTCTGAATACTATTTTCTCACCTGAACCAAAAGATTTGTTTCATAGAAAAACTTAAATTAACATATTTTGAACAATATATTTTGGGTTTAGTTCACTAACGGGAATCATTAGCGTAATGCCTTCTTTACCTTGGTAAAATTACATTGAGTTTTATTTATGGACACTCTTTAACTGTTGTAGTCCTTAGCGCCCCATTCTATATTGGGCGTGAAAGACCGGTAATTTTGCTCAGAGGCTTCTTTAACAGGCTTGAGGTTCTTTTACGTGCCGTAAATCTACGACACGGGACCACCGGCTTTACTTCCCTTCCGAAGGAAGCATGTTAGGGATTTTTACGACGGAAAAAAAATCCTTCACCCTCCGGCGGGTTTGAACCAGCGACCTCGGGAACTAGGGGCGAGCATGGTAACCACTACACCACGGAGGACGACCTTCCTTGGCTGAAATCGCTTTCAAAACGGGAATAAAAGTATCTACAACAAAAGTAACAAAGTGTTGATGGTGCCTCGGAAGAATCTGGAAAGGGTGTTATAGTGTTTTGGCGCTACTTATTCGGACATAAGGCAATGTATGCGACCCGGTACATTGCCATGCACACGAAGCTAAACCGAGTCGTATGAGTCCTATAATAAATTTATCTCGGGACTCTGCCATCTGGGAAGCAGGTGCTCCGCCTTGATAACACCAGAAGTACACCTAAGTCTTGTTAAGGCGCATTATTGTTGTCTTCTGTGATGAATTGTATTTTGCGGTAATTTATTTGTGACTTGTGGAATATCTTCTCGAAAATTGTGCTAGACTTTAACCAGATGTATTTGCTTGTGTGAAGTTTGTACCTTCTGACGTTAGTCTTGATAGTGTAGCTGAGGAATTGTGAAATGTTGGTTGAGGAAGTCTATGTCGGTGACAATGTTGAGAACGCTCATTCTTAGTTGTGATATTTCAGATGTGACCGCATTTTCTCGGCCATTGTAATGCCTGTCTTGGTGGTGTGTTCAAGTTTGCAGATCTGTGGAAAACTATTGCTAATTATTTTGGTCTGTTAATCGATGACTTTGTCTTTTATAGCCTTTTTGTGATTTTGGAGAAGCTCTTCTATATATGTCATGCAGCTACAGAGTGGATTGAGGTAGATGTGTCAAATTGCAAGTACCAAGCAGCTAGTTATTGCCTGATAGCTCCTCAGAGTGGTCTTTGGTTTGATGTGTGGCTATGGATGCGAAAATTAAATTAAATTGAGTTTTATTTATGGACACTCTTTAACTGCTATGGTCCTTAGCGTCCCATTCTATATTTGGCGTGAAGGGTAATTTTGCTCAGAGGCCCTTTATCAGGCTCGAGGTTAATTTACGTGCCGTAAATCTACGACACGGGACCACAGACTTTACTTCCCTTCCGAAGGAAGCCATGGAAAGGATTTTTACGCCCGAAAAAAATCCATCGCACTCCGCCGGGCTTGAACCCGCAATCTTGATGGTTTAGGTGTGTTTTATGGTGCTAAGGCGGCTGATGATATTCAGGACCTTCGCATCGAGATAATGAACGCTGCCCTGCAAATCTATCGATATTATTAAAGATGTGACGGCTTTGGCGATGTCTGAAGCTTGCTACCAGTTTACAATATGTGTCGCGGTAGTGGTTTCCCTCGCCTACAGGGGACACTGAGCTTATCGATGAAATGTGAGCTCTACATCAGGCGAAGCAGAAACGCTGAGGACATCCTAAGAATGCTCAGTGCACCCGACGGTTGGTAAAGTAGGTGCTGTGATTATAGCCTCAGTGATGTGGAACAGGCGTCGGCGCTGTGCCCAAATGCACAGTTTTTGCCATCTGCTGTGCAGTAAGTCATAAAATATCCTATCAAAGTAGATCATTAGCCATTTATCTAACCTACAGAGATGTTACTATGATACTATTATCAGGTTTATCAAATTTTCATCGGCTGGAATCTCTCAAAGAAAACAAATCGGCGGTCCCACGTAGTAACATTGAAACTCACCTTTCTGAGGTTATAGGGTTATCATATCCAAAGTATCAGGGATGTGAGCATCCTTCATATGATATATGCGGCAATTAATATTAATGGCGGAGAATTTATAATTATTCACTAATTTCGCTGTATCATTTCAACGAACTTCAAAAGGGCTCTAGGTCAAAACGTTTCTTTTTTCTAGTTGAGATCATTGAATTAATGTCAAAGGAAGCATGCTACAGAAATATGTACTTAAATTAGTGAAGTACGTTGTACTGGTGCAGGGATTATACAGATAAGTTTTTAAAAAGTGACCAAACAAACAAAAACATTCACTGACGTGCCAGCTCCACATGGAGAACTCTGATGCCAAGGTAACAAATCTATTACAAGGGCAGAAGTTGCATCCAAAACGCATAACATATTGCATTTCCAAAAGGTTCTAAATCTCACAAGTATTAGGGCTATAAATGAAGTAAAGAATAGCCGTACATATTAACTATTCAAATCGAAAAATTACACTGTTTAAACATTCTTGCGTAGTTAAAATTTGTTTTTATGAAGACTCATATATTAAAGCACTGAATATGGAAATATCCTGTATTTTATAGAAATGAGAATGAGATTGATACAACTGTCTCTGAAAATGGTTCAAGACATGTGAAGAAAACGTTTAGGAGATTATTTACCAATTAATAAAATTAGCATTATTCAATGAAGTAAACGCTTCTATTTAGTTTTGTAGATTAGATGCCCGTATTTACAGTATTTATGCAGGGAGAATATTAAAAAAGTTTTGGAATAAGAGACTGTAATATACTTCATCAGTACGTACATAAGACAAGGCCAATAATATCTTGTAAGTTTTCCCAAATTTCAAATGGGGTAAGTGTTATTTCCATAAGTGACGCTTGTATGAACGAATTTAAGCTCCAACATATCCCCGTCAAACATCTGAAACTTGCAAGTTCCTCTTTGGTCACTCCAAGCACCAGACACAGAGTTTTGTTAAGATTATAATTCTACGCTGGACAGCAGGTGAGTCGCGCAGCACGCTTTGAAAACCGGCGTCTGTTTGACTTACGCAATATAAACACCATGCACTTACCACAAGTACCTCATAACTGACCGCTGTTTGTTTCTCGATGTATCAGAGTGCGTCATAGCTCTCAGGCAGCTGTACTGTCATTGTATGTAGGAAGGTTGGTCAGAAGTTTGGTGAGTATGATGTCCATCAGCCCATGGTCCCTTTCAGAAATGCAATCACTTAGCAGTTCAATAAATAATTTATTATGTATCGCGATATCTGACGCTGGACCCGCTCCTCAAATTATGCTTTAGTACCAATTTTTGGACTTTTTCTCGCTATATGAAGGCGGAAGTACTCGTAAATGATCACGAAACGTTCTCGGAAGCAGTATGTCTACTTATGCTTTCTTTACCTGACTGACTTCCAATGCCCCGTCCATTTGAACTGGAGTTCCTCTTCCCACCGAACCACTCATATCGTGGCCGCTTATATATGTATTATTGTTTAGTAGCAATATACGTATAATATTTTCAAACGAGTTTGCTACAAGAAAATGGAAATCCCTCTCCGAAAACAAATGCCGTTCTATAAAACTACAGTATCCCTCAGTAGAAGGATTTAAATAGACCCAATGACATTTTGCAGAGACGAAAAAGAAAAGAAAGAAAATTCGGATGCCTTATTCTTTCTTTGAAGCATGAAAAGGATTACTAGAGAGTATGAAAAGTAAAATGGTTAGGGGTTCAAATTTCAGGTACCGGGAAAAGACCAAACAGCAATTACAATAATATAATTGAATGACTTGGAAAAGAGATTGTTCAAAACTCTTTTTGGAACTGTAAAATAAACAATATTTAAAAAAATCCTGTTTGCTATAGAAGTCAAATTTAGCCTTAAGATGTAATATATTTTTCGGAATTAGATTTGATTTATGACTTAAAATCTAAAACACAGGATTATCGTCACAAAATGGACGGTAGAATTATAATTAATGCTAAAGGAACAATCATTTATAACCTCCCACCCGAGAGTGTTGTGATTAATAATAAATGTTGCGTACCATAGATTTCATCAAAATAAAGCGCATATCGAGACAATTCCAAGAAGGATGCTGTGTCTGATTAAAAGTAACGTAAAATAGTGCAATTACCAGAGCGAAACTATGGCATAACAGCGTTGCCATTTTATAGGTAAGTTTATTTCGTTAACTGTAATAAAGTTTATATCAAGACAGCAATACACAATATAAAGTAGCATATACTAAAATGTCATGTAGCACATAACATAGATATGTACTGCTAATTTGTAAACTCCTATAGTCACCGGTCTGTAATTATTCGACCTTACTATTTTCTATATTCTTATGGCCCGTAGTATCTATGCCTTCTTTTCCTTCCCTTCGCTCTTGGTAGCCGCCTGCGTTATAGGGAACACATTCTTATTCAGGTTACAAAAAAAAAGAAAGAAGTATGGCTGATGCTGCATGTTAGGTTCACCACTTTAACTCGAGCCACTAGATATAACCAGGGAATTAACATATAGCCTATTTACACAATGCGTACCATTTTGAATTTTCTGTTAGTATTTTGAATCATCATGTATTTCCTGTCATTATTATTTTAAAATTGTAATAGGTTCTTTAGCATATCTGTATAATAAAAATCCAGTATGATACATTCACATGACTTTCTCTATCCTTCGTTTATTAGTGGTTATACAAACTAGTCTTGCTAAAACTTATTTTATACCTACTTAATTTTACTCCAAATAAACTTTTGCCGAATACCTACATTACACATTCCATTATAGATACAAAGGGAACAGCAATAATCAAATTTTTAAGAACTGGACGCTATGCTGGCCTTAAAATATTGTTTTAATGTAATCGAGAGAAACAATGAATGTTGTCAGAACTTTAAAAGAATGATCAAGTATTGAACACTTTGAACCATTAATAACGAATGTCTCGGAAATGGCTGATGCCACAAAAAAGTTATTTGAAATAAATTGTGTGTTTTAAAGAGATCTGCATTTCTTGTATGGTACATTTTCGTCTATCGCTTAACGTTCACCAGCTATACAAGATTATATAAAATTTCGGGTAAATTGTCATACTGTTTCCCTCGTTTGTGTCACTTTTGCCCGCATTAGGTCTTACGCTGCTCTAACGTAATGCTGCCAACATATGAATAATGCCACCGAAGCCGGTAAGATACTCAGCCTCAAAGCGTAGCCGAGAGATTGAGGGCCCTCAGCCTCAAAGCGTAACCGAGGGATGTTTTTTAGAAGGAGAGGAGTGCAGCAAGTTGCGGCCGATAGGCCGCAACTGCGAAGCGACGACAGAGCGTAGCCCAGGGATCTGCGCGTCTAAAACTCCAATGATTCACGTTCACAAAACAACAGCACATCGCATATTCAGTGCATTTCACTGATTATTTAGGTTGGCAGTACCCACTTTGCATGGAAAAATGGCTACGTTTGTTTTTTTCCTAACGCTATTTGCCTATATAAATAAAACACTTAAAACGGGTGGGTAGATGGGTACTAGATATTGGAGAGACCACATCATGTTCTAAAATCACTCCTAAGGTAAGTAATTTCATTGCTTTTTCACTTCCTTATTCCTAATTTAGGTGGGCAAAAGAAAGACCTAATGCGGGCAAAAGTGACACAAACGAGGGCAACAGTATGACAATTTAGCCAAAATTTCTTTCGAATGAAGTGGACTTCAAAGGCTATTCCCAGAAAATTCAAAATTACATATTATTTGTAATGTAAATATCTTTAATATACGGCATTTTAATCAAAATCGTTAGAACAATTTTTTAGAAAATGAAAAGTTTAAAAAAATGTTTCATGTAAAGAAAGGGTAGTTTAGGGTAGGGGAATTTTCTTGAAAATCTCTGTGTCGTATCTTTCGAAGATACTGAACTTAAATATCACGTGTTGTGACTTTTAGTTTTTTTAAGTATGCTGTTCACAAACACACACACATACGGACTTTTTTTAAAAAATGCTTTTTTGGGTTCAAGGGCCTCAAAATATATTTCAGGATTAAAATGATGCAGATAGGAAACAAACTTACGTAAGAATAATTTCTGTACCCATTAGTAAGCTATAGAAGCTAGAGAAAGTCATGTGAATGTAACACATCAGATTTTTATTACAGAGCATGGATTTTGGCGTAGTTTTTAAACTTTACGGTTGTATGTATGTTAGTTTTCGCCAAATAAATGACCTTAGTTCTGCAGCCTTTGACCTCAATACGACCTCACTTCTTGTTACTTTTTCTGTGGGAAAAGTTAAAATGGACATACAGAGGACGAATTGAAACAAACTTTCGCCACATACTCGTTGTCATTAATTTCTGAGGACGTGCATTGTCAATGGACAGTGTATCCCCGATTTCGTCAATGCATATAAACGAGGGATACCAATTCTAGCAACTTCTTTAAGAAGTAAGCATTGTAAGTTTTACAATATGCTTTCTTTTATTTCGACCCACCCGCCCAGAACCGATCATGCTTGGCAAGCAGTGGGCTACAGAGGCTCAGCTGCTGGTTAGCGGACTCTGAAATGTTCGTGGCGCATATCAAATTTCACCATATATAACAGCCGCTCCTCTGTAATTTTTTTTCTGGTGCTGTTTACGTATACATTAACTGAAAGATTGCACTAATTTCTTTTTTAATCTTTGATGTACATTAGCATTCAATCCTTTCAAGTTCCTGGGAGAGTAGAACATGACTCCAATTAAAGAACTCCGTCCATTCAATTAGAATCGATCCAGAAACTCTGGATTTAGAAGTGGACTGTTGATCAGTAGACCGTAGCAGCACTAATGCGTATATGTTATGGATTTATTTATTACATGAGTTTCTCCACAAACTTCAAAGGGGAATTATACGAAAAGTTTAGGGAGTCTATTGAATTTACACTATGAACACATTATTTCACCTATACTTTTCCAGTTAAGGTAAGAAAAATAAATTACTGAATCGTGGCAAATGACTACCTATTGTAATCACTGAACAGTTATTCCTCTACTGTGTGTATGCGTGTGTGTGTGGGTGTGTATGAGTGTATGCTAGAGGGAGAGAGAAAGTAAATCTATCTAATTACTATCATCAGAGGTTAATTAGAATATTATTTTGTAATTTTAACGACGCTCGTGAGAATTATCTTTCTATCTTAAAATTCTTAGAAATAAGAATCTCTATTACCTTTGAATTACCTATATGAATGCGTGTTACTGGAGCAATTTAACATTTAGCATAATAAACCTTTAAATTTATAAGGTCAAATAATAAGATGACTATAGTTCTTAATTAGTATGGATGACAAAACCTCTCGCTAAGAAATTCAAACGCATTTCTATGAAGTCGTGGTTGCGAAGCTGGTCGGTAGAGTCGCTGCGAAGAGCGGGTATCGATTCCCAGCAGACATGTTGCATTGATGCTGCGCGTGTGAGAAATCTGTGCCCCTTAGATCGCACTCCGGTTTACATTACACGTAAAAGTGGGCATAACATTTAAAAATATTAATGACAATAACGCAGTAAGTATTTTGTGCTATAATTGTTCTGAGCAGGTGAACAGCAGGGACATGTGTCGTTAAATTCAAGATTTGAAAGACAAATACCTTCACGAAGGTCACAATGCTTCGACTTCGAAGAATTCTGGTGCTATTCAGCTTTTTAAATATTACTGTCGGTGAGTACGCTATTATTTCATTTTTAATTTGCTAAGTATTTAGTTCCTAATTGATTATGCATTTCGGTGCAACGTTGTAAAAATAAACGAATACTTTATAATGTTATTTAGTTGCTAGTTATTTTTATTTCCATTTCCATATTTTCTAGTATTCTCAAATAATATGCTTAAGGGTTTTGTGCTAGTGTAAAAATATATATGCCCAAATTAAAATAGCATACCTGGAGTAATGGATATTACTAAATTATAACCTAACGTTATATTCACGCGTGCTTGTGTGAAACACGTTGCCCTCAGAATTCATTTGTTTTGTTACTATCCCTGAACGTTACTTTCGACTCACAACCCAAAATTGGATACCGCGCTTTCGTTGGAAATTGTTTTCATCTTCTTTGGTTTATGAAAAATAACACTTTTTAAAACAATGTATGTATATATGTATGTATGTTTGTGGTGTGTGTGTGTGTGTGTGTGTGTGTGTGTGTGTGTGTGTGTGTGTGTTAACTTAAAAATGGAAAGTCGGATAAACTCTAATTTCATATTTAAGCAAGGTATGTTTTAAGGAAGCAAGGCGAAATCTTTATGGAAAGTTCCCCATTGCAAATAAACCTTTGTTATTTTTATGTCATAAAAAGTCACTAAGGGTTTTGGTTAAAATATCTTAAGTTTGGGGTATTAGAATGACGAATTGTGTATTTTGAGCTCTCTGCAAATAGTCAGTAAAATTTTCTTCATTATTTCATTTAATTTTCTATAACCGAAAAAAATAGACGATAGCCAGTAGTTTGCTACTGAAAAAAAACATGTGTTGCTTTCACATGGCTTTCTTTATCCTCTATTGTTTATTAGTGGGCATAAAAACCGTTCTTACGATACTTATTTTTCTATCTACTCAAGATAAACCTTTGTAGAAATAGCTACATACACATTTCGTTTTCGTTACAGCCATAGTCAAATGTTTAACTGGACGCTATAAGCTGGCCTTAAAACCCCTCCTCCCAAACAATTGCGAGAAACAACTGAAAATGACAGGACTTTAAAAGAATAATGAAGTTGAACAATTCGATCCATTAATAACGGATATCTCGGAAGCGGCTTATGCCACAAAAACGTTATGTGAAATAAATTGTGTTTTAAAGGGATCTACATTGTTTGTGTAGTACGTTTTCGTCTATCGCCTAAATTTTATCAGCTATACAAGAATACACAAAATTCCTTCCGAATGAAGAAGTCTTCACAGGCTATTCCCAGGAAATTCAAGATATACATTTTATTTGTCATGTAAATATCTTTAATACGTGGTATTTTAATCACAATAATTAGAACTATGTTTTAGAAAATCAAAAAATTAGAAAAATGTTCCATGTAAAGGATAGTTCGTTTGGGGATTTTCTTAAAAATCTTCGTATCACATCTTTGAAAGATACTGAACTTAAATACCAAGTTTGGTATTTATTCGACATTTCGTTTTTGAGTTATGATGTTCATAGACACACACACACATACAGAACTTTTTCTAAAAAGCTTTTTATTTTATTCAGGCTTCAAAACACGTATTTTCGGTAGAAATTTGATATCGAATTTTTAGGTGAAATGCAGTACCTTCACTACCTACTATGCACGCGGTAGAGAAGGTAAAAATGTGCTCTTGTTAGAATAATTGGGTAGAAAAATATTTTTTTAACCTTTGCTTTTTATTCGATGTTGTACCCTTAATTCCAACGTATTTCGAAACCTGAAGTATACGCGATTTTATGTTTTCTGAGCCAAAAATTCTTTGTTAACATCTTAGTCTTTTTGCTATCCTACTAATATGTATTATCGTGGTGTTACGTAAATGAAATCATTTCTTTAAGCGTGTTTATTATAATTGCCGTAAAGTGGATAAAATAATAAAAGACGGTCTCTCTTTCCTTTTTTGTTTACTCTCAAAGTGGTATACACCTTATCTGATACCATTTATACAAAGTATGTATGCGTGTCATTTTAAATCAGGAAAATAAAGGGGCCCTAGATATGGCAATTCTTGCAAATGTTGATATCAAAATCTACTTACTTCCTATTAGAAACTTTCAGTAACTTATTAGGGCAAGGGATCCTAAATATGAAACGGCCAACAGTTAAAAAAAAGATACAACTAATTTGAATGTCGGCATTATTATTATTATTATTATTATTATTATTATTGTTATTATTATTATTATTATTATTATTATTATTATTATTATTATTATTATTATTATTATTATTTTAATATTGTGATGTCTGTGTTTTGCGACATGACCTGAAATAAAACTAGAGAAAAATGGACTTGGTATTATTTTTAGAATCATTCTCTGTCTCTTTTAAGTCCCTAAATTTATGTCTACACTGCTTGCAAGGAAATATTATGTGTATAATTTTGTTTGCAACAAATGTACTATTCTAAGCCTTTTCTTTCTGAAATATAATAGCATTTTTATTGTTTACAGCCTAATTCTGTTGATATGTCTCACTAAATTCTACCCAAACAAAGTTATTTTGTAGTATAATATTATATTCTGTTTGCTTCAGAATAACTTCAAAGTTCGTGTTTCTGTACCATCGTGTTTAGAATCTCTCAACCTAATTTTATAGAACAGCTGTCTTAGGGTTTATCTCAATATTTTGGTATGGTATACTACACATATTTTAGTGTGTGAAACTATATTTATTCTCTTGTTACCTAATAGAATCGAAACAGCTATAGCTAGCTACTTTTAAATGTTTTGGTTTGCTATAAGTTTCTGTTAAAGGGGAGAAAGCTTCTATTTAGAATACTTTAAGCTATCACAGTCTAAAGGAAAACATTCTGTATTAATTTAAGAGCTAAATGTGAAGCATTTTCAGCAGAGAGCGTGGTATAAGTAGGTAATTGTGTTTCATTTGTTTTGCAGTTTGTAATGAAAAAATAAAGTATACTGCTTTTCCATGAACAGTAGGTAAATCTGGGTCAAGATATACAATGTCCCCTTATTATTAAAATCTATAATATATTGCTGATTACTTAAAATCTCAATGAGCTCACTATTTCATATACATTCTTTACCTACATGCGAAAGGAATGACTTAAATTATTATTCGTAGTTTTAAAGTAGCGACTAGTTAAGAATGTCAGCTTTAAGAAAGGAATGGGTAGAGAAATCTGCGATTGAAGATAGGTTCTTAAGGGGATGATGGTAGCCAGTGGAATGTGTAACTCGTAGAAGTCAAGAAAAACGTTGAATATTAAAAAGGGAGTAGGTAAGAAAGAAGTTCATTCTATATTTGACGCAATACCATTTGCAGGTATGAAGCCGATTCAGTATGAGGCCAATCCCGATGCAAAGAGACTTTATGATGATCTCCTCAGCAATTATAATCGCCTTATTCGACCAGTGATCAACAACACAGAAACGTTGACCGTATGGCTGGGCTTGAAACTATCGCAGCTCATTGAAGTGGTAAGGTCATCTTATGTCAAATTATGTACGTTTATGCATTAAATATTTTACAGTAATGTTGTAGAGTACTGTCCCAGTTCTGAATGCTTTTCTCGAAGCCGTTTATTTGGGGTTATAATAAGCGTGAAGGACAATTTAGGTCACATTTATACTTTGTGGTCTTGTAAATACTTCACATTTCAAAACCTTATAAAGTAGATCCCTTATTAAAGGGATGTTAAGGATTTATAAATATAAAAAATGAAAATTAGGTAGTAGAAAGTTAGTTTCAAACAAGCACCACAAGTTCACTCCATCTGAAAGGAGACAAATAGGTCAATACTGAACTGTCTCTATGGGACTTTTTATTAATCTTCAGAGTAAATAATATGTGACACGACAGTCTATGAAGAGCCATGCCTGCCGACTCGAATTCTTGCCTCAAGCCCTCATACTTAAGGTAGTGATGGCAATCATCTAACCGGTATGGGAGATGATGTAGTCCTCACTACGCGCCACCCCGCGTAGTGGTTTCTCGCACCCACAGATTGGTCCTGAACATCAACAGAAGCATCGACATCCTCATGAGCCTGAACCCACTTGCATTTCTTGCTCCGGAGCACCTGACTGTCCTTCCGATCCCCGCCCACTTATTTCGTAACATGTAGTTCCTCTTTCCACCATGCGCATTCATATCGAGGCCGACTAGTAGATAAGTAGACTCATCTTGTCCTGGCTTGGACTGAAATACATATAACAATTCCTAAAAATTTGTTATAATTGGACTCGTTCGATAGTACCTGTGTTCCCTCAGATCACTGGAAAGTTTAAATGAAAAATGGATTGCGCTTGAAGTGTAATTGTGTTTTCTTAGTAAATTAATTTCTAATACATTTTGGTTCGACAGTAGCGACAGTATACTTTTAATTTATGAGTACTTCAGGTTATAGCCTAGTTATTCTTGTAGCGCTGTCTGTAGTTTCACTGCCATTGTCTATAATAATAATGTTTAGCAAAACAGTGTTATACTACGTGGCCACATATTAATAATTTTCCAATTATAGCACTGAATGAAACTGAATCATATAGATTCACATAACGGTGTACATCGCACCATAAACTTGCACACAGTTTAAACAAAGCTTTAGTATTAATTCGAAACTCTCGTGGTAACAACCACCTTTCTTAGAATAACCCATATCAAAGCAGGAATGGTATAACGGGAGCAAAACGCCCTACGAAATCATCAACGAATGATTTGGAATTTGAATCCTACCTGTAACTTCTGTATAGTATGTACTGGTGAAATGTTACTGTTAATAATTAGAATCGGCATTTCTAGATAAGAGAACTCTATGGTCACACATACATTAGAAAATTTGCGATAAAGAATTTGCAATTCCGCTCGTTAGGTTCAAAAGGTATCATATTTGCCGTTAGGCGCTAAAAGAGTAAATCTGTCGCTAACACAGGATAAACTCGCCAGAAATAGCGACAAAGTCGCCAAGTTGGCAACACAGGCGGGGCGCCACAGTCACTTTGCTAATAACTTGAGCGGTTATTGGCTACTGACAGTTTCGTAGTTTGTCATTAATTGGCCGATACTCTTTGACCAACAGTGGCGTCGGTTATAAACGATGTAGGCATGGAATAAACCATTCGGTTATTCAAATGAATATATATTGTAATAACCGAGCGGGATGGCTCAGGCGGTTGCTCTGTGGCCCGCATTCGTGAGGTCGTGGGTTTGATTCCCGTGTCCGACCTTTCTGACCCATGGTTTCTCCGGGTTGCCAGGCGAATGCTGGGAAGGATCATTACATTCCTGTCCCAACGTTTCATTCCAATAATCATTACTTTCATCCTTTACCCCGTTTGGTTCTGTTTCGGGTTGGAAGTGTCAGCGATGGAGTTTCTGTGCAGCGTGGCAGGGAAAAAGAATTCTCTCTGTGAACCTTCTACGTCCCTCGGAAAACAAAGGCTGGTTGTTGGGGTATAGGGGCCGCCTCGGCGGGGGCATTGGGCCTCATGTGGGGCGGGGTCCAGGTCTGTCTGTCCGTCTGCCGGGGCATTTATATCTGGAAACTTTAAGAACACTGTCATTGCTGTGCTGTCACTCCTGTTTACGGCCGCCTGGTGTCTCCCTTCACTTCATTCCTTCCTCCCGTGGGCGCCCCCCTCGTGGGAGCGTCGGTACAATGTCCGGATTCCCTAGATCATTGCCGAATCCCTTCTGCTTCTTATTCCATTCTATTTCATATTGTAATAAGGACATGAACAAATATTATTGAATATTATAAATGAATAACAAATAATGTTGGAAACTAATATTGATTATGTTATAGGTTGTTGAATGGCATATAATTCTTCATTCTGTGATAAAAAATAACAGAAATGCGTTAGAAATTAGGCAAAAAAAATATACTGCTTCAGAGTTCTTAGGAGTCATTTTAAAATTAAGACAAAGAAAGCACAGGCAGATTATGAACTACGGAGAGCAGGAATGGTGTTAAAAGTGAATGAGTATTATTCTTGTTAGAGTTTCGTCATTATTCTCTGTTCCCTCACCACCACCACCACCGCCGCCGCCGCCACCGCCGCCACCACCACCACCACCACCACCACTCACCACCACCACCACCACCACCACCCCACCACCACCACCACCACCACCACCACCTCCACCACCACCACCACCACCACCACCACCACCACCACCACCACCACCACCATATTCTTCTTCATCATTAGACATTGATGTGGTTGGAGGAGCACAACTTTATTAACGTGTAACTGACTTTATCCAATTCTAGCATAATCAAAATATTATGATGGTGTATAAGATATTTCTCATCGTATGACTAGTGCTATAAGTCTTAACTAGCTACAACAATTTTATTGGTTACGATATAAAGTATCTATAAAAACGGAAACTTGTTGTGTAATTAATTAAATGTGTCGTTATTCTGCATTAGGAACTAAATTAATTACATTTATAATGCAGGGCGCCGGGGTAGGGCAGTGCTTTCGTTTACGGTTCTCGTACTGAGGGTCCGCGTTCGATTCCGTCTCTGGGGTGGGAATTATAAGTCAGCCCTATCTACGCCTTCACCGCTGTCTTGCTCATCTGAAGTATCTCCAAGGTCTAATGTAGTTCGGAACCCACGGTAAAAACTGTAGGTCCTCTCATTCCACCGCCATCCTCATCATCACCTTACCATCGGAGGCAACGGATTATGCCCGGTGGGTGCCTCCACCTCAGAAATGGTTACAGTCCTCGCTTGGTGGAATGAAGTATCCCGAAGGTCATAGGCTATATGGGGAAATTTCGAAACGTGACATTTATACCCCTAGGAATATCTACAATATTATTTACATTCAACCCCAGAGTAATATTATTTAACGTAATTATTCCTTCGTTGGTGTGTTCAATATTTATTCATTGTCATCATCTCAATTAATATTATATATCTGTTTCAGAGTTAACTATTTCTTTGTTGCAGCACACTATTCTGAAATAGATTTACTCATGGCGTCAAAAACCAATGACTACTAGAGTTGAGTCCACTGTCGCTATGTTGCCATAAGAACTGTACCGTTTTATTAACCTATATTCTCTAAAGCTTTGTTTGTAGAACCAATATGTGGCAGATTCCCTTATTCGTATGTGCGGCAGACAAATGGTTTGAAACTCAACTGTAATGTTCTATCTTTGTACGCATTTCCTAGAATATGGTTAGTAAGAGGAAACGTCGTCTGTTTTGTTAAAAGCTGTAACTGTGAGACTACCTTTATTTTAAACATTATAACAAATTAGGGTTTGATCACTGATTAAGAATATCTTAATTTCAGCAAAATTTTCTAGGCCTGTGGGTGGTGTTGGTATTGAGAGGCCTAATTCACTAAAGTACAAATGAAAAATTCACAAAATTAGGAAATTATTTACTACAGCTAAAAAGTAAGTGGAATGTTTCACAGTAATATTTCAATAATTATAACATTTGTTTATGTCTTTTTAGGCATTTGTTTCTCGGAAACCATATTTTGCATAATGGATTTTTTTATTTGTATTTGTACTTCCATGATAAAATGGTTTAGTTCATAGCACAGAGAATAAGTTTCCCCAAGCTTAAGTACTTATAATTTTGCTTCGATGTGGCAGTGAATGTGCGCGTGTTCTGACTATAAATTCTCTGAGCGTAAGAATGTTTTAACTATCAGCAATTGTTCTCATTTAAAACATTCTATGAACAACCAAGTGATCATTACTGCCCTGTGGTTAGTGTGAATGAGAAAATGTAATTGCGTATGCATCTGACGTCTGCTAATGGTTCCTGACTGTACTAGGAACCTCTCTAGGTTTAAGAGCTTATTTTACAAATTTAGTTGATATTTTGAAACAACTGCGCACATTATATCTATGCGGTGATAATAAGTTTTAGATTAAACAAAATAACACATGCAGTAATCCTGGAAAAACAATCAGGTTTAGAAAAGAGGTTGCATAGACAATGTATTTACTCTAAAACAATAGTGGAAACACACTTATAATTTGTCGATTATAACAAAACCTTTGATAAGGTATCGAGAACCAAACTATGGAATATCCTAAAGAAGAAAGGAATACCGTTACATTTAATATGAATAATGCAAAACTTGTATAAAGATACACAGATCAAAACAAATCCTGCGAGAGCCAGTAATAATTGCAGGTGGAGTACAACAAGGCTGCCCTATATTAATCGCACTTTTTAACATATATATGGACGAAATAATAAGATTATGATAAAACCAGACTACAGGGGAGATCAGACTAGGGAGCAGAATTTTAAAAACAATTTTATTTGCAAATGATCAGATCCTACTGGCAAAAAGGAAGGTGAATTACAAAATATGGCATATACGTTGAACACAGTAGTAAACGATTTTAGCGTGAAAATATCAACGATATATAAAAAAAAACAATTGTATTTAGAGGTGTATACCCAGTCAGTTCAAAGATAGTACTGGAAAGTAGGATTTTGAAACAAGACGTGTCAATATTTAATCTTCTTGTATGTAAAATATCATATAGTAACGAAGCGATATACACGGAAAGATAAACAAATTAATTACATAACAGGAACGTTAAGACGAACATTGAAACATAAGTCAAGACTCGACAATTAAAGTGTATAAGTCTACGGCAATACATACTGTCACATATGGATCCAAAACATGGACCAATGCAAATTAACATTTGCAAAAGATACAAACAGCAGAAATGAGACTCCTGAGATCTATACCAGGATATACAAAACTGGACAGAGAAACCAATATAAGCATTAGGGAAGAACTAAAACTAGAAGAATTAAATAGCATAGTAAAGACACATAAAGAAAATTGGAGTCACACTTGAACAGACAGGATACCCAAGGCAGTTTTAATTATTATCGCCCACAAGGGAAAAGGAAACCAGGTAGACCAATGAAACGATTGGTCAGCAATTTGGACCCGGAACGCGTTGAAGCCTAAACCGTGAAGCAGAATACGAAGATTTTGAAACAAGTGACTGCTATGATGTATTTTTAAGCACCCTCTCTGTAGCGATGTACTTGTTTTGATTTAGCCTGTTTCAGTTTGACCTTGGTGCGGGTGATCGGTTGCTATCTGGCATTACTTTAATAATAATAATATAACAGAAAGCGAAATCGGGCAACCGAGTGTTGTTTGTTTCATGAGCACAGATTTTTTTAATAAATACGAAATATTGTGGGGGAAATATGTGAAAATGCAATAATATTAAGAACGAAAGTAATGTCAGAGCACGGCCAAACTGTAGATAAAGGTAGGGTACCAGTGAAGCTCAAACTGTTAAGGTTCACCCCACCGACTTTATTTGAAGAGATTGACAAGCAAAACCAAGGGTGGCGAAAATGCCTTTCTCTCTCGAGTCATCAAATATACAACACGCACTACATCACTCAGCAGCACATGGAAAACAAATGAATAGTCTCTAGAAAAGGAGTTGCCCCTGAGTCACAGTGTCTCGCTAGTTGCGCTTTCGCCACCACTAAGCTAAACCAATCAAGTTTCAGTCTTCGGCAGCACGCTTGGAAATGAGAGAGAAGGGAAACTCTCTTCATCTCCTCTCTCCATAAGGTTGGGTATCTCTGCTCTTAATGTAGTTGCGAAAACAGAAAACACAAAATTCACGAAAACATTTCTTACTGCTTATCAAACTACATGCCTAAGGACATTCTGGAAGTTCGTGGTAGTGTAAAAGACAATTTATACGGGAGGTGGAGAAAACCATAGCCTGTAGTGCCTGAATTGTGCCTGAAAAAACGCGAAAATAGTTTACTTTATTACACTTTGAAGTAGCACATAGTCTCACACTCTAGTACTATTTTAAGTGGAATTAAGAAACCCATTTTACGTTTTGTCATTACTCAAATATACTGTTATTATAATTATTATTATTACTATTATTATTATTATTATTATTATTATTTTCCATTGCGAATTCCATATAGGAATACGCAAAGTATTTAGAGACGTTTCTTTATTTTCCTTTGAATCCACAGTTCACAAATTCTTTAGATTTGGGATTTCATTCTCTCGTCTGTCTATGTATCGTTTTTAAATGTTATTTATTCAGAGTCGCTTTAACAACTTATTCATATCGCGACCAAACATTCGCTTACATAATATATGGTATAGAGTTGTATAATATGGAATGAATACTTTTACACAATTTCAAATTAGGTTATAAATATTACATTTTGTAAGATAAGTTAATTTTTTCACTATATGTTTATTGATAGATCGCTGATGCTAGTTTGTAGTTTCCATTTAGTGTACTTGGGGCAGTACACTAGAGTATGTTCTACACAAGGCGCATGTTGCAGTTGTCACATGTTGTTGGAAGTTTCTTATTTAAAATGAAAGAGTGGGTGAATTTACAGTGACCAATTCTGAAGCGAGTCATTACTACTTGTTCTCGACGTTTGAGAATTCGGAAAGGTTCAAAACTGTTGTTACAACCTCTGCGGGCATCATGCAGTTGCTTTCTGAATTGAACTATGTCTTCTTCCATTTTTCAATAAACTTTAATTTTGTGTAACTAATGATCTCTTGGTGCTATGTAAGTATTATTAGGTCACTGAGAGGATGTTGAGTACCTTTCTTTAAGACTCCTTCGGCTTTTTCGTTTCCCTTAATGCCCACATGTGATGGGATCCACGCAAGGGTTACTTGTTTTCCGGAGTGTTGAATTTAATAATTAAGTGGAGAATATCTTGTATAGTGGGATGCGAAGACTTTGGATTCTGGCTGGCATGAAGTATACTTAATGAGTCTGTGTAGATGATTGGTATCCACAGGAGAATCGATGATACGTTGCAGGGCTTTCTTGACTGCAAAGGTTTCACAGGAAAAAATGGAAAAATACTGCGATAACGAATAAAGCATAGTGTGGGTGGGATACATTACTCCACAGCCACAGCCATTGGTCGTTATTGATTCATCAGTGAAAATTTCTAGAGCATCTGTGCAATTTTCCGTAAATTGTTGTACATTTGTTTTAAGATGAACGCAGATGTATGGGGTTTTGGGTCAGAGTGAAGCTTAAGGTTGACTGTAGGGCGTCGGAGGTACCATGGAGGTATGTCCGTTGTGAGTCGATTTGTATGAATTTTAGGGATTTTAAAATTAATGTATTTGCCGTATTCAGCATTTCTGGTGTGTAAAGGTTTAATCCGGTGTTGCTGAGAAGATCTTAATGATGTACAAGTAGTAAAATTGTAGCGAAACATTGCCGATGACAGGTTTGAAGTTGTCTTGATGACGTACGATACATTCAAAGTCTTCCTACGAAGAGAGGGGTGGTTCTTCTGCTTCTATCTAGAGGCTCTCCTCTGGGTTAGTGACGTAAGTACCAAGAATTATTATTAGAGCGGTAGATTGTATTTTTTCCAACATTTTTAATGCAGCAAGAAATGCAGGGGCATAGAGGATAGATGCGTAGCCCAGTTTGCATCTAACAATTACTTTATACTTGTTTAGAAGTAGAGAGAGAGCGGCACTCCAATCATTCGTAGTTAAAGTCATGAGCGTACTAAGACGTTTTGTGCAACCATTCTTTAGATTTTTTCAAGTGTGATAACCATAAAAGTTTCTTGTCAAAAGTCAGTACGAGTATTTTGATATTTTGGACACAATGGGGTTTGTTTTCATTTAAGTACAGCTCTAAATCTATTGGTGGATACCTTTTCTTGGAGAAAGTGATACATTTGTCTTGGAGGTAGAGAACTTGAATCCTGTGTCTGATGACCATTGCTGGATTGATGAAGAACAGTTTGAAGCAGTTTTCATTAGAGACGATATTGTTATCATTACAGTATATATTCGTCCTTCGTGGTCTAGGGTACCATGCTTCCCGAGGTCGCGGAGGGTGGTCTCGGCGGAGGGCTATTGCTTTTGTTCGGGCGCAAAAATCCTTAGCATGACTTTCTTTGGAGGAGAAGTAAAGCTGGTAATCCTGTGTCGTAGATTTACGGCACGTAAAAGAACCTCAAGCCTGATAAAGAGGCCTCTGAGCAAAATTCCCGGTCCTTCGCGCCCAATATAGAATGGGACGCTAAGGACCACAGTAGTTAAAGAGCGTCCCAAAATAAAACTCAATGTAATTTTTACAGTATATTGTAAGGTCATCTGCATATAAGTTAGATTTGATTGGCGGGCTTAGATATTTTACCACGTTGTTAATGGCCATAAGAAACAAGGTTACGCTTGTTTGGGATCATTAGGGTAATCAGTTTTCAATTTTAACTTGTTTTGAAAGCATTACATTGGCTTTCACACGTATGTCGTTAATCTGGAGAAACGTTCCATGCAAAATGTATCATATTACCTTTAACGTTGAAGTCTCGAAAAGTTCTTAGTAATGCGAGATTTGTTTGCTGTATCATATGCCTTTTAATTGTCAAGGATGACTAAGGGTAGATGTTCTAATGATGAAAAGGCATCTATGATTTCGGTTTCAAGGGTGACTAATGTGTCAACCGTTGAGTGTTGGCTCCTAAAACAATTGTGGGTGTCACTAAAAAGTTTTTGTTTTTCTAGCCTCCATTTTAGTCTTTTATTTACTATTTTTCCATAAGCTTACACTGGTACATGTATGGGCTATTGGACGAAAGTTCCGAGGAATTGAGTGGTCCTTGTCTAGTTTGGGGATCGAACAATAATGGCTTGGTGTCATTAATTAGGGAAAACTTTTTGTAACCAAATGAAATTGTACAGATCTTTCAGGTAAACAAATTCTTCGAGTGTCAGTTGTTTCAGAAATTCATAAGGGATGTTGCCTGGGACGGGTACATTTAAAGAGCATGCTTTTAATTCTTCCAGCATTTCTGGAATTTGTAGTCTTCTTCAGAGCAATCCGAAAATGAAAATGTCAGTATTATGGATCGATGTTGCTGGTTGGCAGAGAGTTCCAGTGCATGTATGGTCGTTCGAAACTTTTGCACACGAGTCTGCTAACGTGTCGACTATAGCTTTATGTTGTTCCAGTTTTTTTGTTGGTCATCTAAGTCAACTTACCACTTATGCACTTTGATTCTAAATATATCTCTGTTTAGGGTATCTTCTTGCGTAATTTCTACCAATTTTAAGTCATTTTTTACTTCACCAATCAACTTCATCTACCTTCTTGTGCTTTACTTTTATTTTCATAGAATTCCATTATGTAACTGTTTTGCGCACCTGTTTGATATTTCCATGAAACTTTAACCTTCATTTTCTAATGCCATTGTGAATATCTGTATATACTTTATTTCAATTTCACTTCCGAGTCCGTATTGTTCACCATGACTTGTGGACCTAAAGTTTTTTTTCTTTGTCACAATATTTTCGATATCTGCTTTTATGTTTCAAAATTAATGTTTCTGCTACGTATTTTTTTTAATTATTATTATTATTATTATTACTGATACGGCGTAACTATTTAGCAACGAGTCTTATCCCAGGGATGGGGTAATCAAGAGAGTGAAATAATTGAAATAAATTTCGTCATTGTTATTATTAAACTTGCCGAATATAAATCAATATTTTGACAATATACATAAAATATTCATAATAAGGCATTCGCTTTGTTCTCGCTTATGTGTTGACTTTACCTTTCAGATTAATAACTTTGTTAAGTTTAGAATTTATTGTTTTAATATTATTTATTATTTTATATTTTTATCGATTATTTTCTATTATGGCAGAATAGTGCAATGGATTTAAACTCTATAAATAAAGAAACACTTTTTTTAGAATCTCATGTCCACATATGCAAACCTTCTTTCTTCCAGAAAAAACACATTTTCAACAGAAGCTTCACTTAAATACTTTCTTATTCAATCTATTTCTTCATCAACGGCGAGTTGTATTAGTACGTCTGTACTCGTTCAATGACTTATGCTGGAATTACGATGAACTTGACGTAACGCGACTTAACTAAACACGACTTAACTGAAAGTCTAACGCATTGCATTAAATGGAGCTATTTAGAGTTGACTTGATGTGGCTTAACGCGACGTTACTTAAACGTTTGGCAATATCAAACGTTTCCTTCCTGTTGATGTCGTATGGTAATTAGAGCCAATCGACATGAAGCAGTAGCACCAAGTAATAAAAGAACTATCAATCAAGAGTCATCATCGTTATGTTAAGTACCTCCTAAATAAACTTGTAGTTAACAACGTTTCTTAACTTTACGTCCCATCACGTTAAGAAAAGTTAATCGTATTCCTGGCCTAATATTAGTTTTCTGAATACCTCTGTTTTTCCTATGTTCATGTTTGGGTCATGGGATGCATACGTCATGAACTTAATTAATTAAATTAGCTTTAAATTTGTGCATATAAATGTATGTTTTCTAACACTAAAACGTCCTTTACATATAACATTTAACACCAATATTGTTTATGGTAGTAAAATACGTGAAATATGCAACATGTAAATGACGAAAGTCAAAATGTGATTACCCGTTTAACTTTTCCTATAAAAATTACAGCATACAGCAATTAAGTATAAGTGCTTTAAAATATTTACTTTGTAAATATGCGGTGTGTATTTACCTCTCGTGCAGATTGCAATTCAAATACATCTTCATTCTGCACCTTTGCATTCGTGCTTGCTTAGAACCACGAAACTTGACAGCATTCAATCCTAACGTGTCATCCAAACTATGCAAATTTAACTTTTAGATACCTGATTAATGTTCTTACCTTACCTACTTTGAAAACAATCTATACTAGCTACGTACAATCAATAATTAGTTTTGCAACTCCATTCTGGGGTTCCTCCAGCAATTTACAAAATATATTCAAACTACAAAACGAAGTTTGTAACAATTATGCTTAAAGTTCCTTATTGTACTCCCAGTAGGCCACTTTTTAAAGAATTAAATACCCTACCTCTTCCATATTTATACATTTTGGAAACTTTCTGCGTTATACATGCCAATAACAAGGAGTTTAAAAAAATTATTACCGTACCCACTTTACAGGAACAACAAATCATATTTATTTCTTATCACAAAGGACTGCTAAAATTTTAAAATACATTGAGCACCAACGAATAAAATTATACAATAAATTATGTGAGGCTTCAGCTGTTTATAGCAATGCCAAATTTAGGAGAAAGGTAAAACATTATTAAAACATAAATTTTTCACAATAAATGACTGGTATTAAAATATAACAAAGTTCCTAGTATCTCCTGCCAACTTTGATAATTGCTTATCACTACAAATCTATAGTGTAATACTGTCATTTGTTAAGCCTTGTTGTATTAATGTATTATAATTGTTTTTAAATGTAATATTGTTTAATGAAACCAAAATGTGTACCGATTTACATGGTGCATAAGGTAAACTGAACTGAATTAACGGACGCACCATATTTCTAAATACTAACTCATTAATTCAAAAGTAGTGAAACTGGCAATGCAACGCAAATCGAACAAGCGTACAGCCAGGATAAGAACCACAATACGTTCATCCCACACAAAATAAATATCCCACCGTTTTACTGTCAAAACAGGCCTATTATTCTTTCTAATGCCCACCGATATGCGACAGCGCTTCGACCTATGTTTATGATAACATCACTAGTCTTCTCCCAGCCACTATGCAGCTGCACTATGCATCTCAATTAGCAGGAGTTGAAGGATCACGTAAAAGCCCAAATGAACAAATTTGTTCCCTATGCGCAAAATTAAGTCTCACCAAATTCTTTTCTGATAAATTTTGATTTTGAATGAATTGCTAATATGTGCATAGGGCTATCCTGAACCCAAGCATTGGATGTTTCGAATTTCTATTTTTATTTTCACTCAATAACGGTCAAGCCGTTTACTAGGAAACTTTGCGTATAACATAGCATAGTCTTATTTAGAGAATGAACTGTCTGGTATATGAATTACTTCCCCATTGGGGTTATTCTAATGGGAAAAGATGTATATATACATATATATAGCGTCTTGTGTTTTTTGAAAACTTCTACATAAAAGCATAATCTTTCTGACAACTTTTGTGATTTAAAAAAATTCGATTATTTACAAAAGTTTTAAAGCGTTCAAAACTTGCTGAAATAATTTTTGGCTACTTCAAAATGATTTTGCTAATAATTCGTAATGCATCTTCCATATTTTCTTCCAGTTTTATATTCTTGCTCCTTCATTTAGGTTTAAGAAAGATTTGCACTTGTATCACTCGACTTCATACCGGAATATCACACCAAGTTAGGTTGTGGCAACAACGCGAGTGAAGCTAACAGAGTGAGCTTTCTCCTTACACCTGGTCACACTAGGCGTTTGAACAAGGAAGTGATACACCAACTCGTTTCGTATACCAAACGAAATAAATTGAGAGCAGGATACTGCTCCAACTCTAGTACACCCAACTCCCTCATATGCATGAGCTCATTTGTATTAGAAGGCATGGATGGTAGAAATTAATGACCAAAACTAATTCGATGACGGCTCTAACGCCCAGCTGCCCATTGTAAAAACCCTCTGCGAGCGGTAAGGACATCTTATGAAAGCTATGTATTAAAATTAAAACTATATACAATAATTTGAATTATAGTAAAATGCATTCATGCTGACTGATAATGAATCGCATGTTTCAGAACCTCAAGAATCAAGTAATGACGACCAACTTATGGGTGGAGCAAGTGAGTATTGCTTAACCAAATTTAATCCAGGATGTAGTGAATCTGAATGCGACGGAGATCTAAAATCTAGTGACGGAGTAATCCCCATTTTAGTTCTGACATTTTAGCCTTATTATGAAAGAACACTTTTAGCTACGTCTGTTTTATCTGGTACTGCCAAACTGAAAATTACTTGCTGTGTCACAAAAACTTTTTAAATTAATATTTGTAGCTTAGATTTTTATGATTGATGCGTATATATTTTTTGCTTTCATTGCTTTTTTTTCTTTTGTAAATGCAACTGTTTTTCCGTAGTTAATTTGCAAGAAAAGTTGTCCGATAAAAGACTAAATAATATGGCAGCTTTATAACTACTGAACAGTACAGGATTACCTCATTTTAATAATAAAGCATCAGAAAGTGAGAAAAAGCTATTCTGTATTCGATATAAATCTTATAATAATTTATTTTTATTTATAATTCTAATGTTATTATTTTTGGAGTTTGGCGCAGAACTTTACTTGGACTTGCTGTCTGTACCCGCAATTCGAAATAGTTAAGTGTACAACTATTTTAAATAATCAGTACGCACAAATGCTCTGTTCTGAATATAATGCATAATTACAAACTAAAATAAAACAAGCTATCGTCATACTCCAGAACTTTGTGTATAATATAAATGTTCAATGTTTAGGCGCTTACAAAGATAAATTATGACTTCAAATCAGAACCCAGTTTGCATTAGTGGGTACATGTGCTGATATAAAACAAAAATACAGCTGAGTGCAAGTGCAAGCATGGATTAATAAAATTCATGGATTAATATAATATTTAAAACAATAAATTTAAGTTCCTAAAAGAATTTATGATCTGAGGAAGATATATAGGTTCTTCATACGCTAAAAAGGCTCCTTTAAACTACCACCGGGTTAGGAATCTATTTTTCACTGCATCCCTGGTATAATAATGCTTGTTTGTTTTTATGTTCTTGAATATAATATTCCAAACATTTTAAAGTCTAGTAATTATTAAATAATCCTAATTATTAAGAAACCGTGTATACTAATTCAGAGGTGGGAAAATGGGACGCAGAAAATTAATTTCAGGATTATTTTGTTATTGGTTATTCCGTTTTTGTAATAATGAATAAACTGGTTTTGTCACGTTCTGTTAAAATGTCTAAATATCTAGACAAATAGAACTTTTCATTTTGACATTAAAACAACTAATGTCTTTAATGTCAACATAATACTAAATGAAACGTAATATATGATTGCAAATTTCTCCGAGAATGAAACTCTATCAGTTCACTACATAAACATTGCACATATGGTACATCACGTTTGCAGCTACTTTCAATTGTTTGTCTTTCTTTTTTTCTTCAAATTACTCATACTAACGACTCTGTACATTACGGCAATTTATCAATACAGATTACTTATGCAGGTTGCTTTAAGAGTAATCCTAACTACTAACATACTCCTATGGGTAAATATTTTGAATTCGATGATCTTTACGTACAAATTATTATTAACAGTGGTTCACATCTTGATTTATATTTTAGTCTCGGGTTAAAATCAGTTTAAACTCAGTAAATTACTAGCGTCAAGATTTGTTTACTAGCATATTATAACTAATTATGACAGTAATGGCTTCACCTTAATATTAGGTATGGTATATTAAAGTATTATACATAAAATATCTCTGGATATATTATAGCGTTACATTAAGAATTAATTTAAAGTATAAAATATGAAAATTGCAATACCATTCTAGTTAGGACAAACATAAACACACTTGTGTTGCACAGTAAGATGCAAGGCTTCAAGTTTTTATGTTTCTTCTGCATATGATATATTTATAACCTTTATTATAATTTAGTTATTATTGAGCAGGAAACTTTTCAAGATGCAAGCCACCGGTCTAGAGGCGTTGAACGCTGACTCTGTGTCCAAGATTGCGGATTCAATGCATTCCCAGGACGATGGCATTTGGGTGTCCTTAAATTTGATAACCTCATATCGGTGGATTTACTGGCTTGTCAAAGTACTGCTGCAGGATACAATTTCGATATACTGGTAACCCTGGCAGTTTCCAGCATCGTTAAATAGACATTGTTATTATTGTTATTATTATTTGCAAGTCCTGGTTCTAGTATTAAATATTATGATATATCTGGTCCAATGCTATAGGAGTCAATTATGAATTATTCTAATACAAAAGTATTAAAATAATTTATCCCTTTGATTTGTAAACCTCACTTTTACAATTGCCAATCTCTTGCCAATTGCTTCATCAGCAGGCATTTTCATCAACTTAAACTTTACATAGTATGTACTATTTATCTCAACCGGATATCATTTACTGGCTTACATTAAAAAAGCGGTTGATGGTTATCCATCAAACCTCAGAATAACTCATATATCCTCCAGCAAAACTTGGGAAATATGCCAAGATCTTTAAGAAAACAGTTGTGCATACCATTACAAAAGGTGGTGCGGTGGTGGTAAAACAGTTGTGCATACCATTACAAAAGGTGGTGAATTTGTGGTTATCGGTAATTTCAAAATACTACATTTCACTGTTTCAAGGAGCAAGTTAATATGCTGATAGCTAACTAATGGTGGAATTATATAGGTACATAAAATTGAACATTTAAAAGGGATGGTCGAATGATCTGTACCACTAAGGACATTATAACGTACTTTTCGGTTACTAGTTCAGTTTTCTTCTTTGAGACTCCTTATCGTAAATGCAGTCGCCTCTGGTTAGAACAGAATAACGCTTTGTATTGGAGAGATCGAGTATCTTTTGTTTTTATTGAACAAACTTGCTATCGGCAATCTTCTTTGTTAATGTTCCTTGTTGCATGCATTGAGGCTGGATGTTACATGTTCCAGAAATGGATCGATTACAAGCTTCGATGGGATCCAGAAGAATACGGCGGAGTTGAGATGCTCTATGTGCCCTCGGAGCATATCTGGCTGCCTGATATCGTCCTTTACAACAAGTGAGTACAGTCCAAGTTACAACGCAACAGTATGATCATGAAAGGCATATCGAGAGACATAGAATGTCTACTGTGTTTCATTTCTTGTTTCTTAATATAAACCTGAAAATTTAATTTTTGAAGGTTCCGGTGTATTTCTACATATGAATTATTCCCTTTTTACTTTCTCTACAAAGTACTCATAGTGAGTAGAGGAATGTATTCCATTCAAACATTCCATGCCTAGATTTCACCCCATGCCCCAGATTTTGAGGCCTTCTGAACCAAAACAAGTATTTTTAGAAAAAGTCCGACCGTGTATGTGTGTGAATAGCAATACCGAAAAGTCCGAGCAAAACCAAACTTAGTACTTAAGTGCAGTATTTTTCAAAAATGCGACAAGCAGATTTTTAAAAAAAAATTCTCTTAAACTACCCTTTACGTGTAAAATTTTTCTAATGTTTTAGTTTCCTCAAAAATGGCTTTGAACGATTTTGATTAAAATACTATATGTTTGAGATATTTACATGACAAATGAAATGCATATTTTGAATTTTCTGGCAATAGCATATGAAGTCCTCTTTATTTTGAATTTTTAAATGGCTTTTGTATAATAGATAAACCGTAAGAGGTAGACAAAATCTTGCTACAAAAAGAGTAGATCTCGCTAAAGTATGCAATGTATTTGAGATAATTTTTTTTGTGCGGAGATAACGATTTCCGAGATATTCCTTTTTATTAGTTTGAATTTTCAAACTTTTCCCAACCGGTATCATGGTTCTTTTTTCAATCTTTTCTCGTGGTGTTGCAAAGAATTCTATCTATGGAATTTTAAAGCGATCACATAGCAACACACTCTTTAAAAGTCTGAATATCGCTTTACCTAATACATCCTACAAAATGTGTAAATATGTAATGAAAGTTTATCTGTTTAACAAGGAGAGGAGCTTTTGTAAGAATAGTGTCTAATAGAGTAAGTAGAAAGAGTCACGTGAGTGCAATACATAACATTTTTCTGTTATACTGTATTATATTTGGAAGCACAGCAAAAATAGAAAATTGTATTTTCACCAAAACAGTAAAGTTTTAATTTTTGAATTTAAAAAATTGTACTCTACGAAGCTCATATTCCCATAGGAAAAGATGATTCAATAGCAACTATAAATGCCTACCCTCGTGGAAAAATTTGCAATGAACTACTTTTTATCTTCGAGATCAGAAAAACAAGGTAATTGTGGAATAATTAAGCATGATTTAGGCTTTTGCTTTTCCGTTTCGCGCAAACATGTTTTACTGTTGTAATGGTACAAATTTTTTCAGCAGCTTCTGTGTAGTAATGAACCCAAAATCTCAAAGAAATTTGTACTTGATTCCACATAAAATAAACAAATAAGTTAAAATAAAATAAAAAAGGGAAACTAAATTATAAAAACAATAACGTAGACATTTAATTATTGGTCTACGGCAAGTAGGTATTTAACCTGTTAAAATTTGATGTGTTACATTCACATGAATTTCTCTGCCGAAGATCATTATTTTTATATATTTTATATGAACTATATTTTATGAAAGCTTATTTTTCTATCTACTTCATGTTAATTCAAATAAACTATGTAGGAATAGTTTCATTACACATTTCGTTGTAGGTATAGGGTAACCGAATTGATAGGCAGATGTTTAAGGGCGGGTCTATTTATGCTGTTTTTAAATTCTATATTCTATCTATGACATCGCGAGAAATAACTGAATGGCTGCATAATTTTTAAAAAATGACAAATATATTGAAAAATTGAAACGCCGGATATCTCAAAAATTGCTGATGCTAGACAGAGTAATTTTTGGGAAAATAAAAAAGATATATTAAAATTTTTCCATATGAAGAATAGTTTGTAGTGCGGCAATCTTTTAAAAATCTTCGTGTGGATAACATCTTTGGAAGATACAGAACTTAAATACGAAGTTTGATAATATTAAAAAATTTCGTTTAGAGTTATGCTGTTCACAGAAACAGACACACACGGAACTTTGCCTCAAAATAAGTACTTCCTGTGACATCTCAGCATCGAAGTTTTGAGTTTACCTACTCGGACTATGCCCATAACTATGGCGATTTGGCGGAAGGGACATAGCACCTCGACCCCCAATGGATTTTTTGTGCATACACTCCCGGGAGGAACGGATGAGGTGAAGGAACCGCAGGGGATGTTTAGGCGCAAGTCGACAGAGACGTGCAGAGTTCCCTAATAGCTCCAGGCTTGACCACTCGGCCACGCGAGGTTCGCTCGAGGGCGTCCCTCTAGTGGGATCTGGGAAATGCTACGCAGGGGAGGCTAGACAGGCTTCTCTCTAGCAGGGTCGAGAAGAAGTTCCAATTCACAAGTCTCTGCGCCATCTGCCCGCCACCGACCGAACCACAGCCCCAGAGTCACCCTGAATCATTGGGAAATTAAATGGGAGTAAGTGGGGAAGAGAGGAAATCCATGGTAGAATACATCACTCCAGCATTCGCCTGTTCCTATCAGGAAAAACCACGAGAAACCCATGGTCAGATTGGGACCTCCCGAATGCGAGCCTCACACGTTACCGCGGAGCCATTCTCTCTGTAAACTAGAATAAGCATAAAATAGTGTCACTAGTCAGACAAGTTCAAGCACTGGGCATCACTATATGTTGCTATTTATTTTATTTTTTTATCTAGACTCCTAGTAAGTGAAAGAATCTACTATTTAAAGGTTGGAATATTTTTAGTAGAAGATCCACGTGATACTTTTCTTCTAGATACATTTACGTAAAAATACAAACAGATTTATCTCGAATTTAACTTTTTATATGTTTTCCTGCATACAAAACCTACTTCCTAACAGAGTTTAACTATACACACGGGAATTCTCCGAAATTCTTTACAGACATTGCTTGCAAAAAGCCATGAATTTTCCTATGAACCTCAACACAGTGATTTTTTTTAATGTTAGTACCATCAATGGATAATTTTTCTGCTATTTTGTACTGAAGTGCATATTTTAAGTTTTTAAATAATTAGCCTTCAGTTATAATGAAAATGTACATTAGTTAAACCTTTGTTCAAAACAGTATTTTCAATAAATTTACAGAGTTCCGCGTCAAACATTCGAAATTTATAGGGAAAATTCTTTTTTTTTCGTTTTTATATCTATCGAAACATTTAAAAATATTCAGAATAATTGCAAAATATAGAAATTAAGTTGAAAATGCCAACAGGTAATACTTTAAGTTAGAGCAGCATGTATACAAGATTTGAAGTTAGGTCTCGGAAATAAAATTTAAAAAATGCTATTTCAGGTCCCCTTATGAAGTCTACATTAAGATCTGGGAAAATAAAATAAAATTGCTATGTTCTTACCTTAAAGAAATTTACATGTTTATTCTTTGAAGACTATTTTGGGGGAAGTTTAATAGATCAAAATGCATTGGGCATTTACTGCCTACTTTTGTACTTGAAACTCATACACTTCTTCCATTTATATCTACTGCCCAGCTATTGCAATTACCTGTGTGTATTCCACCTTTCCACAAACTGATACTGGTATCTTTTATCTAAGCAACGAGCTTCTATATTTCTCAAATTCAATTTTTTAATTTTACATTTACGCAATATGGATTTATACATGTTTGTTTTCGAATGTTACAGTGCGGATGGAAATTATGAGGTGACCTTGATGACGAAAGCTACCTTAAAGTTCACCGGGGAAGTTTATTGGAAACCACCAGCAATATACAAGTCCTCCTGTGAGATCAACGTTGAATATTTTCCTTTCGACGAGCAAAGCTGCATAATGAGGTTTGGATCCTGGACCTACAACGGTTTTCAGGTAATTCCTTTCACTAACACACATGCGGTACATTTCAATTGAACGCAAAATTAGATAAATATGGAACTAAAGTGATTTCGCATAAATTATAAAACAAATACAGTTGCGTTCTTTACATTATGAAAATTATTTTTACAGTACAATATTGATTTTGTGACTAGTAAAACTCAAGGACGAAAGACTGTCATATTATGTAAAATGAATCACGTTTTGTAATATTTTTAGAAGAAAATAAATTCTCCGACTCTACTTTGCATTAAAATCAACGAATGATGAAATAAAATACTTTAACAAAATAATAATAATAATAATAATAATAATAATAATAATAATGACAATAACAACTTGTATGAATAACTGCATGGCCAGTTTACAGTATTCTTTAAAATCCTTTGGGCCCATTACACTAATAAATTCACGTAAGACCAATTGCTATCAGGAGGATTGCATTATTGCAGGGTGGGATAATACTTATACTATTATGGTACTATTATTTTAGGAGTTAATTAGTCTGAAAATAATGGCCCTAGAAAACAGACTACAAAAAAATAGCAACTAATAAATTCATCCTCTTAATAGACTAGCTACCAATCAACGCCTTTATTTATCCACCTGGTAGGTACATTTTTCTTCCTGTGCCTTTTGGATGGAGTCACTGTGTGTCATACTGGATATTTTTCCTTTTTTCGGGAACCCTACTGTGATCCTTGGCGAGATTTTCGGGTTTCTTCCTTTCAGCTTCAACTGGCCATCCACATTCTTTAAGTTGCACTTCTCTCTGACAGCTTCCATTGCAAACATGGGAGATTGAAGTTGGTTTTCAAGAGAGATCCATACCTCGTGTTCCAGTTAGCCGCTTTTTCCTTTTCACCCTTCTCTCTCCTTCACCTTGAAGTTGCCAACTTTTTGGTAATGTCCCAAAAATTGAGGCAGTTCCTTCAGTGGGTTCTTATTTGAGTACCTATCGACACTTCTGACTAATGGATTTGGCTGCCGGAGTCTTTTTCTAAGGAAGCCACAATGAACATATTCCTTCGATAGCTTCTTCAAGAGCACCAGCAATACGATTGGCCTATGACTGTAAAACATGTGGCCCGACCACAGGCTTTGGCTTCCTAAACAGTAAAGGTAAAGGTACGCAACACGGAAGGGCCCCCGGGACCGGGGCAGAGCACCGCTAGTAGACCGTAATGGCCCATTTTACTTCCAACATGATCCCTGGGAGGGAGGGATGAGGGGATAGACACGAAGAGTGCTGATGGGCGCAAGCTGGACGGGTTCCCTAACGTTTTCATATTGAATGCATCCGGCGTTGCTCGGTCCTACCCATAAGCCACAGGACTTCCGGCAGTCCCCTGGAGCCCACTCGGGGGAGAGGCATAACTGAGCTTCCCTGTAGCGACGCCAGGGAAGAAAGCTCTACAGAGCAAGCCACCACCCACGCACAATCCGCCGCTGGTTGTAGGACCGTCGCTTGGAAGATAAGGAAGATGATGGACAGGGCAGGAAATGAAGGTCAGGAAAGAAGTGATAGAAGATGAACCACCCCAGTATTAGTTTGCCGACGTGGGGAAAACAGAAATACCCATGGGCCATAGTAGGGGTTCACCGGGGATCGAAGTGGGACCTCCCGAATGTGGCCCAAAGGCGTTACGTCTAAACCATTTCACTCGGTGTTCTCAAAGAGTAGTTGCATCCCAAGCCCCAAGACTAGAGTAATTGCTGCTGCTTCTTTAACTTCTAGTTGCATGCTCACTTTCTCATCGAAGGCCCCCCCCTTCCAAATGTGAGAATGTGCCTTCGGCAGATTCCCTTAGTGGGGATCTATCCCAGGCATTTTACCATTCATTAAATTGCAACGAGGATTATTCCTAACAAATCATAAAGCCATTGGAATATTACATTTTATTTTCGGTGCTTGAACAGGTTACTTGGAACATCTTTAAAAATTTTAATTCGAACTGCGATCTTTAGTGATCTGTATATGAAGCTTATGATTCCTTTAAATGGTCATTATTCTCTTAGTCGTATATGTAGAAATTATATCCACTATTCACTACCAACAATACCATTATCGTACTCGTATATGGTAGAAACATGCGCTGCGTATTTCGTTGCCTTTGGAATACCATGGTTCGAATCAACAATGAGGTTGTTTTGAGAAACCTTACCCCAAAGTCCAGTAATTATAAAATATTTGTTTTGATTACCCTAATTGATATTTATGATACAAATTGTATTCCACAAGATTTTATTCTATAGGTATAAAATTATCATAAATGGTATAATTTATACGTAGAGGTGATTTACAGTTACTCTTGTACAGTGGCATAGGACTATTTTGGGATCCCCTGTAGAACCAAAAGTAGAGACGCAAAAATAATAAAAGTCTATGACGATAATAATAATAATCATAATAATAATCATATAATATGCACTTATCACAGTTAATCTTGAATGCTGTATCGCCCATTTCTTTCAGATTCCTTTCTAGCGAAGTCATTCACTAGCACATCAAGATTTAATATGTCCTTTCCACTTGAATGATTTCATACTAAGGGAAGACAAACGCTCCTGCGTCATTGAACTGCGTCTTAATTAATTTTAATTTTGAGAAAGGCCTTTTTGCTGAAGCCACTGTTACAGTTTTAGTTTGTATGCACACTAATAAACTATAGAGGGTACAGAAAGTCATGTGAATGCATCACACCAAAATTTGTTACTATTTTTGTCCTGCCACTAAAGTAGACACGTTCACTCGACATATCAATAAAAGAGTACTGAACTTCTGAAATTAAAATCTTTTATTGGTACATATAATTAATTTTTAATTCAAAGCAAGGCTTTTTCGCAATATTATTGATGAAGAACTTACTCCTACGCTCACTATCATTAATACATCAGATTGACACGAGTAACAGAGAAAACTTTGTGTTTGGTCGTTGGCTGTTGACCAGTAAATTCAAGTGATAATGAAGAAAATAATTCTAAGTACCCTTTCATTCTTTCGTTCCGCAATGGTACCTTATTTTGGCCAATGCGGGATTAGAGAATTCACAATGTTGTTATATTTCTCAATACTTCCGAAATTTCAAGAATACTATTCTTTCCCTGAATTTACAGGGCGTGGCCTAAACATGCAAAAATACGTGTCTTGAGCCTTTGGAACCCTTCTTGCTTGGGGCCACTCGCATTGCGGAATTGCGGGGGCAGTTATTACGCCACTGCTCTTGTAATCCACAATCCAGCTAATAATTACGTGATAGGAGTTCTAACTTAAATTTTCAGATAAAATAAATTTAAGAAGTTAATCATTATAAAATAAATAATGTTTATTTGTTTCCTCCAACATTTTATAACAATTATGGAATGTCAGTACTCTTTCACACATTTATTCCTTATTTGAATTAGAAAATCCATTCTATATACTCCTAATATAATCAAGATTAACGCAATACACAATTTAAGAGAAAAACGAAATTGCTTCTTAAAGCTGTCAGTAGAGTGCAGAAGAGAGATTAATTTTCTCTTTCATATTTTGGCATATACTTTAACATTTATTTTAGGTGTTTTCTTTTGTTACTTTAATTTTCCTATTCAGAGAAATGTCTTGAAATGAATCTGTTGTTTCTTTTTCTGACTCCAAGGATCTCAAGTTAATAACGGCTTCTTACTTTCTTCAAGCCTGGTCTTATTAAATATTACATTTGTTATTTTATAAAACTCAGTATCTTGTAATTTAGAAGTTTGGCAGTGATAAGAAGTTTGAAATGTCACTCAAACAAATGCATCATTCTAAAAGGTGTGGATTTTTTAAAATCTGTTTCTATAACGACACTGTTTCCAAGAGAGAAAGAAAACTTTATTATTTTTCATTATTTTCTCAATACAACTGAATACTGTTTGACATTAGGAATGAACAGGCACATATTTTATCTTTACCGAATTCATTTTTGAGGAGTTATTCCTTCAGAAAGAAAAAGTATTTGGGTTGAGTTTATTCACATTTGGTAGTATTTTAACGATAGTTTTTATTGCATACGGCACCACAGGAAGTGACACTGATGTTACATAAAACGAAATGATTATAGGACACGAAATTTGAGAAGAGAACGTTCCATACCTGTGTTTAAGGTATCTCTCCGGTATTTTTCAGTTTTGAGGACTGAGAAAACCTTAAATATATCTCAATCAGAAAGGATGGACTTGGCTGGACTTGAACCGCGGACTTCCCGGTTACAACTCGGTGCTTAAACGAGTTCGGCCACCTGTTTCTGTACAGCATATTTCATGTTTTAGTGGATATAAGAATCACCCCAGATAACCAAATCATTAAATTTATTTTCAGAAGTAACTGTATCTAGCCGGTTTTTTTAACGCGCAGGCCAAATCATTCCCGATCCTTCCGACTATACCCGTTTCATAAAACACAGCACACAACTTTTGGTGTACATCTAATTAAGCTGTAAGCATTTATTTTTTCTGCTATAATTAGATGACCTTATCGCACCTGTTGTAAAACTATATAATAGTATTATGAAGATCAAACACTAACACACGAATATCCTCCTTATTTTCCTCTTTTCTTCTCATCACTACTTTTTCACTTTAAGCTTCAAGATCCTCCTCCATTTCTTCTGTTGTATCGTTTTGCTTCTTAGCCAGTCGTTACTGCGTTTCTATTACATTTATCTCTCTCGAGTATACTTAAATCTTGTACGAGTATATTTTCTGTATTTTATCGTTCTATCACATAGGACATATTTTATATCCGATACGTATTTTTCTATTTTAATTTTCCTGGTTTCATTTTTAAATAATGATCTCGATCTATTAAAATCTGCAGTTTGTTTCCTTAATCCGGTTAACACTGAATAAGATTTTTATTTTTGTACAATTTTGAAGCAATGGTAAAAACTATAAAAGCTTAATGCGCAAAAATGGATCTCGTTAAAGCAATCATTTATGACGTCAGACATTTCCGAAATTATCGTTATTGTGTGCCACTATTACAATCTCTTTATGTTTCAAATAACACTTGTAAGTATATTTATATTTTGACGTATAGTTATAGGAACATGACATTAAGGGATTAACTACACGTCAGCTAAATAAACACATCACCCCAGAGGACGTGAATCGGACCCTACCTTGATATATGTAAACGGAAAGGTATATTTACATTACATTATACGCTATTATAGAACATCTGCTTACTTTCATTTCCAAAATTAAGTTGACAATTGAAACTTGGGTATGCAAGTGAATTTAGCTGCCATAAGAACTCGGAATAACTTCAGTAGCAATTCGTAACATTCTGTTCTTTTAAGATTGTGTATGAAATTTGGCTCCGCCCAAAAATGTAGGAAATTCGAAGATTCTTTTTTTTTAAACTCTGTCTACCTTTAATGTTTTGCTTCAAACCAGCTCACCAACGGTTCTCTTTACATGTCTTGCTATATTTCTTTACCTTTATATATGAATACATTTCTTTCGCCAACTATACTCGGCAGCTTTCCATCAAGGATCTTTAGCAATCATTTTGAAGCTTTACTCACCAAACCTATAGATCACCAAAGTTTTGACAAGTCCAAAACCAAATATTATACGTCGACACATACGGTGACTCACTGCCCTCACTCTCCTGGCCCGCTAGGAGAGTCCTCTTCTCGGGTATTTCCTCCACTGTCCGCTAGGGCTGCCGCCGAGTAATTGGCCACAACTCGACCAACTAATATTCATTGTAGAGGGCTGTTACTATGTACACACATCAATACTATGCAGGTCCAAGATCTCTGAATGTAGTAGGGGTGCTGTCATGGAAATGGTGAAATGGGGAGGAGGAGCATCTAAAATTGCTCAATTGGTATGAAGTTGTCATGTTTTGAAGTGCTGTCATCATTTAGTTGTTTCTCATGATGTCACGAAAAGAGTATGAAATTTAAAGGTTCGAGGTCGTTGAGATACGGACTCCTGAACAGGAGGTCTGCGGTTTAAATCCCGCCAGGACCGTCCTCCCTGATTGAGCCTTTTTCCAGTGTTGTAGTCCTCTGTCAGGACGTAGGCTATAGCTGCGTGTCTGGATCTACTACTTGAAAGTTCACAAAGAAAAACAGCATACTTTTGCCATAGTTGGTTCCGCAGATCTGTATCGAAACACGCCGTCAGAAGAGCTTAACTTGATGAACTCGAGATGCAGAACGGGATCATCTTCTGGGTGTGAAGGTTGTAGTACTGAAACCCTTGTCTTTAGCAGACTCTGCAAATCTGCATCGAGACACGTTGTCGGGAGTTACTCTGATGAACTCGGAGATGCAGAACGCTATCATTAACCTAAGACAGGTCTATGCCCGCAGGTTGAAGAGGGAGAATGAATAACTGGAGTTTACACTTTCACTTGAGAGCCATAACCGTGCGATCTAGCAGAAGAAGTGTTGCCTGGTTGAGTGTGGTACATTCACTAAGTCATGGAGTCAGGAGCAAGAACAGGTTGCCCGAGTGAACTCGGGCGGAAGGTAGTCGCTACGGCACCTATCCGTTTATTTACGGATTTACCCGTGCGATATTATAGGTTTAAGGTTAGTAGCAAGCGTATTTGTTGTGGTTACCTAGATGATAGCGGTTGTTGGTTCGTCGTATTGCTCTTGGCGCGGGTCGGTGGTGCCGCCTGGATGGTCATGCGTCAAGCGGTGACCGAGCTCGATGCTGCTTAACTTGGCCGGCCGCTTGCTGTACCTTCAAGTAAAGCACTGCCATCTAGCGAGGGAGCCGGAAGGAATGGGTACTGCGGTGAATGAGTGCCAAGAAAATCAGTGGAGGGGTGTGGTTGAGTGATCACTCACCCTGCCCAATGTTGCTTAGCTTGGGGGATGTGATGTCGGATGGAAAAAGGGGCAGTTGTTACCAGCCAAGGATATCCTTGGGCAGGTGGTAGCTTTTGCACCGTCTGGGTTGGCGATGGTCGTATTGGCCAATCACATTAACAGCCGATTGGGATGGGGAAGAAGCTTAATTTAGATTGTACGAACTGTCTCTCGTTCAACATCCACTGTGTATGGGAGACCCGATTGGGTGTGGAGTAGATGTGATGGTAATCTGCGGTCTGTGCCGTAGATCATACGACCTGCAGTCTGCGGATGGTGGACGGAGCCACCGAGCCTCAGACCTCGCAGCCATACGTATTAGAGACAGAATGATCGCACAAAACAGGCGCAGATTGACGTAAGTAGGCATGGTTGAACAAAACAATGGATACAACTGCCGAAAGACAAGGCGATCTTAGCGTTAACATGGGGAGTGAATCTGAGGCCGCGGTCGAGCAGGACTCCGAGGTTCTTGGCGGAGTGAACCCAGCGACGAACCTTACCGAGTGTTAGGACAGAGCTCTTCTTCGGGCTAATAGCCATTCTCGACCTTTCACTCCATCTGCCAATAGCTTGAAGCTGTCTCTGTAGTGGAGGGAAGCAGTAACGGACATTTTGTTCCGTGTCATTATGAGGCGTATTGGCACGTAACCGTACTGGGTTCCGTGGAGAAGTCAGACATGTAGGCGGCGAAGAGCAACTGTGACAGTACACTGCCTTCCGGTTCCCCGGCCGCTATGAATCTAACTGAGGACAGCCTCCCCTCCACCCGCACCCTGAAGGTGCAATGCCGTATGAAGCTGCCAATCCGGATGAGGTAGGGGAGGGAGATTTGCCTCCTTGAGCTTATACAATAGGCGCTGGTACTACGTTGTGGAGAAGGCCTTTTCCGCCGCGATGGTTTTGAAGTTTTCCTGGAAGTCAGGGCAGCCTTCTTGGCCAATCGTAGCAGCTGTAGTGTCATGGAGTGTCCACGACGAAAACTGAACTGATGATCTGGAAAGAGATGCCTTTCCTCAAAGAGAGGAGTAAGGTGGGATAGGAGCAACTGCTTAAATACTTTTGAGACGATCGGGAGCAACCTGATGGAACAGTAGCTAGGTGGGAAGATCGGATCCTTGCCGAGCTTCAGAATGCAGACTACTCTCGCCTCCTTGCAACTGGTTGGAAAGTGCCGGAAATGTAGACATGCATTATAAATCCGTGTCAGGTGGATACCAGCCTTTTGGGGAGGGTACTGGTGCATGGAAACCGTGACGCGTCATGTCCAGGGAATAGGGTTCAGCTTTTGAATTTCGGTGGCCACCTCTTGGGGGTGACTATAGGAATATGGAACTCCTCGTGGGGGATGGATTTTCATAGAGGTAGTCCACCGTCACCTCCACAAGCTCAGTAAAGTCTTCGCCCTAGGGGTCTTCTCTGGGCTCGAATTGAAACTCTGGATGGCGTGCGAATTCCATAACTTTCTCTTAGGGCTAGAAGGGGAGTCTCCCTTGAGTGCCGTGCAACGGATGCTGATACTGCGTTCCGTCCCACCTGAGGGATGTGATTATCCGCCAGGGTTGCGTTTCCTCCAGATTGATATTTTTCGTAGTGTTTTCTTAGGCCTCTTTGTGGCTGGTGCAAAGCAGTCGCCTAGCTGATTTTGAAGTACTGGTAAACTGCTTGGATCCTGGGACGCGGAAACTTTGTCATATCTTCCGGACAGTGGCCTTGGCCTTTAGCAACAGTCGAAGTTCATTGGGTATGGTCCTCAGGTTGGGCGTATTAGACGGAATGCGGTAGGTATGCGCGCGTACCACAGTCGGAAGTGTTGGGAGAAAGCCACCGCCTCCAAAGCATCGATACAATCGACGCGAGGACGCGGGTCCACGTTTGGGTTAAGTAAAGGACTGCTGCATCCCAGTCGACCTCTTTGATCGAGTCTAGTTTGACCAGAGCTGGCATATCAACGTTGGAGTCCACCAAACTGGGCCGTGATCGGAGTCCAACTCGTTGACAGCCGAAAGGTCTACATGAAATGGAATGTTTTTGATGATCATGATGTTGAGCACATTCAGCCTGCTACGGGCCGGATGTTACGTAGGCCCTTTCGGGTCTTGCGCGATAAGGCTTGTGTTACCGCTGATGAGGCGGTAAGTCCGCGGCCTTTAACGTTGCTAGTGCGGCAATGCCAATGGCATGCTTCGCCTTGAGGTCACCAGCGATGCATACCACTGAGTGTAGGTTCAACAAGGTTGTGTAATCTGCCTTATAAAAACAACGGTCAGGGGATCGTATGCCGCTTTCAGCAGCGTGTCGAGCTCGCCAATTGCAAGCCGAATGGTGCAGGCCTCCACGTTTCGCAGACCTTAAAAATGTCAATTCAAAGGATTGTAAAAAATCAAGAACACTGGGGTGGTGACCCCGGATACCATTTGCATTCCAGAATGCAGCACATAATGAGACTATGTCTTTTTTATTTTTTCTGGGAGCGGCCCCACAACCGCTGCCCCTGGTGACAATCATGCTCAGAACCTACATCGTCTCCCAATGCACATGCTTTTGGGTGGCTAAACATGCAAGCTAGGGGATGCTTTGTTAGTAGTTGCGTGCAAACGCCTGGTGGAGGTGTGAGGAAGATGTTCGGGTTCCACGGAAGCACCCCAAGCTTGCAAGCGTGACGGTGTGGTTTCCTGGCACCAGCCATGACTAGCCCTGACTGGCACCCAAGGGGTTAGTGCGTGCAGTGAGCTATTCGTGTTAGTGGTAAGAGATGCGTTTAGAGCTACTGTTTATATCCAAATGAGATGGCGCGAGTGTGTTAAGGTAGTGGTGTACGGCATGGATGATGTGGTGAGAGATCTGGAGGCCCGGGGTTGGATGGCCAGTGAGCTGCGGGCTCCTGCTGCGCTGTTCGTGGTGTTGCCTGTGGTATTGCCGGGGGATTGGCTGCAGATGAAGAGTGGTCACTGTGTGCTTCTGAAACTGAAGGTACTATTATTGGTAATGTGTAATCAATGAGAGTTTCACTGGATTAAGCAGTTTAGAAATTCGAGGACTCTTCGGTTGGGGTTTCATTGGTTATGGAGCGGTCAAAAAGTGAGAGTGGACGATTGTGTTTGTTGATTGCGGGTTCGTATGTGTTTAGTGTTTGAATTAGGGGATTCGGGTTTTGGGGGCAGTTGTATAGATCGGCCGCAAGTATTTTTAATGAACTGCTCTACAGTGTGCATTTTGAGTTCCTGGTGAAGACGTTTTGATGGTGCAAGTTTGGGTACTTGAGTGATTTTGCGGAGGATTTTGTTTTGGAGAGATTGAAGCGTGTTAATGTGACTTTTGGTTGCATACCACCAAAAGGGGACCGCGTAGGTGAAAATTGGGCAGAATAGCGTCTTGTACAGAGTAAGTCTCAAGCGTAGCTATAGAGTGCTCTTGTAGTTAATGAGCGGGTATAGCTTACAACGTTGTGCATTGTTTTTTCTACGTACATTTAATACATGTTGGTTGCATGTCAAGCCGTGGTTAATGGTAATACCCAGGTAGGTTGCCGTGGTGGTCCAAGGAATGGGAGTGCCAAAGAGTTGAATTGGTGACGGAGTGCGCGCTTGTTGACGGTGCTTGATGCGTTTTGTGAAAACTATTCTTTGGGATTTAGTGGAATTTACCTTGATGCGCCATTTAGCCAGTCAGGCCCCGAGAGCTCTGAGGGCTCACTGTAGACGACTGGAAATGTGCTTCAGGTCCCCTGACTGAGCCATTAATGCGGTATCGTCAGCGCAAAGGGAGAGGACAGTGTTTTTAGACTTCAGGATATCGTTCACATAGATTGTGAATACTATCAGTTCCAGTATGCTCCCCTGGCGGACGCCGGTTGAATTGGACGTATGGTGGAGGTGGAGGAGTTGACACACGAGTGGAATTTTGCGATTGTGGAGGTAATTAGCGTTAAGTTTAGTGGCCGTGTCCGGGAAGTTTAACTGATTGAGTTACACATCAGTCTCTCGTGCCACCCCGATCAAATGCCCGTTGTATGTCCAAAAATACTGCACCGGTACTTTTGCGAGAATTAGACCCGAATGTTATGTGTTCCGTAGTGCGAAGGAGTTGAGTTGTGGTGGAGTGTTAGGCGCGGAAGCCCAATTATTCAGAGATGAGTACGTTGTGCCTCGTGAGTTGTGCATTCAGACGTTTCGGTGTAAACTTTTTCAAACGTTTACTGATGGTGCTGAGCAAGGTAATGGGTCTGTAATTGTGTAGGTTTGTGTTGTCTTTGTTTCTTTTGGGGAATGTAGAATCTTAGCCTTCTTTCATCTTTCTGGGAACGTACCATTTTGCAGCGCATAACTAAATATTGCGGCCAGCGCCAGAAGTGCACTGTGTGGTAAATGTTTAAGAGCAATATTGGGGATGCGATCCGGGCCTGGTGCTTTTTCTGTTGTGAACGTGTTTAATTATCAATGTGATTTCGGAAGGGCAGGTTTTGCGGAGTGGTTGTGTGTTTGTTGTGTGCAGAATTCCGCGGGTGCAGAATAGTAGTTGTTTCCCTGACAAAGGCGGGGTCAGCCGACTCGGGGTTTGACACCAGGGACTCCTGAAGGGCATCTCCAAGTGCTTCATTTTTTGCAGCGTCAGTTGTGGCTATGTGCTGTGTGTGGTGTAGTGGAGGGATGTTAACTACTTGCCCGGTGAGGCATTTGGCGATGCACCAAAGGGGTTGGCTCTCTAGGTTCAGGTTGCAGAGGGTGGCGTTCCATTGATCGGCCGTGTGTCTCGTGATTCGTTCTCGGACGGCCTTATTTAGTCGGCGTAGTTCATCAAGGTCTGCTTGGCGCCAGGCTCAACTGGCTCTGTTGCGTAATTAAGTCATGGTTCTCTCTCACTTTTATAATATTAGCTGATAATATTAGTGAACAGCTCACTCACACATCAAGTAGGTTTATTGTACATTCATTGGCGGTGTACGCTGATGAGAGTACTGACATCGGTAATATTGCTCACCTTGCCATTTTTATAAGAGCTGTTGTTATAAATCTGAATGTTACAGGAGAAATGTTGGGTCTAGTTGCTATGAAGGATAAAACTACAGGCTTGGATATTTTTCTGTGCATAGAGGAGGCAGTACAAAATGTTGGTTTACCATGGGGTAAGGAATCTGTGGCAATGGATGATGCTCTGGCTATGTTAGGAGTAATAATGGATTGGTGGGCGTTTAAGGGATTAAATGGAAGATCTTAATGTTCCCTATTGTTGCATTATTCCGGTTCATTGCATCATACATCAGCAGAACCTTTGTAGTAAAAACTTTTCTTTCAAGAATGCCATGGATATTGTAAAAACTACAAATACCTCAGATCTAAAGGCCTCCGTCATCGTCAGTTCAAGGAGTTTCCTGAAGAATATCATAGTGAACATACTGATATACCTTACCATTGTGACGTACGCTGGCTAAGCCGTGGTAAGGTGTTGACTCGGTTCTGAGAAATGCAATAGCATCATTCAAGGACGCACATAATATGCCAGTGTCAGAACTATACAATGTGAAATGGATGTGTGATTTTGCGTTCCTAACAGATCTCACTGCGCATTTAAACGAGCTGAATGTTTCCCTTCAAGTAAAGGGACAAATTATCACACAATTGTGTGATAAAGTGAAGGCGTTTAAATTGAAATCGTCGCTTTGGGAGCGCCATTTGACTAGCAAAAATACAGTCCATTTCACGCAGTTAATAACAGTATGTGAATCAATTCAACCCGATGATTTTGAAGAATATATGTGAATATTACAGGATCATCTTGAGGAATTTGAATCAAGATTTCTCATAATTTGAAGAAACTTGAATCATATTTTCAAATATTTGCAACACCAATTTCTGTTGACTATGATACAGTCGATACAGAATACCAATTGAAGCTCATTTACCTTCAGTGCGACAGGGAACTAAAGGATCAGTTTCAAAATAAAAGGCTCATATGTGATTTATATGCTCATTTCCCTCAAGCATGTTTTCCTTGTTTGCATAAGCTAGCTGCCCGAATACGATGCATGTTTGGGCCAATCTCTCTGTGCGAACAGTTGTTTTCCTATTACCAAATCCAGCCACAGAAGTCAAATATCGGATCACAATTTGAGGTATGGTCTTCGATTGTGTGTGGCTCAAAAACGGACATCGAATATTGAAAAATAATAAGGGCTAAATTGATTAAAAAGTCCCGGAAGAACAGTGTCGGTGTTCAACAAATATAAAAGCCATAATTGTGATTGAAATAATATTGCGAGTTAAATAAAACAATTAATCTACTTTTGTGTTAATAACTCAAATGTATGCCGGACAAAAAAAGAGATAAGAGCAGGTATAAAGTTACATATAGAAACTATATTTCACTGTGCATTATTATTATTATTATTATTATTATTATTATTATTATTATTATTATTATAGACATATGTTTTCCGGAAGTGGCATTTCAACAAATGTTTACTTGTATGTTATTATTTGTCATGAAACCAATAGACATTGTATGCCTTGCCTACTTGTAATAACATTTATCATTCAATTAAGACGCTTTCGATTAACGAAATATGTATATTAATAAGTAAACTCTATAGGTCAACAGATCAAAATATACCTTTTATAATGTGCAAGTATTACTGTAAAGAATACTGTGTACGCATAGTTGAGCGGATTCCGCCGCTGCTAAACATGTTCCTCTTTATCACCCCGTCCTCATATTTCTCTTTTCACGTTCCGTAGAGAAACGGAGCACGGGTGCTCAGGCCGGTGACGTCACAAAGCACTATGCTTGCAGGAGTCTGCGGTACAGTGTCGAGTAACGAATAATGCGATTTTTATGTGTGGGGTGGCTTAAAATAGCATGTGTATATAAATCTCCACACGCTTTTCAAGAACTTGAGAATGAATCAGGGGAGTGCTCAATGAAATTACAGATAGTGTTGCAAAAGGTGTTATAGAATTTTCTAGGCAATTGTGATCTGTACATCCAGGAGGATGGACATAATTTACATCATATGCTTTGATAAATCAAAGTTACTTTTTCTTATCATCTCCCACTGGTACATTATTTTATGGAACAGTAGGCCTAATCTTCGCCACTCCGCGTAGACGGATTTTCGTACCGATAGAGCGCACTCAAATATCCCCAATAAACGTGTATGTATGAACTTTGAGAACGCCAGCAGGTTCAGTACTACAGTTCGCACTGTAGTACTGAATTTCAAAGCCAGCTTATAATGATCCGCTTTAAAGGTTTAACTATCACTTCAGCTTTCTATATCTCCTTTGTACCTACAAGAAATTTGTAATGAAACCTCGTCTACAAACCTTTATCTCGATAAACATTGTAGTGGGTGAAGTTGCAGAGTTTTCACATATACACGTGCTATCTCACCTGGATATCCCAAGGCGGAAGTTGTCAAAAATTCTCTGAAGTTCTCTGCCTGAGCTGCCAGTCGGTAGAGCTGTGAATAAATGCCTATCCTAGCTACCTATCTTTGGCGAATCTCAGAATATTGTGGGTGAAGGCGATTAATAAGCTGAATTTCTTTTACGATTTGATGTATTCTAACACAACCAATTATCGAAGCGACTAGCAACTGTTTTCCCTTTGAATAATAATGATGTAATCTATAAGCTGTACTTTACATCTTCCCACTGCTTTGGATGTTACAGTGGACCTAGTTATTTACGTCACACGCTATCTCCCACCCACATGCACATGATATATATCAACGTGGGATTGAGAGTGACTGAATAAGTGTTGAAATCTGGGGCGAACCTTCCTTTTATACCCTGCCGCTATGACGCTAACATTCACGCCCTTTTACCTAATCTCTATTCTTATTGGTAATTCCCTTGGCGTGCTATGAGAACAAAATCGCCCAATTTTAAAAGTCAAGCTTCTATCTGACTTCTTGGGTAAAACCCACCTATCTCTGCTTCACTCAAATCCCTTGTTTCTCTTTCTATCTTCTGACTTATTATCCAACTTTATTGACTTTCCTGGAATAGTCCCATCTCTGTTCTTGTCCCTCCTCGGATCCCTCTCTCAGCTCGACGCAATTCTGCCTAATCCTGTGTTCATTAGCTCTTGTGTGTTTCTTAGTGGGCTTTTACTCTGCTGCTAGCTCGCTTCTTAGCTAATTACAATGTTTCCCTAAACATAACTATATTTTATGAAACAAGTTATTTTACAGTATTATATTACATTATTGGTTATATTCCTATCTTAATTATTGATTCCTGTTATTCATATTGCTTTCGGATGAACAACATGATGAAAAAAGAAAAATAAGGTGTTGTAGGAATGCTTTGAAAATAATAAGCAACAGTGTCCAGAGAAAGTAATGTGAATGTAACACATCAGAAGTGCCCCTCTGCAAATTATGTAAGAGACAAATTAATTACCAGACAAAGGTTATTACATACAGCTTCTTTCGTTTTGTCTTCCGTTTTCACTAACTTAAGTTTTACTCATGTGATAAATCTTTTATAAGGGATTATTCAAACGAATAAGTCCCGCCTGTGTACTCTTTTTAACTGTATTAGAATAACGTGAATTACTTTCATGTTCCTAATGAATTAATGATATACTCGTATTCTTTTAAAGTTAAAGTTTAACTATAAAAATTACTGAATATTATTTTTAAAGCTAGATTAAAATATTAGATATTTAAAAAATTTATATTAGAGATAACATACAAATGTAATTAATGGTACTTATCTTTTCACATATCCGGAATATTAATTCCTGCTGTATGAAGATTTTGGAAAGGTTACTTTTATTCTGTTACGTGCTAAGTTATAGGAGTTATGCTCATTTTAAAACAATTTTAGAAAAAGAACATCTATTTTTGTGCTATTTTAAAACAATAGTCTGCAATTGGCATTGTTTTGGAAGATCTCTTACTTTTACCTTGCGCACGTGGGTTACGAATGCTTAAGAAAATCAAAATACAAAATGTTGCTCTTCAAATCTAGAGGTCGCGGTTTCGATTCCCAGCTGGAAGGTGGGAATTTTTCTTTAGCCAGGATTATTCCTTATCTTCTCTAGAGTCTGGAAGTATGAATAACAGTGTAAATGTGTGCATGAATTTAATGTAATAACCAGAAGTAATACCATCCCAAAGATTAACATCATCTAAGAAGCGAGTGAACATCATTGCTGATGGGTAATTGTTTCAAAATAAAAAGCCGCCGATATGACCTACATGTTAAAGACGACATATAAATGGAACATAAAAGAAGTTCTGTATACTGCATAGTACTTTATTCGCTTTCTCTGCAGGTAGATCTGAAGCACATGGATCAGGAACCTGGTAGCAATCTGGTGAACGTGGGTATAGACCTAAGCGAATTCTATTTGTCTGTGGAGTGGGACATATTGGAAGTTCCTGCACGACGCAACGAAGAGTACTATCCCTGCTGCGCAGAACCCTATTCTGGTAAGTATTTTCCAAGAGCGGTAAGCCAAAAGCTGAGTTAGGCTGGGACTTATCAAGTACATTAAGACATTTGGGCTAACAATAGTAAACTGAATTTCTCCGTAATCACTTGGTACTGCATACCGTCATTAGTGCTGCCTAAGAGAACATTATCTCTATAGAAAAAGATCAGTATTACGTTCACATGCATTTTATAATCACTCTTCTACAAAATATTCTTACTAAACATTATTATTCTATTTACTTCTTGTTAATTCAAATACACTTTAATACATATTTATACATCTCGTAGGACATGGTACGTAAAGTGATAGTCGGATTTTTAAAGAGCGTGTCGCTATGTAATAGCTTTGACATTCCATGCTCTTTGTATGTCCACGAGGGGAAAAACAAACCAACAAACGAATAACAATTTCCATATTCCCTGTTGAGAAAAGCAAAAGTATTTGAACATTCAAGCCAATAACAATTTATAATGTGAGCTTTATAGCTTTATCTTGTAAATTTAAAAGTTTTAAGGCATCATTTACACGTTTATCAAGAACAATAGCAAAAATATCATCTACGCATCCATAGTTAGTTTTAAAAATTAAAGGGAGTGCTTTAGTGATTTATATTTCAAAGTAGCTCATGAAAATATCCGCAAGAAAAGGTGAAAGTGCCAACTCAGAAGTTTGTTGATAAAATTTCCATTAAAATTGAAAAAAACTTTGATCCAAACAAAAATTAGTACGTTTTTTAGAAAGCTTTCATAATAATGCATCATTTAATTACATAAAACTTAACCATTACAAAAACCATCAAGTTTTTGTCTAGGAATGCTTGGAAATAAAGCAGTTAAATCAAAAGAAAAACGTTCATCATTAGCAGATAGTACTGTATTGCTAACCCTTTCAACCAGCTAAAAAGAATTTTTAATACTTAAACTCTCAAATTTATCAAAGGCACTGTTTTTTTATTTAACCATTTAGGTAGGTTGTAACTAGGTGAATTTATACAATTTGAAATAGGTCTAATTTTATTACCAGGTTTATAAATTTTGGGAAGTACGTAAATTCTAGGCAAAACTAATTTACTAACCTTTAAAATTTATTTTTATTTATTTGGCAATAATGGAATCTGTCTACTTGTAAGAAAAATTACTTTAGTATATAATAATAAATTTAATAATATATGTATATCTTATTGAGTTAACTAAAATAATTGTAATACACGTACATATGTATTTATTATTAAGACCTTTTTAATTTTCCCCCTATTATCACTTCATTAAGAGCTTTATTAAAAGCTGAAATGCATGATTTTAATACGCTATTATTAATTCTTATGTAATTTTCATCTTGTAGTAAGAGTTCTACTCTATTAATATAATAATAATTTCATCTAAATTAATATATAATAATTTCATAAGCTTATCAACTTTAGGACATATTACACCTTTTTCATTCAATGATTTATAGTCTGTTTAGTATGATTTCCCTTAGGGTGATTTTTACTTAAATTCTGTAAGATTTTACTTCATTTAGTTTTAAACAAGGCTTTATCAGTTTTATTTAAATCTTGATAGTAATTTCGATATGTGAAACATAATCATTTGCATATTTTTGAAAATGTTACCCAGGTTTTTAAACCTTTATTAAAAAAATTGAATTATTTTTACTGAAGTCACAATTTAAAATATGAATTACATTTTATCTTGAATTAATCTGTTTAATTGGTTTGAACTTACTTTGTATTAAATATAACTTATTTAATTTATTTTTAAATCATTTGTTTTATTTCTCATATTGAAATCAAGATTTTCAAATAATTGTGTTTCCCAATTAAGCCAAACAGAATTGCCTAAAACATTTGTTAATTTAAGATGCAAATCATATAATTTTAATGAATATCCTTTAAGGTTTTAAAATGCAAATTTCTTTCAACTTCCATTACTTCTTTCCCTGCAGCTTTTAGATGTGCACTATTATTATAAAATTTAAAAGCTTTTCTAACAAAAATAGGAGTTACTCAAGTTTTAATCAAAGGTTTAAGAAATGAATATCTGCAAGAATATGCCTTCTTTTATATTTTTAATTACAATTTAATTTCAGGTTTAGTACTATTCAGCTTGAGATTAAGCATATTATTATATTCTAAATTAGCCATCGTAAACTGTAACCTAAAAGCGACGTAACTGAAAACAATGCTTTAAAAATAAATAATTAATTATACATAAAATTTAATTTTATATATAACCACAAAAAGAAATTATTTGACATAAATTGTGTGCCTTAACGAGATCTACGTTTTTTGTGAAGTAAACATTTGCTTATCTCTTGCGGTTTACCAATTATATAAAATTCATTCAGAATGAACAGGGCTTCACAGGTTGTATGTTCCGCAAAACTTAAATATATGCATTTAATTTGCCATGAGAATATCTTATAATTAACGAAACATTTTCCATTTAAAGGCTAAACTTTTCTTGAAAATCCTCTGTCGCATCCTTGGAAGACGCTAAACTTAAATATCAGATTTGTTGTTTAACTTACTGTTCGTTTTTGAGTTATGCTGTTCACATACACAGACAGGCAGACCAATAGGTAGGCAGACATATACACATACAAACACATATACATACTGCAGGCTTTCTAAAGATGCTTTTTTTTTACCCAGTTACTCTAAAATGTATATTTCTGGTGAAATCTCGGTATCAAATTTTTTTGATACAGGAATGCAACATTTCCTGTATTTAAGTAGGTTGTATGCAAAATAATGAAGTCGTAAATGATCGTATAATGCAGATGAGTTCGTTTTGTTGCAAAATATTGCGTAGTATGAGTGAAATGTATTATTATCATCGATGATTTGGTAAAAAATTTCTTAAAATCGTAAATCTTTAAAATTTGTTCGTATAAACGACAACAAAGGTAAATTTTTCGAAACATTGTTTCTAAAGTTCAATATGTAATCTTTAACTCCTACGTGCAGCTGTTTACCTAAAATAATAAACTTTAAGGAAGTTTTTCACATAAACTGTTAATGTTATATCGACTTTAACCATATTTGAAATCTATAAATTTCATTAAACTAAAAGATGAAAGACACACACATCCGCACGCGCGCCACACGCGAACTTTGAAGATAATGTTCCTACACATTTCAGATTAGATAAAATTAGTACAAAGCTTAATGATGCGTACATTATTACTTTTAGCTTAACCGTTTCTCGCTGGAGTTGAAATCTTATACTTAATAGTTTGATAATCATTTTGGAGGCACACTATATTTTCGGTTGAAACCAGCACAAAATGCACTACTTCTCAGGTCTTATGCGACACGGTCTACGTACCGAGGTAAAATCTGGTATGTGCCAGAGTTTAAGAACGATTTGTTGAAACTATAAGATTTGGATGAATATTGCAGATCGTTCCTAAACATTTCCAACTTTTTGAGACATTGAGAGGGCCTGAATTCTTGACGCAACAATAATAATTAACAAGTATTCAGAGAAATATATAAATATAAATAAGATTGCATAAATGGTGTATATGAATGTAAAATATTGTTAATGAATAAATATGAAGAAAATAGGGAAGATTATATAACATGTACAATGAAGCTTAATAATTCTAAGAATTTTTTTTCTTGAAGTTTAACGACTTTTAACCAGGTAGGTCATATCGGACGGTGAATGAACAATGTGGTTGAAATTATTTATTTGTGCTAAGTTATTTAAACATTCCAGGTCTGTTAGGAAACGCTCTGCCGCTTGGTCCCCAGACTTCCAATATTACATTTTGCTTAATATCCCTTACATTCTTAAATTCTACAATCTTCTTCACTCTCCGTCTTTTCACAAATTATTTTGAACTTATTTCATTTCCATTTTATTCTCACATTCCACAGTGATTCTCCTAAATCTCTTACCTGAGACCGATATAAAAATATTTTATTTATTTTTATGAGCAATTAATTTTGAGGCAATGATATTAGTTTTGAACTTTGGGAAGGAAACCTTTCAGGCCTAAATTTAGAGTACCTTCCCGGCATTTGCCAGTTATGAAGACGGGAATCCTGAAAATAAAGCCTGTCAAGGAGGGCGGGCCTGGAAGTATTGAAACTCAGACCTCCCTTTCACGAGTATATACCTGAACGACCTCAGCTACCCTGTCAGTTTTATATCTAGTAGTAATAACTGTTCTTAATGCTACTCATAATTCATACCACAAAACGAACGTACTTGAAATTTAACGCTATTCATACATTTATTAGCTTTAAGCATAAAGTTTAACTTTACTTTTCACATGGAAAATGAATAATAATGGGGGAAAAATAACTCGATCCCATTCATGAAAACCGCAATAAATATACCATTGAAGCGTCTTAGCCAAGGACGTTCTAACTTCCAAGCTTTAAAATACATTATAAATATCACTGACACAACCGTATCCATGACATTTTCTTTTGAAACAACTTAAATTGTGATTTCAAAGCAATTCAGTCCAGACACAACATAATTTTTTTTTACTTTCTCTACCACGCATCTAGTAGGTAGAGGTGGTATTGCATTCCACCCAAAAATTCGATCTCGAGATTTCACCGGAAATACATGTTTTGAGGTCTCCTGAATACAAAATAGCATGTTTAGAAACAGGTCCGGTGTGTCTGTCTGTGTATGTGCCTGTGTTTCTGTGAACAGCATAATTCAAAAATTAAAAGTACCAAACTCGGTATTTAAGTTCAGTATCTTTCAGTATGCGAAAAGAAGGTTATTAAGAAAATTCCCCACCCAACCACTCTTTACATGGAACATTTTTCGAAAATTGTGTTTTTCTAAAAATGGTTCTAACGATTTTGGTCAAAATTCCATATTTTAAAAATATTTATATGATAAATAAAATGAATAACTTGAATTTCTGGGAATAGCCTGTGAAGTCCTCTTCATTCGGAAATAATTTTTTATAATCTTATGTAACTGGTAAACATTAAGCAATAGACGTAAACGTCCTACAAAGAAATTTAGATCTCTTTAGAACACAAAATTTATTTCAAATAATTTTTTTTGGCACAAGCCATTTCCGAGATATCCGTTATTAACGATTCGAATTGTTCATTACTTAGTCATTCTCTTAAAGCCCTGTCAAGATTCAGGTATTTCTCGCAATTGCATGGAAACAGTATGGAATTTGAAGGCCAGCGTATAGCGTCCAGTTCTTAAACATTTGACGATCGCTATTCCCTTTGTATCTATAAATAACGAAATAAGTAATGTAGCTATTTCTGCAAAAGTTTATTTGGATTAAAATGTAGTAAATAGAAAAATAAGCTTTAGTAATAATAGTTTGTATACCTTCTAATAAAGATAGAGATTAGAGAAAGCCTTGTGAATGTATCACATCAGATTTTTTTGAAAAAAAAATATAAAATTTTATTAAAATGTTTGAGGAAGAAATGTATTTCTCTACATTAATCAAGCATTTAGTTAGTAGTCCTATTATGATAAAAAATCAAAGTCTCATCTCTGATCATCGAGAAGTACACAAATTAAGTATGCTGAGGATATCTTTTGGAAATCAACGGCAGTTGCTTAGAACATCTATTTTACTCCCATTAATGAACTTATATTGGTATATTGTACTAGATGCGAAAGTTGGAGTGTGTCTAATATTAATACGACAAACATAAAACATAATGTCAAATGGTTCTAAATTCCCCGCTATGTTCCTCATATCATCTCTAATAGAGCCCTTTTAATGCCTTCCTGTAATACTATAATTTCCCTCCTCATTAGATGGATAATTAGGTACAACAAATGACAATTTCACAGTATCCATGTTGAGCACTATAACGTTTATATGGTTTTAATTGGGAAGCTATTCTCATCACTAAATGCGACCAGGAACACACATTATATTAAACGATGCCAGAAAATAATAATTTGGTAAACACTGCTTTTTGACTGTTTTAATTATATGAAAAGTCAAAATAACGACACAAATATGTATCTGAAAATTCTCCCTCTGATAGTTTTGTTGTGTGCATTGTTTTATAACGATTTTTTTGGGTCGTATAAGAGAAAGTATACAGAAAGATGTATACACTGTTTTTTCTTCTATACCTTTGTGATAAATTAAGATACAAGGCCAAAATTTGGAGAAGATGTAGCCTAATGTTCAGCTTACTGAAATCACTTCAGGTGCTCGAAGTGGCCACCACGAGTAGTCAAACGCAGTCAGTGCCGCCAAACAGTGCCACAAACAACCTGCTCTAAGGTGTACAATGGATCGCTGCACACAATAATTAATTCAAGATTTTCGCATAGTGTAGCTAGTGTAGGTGGCTTTGCCCGATACTAAACATCATTTAGATTTCCCCTGAGGTAAAAGTCTAGAAGAATTAGCTCAGGGGGCCGTGCTGGATATTCGATAGCGCTTCTTCGACCTATTCGTTTTCCATGGAGAGGTTCATCAAGGTTCTCTCTGGTGTTGATGGTAGTGAGCTGGGAACTATCTCATTGCAATAAAACCCCTCGTCCCCATGCGACTATCGAATAGCAGCTAAAATCGATGCCCGTGGCTTTTCGAAATAAACCACACCGGTTTCTTAGAATGACAGCCTTGTAGTTGCTATTTGGCGTCGCTGATCACGTCACCTAAATATACAAACCAACTGTTACCCATCCAAGGCCACCTAAATCCAAGACATTAAGCTACATCTTCCCAAAATTTAAGACTCGTATTTCAATTGATTACAAACTAATTTATTGATGATCAAACAGTGTATAGATTTTCTCTCTCTTTCTCTCTCTCTCCCTCTCTCTCCCTCTCTCTCTCTCTGTATGTGTGTATGATTTACTCCGTCGCTTTTTCTGGTAAACAATTCATTCTTTACCTACCCAGCCTGGCACCGATAAATGTTTAGATTTCATTGCTATGTGTTAAAATTTCTCTATTCGTGCGTTGCTTTTATCAAGCGCCAAGATAGATAGTACTCTATCTATTCTCATCATGTCAAGTAAAGAGGATGGAATTTCAAAACCATCAAAGAGCGAGCTATTTTTTAAAGATTTGTCTACAGATTCATCCTCCTGCAGTACTTTTGTGCCTTCATACAGCGAAAGATGTAATGAAACCACTTCGGAAACGCCTAACGTGATAAATATGATGCAAACAAGTTTTTTAAGAATGTTTGCCAGAAAAGATATAAAAATAAACGATAGTGGTAGATAAAATTTCTTTGAATGTAACATACTATGTAATTCTTTTTAATTATGTTAATCTTGCAATGGTAGTATATTTAATGTCTAGAAATTCAAATACTTAAAATTACTGTGAAGCTGATGTGATATAAATAAATTTGTTATAATATTATTATAAATGAGTTTAAAAACCGTCAATCATTTTAGCATATATAAATCCATGCAGAGCAACACAATACTTTAATAGTGTTATATTCGGTGCCCCTTCAAAGTGAGACAGTAACTATGGTTATATATGTCATGTATATAATAATGTGAATTATAATGTGAAATTGTATTAATAAGAAAAATACTTGTTGTATAAATAGGAGTTAAGGCATAAGTTTTATGTATGTGCAAGTGTAGCTGGAGCTGTGGAATTCGTGTTAAAAGCCAGCAAACATATCTTTGTGTTAAAATTAGGGCCCAGGCAAAAAGGACTTTACGGGAAGGTCATAAAAGCCAGACCTTGAGCCTTTGTGAAACAGAAAAAGGCGACAAGCGAAAATAACATATGTTTGTAGAGAGGCCACATGCTTGCAAACGTAGAACAATAGCCGGGTAAGTCTTCTGGAAGGTTCCAAGCTGAACGAAGACAGACAATGAAATTTTAAGGAAGAGTATGTTTAAAATCTTCAAGGGAAGAAAGGTTAGTTCTAGCGTCTCCATCAGCCAGGGCGGTTGGGTATAAAGTGCTGCGATGTGAATAAGATACATGTAAGCTCTCAGAAGCAGGCGATATTATTTACTTCTTATAATGTAGTAGGAACGGTGAAAGGTTATCGGTTTAAAGGTCTATAGGAACGTGTGATAAATACTACAATTATTTCTAGAGCACGTATAAAATACTTCATTGCTCAGCGACCGCAAGTTTGGCTTACGAACGTGGTAGGGCTCGACCGTTCTACAGCTCCAACTAACTTAAGAACTGTGTAGATTATTAATAAGACATTCAATGCGTGTGCCATTAAAGCATAGTGTTCTTCAATAACTTAATCTATTGTTACAGTTGTTACTTTTTACCTTCCTTCCCGTATCACACCCTGCTAAGTTATACAAGCTTTACCAGAAACCCAAATAACAGCAGCCGTGGCAAGAAATAAAGATAAACTTTAAGAGTAACAACTAAAACACAAGATAATTATCAGTATCACCAGAGTTCATATATTAAATCATATATTAATATATCGGACATACTGCGAGTTATGCTCTCCCTCCACGAGTATACCGCAAGTTTGGCGCCCAACGTGGGGCTAAAGTAGCAAGTTTGGCGCCGGAACGTGGGGCTAAAGTAGCAAGTTTGACGCCGAATGTTGCAGGCTAAAGTAGCAAGTTTGGAGCCCGAATGTTGGGGCTAATGTAGCAAGTTTGGAGGCCAACATCGTATGACTTCTAAAAAAAATAAAAGCTACGCGAACGCAGGGAAGGAACAACGACGATACATCGAGGAACCCAGCAGAGAAACACATCGAAGAGCCCAGCAGAGAAATCCAGCGAAGAGCCCAGCAGAGAAACTCATCGCAGAGCCCAGCAGAGAAACACATCGCAGAGCCCAGCAGAGAAACCCAGCGAAGAGCCCAGCAGAGAAATCATCAAGGTGCAAAGTAAGAAAAAAAACTACGGGTACAAGAAAATCTTCAGACTGCCAACAGGACATCAAACAACGCAGAACGTCAAGAAACAACCAACACATCCACAGCATCTATGGTCTATAAGAACTTTATTCATGAGAGAGGGGCACGAACTGCGAACAACAAGACTACACCTCAGCTCTACGTTTGGTCACCGTAAGATCACAGTAAAAAGGTCAGACAAAAACTTTATACAGTAATAGTGATAAAGTTTCTTTGTAAATGTGTATTGTGCATGTTATAATTTAATGCGAGTGTAAATGATACTTAGAAGTGGTAAGATTAATAGGAGAAAGTCAAGTAGTAATATCCAATTAAATAGACACACTACAGAAATGGAAGGGGAAAATTCAAATGAAAGCATTTTAATTTCGTTGGATAGAGATATATCCGATGTAACTAATTTTAATGATAACATTCCAAATAGAGTAACAGAAACAGATAATATGCAAGTTCAACAGTGTGTAAGGGCAGAAATACCGTTAAGTACAGAACAGGGTCACGCAACAGAAACGAGAATGAACAACAAACATACAGGCTTACATGATAATGCAGTCCCTCAGAAAGACAATACAACTCAAAGGGAAATACCCGAGTTAGGTAGTAACGATCAGCTTAATCTGATGACAATTCTTAGGGCTATATCAGACCTTAAAACTGACATGGACAATAAATTAGATCAAAATATCAAGGAAATTGAGAGAAAATTTGAGATACTGTGGCAAAGTAATATAGCACTAGATAAAAATCTAGATCAGCAAAGCCAAGAAATAGGTAGACAGATTGCAAATAACTTAAAGGAAAACAGGTCTGAAATTAAGAGAATAGAAAGGAAATTAAACGATACTAGTAGAGCAATGCATGCTGAAATGGAAGAACAGATTAATAACCAGTGTAAAAGGCTTGAAGGTAAAATTGCTAGTCAGATTAGCATAAATAGTCAAGAAATGAGTACTAAGTTGGATAGTCAGACAACTGAACTAAGAGAAATTATAGACCATACAAATGCAAACTTAGTGCAAAATCAAATAGACATAAGGGGGGAAATTACAGAAATTCAAAAGGAAGGTAAAATAATGCAGGAAAAGTTTGAATCTGTAGTGCAGGATAGCAATAAGAAATATGAGAAACTAGAATATAGATTGAATTCAATCATTAATGGTAGAAGTAGGGTAGACAATAGTACAAATACTGATGCTGTGAACCATGTAAATATGCATGAAAATAATGTAACTGAAAGGGGTACAATATCCTCTGGTTTCAGTAGTTCACGAGGTGCTTCAGCTTCTCCTATAGCAGCTGCACTATCTCGTAGCCAACATGCAAATTTAGAATCCAATACTAATGTATCTAATAACTTAGCAGGATATCACATGGTACTTAACGAATTACCCTTATCTAAATTCAGTGCTACCACCAATCCGGTCCAATTCATTAATGAAATAACTGAATACTTTCAATTGAAAAGCGTTCCGGAATCACTTAAGATGATCGTGGTCAGAAAATGCCTTGACAACAAAACTTTGCAATGGCTACATATGATGGCCGACGGTGAGTTAAATTTCGAAACTTTCAGAGTACTACGCGAGAAAACTAGAAAAAGAAAAAGAAAACATGATAATAAGAAAAGAAGGCTTATAATAGGAATATTGGGAAATAAAGTTAAAAAAAAGGTACGGATCGTAAGAGTGGATAGCCTTGTAAATAATTGTAAATGTAAGGAGTAAGAGTATAAAATAAGTATGTTTGAGACCTATAAAAATAGGTAAAATATATATGTGTATGGATATAAAATCATATAGTGGATTAGCCTCAAGGTACTTGAATTATATATAAGTGTAATAATCAACAGAAAACTTAAATAATAAGATCTCATAAAGCTTTAGTTACCGTAGACTGTATGTAAATATGCTAATGTAAATGGATAGAAGTAAGAATTAACTCATAAAATAATTAGTCCATAGTTCAAACACTGGAACAACCTAAATGCATAGCAAGCAAATGTCAATTGTTTTTCAGTTGTATGTATAACCAATTTCTATGTGTTTCTTTATATATATATATATATATATATATATCTGATTACATCCTGATATACATAAATGAATGTGTCTGGATTATATATTATTCAACATGTTTTATTCAATTAAGTTAATACCAGTCAATGTCCATTGTAATTGTTTATACTAAAAGGATAATGAAAAACGTGTTTTACACACAATAACGCAAAAACTGACAGCTGTGTTTGTAAACATAACCCTAGCAAAGCAACTGTAATGACTTAGCCGAAAACACAATACAAAGTGCAGTGAAGTGTGTGTTGTTATTGTACAGTATGGTCAGGTAGGCGACCCATACTAAATGTCTGTAACAGAGTGAGCAAATTCTCACAGAGGTATATGGGGTGTGCCAAGAACACTAGACACCTATGGCATGACCAATATATTCATGAGACATTAAACAATATTAAAAATTTACACGTACACATAAATTTTAAATATGTTTAAAGGGGGCATATTTGAGACAGTAACTATGGTTATATATGTCATGTATATAATAATGTGAATTATAATGTGAAATTGTATTAATAAGAAAAATACTTGTTGTATAAATAGGAGTTAAGGCATAAGTTTTATGTATGTGCAAGTGTAGCTGGAGCTGTGGAATTCGTGTTAAAAGCCGACAAACATATCTTTGTGTTAAAATTAGGGCCCAGGCAAAAAGGACTTTACGGGAAGGTCATAAAAGCCGGACCTTGAGCCTTTGTGAAACAGAAAAAGGCGACAAGCGAAAATAACATATGTTTGTAGAGAGGCCACATGCTTGCAAACGTAGAACAATAGCCGGATAAGTCTTCTGGAAGGTTCCAAGCTGAACGAAGACAGACAATGAAATTTTAAGGAAGAGTATGTTTAAAATCTTCAAGGGAAGAAAGGTTAGTTCTAGCGTCTCCATCAACCAGGGCGGTTGGGTATAAAGTGCTGCGATGTGAATAAGATACATGTAAACTCTCAGAAGCAGGCGATATTATTTACTTCTTATAATGTAGTAGGAACGGTGAAAGGTTATCGGTTTAAAGGTCTATAGGAACGTGTGATAAATACTACAATTATTTCTAGAGCACGTATACAATACTTCATTGCTCAGCGACCGCAAGTTTGGCTTACGAACGTGGTAGGGCTCGACCGTTCTACAGCTCCAACTAACTTAAGAACTGTGTAGGTTATTAATAAGACATTCAATGCGTGTGCCATTAAAGCATAGTGTTCTTCAATAACTTAATCTATTGTTACAGTTGTTACTTTTTACCTTCCTTCCCGTATCACACCCTGCTAAGTTATACAAGCTTTACCAGAAACCCAAATAACAGCAGCCGTGGCAAGAAATAAAGATAAACTTTAAGAGTAACAACTAAAACACAAGATAATTATCAGTATCACCAGAGTTCATATATTAAATCATATATTAATATATCGGACATACTGCGAGTTATGCTCTCCCTCCACGAGAATACCGCAAAAGTGATGCTGTATTTATCAAATTTTACAATAAATTTCATGGAATACAGTGAAGACCTACAGTTTTCAAGGGTGTACAATTTAAAAATATTTCGAATGTCTTATAGAGATAGTTTTCCATCTGGAATCAATATTTGAGAAAAAGAAAAGGTAATTATTTACTTGATCATCCGGTGACCAATTTTTTTCAAATATTGTGTAATATACGTTAACAATGCCCTATTTTAAGTGTGCCTTTTAGGGACAAAAGTTTAGTTTGGCCACAATAAATGTTCAAAAACAGTAATACTGTAATGCGCATTCGTCGTGGCTATTCGGTGACTAGAGTGCTCAAGAAAACAAACGACATCGCAAAGCCTGAGGCCATTGAACATGCCTGAGGTATATATATGAAATCCATTATATAGGCCACTAAGACAACATAGGTTCTCCTACGTTGTATTAGGTGATATTAGTTTACGTTGGATTATATTAAGCTAGGTTAGATAAGGCCGGATTAGTTTGGAAGAACATGCCACAGTTTACAAAAAATTGGATGCTTTCTACGAGATCCATCACATTAATGCTTGTGTGATACCTTAAAAGTTCCTGCTGCTGACTGCATGCTAGTATTGCTATAATTTATTCTCTTAACCTTTTTAATGTATGGATGTGATTTATACACTTCCCAGCATCTACACTACCCGTCACATGTACCTACCAAGTGGGATGGCTCAGGCGGTTACGTCTGTCCCGCATTCGGAGGTCCCGGAATCGATCCCCGACGACCTCACTTCTGTCCCATAGGTTTTTTGTGGTTTACCCAGGTCGCCAGGCGAATGCTGGAGTGGTTCATCTTCTACCACGATTCTCCTTACTCTCGTTTCTTGTACCCATCATCTTCCTTGTCATTTGTTTCAGAATTGTAGGACCAATCGATGGTGTTCGGTGGGTTGTGGCTGGGTGGTGGCTTGCGCTCTGTAAATGTTTCTTCCCTGGCGTAGCTGCGATACTGCTCAGTTAGGTCTCTCCTCTCAGCGTTGGGCTCCTCCCCTGGGGACCCTGGAGGTTTGATGACTTGTGGGCAGGGACCGGGCGGCGTCGGACGCGTTCCATCTGGAAATGTTACGAACCCTGTCCATGCTTGCACCCGTTGGCATCCGGATCTGGTCGCCCTTCGGGTCTCTCCTCTCATCCTTCCTTCCCAGGAGTCACGTTGGAAGCATAAAGGGCCGACTGGCCTGCATGCGGTGCTCTAGCCCGATTCTGGGGGCCCCTCCGTGATACGTACCTTTACCTTTACCTCTATCCGTCACATGTTAAATTGGTTCTATCTGAACTCGCAAGTGAATACTATCTTATGCTGTCCTATGTCTACCACCATGTCCATAAATTACACCATCTCGCATACTGATCTCCACCTCTCCCACTTTTCTCAGCTTTCTCTGCTTAGATCATACATGATGCAACAATGGATTAGCCATCATTATCCTATTCCACAGGTACATACTAACCCTCTTATATATCAATTGTGAACCAAAACGAGTCACAGCCATCTCTGGTCAAACCTTATCCATCTACCTCCTCTCTCATAACTCTAGATTGCAGAAGGAGGTCATCTGATCCAAAATGGAATTGGTTGCCCTCCCCTATTTATAGGCCACATTACAACTCTCGAAACTACGCCTACCATATTTTCATCCCTTTATGTAAAAATATCCACTGTTTAACCAACACCACCTAGACAGAAGGCCTGAGCATTAAAACAAAACGGCCACCCTTATATGCTATTAGTTGCAGTGAATAGTAGAGGTATTTCAGTAATTAAAAGTTGTTAAAATATGTATGTTTAACTAGAATGTTATCTAGTGTCAAGGAAAATGTAATTCACAAATCTAAACACGTAAAATATAAACAATTATTACCGTCTGGGTTATAAGAGTAATGCATCACAAATATCCACTTTTAAAGTTTCTGCTTGGGTCATGTGTATTAATAAAATCGGTTGCTGCTCACAGTGTTACAACTAATGTACTAAGTTGGAAACGTAAAACAATCAACTTTTGGAAAACTTTAAACTAACATGTCCATTTTGTTATTTAAGATTTATGTTGATATAAAGACAAACCATTCTTTCAGGCTAGCTCCGTTTTATCATATATGAAAGTTCTAGGGATATCTAAAGAAATATTCTAAAAAACATACCTATATTGGTAATTCCTCTTACATTTATTTTGATTCACTTCGGATGAGTTAAGCCTAACAAGTTAAGGAGTATTTCCTTTTACATCATGCCGCTTTCGGCTAATAATCATTACTGAAAATTGCTGCCAAACTTATAATTTAACTAAATATTTAAAATAGGACTTGCTGTAATTTAGAAAAAAACATTGAGTTTATATTTTAAACGTCAAACATACATTGAAAAACCAACTGGGTGTACATACTAATTCACACGGTTTTGGGAACTAGTTTTTGTTTGGTTACGTTAAGTTAGGTTGGGATATAAATATGTTTACAATTTACAAACGTCAAAGACGTTTACTATTTATATACCTAGGTAGCTCTTTAAATATTATTTAGCGGTTACCTATTAGGCTAAAAAATAAGTACAGAAAATGGATGTATTACACATATACGTATTAATACATAACGCACTGTGATTCTCAGAAAAAAAACTATATAAACTGTGCCCTGCAAACAAGAGCAACTGGAGAGTAATCAGGATATGTGAGTATGCACATATAGATTATAATTATTAAAGCAAATATTAGTAGACTTGCCTCTTGAGTTTCTGGCCGGGGAAAAAATTCTCACTTTTAATGGTTTTTAACTTTTGGCTTCCTTCAAATAATCATACTTTGGTAACGTTAACACATACAATTTGCTGCCATTTTTATAATTTCCCATGCTTTTGGGGACACAGCTCTTAAAAATCATGTTAAAACGCATTATAATCACCAACTCTGCGACAATCTTCTAAAATTAATCATCAAACACGTTTAATTTTCACTAAATTCCGTAAAAGCTGCAATACTCTTTCTATAATAATAGGCTAACTAGAACGGCCATTTTGTTTTCCGCGAAAGTAGTGCTCGGACTTTGTTACAGCGGTGTTGGTTTAACCCAATTGGTCAAAATATTTTACAATTACACTATAGGACTTGGCAATAATTATAGGTAACTTACAATTTTCAAAAGACGCGCAACCCTATTTTCATTACATAGTACCTTTAAAATTGCCAAAACTACTATTAACCTTTATTTTCATTTTCAGCCTCTCATAGTCAAAGCTATACTGTAAGACTGATCTTGTTAATCCAGATAAACTTTAAATTCACATTTACACAACAGTACTGAGACTGCCTCTGGTTTTTGGTGGTTAGCGTGCTTCGGGTTCGATTCTCGGCTGGGAGGTGAGAATTTTTCTTTACCCAGGATGATACACCATCCTACCTAGAATTGGGAAGAATGAATGAGAGTTTTAATATGAGTGTGAGTTTAATAAAGTAATGCCAAACCAAAATATTAACACCCACTGTAAGCGAGTGAACTTCATTACCGATGAGCAATTGTTAAAAAAGAAAACAAGAAAAAAACACACCTTTATGGCCTTAGATATTAAAGGCAGCATATAAATGGAACATTAGAACAAACAAAGACAGTACTGGTTTCAGGTGACTTTGGAAGGCGCCTTTATTACCAAGAAAGCAAGCGTTTCATTATTGTTCTTAATCCAATTACCGCTATTAGTTTAAGACAGATGGACACAGTTTTACTGTGTGATTACGTCTATCAAAATGACACAAGATGAAAACACAGCCAAATTCAAAAGACAGAGATTAGAACATGGCTCTCCATTTGCTTCATTCAACAGATCTACGCCCTTACAGGAACTCAATGAAGACATCACTGATATAATTACTTAAAGTGCTAATGAAAACAGATCTCCACCTATACACATGCGCAACCTAGTAGATATTAATCAGCAGGCATATGAATTTTTAAGCAGTTGGCTTCAAGTTACCTATACTCGAAACAAAGACTGCAAAACAACACAGGCCAAGGGTCACTGACAAGCAAGTATAAACCGACCCGAGTGCTGTCTGAAACGACAAAAGACTGTACAAGGGATGGAGGATGGTTTGTTATCTAGACCTCCTTGCCTATAGTCCAGTGACAGTTCAATATTATTTCCTTCCGTCCTGACTTTAATGTTTAGAAATTCCTATGCCTGTTAATGAAATTATAAAATATTTGAAAACCGGAAAACACAAACATATGACTGTGGCACGAAGGATACAGAAAGACAGTAGGCTATGCTGAGTACTACACATACCAGATTAAAAGTGAAAAGAGTTTCAGGTTTACATTCAGAGGGCTCCTTCCTTCATGTGATACTAAACTAATGAAGAATTTAGTGAACTAGGTTATCAACCAGTAGAAATGATACTAATCTTTCATATTGTAACAAAAGCTCATGTTTATCCTTATTTTTTCGACATGAAACTAAATCCAGCAAATGAAAAACTCTATGGAGTTACTAAGCTTTACTTTGCTGCTATGAAGATTGAGTCCCTGAAGCCTAAACTCTTCCTATTGCAGCGTAGAAAATGCCAAGATTACGGTCATTCCAAGAACTGCCATATTTTTTTTTCGAGTGGAGGAGAAAATGATTTAATCACTGACCCCAGCCCCGATGGGAGTCGAGACTGAGAGTGTGGGACTCACCGAATGATCGGCATACCCACTAAAAACTCCTCCACCGGAGAGGGAAAAGTCAGGAGTGAAGGTGAGGCAGTACCGCATTAAGCACCTGCGGATTCGAGGTGATAGGTTGTTCGGCAGGCGTAGCCTAAGCCGGGTGAAGGAAGGTGCCAGGACGCAAGCATGACCGAGGCCCTACTTGCGCCCTTGGGAATTTAGGGTGAGAAATATGCAGGAAGTTAGGGTGGAGGTGTGACAGGAATGTAGGTGTTACCTGGGCTTCCGACGTCCTCGGAGTTGAGTGGCCGGAGCAGTCTAGTGGGGCCCCATGGGGGCTTGTCTTGTTCCTTTGGCAGTTTGTTGAGAACGCCATCCAGCTCGTCTGGAGGGCTGCTACCTCCTCCTTGATTAGCCTTCTGACGTTCAGGTAATGGTCCTCTAAGTCGCGTGACGTTGCGGTTCCTAATTTGCAGATTGTTGGTATTAGCTTGGCTGCTACTACTATGGAATGGTGGTTCTCTTGAAGGTAGTCGAGAGCTTCCTCCATTTGGGCCAGTTTTGTTGTGATGTTGAGGAGCTCTGCCTGCACATCCTCCAGCTTCTGAAGAATCTCAGGCGAGGGCTCCTTTGAGGTATTCCTGTCGGCGATGTTTTGTAGCGTTTCTGCTACTGCAGTAGGCTCGCTCTGCTCGGCGCAAGGCCGGGCGGCCTTCTGCTGCGGCGGTGTTGTGCGGCTGCGTGGATGTTGCGGGCAGCAAGCTTGCCCGGTGTAGTGGTCGTGCCTCCAGCAGCTAGCACAGAAGCGGCGGCGACGAGTTAGGTCGTGCTGCTGGCAGACAGACGTTAGATTAGGTGCCCCACAGTAGTGGCACCGTGGCTGCGCAGTACAGCCCACCTCGCTGTGCCCGTAAAGGCAGCAGCGCCGGCAGGGCGGCGTCCATGTTGAGCGGCTTGGTTCAATTCTTAGGCTCCTGCCTAAGAACTGAAGGCCGTCGGATAGGGCAGCGTCGAAGTGTGCCTTTTCTCGAAAGAAAAGGCGCACGAGTGGAGTTGGGCCCTTCCGCGATTGGATCCTAGTTGCCCTGTAGGCTGACGGCCAAAGCTGCTGCACGCTGCTTAGGATGGTCTGCGTAGGTAGTTGCTGGTGAACGCCCACTACCACAGCGCTGAAGAAAAGATAGCGCTGGGCTGGGCTTTCTCCAGGCGAAGCGGCGTCAGGCACACTGTCGTTCGGGACTTCAGTGTAATCCGGCGTTGGCGGCGGGCTGGCAGAGCCAGCTGCGGCGGTTGCCTCGTTGACCGGTGAGTCAAGTTCGGCGGCGGAGGTCTCTGCTGCCACTGCAGCCCTGCGTTGTCTCCTTCTTCCCATGGTGCTGTTGACTCGAAGGATCCAGGCGAAGTGTGTGACTGCCATAGAACTCGCCGTTGCGTTAAATACGATGATCTGCATCCAACTGCTAAGTGTACTAGAATCCCAATACCTCATCCTATCTGCGTTAGCTGTAAAGCTCAATCTATGGCTAACTACAGATGGTGTCCTGTGCATTAAGAGCTTAAAATATTCACCAAATCTAACACCAGAAATTCAAGTCGAAAAGAAACGCCCAGCTTTTCTACTCCTAACCTAGAAAGGAATCAAAGCTTATCATGCACCTATGCTTCATATGTGGACGTGCCTAGGAATTCATTTCAAAACATTGACGAATAATAGCAGCATAATAAATAAGTTAATAAAAGATATCGTTTAATATCTCTAATTATTCCATTAGTGAATACATTATAACAAGTACTTCCTTCCCGTCTTAAAAAATGAGCTGTGGGCAGATACAAATCTTTGAATGTTGACACTGGAAATTACAACAGTATAACTATTAAGAATTTCGAATTAAATTATTTTTAGAATCCTACACAATAGGTATTCTTCTTATTACTGAGACAAAACTAGCACCTCGCATCTATTTCTTTATTCCGAACTACCGAATATGTTGAGCTGACTTTCCTGGCCAAAATGGTGGATCTACCATAATTATTAAAAACTATATGGATCATGATAAACTTCCACCTTTTATTGAAAATGAATTTCAAATTTCAAGAATTATGATAACTATAAACAAAGCTTAATACCAAATTGAATCATTCTATTCAGGACCAGAATACAAAATATGTTTATCAGATTTTTGGAACATAGCACACCTAATGGTAAATAGGTTTCTTCTAGGTGGGGATTTTAACTCCAAACATCCAAAACGGGGCTCCAACTTGGCCAATCCACGTGGGAAACTACTCCATGAAGCCTCAACTCAACTTTCATTTATATATCCAGTTGAACCAAGTTATTTTCCAGCAGATGTTCAAACCCCAGACTTTTTTATAAGTAAAAAACGACAAATTTGTGTCCTACTCCATCCGTCCTCACCTATGAACTTAGTTCAGATCATTTCGCTGTGATACAATGTGCTGAAAATCACCATCGAGAAGTCATACTCATCGAATCTTAATAAATCGATCCTTGAATTAGTATAACTTTACAACAACTTTATTGAAATCGCTGATTTAAAACTTTAATTGAAATCTTCACAAGACATCGACGCGGCAGAAAGCAAGCTGACAGCATACGTGTATTTATCATGCCGCTGCAACAGCAGAACAAGACAACATAAAACCTTAGAAAAATACATTGTTCTCGACGTGAGAAGACATTGCCGAAAACTATGGAAGCAAAGTAAATACCCCCCTTACAACACGCAACACAACAAAACACTATACATATGTAACGAGCTACACGAGATTTACATCAAGCTCTAAAGGAAGAGAACTAGAAAACTGCTTTCTCTTAATTGCAAAGATGAATCTTTATGGTAAAAACTAAAATTTTGACAAAATACAAAGATACGATACGTCCTTTAATGTTCAATAACTCCTGGTATAGCACCTCAGAAGAAAAAGTGAATCTATTTTCTAAGATGCTAAAGAGAAATTTAGGACAAACCAACTAGGGATCCCGAATTCGAACAAGAAATATCCGACAAAGTTACAGCGTCTCTTCAGTTAACGCACTTCCCTGCATACTTTACCCCTGCAGAGAAATTTTGGCGAGAAAGTCACTCAATTTCCGATACTGAACTCTCGAGTGTGAATGAAAATTTTCTGACAGGATGACAGAAATGCGTGGCTAAAGAAGACATTTCTTAACATCTCTTGAGTTGCGGGAATAACTGTTTCGTGGCAGTCCGAGCTGCAACGTCCGGCAGAGTTGCAATGCGTGATATTTGAGCGTCTTAGAGGCAACGTTGGGAAAGTATTGCCATTATGGAAAGGTAGAATCAGACGACCGAAAAATTTAATGCAATTAGAGCAACCGGACGGAGACCGGGAGATCCGTGGTTCAAATCCCGACTACGGCATTGGATTTTTCAGTCGTCTGATTCTACCTTTCCAGCCCTGTCCAACACATGGCTTATGTGGAAGAACAATTAATTCCATTATTGCCATAATGTTATTCATACTTCCTTATGGGGTATCACCCTTCTGTCTTAAGGGCCAATGCTACGATACTCGGCTGGGCTCAAGAAAGTTTTCGCTGATAAAGAAATTCTTCCTATGCCCATAGTCTGGTGTGTGAATGTATTTTCGTGGTATTCAAGTCATACTAACTAATTAGCCTACATCAGAATTATTGCTAGGTAGATGCCTGAATGTATCTTCCACAATCATTATGTAGGACACATTTATGAAGTATTGAAAGACGAAAAAAATTAATCTTTTTTCCAAAATTACGCTCCGATTGCCGTTAAGAACTAGTAGAACCGGCCACTCAGCTGCTGCTGCATTATTTGCGGCGATTCTTCAACCTCTCTCTCTCTCTCTCTCTGTCTACCTGTCAATTACTTTCCCTTATGTGAGTTCACATTGTGGCACCTTTACAAATAAGTGGAACATTTACGAGAAACAAACTTTAATCAGAATTGGGTTAAAGTTTACCTATTTTACGATACGCGGCTGTGTTGCACCTATGTGTGGTTAGATTTGACCTTGGTTGCCGATAAAAGCGCTACGTGCCATATCTGCTTCTTTTTCTTCTATGGTGTAACAGTTCGGGATCGAACTATAACCTCCATCTGACCCTCTCTCTCGCAGTTGATGTTCGCTGCCTGGTTTTGAGTAGGGTGTTAACATCTCTTGCCACTGCATCAATCCAGCGGTCCCTGGTCTTTCTATAGGCTTTCTACCTCCAATTTGAAAAACAATATCTCTTTGGAATTCGGTTGTCATCCATCCGAATGATGTGCCCAGCCCATTGAAATCTAATGGTGATGACTAGATCATTTTCTTTATGTAGATTATAGAATTCGTTATTATAACGTATTCTCCACAATACGCCGTTATCCTGAGTTGAGCCGTATATTCTTCTTAGAATCCTTTCGATTGTGCTGATTACGTTAGCGACTCGTTTGTTCAGAGTCCAGTGTTCGCTACCATGTTGTAATTGTTCTAATTATAACTTATATAACGTGGCTTTAGCTTGAAGATCTACGTTCTTTGACTTGATTATTGATACACTGATGCGTACACTCCATTAGTGACATGTATAGTTATCCTTATTTGTTTGATTTCTTGTCTTCTGTTATTCCCCATGTTACGTGCCATATATAAAATACTAATTCTGACCATTTCTGACTCGATCAAAATTTACTTTGAATGCCTGGTTACAGTACATTTACGCCATCGCCATTGGAATGCAATGATCCTAATCTGCAGAATGGAATCTTTGTGCTTGTCCGAATATTTAGAGGAATAATCGGCGATCAGGCAGCAAAAATTCACACATATGAAGCTGTGACAGCGAGTGTGTTGTCCGGAAACATTTAATTTTTTAGCCTTTGCCGAACAAAGTTCGCTTTGACTTTGCAAAAACTGAAAGCGTTTGTAATGTTGTCCCATGGTGATTAGCTTTCTACTGCTGCCAAAGGGAAACAATGCCTTAATCACATTTACGGCGCACGAAGCGAATGGCATGTTGGGAGCTGTAGCACTTGGCACTATGTTTCTAATAGAATGCAGTCTAAATATCTACGGATCGCGTACACAAACCCGCAGAAAGAGGGTGGGTTTGAAATGCTGATATTTGATGCATGATGCGGTGGCAGCGCAGGGAGACCGCACGTCCAATGCGAACTGCATAACTGATGTCCACGCGCCTTTCCCACGGATAATCGCTTAATTGAATCGACGTACTGAACTAACGTATGCTTACTCTCAGATGTGTATACATAAACATGGCAATAGTTTTTCATACTCTTAAATCCAAAATGGTTTGATTACATTTTTCCAGTATTTGGAGAGTTCCACAAATCTTAGATGAAGTAGCTGTTTATGATTAGGGCTCGGATATTGAAGACCTATAAATTGTCTAAAAAGACAAAAAATTATGCTATAATGACCTAATAACTGGAAAAAATAACGTAAAACATAATAAAAATCAGTTAATGTTTTTAATCTCATATTTAAATAATGAATATAATGCTTGACATTAGGCATCAGTAGCATTACATCAGCCATTATTAAAAGGAATGTGTGTCATTTTCCCTACAATTGCTATTTATGTACTTTGACACATTAATACATACATATTGCTCTGAGAGATTGATACATTTAGTTTATTATGTAAAACACAAACTTTATTCTTTGAAATAAGAAACATTTTTACTTATAAGTACTAAATTCCGGTGGTATGAAACATACAATGAAAGAAAAGCTTTATGAATAAACTGCTTCTTCTCTAAGTTACATATTTTAGATTATGTTAATCTATATGAGTCATTGTTGTCTGTTCGAATTGAGAAAGAGCAGTAAATGTGTGGCCAAAGGAAGGTAAAGCAGCAAGAAAAAAACCTTTTAAGATCTAAAAAAGGGCTAAAAAGATAATAAGGGGGAAACAAGAAAGCCAAAACTGGGCCTTGTCTCGAAAAGAAAAGGTTTTTCCTCATATTCCAAACCTCATTTATGATAATTAAGATCGATGAATGCAGTAATGAATTTTTCATGCACTGCTGCTGGAACATAATAGAGCGAAATCGAGTCCTATTTGGAAATACCATATTTTAGCATTAGAGGCGTCGTATTCTAAACCTGAAAGTGCCATTGGGATCATTTTGACCCAAGGTGAGCATTATAGCAAATGTCGTTAAGTTTAGTTTATCCCAAACATACTAACTAGCATTATAACTCCAGCTGTGTTATCTTTCATTTGGTAATTTAAAATAACATTAATTCATGTTAATATAATTATGTTTGAATACAGAAGTCTTGAAACATGTAACTCAACTACAGATTATCCTCTGGGTTTGCTACCAAAAACTAACAACTTTCTGCGATTATGCCTACCTATTATTTGCTACCTATTCTGAAAAATTTGAACTTTTTGTGTTATTTATATTTTGTGTTTCTTTGGATATTGTCTACGTGTATCATCAATGTGTCCATTATATTGTATTCAGGACTTTTATATGTGGTTGAGCGGAAGAGAAGGACAAATGACCTTAGCTCTGCCACAATAAATAAATAAATAAATAAATAAATAAATAAATAAATAAATAAATAAAACGTTCCACAAAAAAGAAGCGTTTCATTACTTTACCATTTCACTTTCTACAAACAAGTTTTGCAGCCTGATAATACTTCACATTAGTTTTATTACCATTTATTGACTTAATTATTAGGTGGCGGTTTGTAATTATTCAACGTCTGTATCCATATATGTATACAACTATTCCTTGAAGCCATTTTGCACAACTGATGTGTGCTATATTTATGTTGTGCACAAACAATGCATACAAAATGCAGCAATCTAAGAATAAAACGGATATGAACGCGTATATAATGCTGCAATATGTGTATTTCACCAAACGCATCAATAATGCAAGCTTTTGAAAACATTCTTGGTGGAAATCTAAGACTAATAATTGAATGGGTAAAAATGACCCGAACGCCATTCTAGGCCAAAGTGAAAACGGCGTTAAAACTTGATGTGATTTTTTAATATCAGATAAACATTTAACATCATGTTCTGAGAAAGGTAGTAAAAAGGTAGTAAAGCTTTCCTTGAAAAGGGAGCAGATGCAGTCAAAGGTTTTAAATGGGTCGAAATAACCCCAACGATGCTTCTATTATTAAGTAAGGTATTTTACTCAAAATCGCTGCAGTTGTTTTTGGGGAAATAAAGAAAAGAAAAGAAAAGTCTTCTATGTTGGCTGATCTGGATCTACCGGTTGTATTATTCCTTATTAATCTGTTAACCTGAGTCTGTATAGCAATGTAATGCTGGTCGACTTTAAAAAATGAAAAAAATAAATAAATAAAATGAAGCGTGGTTTGGGGCGGGGAATTATCTATAACATTTTCGTGTCGTGTCCTTTCACATGCTAAATTTAAACACTTTTCTCACTTTCCCTTATTTAGTTACACCATTCACAGACAAGTATTGCAGATAGCTTTCTAAAAATGACTTCTATAAAGTTGACTTCATAACATTTAAATATAGAATTTTTTAGTGGAATACAATAGATCCTCTACTTACTATAAGTAAGTGGTTGAAAAAGCAAATCTCTCATATGGCATTCTCTATCTACATCGTTTATGTGTTTAGGTATTCTTGAAAATTATTCTTACTAAAGTTTAAGTTATGACCACTTTATGCTAATTGAGATAAGGTTTTCAGAAATGAATTCATTACACATTTTGATTTAAGCACAAGTTGGATACAACCGCGGCTGAATCAAATCATTAAAAAGCAGGTCGGTATATGTTGCCTTTGCATATAACCACACCCTTTGCATGACGTCACGAGAAACAAAATAATAGTGAACAAACGCTTCAAAAGCAACTAAAGTGTTTGAAAATTTGCAGCAATAATACCCAATATCCCGGAAGCGCTTAATGTACAACAAATTTACTTGACATAAAGTCAATGTCTTAATCTACATTTTACCTGTATTGAGCTTTTGGTCTACCCCTTAGGATTTTCAAGTTATACTAAATTATGCAAAATTAATTTTGAACATCACAGGCTATTGCCATAAAATTCAAATTACTAGCCAGGGAAATATATTTTAACGAATGGTATCGTCATGGCGCAGTGAGTAGTGTGGCGGAGCATGTTGTTCCACTTCCCAGCCACGCTTGATTTCAACCCACCCATTGGAGTGCGCATTTTTTGGGCCATGTATAGGACCGGTTTCCATTCAACATCGTGATTCATTTGAAGAGCTACGATTTGTAGGTCACAAAACCAACTTTCCGGCTGTGGAAAGCAAGGTACTTGCAACCTTATATCTCTGGGCTGGATGATCGTCCACCTCAGTTATGCGCACGTGGGCTGAGCTCGGCAGCAGGGTTGGCAGGCCAATGTCCACATTGAATATCGTCCCACAGTTTATTATTATTCTTATTCTTTCAAAAATCATTAGCCATTTTTGAGAAAAAAGGTTTCTACATAAGGATAGCTGTCATATCTTTGAAAGATTTGTTTTTGAATAATACTGCTCATACAAATACATACAACTCCAACGGTGCTTCTATTATTAAATAAGGTATTTTACTCAAAATCACTGCAGTTGTTTTTGGGGAAATAAAGAAAAGAAAAGAAAAGTCTTTTATGTTGTCTGATCTCGATCTATCTGTTGTATTATTCATTATTAATCTGTTAACCTGAGTCTGTATAGCAATGTAATGCTGGTCGGCTTTTAAAAAATGAAAAAAAAAAATAAAATGAAGCGTAGTTTGGGGCGAGGAATTATCGCACGCACACACAAACAACGCACGAATCGTTTTTAAACAGTGCTCATTTAGAGATTCGGGTTCAGAGCACATCAAAACATGTATTTTCGGTAAATTATCCATGTCGAATTTTTTAATGGAATAGAATACTTCTTTACCTACCATAGGTATTTGTGGAAAACGTAAAAATCTTATATGTTAAATTCACATGACCTTCCTTATCCATTCTTCTACAGACTATTCTTACAAAAGCTTATTTTTCCAACCACTTCATGTTATTTGAGACAGACTATTGCAGAAATTGTTTCATTACACGACACGCTTCACTGTAGTTACAAGGAAAATACAGAAACTGAAGTGATAGTAAAATCTTTAAGCACTCTCCGCAAAAGCACGAGAAACAAATGAATGACGACTTAGCACTTCAAGAAAGAAATAAACTACTTGAAAATTCAAACCAATAACAAATGTCTCAGAAATCGTTAATACTACAATTTGAAATAATTTTCTTGTTTTGACGATATCTAAACCTTTTGTGAGGTCCGTTTTTGTCTATAGCTTAAAGGTTATCATATTTTATACTAAAGAATAAAAACTTCATTTGGAGTGATGCGAGTTTTGCATGACTATGTGCAGAAAAATCAAGATACGATTTATTTTTTCCATGAAAATATCTTAAAAAATGTAGTAGTTTAATGATAATCGTTAGACCCAGTTTTGAGAAAATCAAAAGTAAAGACAATTTTCCATGTTAAGAATGTTTTGGTATGGTAGTGTGGTGCAGAAGGTGCTGAAATTAAATACTAAGTTTGATATTTGTCCTACGTTTCGTTTTTGAGTTACACTGTTCTCACGTAAGCAGAAAGGCCCGTTTTTTTAAAAAAATATATGTTTTGGAAGCAGGGGACCTCAAAGATGCGTGTTTCTAGTGAAATCTCCATGTCTACCTTTTATTAAGCTAAGAGGTAGAGAAGATATAGGTACAGACAAACGGAGGGACTTTTGCAGAGCACAGCAAGTAGGCCGCAACGGTCCATTTTGCTTTTACCTGACCCTAGGGAGGGAGGGATGATGGGGGAGGACCGAAGGGCGACCAGATCCGGATGACAACGGGTGCAGGCATGGTCCCCATTTTGGTGGGCCCACTCGGAGGACGGGTCCTAACTGAGCAGTCCCGCTACAAGCCAGGGAAGAGTCTTCACCATCCAGCCGCAACCCGCCGAACATGTCATATGGTCCTACAAGCCTGAAACAGATGACAGTGAAGATAATGGGTATAGGAAATGAGAGACAGAAAAGTCGTGGTGGAAGAGGAACCACCCTAGTATTCGCCTGCCGACCTGCGGAAACCAAGGAAAACCTATGGGTCAGAGTGGGTCGTACTGGGGATCGAACCCAGATCCCGCGAAAGCGATTCGCATACTTTACCCGGTGCCACCTCGTCCGACAGAGGTAAGGAAAGTAAGAATCTTATATACTACAGCCAAGGTCTTTAAAATGACAAATTCACATATATCCGTTATAATTGTTATTGTCTATTATGCATATATAGTGTGTCTACTGCCTTGAAGGTTTAAAATACCAGTATTTCAAGTGTAAGTTTTGACAAAATTCCAGTGTTGCATCGAGTCATATTGCAGTAAAAATGCAGCAGTATCCAACTGTCCGGTTGTGGCCAGCTTAGCACCTTTACTGGTTTTATTTGTTTCCACAGCCACAATATGAAGCTGTGTTTAATACTAGCTGATGTTGCAGTTAACTTTTTTAATATCTAATGGTAATTTGAGTGTTCTCTGTACTCTTTATGAAATTATTGTACAACGATCTAGAATATATTTGTTGTTGTTGTTGATTGTCCCCATTACTTCTTAGAACTGTAAGTTCATAATACTACCATGATAGTCATAATAATGGACCAAAAATTCACTGATATTCATAGAAATGGAAATGAAATATCAATAAGTTTTGTATTACTTATCTTAGCTTCCCCAGTCCTCCCCCGTAACAATCTTCAAAATTCTGGAAATATTGTGCAGCCTGTAAACAAAAATGGTAGATGAAGAATTATCCAAATGTTTGAGTCATTTTTACATAGGATGAAAAATTATGAAACGATAGCTATCATGCAAAACAATAATATTAAAAACGCTTATTTAATTAACAAGGGTTTCCATGAACCAATCACCTGAAAGTTTAATCTGAAATAAGTCAATGTTATATGAATATTTCATTAAATTTTTCCAGTATTTAAGCACTAATTTCAGTATATCCAGTTTGTAAAAAAGTACATTTCCAGTATATGCAGTATTTCGAGGATCAGTAGATACCCTGATATAAGTAGAAGCTAAGATATTTATGAAATGTCCCCATTTACAGCAATCCTTTACCTGAAAACGTTTTGGTAAAATTGTATTTTCTGAAAAATGGCACTGACGATTTTGATGTGAATTTCGGTGGAGATATAATACGTAAGATAGTTTGTATGTATAGCCTGAAATTGTTTCTATGCAGACAGTAATTGGTTTAATGTTAATTGGATAAATGAATAAACCTTTTTTTATTACAAATACTGTCTAGAGGCTCCATACATCACCGGTGAATGTAGGCTTAGTGGTAAAGTAAACTGCAGAATTGAATTCTATCGGTTTTTAAAAATTGTGGCTTTATTCCACATTCATTTCTCCACCGATACCAACTATCTACTTGTAGCAAGGTTATAATAACTTATCCAATTATTCATGGAGAGGAGCTCTCCTTTAGATATCTCCTAGAGTACCAACCTCCGTGAAGCATATAGTACAACGGCTGAAGACAGTTCATAGTCCTTTAGCTGTTTCAATTTTTTCCTAGGTTTACTGTCTCCTCACATTTGTTTATCCTCAATTTCTGAACTCCATGTCACAATTGTTAAACCGCCTTAGTTTCCTAATTATCAACCCTCCCCCTCTCCAGCCGGATGTTGTGCTAACGATGGCTTTCACCCTATGAGGAGAAATAATTGCTGATTTCGAGGGATGGCGTGGCCATACAAACTGTTTATAATTACATTGCGACGAAGACGTTAGAATTTCTCTTGATTCATGTTTGGAATCTGATAAGGGATACTGTAATTTTATTCATCTACATTTATGATTGCTACGATATTGTGTATAAAATTCTAAGAAGAGGTTACAGAAAGTGGTTTTGGTGTTGATTTTATCGACTTCTAATGGTGCTTATTATATAGCCATTCTAACTCAAACGTTCTGAAAACAATGAAAATTCGCTAAAGGTGATGCCTAAGTTAAAAATTATTTCATATTAAAAATTTCGAGATTATGTTATTGAAATTCAGAATAATAAATAGTATGTGGAAGGTATATAAAACGTAACATAGCCATTTAGCTGTCTTTGAATTATAATTTATAATAATTATGCATTTTTAATACTTCCTGTTATGTATTTTGTTACATTTTTATTGTCTACGTTGATTCGGTAACACTGTAGATCATATTTAGAAGTAGATAGGTATTTAGAAGTTTGCTATTCCACTTGTCCTCTCATTTATAAGTAACAATTATATCTGCCTCTGTAATATCCCTTGTATGGGTTGAATGTTTCAGATATTACGTTTAACCTGACGATGAGACGAAAGACGCTGTTCTACACGGTGAATCTCATAATTCCCTGCGTGGGCATTACGTTCCTTACAGTGCTGGTGTTCTATCTACCGTCAGATTCTGGCGAGAAGGTATCACTTTGTGTATCCATCCTGCTGTCTCTCACAGTGTTCTTCTTGTTGCTGGCGGAGATCATCCCACCTACATCGTTAGCAGTACCGCTTCTCGGCAAGTACCTGCTCTTCACCATGATCCTCGTCACACTCTCCATCTCCATCACTGTCTTCGTGCTCAACGTTCACTTCCGGTAAGTACATAATCGCCGGATTCGATTGTCAATTGATGTATTTGCCTTACACTTTAAACGTCTCTTTAGAAACAGATCATACAGCGAAGGTTTTTCTCCAGGTTCTTTTGGTACATATGATTCAGTGTATACCGGGTAGGTGACCTCAACTATGTAATCGCCTTCTGACTGTTTATTTCTATTGATTTAATAGGAAGCTGAAAATAGGAACTATTCTGTAGGTGTTGGTATACACAGCAAGTAAATGGTAATCAGATTGGCCAGAATTCGAAATTTGAGCCTAGAATCGTCTTAATGCTACCGCCTGAACTATCTTCCTTGGTAAAGTTGAAATTGTAATTATTGTTTTTGAAACAAAAAGGAAAGATAAAACGATTCATATTCTTAACCTTTTTCATGCCATCCATTCTTTCCATTCTACTTACTGCATTTTTATTTTCTCTGCCATCTACCTATAGTAGGTAAGAGGAAATATTGTATTCCACCCAAAAATTCGATGTCAAGATGTTACCGGAAGTACATATTATAAGACCTCTGAATAAAAAAAAAAGTAAGTAAAAGATCCATGTGAAAGAGAGAGAGAACAGCACAACTCAAAAACTAAGCGCCAGATAAATACCAAACTTCGTTTTTAAATGCAATATCTTCCTAAGATACGACACGAAGACCTACAAAAAGTCCCCCATCCCAAACTATCGTTTGCAAGGAAACGTTTTCGAAATGTTTTATTTTATCAAAATAGTCATTCAAGATACTTGCATGACAAAAAAATGAATATCTTCAATTTTCGGGTAATGGCCTATGAACACCTCTTTACACAGAAGGAATTTCATATAATTTCGTATAAGGGTAAATCATAACACATAGATAAAAATTTACTACACAAAAATGTATATCTCTTTTAAAACACACAGTTTATTAAAATAACGTTTTCTGTTGCTCAGCCATATAGGGATATTTGTTATTTGTTCGAAATTTTCAGTACTTTTGCCATTTTTAAAGAATTTATATTATTCATTTGCTTCACGCGATGTCATGGAAAAAAATGTGGAATTTCAATGCCAACATAAATAGCGACATTTGACTAACGATTTTACTCTCTGTATCCCCATCTACTTATTACGATATGCAAAGATTCTGAAAAGCTTTATTTCAATAAAAATGAAGTGAATAGAAAAAGTAAGCTTTCATAAAGAGTAGTTTGTTCATGCTATATAAAGGTAGAGAAAGTCTTGTGAATGTAACAAATCAGATTTGTTTTTTCAAGTGATTCGCAACTTTCATTTAAAATTACAATATGCATAGTCGTACATCCATGGTCTAGTGGTACTATGCTAGCCGCTGGTTCCCAAGGTCGCGGGTTCAAACCCGGTGGAGGGTGATTGATTTTTTCGGGCGTAAAAATCCTTAGCATGGCTTCCTCCGGAAGGGGAGTAAAACTAGTGGTCCGTGTCGTAGATTTACGGCACATAAAAGAACCTCAAGCCTGATAAAGCGGCCTCTTAGCAAAATTTCTGCTCTTCCACTTCAGTATAGAATGGGACACTAAGAACCATATAGTAGTTAAAGAGCGTCCATAATTAAAACTCGTTTTCATTTTTCACAATATCCATATGATTTGCCCCTTTTGCATGCGACACAATTTCATCATTTTCACACAGATAGTTAGACTGCATTACCACAATGCATTGGCGGAAATTCCCTTTTTATTTTCCCTTCCGTACCAGTAGGCAGAGAAGGTATTGCATTCCACCCAAAATATCGATACCGAGATTTCACCGGAAATACATGTTTGAGACTCCCTGAGTCCAAACAAAGCATTTTTAGAAAAATGTTCGTATGTGTGTGTGTATGTGTGAATAGCATAACTCAGAAACGAAAAGTTGAATAAATACCAAACTTGATATTTAGGTTCAATACTTTGCAAAGATGCGACACGAAAATTTTCAAGAAAATTCCTCCTCACCCCAAACTACCCTACACATGGAGCATTTTTCGAAATATTTGATTTTCTAAAACATGGCTCTAACGATTTTGATTAAAACAGCATACATTAAAGACATTTACTTGACAAATAAAATGAATATTTTCAATTTTATGGAATAGCCTGTGAAATCCTCTTTATTCGGAAGGAATTTTGTACAATCTTGTATAACTAGCAAACGTTAACTAATAGACGAAAAGGTAGATCTCTTTAAAACATACAATTTATTTAAAATAATTCTTTTTGTAACATCGGCCATTTACGAGATATCCATTATTAACGGTTCGATTTGTTCAATACTTTGTGATTCTTTTAAATTCCATCAATTTTCATCGTTTCTCACGATTGCATGGAAAATGTATGGAATTTCAAGGCCAGCGCACAGCTCCAGTTCTTAAACATTTAACTGTTGCTATTTCTTTTGTATCCTAACGAAATTTGTAATATATCTGTTTCCGCAAAGGTTTATCTGGATTTAAATTAAGTAGGCAGATAAATAAGCTTTCGTAAGAATAGTTTGTATACCCACTAATAGATGAGAGAGGGTAGAGAAAGTCATGTGATTGTAACATAAGAATTTTTTAAATGTCCATCTAAACGTTTTGAAATTCATAGTGTACATTAAAGTTTTATACCTACACCAAGTGTAACGGGCGTATATATTGTCCTTTAAACCAAAGATATATCTAGATCGGTACACTAACATTTTTGAAAAACACTTTTCTTCTAATCTTTATAGTTCTGCAGAAGAAATGATTTGGAAAAATGAGAGATTTTGATAAACGTGCCCTATGCCGTGCAGATGGATGAGACTGCTCGCACTCGAGGAGTAATATAAAGTTCGGCCCACTATGGAATACAGTCTAAGATTCCGAAGCTGGCCTCTGATGTATTTCCACAATATCTTTCGTGTATTTCCAAGAACATTTTTGGTGTTTAATAAAGTTGATTGGTGGTTGGTTTACAACGGTGCCCATACGGTTGAGGACCTCATTCCACCAAGCCATGTATGGGCTTCTGTCGCGGCTGATAATGTAAATGACGATGGAAGGAGAGGACCTAAAGCTTTTTCCGTGGATTCCGAACTACACTGCACTTTGGGGATACTTCAGTGATTTACTCAGATGTTTAATAGAGTAAATAAATCAAAACACGAATGTTTTAACTTTGAATCAAAGAACCAATGGAAATATCTTAGCCTAAGCATTTACTTCAACGCACTCAAAGGAAACAGAAGTAATAGTTCTCATTCATCAGAGTAACTAAGTAGGTATTCAAATATAATATATAAAAGTAAAATTTTTATTGTAATTGGAAAACGGAAATGCAGGAAAGAGATAATTATTTTATATCAAAATTTAAGGGAATTAATGGAAGCACAGGAAGAAGAGAATAAATTGTTTTATATTAGAATTTAACAGAATATGCTACAAAATAACCTAGGTATGTTATTTGTGTTTAAAATATATAATATTCTAATTATTTATGGCGCTAGTCCTTGAAAGGTGTGAGCGGGCCTCATAAGGATTCGTCATTATATCAAGAGCTGTGTAATTGAGAAAGTGCTGACAAAAATATAGTTGAACACTATATTTACACACACGTTATGCGCTGTGTTTTATTACAAAAGTGCGTAAGTGCATTGTAGCTTCTGTGAGGACTAACAATGAAGATTAGAATATTAGATTGCGTTCTGTGAGTTCACTGGTAGCCCATGAAACTTTTGAACATAAGACATATTGTCAAAGTTATGTAAACTGAACTACATCTATTATACATAAACATATATGAGCAAAGAACAAATTTAAATACATTAATGAAAGTGAATATAAACATGCTAATGTACGTAAAGTTATATAAAATATCAAAGTATAGAACTATTTCCCTGGAGTTCATACTTAAATGTACCTATCAATAACGTTTTACTACATGTAAATGAGAACACTTAGCTTTGCATTTTGGGAGACTTTTATAGCTTGTGTGTATAATCCATCCATCCATCGTAAGAAGGATTTGTGATTTAAAACAGCAAACTATTTTTACAGAAATATAGAAGTATTTAAGTGTTATTAGGGTATTTTGGCATTCAGATAATCTTCCTTAGAATAAGATGACTTGCTACAAGGGTACACTTTAGCATATATTTGGAAAGCATTGCATAGATCGATTTTAAGATGGAGAGTTAATATTTTAAATCTCCTAAACAGATGTTTGCACGAATGTCTGCTGCAGATATTAGAAAATCATTATAAATTTCTTTTGCAATTGAAATATGTTTACTTTCTACTGATTATCCCCAAAATTAACACACACACACACACACACATATATATATATACATACACTCCTTGATACAGTAAAATATTCATAAATTTAGGTTTATCGATTGAACTTATGTTTGCTGGTGTTATAATGCCTAACGCAGAGCTAAGCTTGGGTATGACAAACTTAATGTGAGCCTTCTAATCCAAACATTTATTTACTTGATAAATTTCATCCTGAATTTGCTCTAATAGCATGTAATTAATTCTAAGTTCTGTTGGGCCATGTGATAATTTATGAATTATACATGTAATAAACTTTTCTTTAGTCTAGATTTATAGATAATGAACCAGTTTAACATACAGTTTGGAGCATAATTCAGTTTAATTAGACATCCATTGAAATTGTTCTTATTAGTTACTAATAATCATTAGTGTTACCGGAGAACAGAATTACGTATATATGAAATGTGTTTTTGTACATAGTTATAAATTGTTTATATGATAGAAATAGTAAAGCCCATAATATTGAACCTTGGAGTACACTACGTGTTACTGGTTTGCATTTTATATGCGTTTTTATATCTGTTATAGCTGTTTATTTAAACACTTTTATATATAATAATTAGGTAGTAATTTAGATTTTCATTTTTAGTCCATAAAATTCTAATTTTGCTACGATAATATCGTTAATAACACTATAAAGTACCATTTTTAGGTCACAGAAAATTCCATCAATGTACAGGTCTTTATTTGGTACAGTCAACACTTTATGTTATTAGGTTACATTATTTATCGATATTCCTTTCAAGTGCGTCAAATCACAATTGCGTTAGATAAACAAACAGCCATATGTCATAAGCAATTTGCATGTGACATAACCATTCTGATAAATAGAAACGAATTTATTTCCTTTTGGTAAGAAATACACTATTGTCCTGTGCAACAAATGGTGTTCTTGTTAAATCCAAAAACCTCAACAATCACAAAACTAAATCTTTAAATTTCCTCTATTCAGTGACATGGAATATGTGTTGGTGCCTTTCACAGTATTTATTACATAAAAATTAAAGCTGCTCATTTGTTTGAATATCCCTATATTGTGAAGAAAACCGGTATTGGGTAATGTGGCTGTTTAGCTGTTGCTAAGTGTTATACTAATTAGTTGTAGCATAACATTTAACAGGCTATGTCATGCAGCTTTCAACTACTTCCTATCTTATTTTTTGGATTTTGTGACTATTCAGTCTGATAAAATGCCCTGAAATATTACTTTTTGTGTCTGGAAGGAGAATTTAGTTCGTCAACATAAAACATACTTTATTTCATATTTATAATGATCCTTTGATATAACTAATTGTAGATTTCCTCATTAGTTCTACACAAAACGCAGGATTAGCAACTAAATAATGATGTTGTAATAGTTTATCACAAATTATTAATTTGTATTGCATTATATGTAAATAACTTCCCTTTCTTTTTGCTGCTCAATTGCTCCAGTTAAACCAAGTATGTTATCTTTAAATATTTTACAGCTTTAAAGTATAATACCATGCAAGCAATATTGTAAAATATTGAAGCTCTTTGCGAAATTTCTTCTCGCTTAATTTCTAAACTTTTCCTTGATTCTGCAAAACTCAGTTCTCTACTGAATATCTATCGGTATTACCCGGTCACTACATGCTTTAAAATACTGATTCAAGCCAAAGCTTTCCAAAATAGAAAATACAATAGTGTGATTTTTTTGCGTAAGAATACGTTCAGCACATTTCCTGACTTTTAAAAGAATTTAAGTCTAAAATTGTCCTAATAATGCGAAAATTGTAATCTTAATTAAAGGAACATTCATATACATTTGTGAGTTTTATTCAATGAAGAAATACCACTTCTGTGGAGTCTTTTCTGTGAGGAAAAAAATTTGTGCATTACTTTACATCATGAAGAAAGTTGTTTCGATATTTTTCTATGAAAAAGAAAGCCTATTTGGGCAATGTTTTCTATGGAGAACTTGTGTAGCTGCTGCATTTTCTGCTTCATTAGCGCCAGCTAGGAGCCGGCTGTAGCGTAGGTTTCATACCAGAAGGTTACGCGAGCCCCGGATAAACAGATTTTCCCTTGCCACGCCATGTCTCTTAATTTTTCTCCTTTGGACTGCAGTCTTTGGAAACCAAGTGTATTTTACGGGAGGCGACCACTATTCCACAAAAAGTAGCACTGTATGAGTGATGCTGAAAATTGCAAACTGTTCACCAATTATCTTGAAACGTCTTTCACACCGAATAGCTGCTTTCCTTAATCATAATTCTTGCATAGAGAATCTATCTTACCCCTGTTACGGTAGTATTTAGCTCACTTATCCTAGTGAGGTTCGCAATCTGTTATTAAAGTTATCCGCTTTGGTTCACATGAAGGTTCTTGCACACGACGGCATTGTAAACATAGCCATGAAAAATCTCTCAGATAAAGCTCCCATCTTTCTTGCCCCCTTTTTAATGCATCGCTCCGCCCAGAATATTTTCCTTCTTTTTGGAAGCAAGCATTAATCTTAATTCTACACAAGCCTGAAAACCTATTGATCTGGTCTGGATACTATCCAACAAGCCTTCTTGTTGCTCTGTCCAAAATCTTCGAGAAAGTTGTAAACAAGGAAATTTGCAAGTACAAACATAGACACAATACACACAAGCATACACACACACACACACACACACACACACACACACACACACACACACACACACACAACGTCTGCACCTACCAACTTTCTAGTTCATTTTCTGACATTTCCGCCCTACTGCTCACAAACTCCTAAGAGTAATAGAAAATAGAGCGTAATCTTTTGAGAAAAACCAACTCATTCCGGCAGCGTATTTGGACTTCACACAAGAATCTGCACAAAATGCAAAACATTGGATTTCCTAATTAACTGCACAAGCTTCCTGACCCACCGTAAAGTCCGGGGGCTCAAAGAAGTTGTCCACTAGGCTGGCGATCTTAAGGATCTGCAATGGGACCTACTCTCTTCAGTATTTTTACTTCCGATGTTCCTCCATTGCTGACGGTCAACATCCCCAGGTATGCTAACGACACGGCCTTGTTTACATCTCATGGCGATATTAACGCCGTTACCACCCACCTTCTTCAAAGAAATTTGATTTATCATTACCCTCAACTAAAAAAATGTGAAACAATGATTTTAACGATATACTGGCCTATTTCACCTCCATCTCTTAAGACAGATACCGGCAGATAAGCTACTTTAGAGCAAAGGCAACGGGCAGAGCCAAGGGTCCGTCCGCAGGGCAGCAGTAGGCGACGTGCCCCCAATGCAGTGGGGTTTCAACGTTAGGCACAGCAATATACATGTGTTCGGGGTGAAGAAATGGCAGAGGCTAGCGACAGTACAAAGCGACCAGGTACTACTACTGTTAAGCCTGAGTGGGATAATTTTTTTTTCTTAAACACAAGGCGATGCTAAGTGTTTGATATGTAGGAAAATATTAAATTAAGTGAAGTTTAATTTGAAACACATTATGCAGTGTGTCACAGCAAACAATATAATGAGAATATACTACGGTGCGTACAGGGATATCAAACCAACTCTTGGAAAGGTCTGCAGCAAATCAGGTAAGCTAATTATTGTTTTCACGTTAATTAACCGAAATAACAACAACAATAATAATGATAATAATAAAACTAATAAACTGAACTTTGCCGCATTGCTTTTTGTCCTAACCAGATTTTAATAATTTCAGGAAGATGAACCGGAAACTGCATACTATGAGCCAGGTCTTCGTCTCAGTTATAGAATTTGTTTGCTTTTGGCCTCAAAAGTGAAGAATTTCGCTCTTGGTGATATAATAAAAAATGCCTTATTGTGCCAATAGAAGAATTTAGCCCTAATTTAATATCAAAATATACATCTCTTTGCCTCTCATAGAGAACAGTGATCCGGAGGATTCTGATCTTGCTTAAGACCTTACAAATCAACTTGCAGAAAGGGATGATTACATTGCATTTTCATTGGTTCTGGATGAAAGCACTGAAGTGAGGGGCACGGCACAGCTTACAGATTTCATCATAGGAGTGAATAAGGAACTGGAAATTATAGAAGAACTTTTAGATATAATTTCAATGAATAAACAGAACACAGGTGCTGCTTGTTTCTATTGCCATAGTTGGGGCGCCTACGTTGGATGGTACTAAAATTGGTCTGGAGTGGCATCTTTAACAAAAACTTAAGATACAAAATTTAGACACGCAGTGCATTTTTATTCACTGCATCTTACACAAGAAAATCTTTGCACCAAAGCTCTTTAATGTGTAAACGTTGTGTTGTGATAAAAGCTGTTTCTTTAGGTGGGCAATGTAGCCTCAACTATCGTCAGTTCAAAACTCTTCCTGAAAATGTAGAATGTCATTATGGTGATACTCCCTAGGACTGTGAAGTGAGATGATTAAATAGACGTAAAATACATAACATTGCCGCAGTCGTTTTGATTTTCACAGGTATCCATACTACTCCTCTTCTAATTTATGCTTGTTCTGTAAGGGCAGCCTCCAACAAAATTCAGTTCTTCCAAAGTAGCTAACTTTTTGCAGCCCATGCTCCCTGGTTTGGCAGAAACACTCGGTATTCTTACCGTTGAGGAATTCATCCGCAAACAGGCTCGCAGATTTTAAAAAAAAATCACACAATGAGGTGCAGTGTTCTTCTCTTTGTACAAGCAATTTTAATTTTGTGCTTCAACGTAATCTGCATTTTTTGTGTAATAAGGTTTCGTCTATTTCTTACGATTTGTCAATTATACAAAATCTATTTCGAATGCAGAGTACTTCACATATTAGAAAATTCAAAATGCACATTTTATTAGTCATGGAAATATTTGTGGTATTATAATCACAATATCTTCAGCCATTTTTGAGAATAGAATGGTTTGGAATGAGGAAATTTTTCTTGAAAGTCTTCGTGTCGCATCTTAGAAAATGAACCAACTTTTCGCTATTGAGTTACTCTATTCACGCATGCACGCGCGTGCGCACACACACGGACCTTTTTTTAAGTTTTTTTTTCTCATTCAGTGACCTCAAGGCTTGCATTTTTGTTGAAATCTCCATATCGAATTTTTTGGATGGAATCCAATATTTCCTCTACTGACTATAGGTAAGTAGTAGAGAAAGTAAGCATTTGTAGTCAGTATTAATTTTCGGTATTCTCTATAAATTAGGCTGATTAAAGCTGCAGGAAGGAAAAATATATCATGCAGCGAGAGAAATCTGTTAGTTGAATTTATATAACACTTGCTATCCTTAATTAGAAGGAAAGTAAACAATATCTTCTTCACGAAATAGGCTATGATTTCCTTAATCAGTTCCTCATTTTGTGGAAAAATAATTACTTTTAATGTTGTCCTATCGGTCCCTCGCAATGCGATAACAATCGACAAAATAGTTCAGGTCACTGCCGCCAGAGGGATAAATCAATTAAGCGCTGAATTGTATGTCTTTTGTTTGAACAATTGGCCGCGCTGGCGATCTGTCGCACTGGATAGCGAGACCATTGTAGAACTACATCAACAAAGCTGGTTTACCTTATCTTGCCGCTCAATTAATGAATGTTTGAATGAAACTGCTGAACTAGAAAACCTTTCCTGTTGGTCTGGCTATACTTACTATTCACTTTCTCCATTAGGTTTCGATGCTCCTACCTTACATTCCCAATTTAAACCTTAAACCAATAAAACACCTATTGAACCTCACTTTTTTCATCAGTTTAAAATATTAAGTTTTTCTAGTGATTGAGTATATGAAAATTATTTATTCTAAAAATGTGCAAAATATGTACGCAATTATCTGTGAAAGTCGGTTTACCTGGCGTTGCTCGGAGTTTAAATTTCTTCATGGGCAGTGCTTTAAACAAATTCAGTTACTTTCCAGGAAAAGCATAAACCTCTTTACCATGCTATTTTGTTGAACTTAAATCTTTTAAATGCAACATACCTATACAAGTTTTGGGTTTGAGTGAAAACGGAAGGAGTTTTAAAACTAACTTATATTAAAAATTTAACCAAAAATGTACAAATACAGTAAACAATCTAAATATACTACATAGCCAAATGATATTTCTATTTTCTACGCGTTGAAGCTATAGTATGTATTCGTGTTTGTTACTAATGGCAAGAAATTGTTTTGTAGAGTCGGGTTTCTTTAAGCGTATAATTTTGCGGAGTATTAAGCCTTCTTTTCTGATATTTTGGCCTCTTCCAGAATGAAACATGTAATAAAATGATTACTTTTCCTTTTGCAACATCTGAAGAATATCTAGGTATAGCAGACAAGACTACTAAAGCACATTACGTTTGATATATCTCAAACCATAACGCCGTTCCACCTAATACCGTAACACCACGAACTGAAGTGCTGGACTGCAAAACGTATGTGTATGATTGCGTGCCACTCTTCTCTCTTTGTCTTGCGTGGCCTTCGTTTATCTTTTTGTAGCCTGGGTAACCTGTCGGCAAGTACAAGCGCCTCTTTGAAAACCAGTGATTAGACATCCCATTCGTCATCACTGTAGCAGATGTAAGCATAAAGTGCAGCGCTGGCGGACCACCTGTATAGACGGTCCAAATTTTTTCCGTGCCATGTGTTTGTTGCGGGGGGCGGAGGGGGGGAGGGAGCGAGGCGTCTTATCGAGAGATTATGCCAGGTGCCTTAGTTCATACCTGCGCTACAAGGTTAGGGGATGTAATAGTGCTAAAAATTATCATTCCAATACATTTTCCTTATACTTGGCTGTAAGAAAGCAATAACTGTGAAAAGAAAGCAGCAATAACATTACAGCACAGCGACATAAGAGTATACCAACTAATGTTTTGAAATTAGAGGCATCATATCGTTGTATAATAAGCAAGTGTTAAACAAAATGGTTTGGTTTTCAATATTTACTACTTTCTCTACCCATTATCAACTATCATATGTTCTTTATTTATCATTATATCTTTATAAAGTATGATTTTTCCGTGCACTTTACCTTAATCGTGTCAACAATTTAGGCCAGAAATTATTTCAAGTTACATTTTTCCCTATTTGGTTGCATGCAAAATACCGTAACGACAAACAGCCGCTTATCTATACCACAACTATATTTTTTGCTGTCTCTCGAACACACTTAGAGTAAGTAGGAAAAGTATTGTATTCCACCCGAAAATTCAATAACGAGATTCACTGGAAATACACGTTTCGAGACCTCCTGAATCCAAAGAAAGCATTTTTACTTTATCTACTACGTAATTACAGTAGGTAGAGGAAAAATATTGTATTCCACCAAAAAATTCAATAATGTGATTCACCGGAAGTAAACGTTTTGAGATCCCTGAATCCAAAGAAAGCGTTTTTACTTTGTCTACTACGTAATTACCGTGAATAGAGGAAGTATTGTATTCCATCCGAAAATTCGATAACGAGATTCGCCAGAAATCACGTTTGAGACTACCTGATTCCAAAGAAAGTATTTTTAGAAAAAAGGTCCGTGTGTGTATCCGTGAACAGCATAACTCAAAAACGAAAAGTCGGTTAAAAACTAAACTTAATGTTTAACATCTTCCAAGGATGTGACACGAAGATTTTAAAGAAAATCCCCCACTACAAACTACCCTTTACATTGGACACTTCTCGAAATTTTTTATTTTTACAAAAATGACTCTAACGACTTTTTAAAATACATATGTTTAATCTATTTTCATGACAAAGAAAATGTATATCTTTAATTTTCAAGGACTAGTCTGTAACTACGTGAACTACTTTTAATAATTAGTAAACTTTAAGGGAGAGATAAAATCTTACTGCACAAAAATGTTGATCTTGTTAAAGCACAAAATTTACGTCATATAACATTTGTATCTTGTTAACCTATTCTGAAACATTCTTTGTCATCTTATTAGTTTGAATTTTCAAATAGTTTATACTACTCTCAACTGCAAATCGCTATTGTTTTCTTTCTCCCTTTCTTTTTCGTGTTCATACAAAGAGAAAAGAATTTCAAAGCTATCACATAGTGATACGCTTTGAGGGGTTTGGCTATCGCTTACTTATACCTACAACGAAATATGTAAATAAGTCATGAAGGTTTAACCATATTAACATGAAATAAATTCAAGAATAGGCTTTGTAGGAATAGTGTGTAGATGAATGAACAGAGAAAGTCATGTGAATGCAACACACATTTTATAGAAACAGCTCCGTATGCCTGCGTGTCTGTGAATTACATAAGTCCAAAACGAAAGGTCGGTTAAATACCAAACTTGATATTTAAATTCAGCATCTTTCAAAGATGTGACACGAAGATTTTCAAGAAAATCTCCCCCACCCCAAACAGCCCTTTACATGGAAAAGTTTTCGAATCTAGTTATTTTCTCAAAAATGGCTATAACGATTTTGATTAAAACACTCTCCGTTTAAGATATTTCCATGACAAACGAAATGTATATTTTGATTTTCTGAGAACTGCCTCTCAAGTCTTCTTCATTCTGAATGACTGTTGTATAATTGATAAACTGTAAATTGATGGACAGAGTTTTACTATACAAAAAATGCAGACGCAATTAAAGCACACAGCTTGTCATACATATTTTTTATGAAATTAACTATTTCCCAGATATTTTTTGTATTGGTTTAAATACATTTTGTAATTGGGAAGCCCCTTTTTATTTTGTTTTTATCGCGGTCACACAAACAGCATAAAATTTCAAAGTATCACTTAGTGACATGCTTTTTGAAAATGTGGCTATCGCTTTATCTGTGTATCTACAATGAAATGTGAAAATGTGAAATTTATCTGTTGGTATTTAATTAACGTCCTTTAACCGGCTAGGCCATTACGGACGGTGAAGGAACGAAATGGTAAAAATTATGCTTAAATGGGGCCGAGGTCTCTAGAGCTTAGAGTTACGTGACATTCATCTTCTCAGGATAAGGGGAAACCCCGGAGAAACTTTATCCAGGTAACTCACTGTAACCGAGATTCGAACCCTGGACCTCTTGAACGTGAGGCAGGTTCCTACACACAGAGATGGGCTAAATGTGAATTGAAAGTTTATCTGAATTAACAAGAAGTAGATAGAAAAATAAGATTTAGTAAAAATAATTTATAGAACGATGAGATTGCAACACATTAGATTTTTCTCGTGGTAATGTAAAGAGCGTGGAGTTTCAAAGCCACACATAAACATTTTACTAATCGTTTTAGCAGTCTTCTTATACTTACAACGAAGTTTTTAATGACAGTTCATCTCAGTTCACAAGAAGTAACTCTTTCACACAAGCCGTGTGTTGAAAAGGTACAATCAGACTGAAAAATTCAATGCACTACGGATCTTCCAGGTTCCGTCCAGGTGGCGCCACGGTAACGCCTGCGGCTCGCATTCGGGAGGTCCCTGGTTCGATTCCCCTGGTGACCGCCCACTCTGACCCATGGGATTTTTTCGGGAGTTTTCCCGGGTCGTCAGCGAATACTGGAATGGTTTCTCTCAGCCCCCGAATTTCCTGTCCCTCCGTATTGTTCGATTCCTCATTTCATTCAACCTTAACCCCGTTAGATCTGTTTGAGGGTTGAATGGTGTTCTGGTGTGGCGTGGCGTGGCAGGGAAAAAGGATGCTCTCTGTGGAACCTTATCCCTCTCTCGGTCTTTGGCTTGTTGCCAGGGTATACGGACTGCCCCTTGGGGACGTTGGGCGCTCTCTGTGGGGCGGGGTCCCGTTTTTCCTACCCGACCGTTGGGGTGTCTCAATATGGAAACTTTGGGAACCCTGTCATTGCTGTATCGTCACTCCTGATTCCGGCCTCCCGGTGTCTCTCACCACGCCCCTCTATCCCGGGGGCGCTCCCTCGAGGGGTACAGGTACAATATCCTCATTCGGGATATTGGGGCCGAGTACCTTCCATTACACATTCCATTCCAGATCAGGGAAGAGAACCATTTTAAGAATTCAGAACGTAAATAATAATACAAAGCATGTAAGTCTAACAGCGTATGTTATTTCCCAAGCTTTATCTTTCTTTCTTTCTTTTTTGAGATTTTTAATTTTAAAGGAAGTTTACTTTTGAAAGCAATTGACTTTTCAGAATAGAGTGCTTTCAAATAAGGAACCAACTGCAACAAAAGCATATCAGCCGTTTTGCATTAACACTTTCGTGTCACTATTTTGAAAATTTAGCATATATGTTATCCTAACCGAATAAAACAGCTATATAGAAACTGCATATTTTGCGCTAAACGTTGTTTCCACGTATCTATTAACATTTTCTCCTTTAAGATACAATAACTGTTTTTACTCTACGTCCACTATAAGGTTGGCATGGTTTTTCTTCCTTTCTCTTGTGAGTGTGTGTAAGGGGGAATTATGCTTCAAATACTCTTTATTTGCTTTTCAGTAATAAACGCAAAATATATCTAATTTTGAAAAAAAATTGCACTTAATTATGCTCAAACTGCTTCAACAGTTTGACAGTCTATTACTTTTGCTTCGTATTTTTAAAACATTACTTTAATTGTAACTTTAATTGTTTGTGACAATTGTAAGGAACTACACACTTAGGGCTAAGAATATTAAAGAGCAAAAGAAAACGTATATTTAAGATTATAAATACCCTTTGCTGTTCGGAGTTCGCGTAGAACAGTCCACTGCATGGTAATTATGAAACTATTATTATTATTATTATTATTATTATTGGTAGTGGTGGTATTTATTAAGTATTTAGTATTACATTAATTGCATAACACAGTCACATGGGTCATAAGACCGTACATGCTCTCTAGAAAAATACCTGGTCTGCATACGTGACTTGCAGTATCAACCAGAAAACAACTATTTTTTTTATAATCACCGCACTATATGCATACATATAAAATTGAAAAAACACTCTGAATTACACACTCAAACACACACACACACACACACACACACACACACAGTTGCGCACAAGTTATTATTATTAGCAACAAACGTTGAAAACAACATATACATTATGTGAACCTTGTTTCTCAAGAAAATTACTTAATAATGCATCTTAAACTTCTGTAGCACCCGCATAAACAATGCAATATTGATTTTTAAACAACGTATTATGTAAAGAAAATGTTAATTTGTTTCGCTTGAATAGATCTAGTAAAGAGAAAAGTTTTTAGTGTCGTCTTCTTTCCTCGAAGAGTCAGTTCTTTGGATTATACGAGCATACGCAAAAGTAAATGTGACCTTTGAGACGATACCGGCTCTTACTGTCGGCTATAGTCAGGCATGACAGTCGAAAAGACAGTCCTTCCCCCTCTTCCTGTTCAGCCTCTGGTCCCCGGAAAACATTTGGAGCCTTCTGTATACGGTACACTGTATCTATACAGGTTGAGTAAAAAACAATTAACATCTTACGTAACGGTAAAATGATTTTAAAGGTAGATGTTTATTGTTAACCAAAACTGTTTGATTAAGAGAACGCAGTGAATAATACGTTAATTGCCTTTGCATCTCAAAGTTCATATACGGTATATTTAAATCTGGGACTGCTTATAACTACACGTGGGTTCTTGAGAATAATGCCTAAGAATGAAATGATATTCCCTATCCTTTCACAAATATCTCTTTGCAACACAAGCAGCAGCAATGCTGCACCATTTCGTTCAGCATAAACAAAATACCACCTTTGCTTTTAACGGCCAGAAAAAATCACCAAAACATCGAAATATATCCATTATAACATACATGATCATAATTCATGTGATTAGCAGTGTATCACGTTAGCATTAACATTACGTGCAGTAACCTATTTCCCCTCTCTCCTCTGTTATAAATATATGGGGTTTACAGTGCCAGTGAACCTAAGGGGTGGAAGGGGTGGAAGGGGTTGCGCTGAACAGCAGTTGCTGTTCCTACTTATTGGAGGCTGAAGAAAGGAGTAGCATTTTTGCTACAATCCACCAGTGCTCTTCCCCCTCCATTTAATTCTGGGTGTGCTTGGGTTATGTCAATTTGCTCTCAAGATGGTGGGCTTTGCTTATTAGTTCGTAAATTTTTCTCATTAAGAGTTAGGTTAAAACCTCAAAATATGGATTGAAATTGCTAGATTTGCAGCACTGTCTCATACGCTGGGCAGTCACGAATATATATATTCAAATAAATATGATGTGTTGCTTCACACGACTTTCTCTACTCATTCTTCTACAAACCATTTTTACAAAAGCTTATTATTATATCCACTTTTTGTGTCCAGCTAACCTTTCAATTCACATTTAAACATTTCGTTATAGGCTATGGTAAGTAAAGCGATAGTCAGATTTTTAAAGAGCTTGTTGTTACGTGATAGCTTTGTAATTGCATGCTCTTTGCATTACCACGAGAAAAAAGATGAATAGCAACTTCCCAGTTTAAAAACGCATTTGGAAAGTCAAACCAAAAACAAGGAAATCTCGAAAATGGTTAAATAAATAAATAAGGGACATAAATTGTGTGCTTTAACGAGATCTACATTTTTTTGTGTAATAAGATTTTGTCTTGTGCAGTAAGATCTTGTCTATCTCCTACGGTTTATCAATTATACATGTCACGCAGAATAAATGGGATTTCACAGACTATTCCAGAAAATTCAAAATGTGCATATTATTTGCCATGTAAATGTATTAAACATATAGATAAAATTCGTTACAGCCATTTGTGAGGAAATGAATAACGGAAACTTTTCCATGTTTGCTACAACATTTTTACAGTTTACTGTAGAAGTAGCGCATTTTAAGTAGTCACAGACCCGTACGAAAATGCGTCTTTTCTCGAGTCTCAGGTAAATGCAATCTGCTTGACACCACCTCAGCAAAATGTCAAATATAAATGAGTGGACGGTTTGGCTTTCAGAAGAGGGGCGGCAATTGTGAAGCATCTTTTTACCACTCTTAGCTAAAAGTCACCTCAAAGTATATAATACTAATAAAAGATTAATAAAGTAGCCCTACTGCACTATACGCTCATATGTGGTGGACATTTTAACAAAATTAGTGTTTTAAATCACTATTTCAGCATCTATTTTTAAGTCGGGGTTCCAACTCCCCAGAAAGTGTGTTTCATTTTGTGTTTGGAGGAGCAGTGACCATTCCATGATAGTATAGATTTTGCCTGATTGTTTTCCAAAGTTAATACGATGCGTTATTGTAAATCATTTATAACTCCATGCTAAACGAGTTTGTCACATAACATAGCTCAAACATAGCATATTTTATTACTGCTAGATTTTTATGTTTGTGGTTTATAAAATAAGCAATAAACCCAAAACGTGAATTTTAGCCATGAATGCACGTAATTGGAATTTACGTCCAATGGTTTACTAATGGTTCACACGGCTATGCTTTGACTATTAATACTAACAGAAAGATGTAACTTTAGGGAACATAATCTTCCAAAGAAGCGAAAAATTTAATGGAGTTTGAGCTATAATGGAGGAAACAAAGCCCAGAACATAAATATAAACCATAATATATCCATCGGCAACAGCGCCTTACAATAATTTGCAGTGGACGAGCCATTTTGCGTTCCTTCATTCACGCATTAACCTACAGAAACAGGTTATTGAAAGTTGCGGAGAATCATTCTGCATACCTCTTTCTTCCATGACTGCAGGTCAACAATTCTACCAGTCACAAACCGTTTTAATCTCTGCCTCTGTATATACGTAGAAGGGAAAGCAAAACTTCTTTTATCGGTGGTTTTAGCAAACTGTGTTACTGAAATAAATGGGTGATATATTTTAATACTATAGGATAATCAATAAAGCCACTAGGAACATTTAATGGTGCAAAATGTTGCCCGATCTTGCAGTTTTGTTAATATAGTGGGTCATGAAATCTGATGAAGTGCAAATGGAGTTAATGGGGAGCCATTTGGAAACAACAGACGGTCGCAATGACGCCTGCGATCCCGATTTCCATTAAACAAACGACTTGGCCACAAAATAGATAATGGCCGGATCGATTTCACCTCTCTATAGAGCACTTCAATCGAAGCATCTGCTAAAGTAGGCTCACCTCATTTGAAGAAAAATGGAAACAAAAGGGTCCTTTGAATGCATCAATAGGCAAACATTTGCATAATCGGGTTCGCGTAGAATGTAACACATTGCTGGCGGCTAGCCCATGATTGGTCTCTCTCTCTCTCTCTCTCTCTCTCTCAACAGGAATAGATTACTACTACACTGATCTGTTTGTTATTCATAGCAATGACCATTTACACAAGATTGCTCATGGCAGCCAGCTGCAGAGATCTCGCGAATAGTGGAACAAAACATACTCGTAGCGCCTATAGAGCTACATATTCATAGTGCCTATAGAGCTTTACGCAAAATAAACTACAATTCTTCAGTATTTAATGCAGATTATGAAAATAGAACGCTACTAAAAATGACACGCAGAAAGATAATTCACTACAATTCATTTCATAAACAACCGTTTTAACGCAAATTGGGAATCTCAGCTTCTTAGATTTAATTTTGAGGAAGTATTGTAATAAAAATGGCACTTGAAACTATCAGAATCATATCACTGCCATCGGTATACCAGAATTTTGTCCCATATTTCTTTCCAGTAAATTTTATGGCATAAGATTGCTGCATTTATACGAGCGTAAAAGCCATAGTTTTGAGCTAATATGGAACCCGCAGCCCTGAGCCCAGAAAACCACCCAGATTTACACACCATTTGCTAGTTGCGGTATGTCGCCCAACTCACTCACAAATGAGAAAATGAATTAAGCGTTTTTAAGTCATAATGCTAATTACTTTTCTAAACAAAATCAGTGTACTTTTATGCTTGATATTGACGCCAAATATCTTCCGGTGATTTACGGCGTCTCCGTATAGCTAAAGTGAGTTTTTAACTATGTATTGATATACATTTCAATATTCCAAATACGTGCTAAATAGCAGACCAGTTCGTTAAGTTGATTTGTAATGTTTGCTGCAGTATAATGTGTTGTTCTCTGTATAAACCTAATCCATACTCCTGTTCTTGTCGTACATCATGTTGAAACATGATGTTAAAGTCCTTAAATCAACTAACAGGGTTAAAATATTTTACCTTCACTAATTAATGGAAGTATTTTATGAAGCGTATGATATATTTTCTACGACACATGTTTTCGTTAATTACTCGTTACAAATAGTAACTTACAAGCAATCCCTTGTTCGAAACTGGGTTTTCTTTAGGATTTCACTTGTATCTGGCTAAGCAAATTTAATACTCATAAATTCAAACGGTTTCGGCAGTTTTATAGGTTAGTTCAGTCAGTTTTGTGCTTGACATATAGAAGGTACGTTACAACAGAAAAGCTGGAACCATGGAAGATCGAAAGACTAGCGCTATGCTACTGCCTTAACGCGTTAAGCACAAATCCAAAGCCTTATAACTTCAAAGTTCGAAATATAATTTTTGAGCCAAAACCGTTTAAATTTCTGAGAAGCGCACCCAAAAGATACAATCATAAACTAAAGTATTCCCTACAATGCAGATAACTTAAAAATAATGAAAGTAAACTATTATCTTCTAAAATAAAAATACATAGGAATAACGAAAGTGGATCTCAGATATGTGAACCGTAAAAAATCTCTACCTCAATATTCGGGGCTTTAATAAGATCAAACGAAACGTGAACAAGAGCCTATTTGTAATATTCTAGCGTTTTGAACATGTTCTAAAAGCCATCTTTTATTTTTGTGTGTATGCAGGGAAAATCGAATGTAACTCTTGTTTAACCTTTCAGTAGGATTCAAATTTGTTGAACGAGGCCACATTGACCCTTGGTGAACGCTCGATATGCGTGAACAGGATGATTAACCTGTATAATTCAATAATTTCATCAAGATATTACATCGGCTCCTTGCAGAAGGAATCAAAGTATTTTCAAATATTGCCTTAAACTGTGCACTGCTCAGTGTATGTCAAAACACACAGACCATCTTTTGATACATGCAGCCTAAGACAGATATTTGATCACGACGTATACTGTACCGTACTGGAGTCTCCTTGTACCGAGACAATCGTTCTTCTTCGATGACTATTATTTCAGTTACAGACGGCATTTATTTTAGCAAGCTCGAAGTGAAACAAGCTTTGATCGCCTGCAAGATGTTCCTTCTTATCTCACATTTGTGCGTCATTCATGTGTCTGAAGAGCTGTTCCAGCTAATTGTTTGAACTGAATTTGCTTTTATTTCAGAAGTAGATTGAAATAGGTCCCTTTCTGCTTTTGAAATAAAAGCTGTGTTCTGGTCAAAGGTGGGTAACGTCTTCTTCCTGAACCAGGACAACAGCATTCAGTACATTTCATTGGTAAACTCACCCAGCTCTGAGTTTAGGTACAGGGACTCCAATACTTGCAGCTTCATGAATAGAAACGCCTGCCACATTTGCCTGTGCCAAGTGATACTGCCTTCTGTGTCTCTGTGGGCTAACCTTGATGAAACCCGTATGGTGAAAATAAATCTATCAGAGGTTGTTGCGTTTTCGCAGCTTTTCCTTATCATATTGAATGCGTGTGCAGAAAGCTACAGTTAGAACGTGCCCTTAATGATGAATTATAATAATTATTACCATTATGCATCGCAGTGTATACAAAGAATTACCAAAATAACTTGCCACAACATGGGCAAAGACCATTCCATATTGCAAGTGAACATGCGATCTTAACTACAGAGCTAATAATATGAACACAATAGTAAACTTGTTTAATGCATGCTATATAATACATCTGTTGCAATTGTTGCACAATGTGCTGCGTGTTGCAAATCGCATGCTTTGTCGAGTCGAGCTTAAAATAATCTCGTATTCAGGAGATGCCCTTTTTTATTTTTGTTATCTTTGCCCTCATCTTAAGTCTGTTCTAAATTTCCACAGCTTTTTGTAAATCTGAAAACAATATATACATTAGGAATATGATATTGATAAAATACATATATCTTAAACTATGCCTTTAGTTTTATATTCATTTATTCAGTATTACTTCAATCATGTGAGCTCCAGCAGAACTGATCCAAATCTCTGCGTGGCGCCTGATATTGTCCATCAGACTCTGCAGCACGTCCTTTGGGATTTGTTGAATTTCTGTTTCACTTTTTCCTTCAAATGTAATGTGTGAGGTCGTTCCTGATACACTTTTTCCTTGAGGTTACCCATTGTAAGTAATTAGGTCTCGACAGATCTGGCGACCCCGTAGGCCAATGTAAGTCGCCAGAGTGAGAAATTATATGCCTCGAAAATATTTCCCTTAGAATATGCATAGAATTCCTTACTATACGGGCTGTGACCCTATCCGTTGAAACCAAATTGGCATATCTTCGACGAATTTCCCTCTTCAGGAATTGTCGCATACTCTGGACGTACCGATCTAATATTACTCTAATTCTCCATCTTTCTGGAGTTTCACAAGGCATGCCAAATTCGAGGGTAATGAGGGAGGTAGCATGTTATGAAGAACAGAGTATACTGTAATATAAGAGCAATGAGGTACAGCTATCCACGCACTTAGTTTCTGTGCAATAACCTTAATAACTTGACTCCAATAAACATAGTTTATGTATTTCTTAAGATTAATATAATTTGAAACTTAATATAACCAAAGTATATTTCTTGTTAAAATACGCAATATATGTCATTCAGAAGTTTTTGGTATTAACCATTTGATACAGATTCTCTGCTGTTCATTTATATTTTCTTACATTCTTAAGGAAATAAATTTTAACCAAAGACAATGACCTATCCTCCCCATAGTCTGGAAGTATGAATGAGAGTGTTAATGTGTACCAGTTAACGCAATTGCCAGTGTTTCCAGAGTCAGTATAAATAGAAAAATAAATAAAGAAAATGTTAATCAGATTTTGTTCCTAATAACTTGTGCAAATAGGATGTAATTCTACTCCCTTTAAATCTTTGACTATTTCCCCAGCCTTCTACATACATACAAAATGTTTGTTGCAATAGTACTACCACTGTACAGTCGAAATATTATTTTTATGTTTAATATAAGTATGTAGAACATGTCTAATTTGAATTATGTCTAAGAAAGTAAATAAGAGGGTAAAGAACGTGGCGTGATTACTACTACACAACATAGCTCTTTCTGTTTGTTTGATTGTTTTTTGTGTGCTAACACGTCGATACTGAAGGGTCAACTTAGTAAGTATTTAGCTCATCTCCGAGGTATGGCAGTGGCGTGTCTGCCTTCTAACTTAATGGTCCGTTTGAGAATATTAGTTCGGTAGTTTCGGACAAGGTCATAAAGCAGTTTTCCGTTATCCTCTTAACACAAACTGTCGGATGACAATCGGCCCTATGGAAGCCAAGCTCATTTTAGCAGTAGTTCATTCGTTTTATTCACAGTCTCTGCGGTCCTGAATAGTTAAAACAGAGGTTAGAAATTAAAAATGCAATCCCTAACAGCTTCTTTCTTTGCGCTCTAGTCTCTTAATTATCTCTTCTGTCCTCTCATTAAGGGTTCCTTTTCCTTAGTCCTTTGTCTATGCACCTCCTTATCCTCCCATTTTATAGGCATCCTATCCTAAAAAAAGTGAAACGAAACCGCGAATAATGTACTACAGCACACTGGACTCCAACTGAGAAAATCAGTTTTAAAGTTCACTAGGTGCTGTTTGTTGCAAGGGAAATGCCTGTGCTCATCCAAGCTCTCCGAACGAAGGGAAAACACCACGCTGCTTTCTTCGACATGTACTATACATTGACCATCTGCAGAGCCTTCCTTAGAGTAAAGAAAAACTGCGCTCTTCCTAGTGCGGAGTGTGTATCTGCAATACCACCAAACCAGATGACTCCGCGATAACATATGAGCAGAGCTAGGACAAATATCCTTTGGCTTACCATGTTTACACACAACGAGTTTGTATCGACAGTGCGGCGAGGGGAAGGGGGTGCTACAGATAACTTGGTCATGGGTAGAGCAGAACATAAACACATAGCTCACAAGAGCAGCTCTACCAGTAACGCAGGCGAACAACGGACTATTGACTGTACAGCCCTGGGTCAGTGTATTCAGTACGACGTCATGGGTACTAGGTAGGGTGATAGTTGTATTGATTTCTTCGTTCAGAGGAGATTTCTCCTAGCTCTATGTATGAGGCCAGCATTCGGGAAGTCCCGGGTTCTGTTCCCTTTCGGCTGACCACTCTGCCCATCATTTCTTTACCCCATAATTTATTTTCATTTTTCACCTTCATAACTTTCAGGATTGTAGGACCAGACGACGGCAATTGGTGTGTTGCGGCGAGACGGTGGGATTTGCGCGGTGTAAAGATTTCTCCCTGTCGCTTGCAAGGAGTCTGGTGCTCCTTCCTGGGGGCTCGTTTCTGTACCTCCGGGTTATTATTAGCGCAGACACACTCTGGCAGGCCAGTGTCAGGATTGGGATCATTCTGGAATCGTTAGGAACCTCGTCCTTGCTTGAGCTCGTCGTCGTCTGGATCTAGTCACCCTTCTTGTCTTCCCATTATCGCTTCTTCCCACGGTCACACAAGACACAAAGGGCCAACTAGTGGCCTATGTGCTTCAGTGGCGTGACGTATCCTCCGTCTGACTGTCCGACTATCTGCATTACCCAATGTATCAAAAGAGCGCTAAAACGCGCATCAAAGTAGGCATTTAAAGGCAATGCACCTGGCTTCTGTTCTGACACAGAATGCAACAAAGGCACAGTATTTATCGTATGGCAGCGCCCGCGCCGATTCGAAATACGTAACAACTACAACTATCTTTGATTGCCATACGCTGTGCCTTTGTTTCGGATGAATAGAGCGGCACAACAAAGGCTGTAATGAGGATTTGTCATTAGGGATTAGCACTCAGCCGTTCTGTCTGAAAACAACAAAACATAACCTCAATTGAAGTGGTTCGTATCCATTCTACATGGAATGTTTCGGAACATAAAGCGTACAGTAAATTTATCCTTTTATAACGTTTGGTTGCTTTTACACAAGCCAATGTGTGTGACGCATACAACTAAAATGCATATCCCGGGAGAATACTCTTAGTTACACAAAAATGTTCTTCAAATAATCATTTTATGGCAGTAAACTAATATAATACTTTAATTTCTGCACTGCACAATTTAACTAAAATTTATATAAAGAGTAACACTTTTCATAAAAAAATTTGTTTAACACCAGGAAATATTGATCGTTGTGCTTAATTTAATTCTCAGTGATTCCTTAGAAGAAGTTTGAACATGCTATTATTACGAAGATGCTCGTAATAAAAGCATGAATTCTTGCTTGTATAAAATAAGTATGTATAACAAGCCTATAAATGTCGAAATCGATATGATATTTTTTCTTTGTTAACTCCATTAAGCATTATGTTTATTTTGTTGTGTATATGCTTGTGGTACGACAAAAAGAATCTTTCTATTTATTCCTAAAACATATTTTTACAGACAGTATGCAAAGTAGGAGAACTCGGAAAGAAAGTGGGAAAGAAAGAAAAGGTAGAAAACAGATCAGATAACGGAATAAAGCAAGCATAGCTAGATACAAGCGTAAAGTTAAGATGATTTTTTAAAGAGGATTTTATTAGTACTACAAATACGACAAAATAAACTATTTTGGTCAAAATTAAATCTCAGTACTTTACAGTGCTATGAGCAAACATTTATTAGCTTGTAGTATTCGCAATTTGCAGATTGTCTACTATTCGCCTATTCATTTCGACATAAGAATTAGGGTGGGCGGTGTAAAATGACATAAAATTATATTCTTGGAACATTATCGAGTGCAGTATGATAATTTTAACATTATGTGATGTTATTATCCTTCCTTATTCACTTAATTACCTCCTGTACTCGAATTGATCTTTTTAAAATAACATAAAGAATTATTTTTAAACAACTACAAAGTGTGCATATATGTAATTTTACAATGATGTCATGGTAGAAAGAAATAGGAATATAAAAGCATAATTTAAGAGTTAAATAAAAAGATTTAATGTGTTACATGTGTGTTCCAGAACGAAATAACAGTGAGCATAAACTACTTTTATTGGCAAATCTCAATCAAAATGTTTAGCTAATTGCCTAGTCAGCACAATCTGTATGTGTTCAACACTGAATGTTGATGCTTGAAACAGATATATGAATGTGCAGTTCTTAAATGGTTACTAATGAATTACATTTGATTATGAATGCAAATCATTTTCATATTATTTTACATTGACATTTGTTAACTCATGTAATTACTATCGATTGTGGCGGCGCCGTGTCCGAGTGAATGCACCGCCGCCTCTGACCAAGGTGGTCTGGGTTCAATCCCAGGGTACCGCATATGGGATTTTTGGTGAACAAAGCGGCGTCTGGGTGGGTTTTCTCCGGGTCCTCCGGCTTCTCTCGCCATTCATTCAACCAATTGCTCCATCGTCACCTTTCCTTTCATTCCTCTCACCGTCATTTCCTATCATCTTCTTCCTCGTTCTCATACAGGCTTCGGGCTGATCACCCATCCTCGCTGTTCTTTCTGATCCGTAGTCTATGCTCCCCGACAGGCGTCTGACCCCAGGCACCCGCTTGTAAGTCCTGGGGGTGTAAGCCCTAACAATGGGGAGAGTAAACATAGAAAGAAGAACCTTTGATTGTTGCTATTTTATTAATTTGTAAATATCTCAAAACCTGCATTTCCGGTGAAATCGGAAACAAGTTTTTAGGTGAAATGTATACTTGCTCTACAGATAAGTAGTAGAGAAATTAAAAATTCAACATGAGTAATGCAACGCGAATAAAATAATCACGTTTTGTATGAATGCTATAATATATAAGGAGTTACGTGAAGATGTAATAGATAGAAAAAGTCAGATGTCAGTGATGAATAACGTTTTTATGTATTGACTACAGTCATAGGACAGTTCATAGTATGTCCGCGACGACATTTGGTTCTCTTTAATGACAGCCAAACGTTATGTACCGTTTAATCTCCTCCCCTAAACTAATATGATGTTGACTGAATTAATTCTAGACCTAGAAACCAACTGCTGGCGCTGTGCCACTGCTATGTCTATTGCCTGGCATTATAACAATAAAGTCAGGCGTTCTTCTCCGTTTACAGGAAATGACAGCAGATGACATTCTACAAAATATTTTACGAGTAAGAAAAACCGGGGAATGCATATAAATACCACAAACGATTTTAACACATAGCTTTCTGGGGCTTCAGTATATTTTGAAGCATATATTGGTTGCGCAAATGCGCTTTTTTACGATAGCATTGTGCTTACATTTAGAGGAAATTATTTAGAGAATGAAGAGCAAGTTTAACTGCGAATAACCAGCTTTGCACATGTGCCCTTTACTCCCCTTAGTTGGACTGAGAGAGATGTCTCCGCGGTAACGTGCGAGGCTTGCAATTGGGAGGTTCGATTACCGACGACCGCCAACTCTGAGAAGGATATACCTCATAATCCTATACACATGGCTGAATTGCTTTTCATTTTTAAACACAGCAGCAATTAAAGGAGATATGAGCTTGATGAGCTGGCTGCAGAAATGGTGCATGGAGTCTGTAGGCTGGGTTGATTTTTCATCTATCCTTTCATTCCTTTTCCTTCTCGTCTTTCAGGTGTGCTTCTAGGTTTCGTGATGTATGGCGGTGTTGAACAGAAGGTGCGGATGCCTGCTTAAAGGACAGAGCACTCCCCGTGGACACTAGAGGGCTGCTTGGTCGACAGGTCGTTCATCGCTATCTCTAAGCAGCCCCAGCAGGTCTTTGAGCCTAGAACTATTAGATACTTCCGCGAGTCTGTCGCCTGTCTGCTGCGGCCTGTGTTTCCTTCACTTTATTCCTTCCTACTGGGGGGGGGTGGCAGCCACAATAGATCAATGTAGGTCGGAGTGTGTGAGGTGGCTCCCTCCGTTGTATAATCTGTACCTCTACCCTATTTATGCAGTTAATACGATTTCTACCAGTGCCTGGTATGGCGGTAAAGAAGGACATAAAACGTAGTGGTGAAAAGGATGATACGAAAATTCGCAGACCAAATTATCCAACTCAGGTTCGCCTAGTGACCGAGGAAAATCACGAAAAAACCTTTGGTCAAATTGGTCGACTCTGAGGGTTTGAATCTGGGACCTCCCGAATGATAATCACACACGTTACTGCGGCGCCACCTGGCTCGGTATGCTTTATTTCTAAACTTCTACACCTACCATGAACAATATTTCAAATTATGGAAATGCTGTACAGCTTGCATATTAAAATGGTGTAAGAATTATCCAAATGGTCCAATTTAAATATAAAACAGATCTTCCGGGCTAGGATGGTCGGGCTAGGTCGAAGATAAAACACATGAATCTGACGTTTCGTCCACGAACGTAATCCTAGCCCGAAAGATATTTATAATTTGATGACATAGGCCATGAAAGCGTATGACCGTACTTGGCTGAATAACTTTTAGATAAGCCAATTAGATGAAATTTTAAACGTTTATACCTTCTCTTTGGTCCGTAGTTGTTTAACATCATAAAAGCTCCACAATTTTCACATTGGTGAAACATATATTCCCTTGATATAAATATTCAACGAAATAGGCCCAGAACGGGCGGATGTGAAGATTCCAAACTCATCCCACCCCTAGCCAGTAACCGAAACGTTTTAGACTTGGTTGGCCATGAGTTCATGACACGCTGGGAAGTCAGTTTTCCCGCATTCTTTCGGCCTACCTAACCTACTACCTCTTTTACTACGTTTGAAGCCTAGGTAATACCACAGCCATAAGCTTTTAATATTTTTATTCTTATAGACATGGACTATAATATTTCAAACATACATTTATTTCCTCAATAAATGAGGAAATATAAACGAGTCTTGCAAGTTACTGGTTGCACTAAGCATTGCTTCTGGTAAGCTTTAACAGTGCGATTATCTTGCTGCCGGGGCAACTCTGTGTAAAATATTTACCCGATATCTATTACCTATATCTTCCTTGATTAATTTACTCGTGCATTTATCATTTTACCTTTCCTAACTAACTATAACCTGTTTTTATTCTTATCTGATTTTAAATGTAGCACTCTTCTCACTTATATTTATTGGTAAGTTTGACCATTTCTCTAATCTCAATTTTCCTCTCATTACTTTCTTTTCTTCACGTTCAAAAATCGCATCCAGTAATAATTATCTTTCATCCCGTACATTGAATATTTTTCTAAATCTCTTCTCTCTCTTAAATCCTTAAATTTTACTAGCTTTGCTGTAGCCCATGCAATTCCTTCACTGGTAGCTTTATTGCCTTTATCCGGATAATATTTCTTCCCCATTCTAACTATATAGAAATGTTCAGTTGATTGCGACTTTTTGCTTTTAAAACTAAATGTACTCTCAGGATTTCAGTATTTTCAATTTTATTTTAATTTGTTTCCAAAACACATTTAATTTGTTAATCCAAGTGATCCCTGGATAATGTCCAATATTGTATGGAAATACTTTTTTCATCTAAACTCTTAAACCGATATTTTAAAATTGTCACCATTATTTTTGTTTTGCTCCCTACCATTTCTAATTCTGCCTGGGCCACCCCATTAAGTGAGGTTTTAGATAATCACAGAATTTGCTTACAGAAGTTGCTATGAACTAAACCCACATTCTCCAGCCTTCCTCTACACCTCATACCAGTACAGCATTTTATAAACATGGATTATAGTAATATTTTTACTTAAATTATTACTATTTCAGTCTTTCATCGGTCTCTACTTATGATTTTATTTCTTAACATGAATCTTGGGCACAATTTTGATTTTCTCATGAGTATATCGTACCAGGCGAAACTAGCCAAATGACCTTCTTTACTGGCTGGCTTCAGCCCAACAAGGAATGTAGAAAAGCATTTCCAGTTTTACTTGAAGCTTATGCCGTATTTTTCATCAATCTCTACTATATATCACTTCTTTTTTCAAACTTGCACCCTGCACAAGGTGAGTTTTTTTTCTACTATAAAATTTTCCAAGCATGGTCAACAAGGGTAAGGACCGTTTTACCCCTAATAAACATGGTCTACTCACTTACACTAAAATGCAAATAAAAAACTGCAACACATACACATGATCCTGTTCATACGAGATCACACTGACTTATCAAGTTGGTCATGTTCTTAGCAAAAATGTACGATTGAAAAATAATAATTGTTAACATAATTATTGCAACGTAACTTCTTGTTATGCGTTTAAACATAATCTCTCATTAACATTACATTCATTACTATGTAATTTATTTCTGAACATTGAAATAAACTGTAAAATTTGATCAATTTAATTGGATTTATTAGGAACCAAAGAGCTCATCCTATTTCATATGCCTCTTCAGTTTCCGGTTCAAAGTTTTCCGCCATGATAGCGGCTTCTTGGTGTTTTTCTGATACCTGGCGAAAGTAATTGATAGCAGTGAGCTTTCGTGATTCGATCCAGTATCGATCTGGCATTTATTGGAAAATAAAGATGCTGGTACAGTATTTTTAAGATTGCTGCTGACCAATCATTTTGATAGTTCCACATGCTGTTAAAAAGCAACTAAATATATAACATTTGTGCTTATTTGCTTTGGATGTATATATTTATTGTGCGGCCAGTCACTGAGAATAGCTAGTCATCACTACTATGTTGGTATCGCCGGTGTTTGTTTTCCCTCTACGGTTTGTAGGCCTGGCCTGAGAGCTTTGGTGGCTGCCTGCCTACCGGGGACCTGTCCAGTCAGTGGGTCTGAGGGCTTTGGTAACGAGGAGCAGTGGTTTAAGTGACGGCTGAACTCGTGGATGGAGTTAGGAGAGCACATGCCGGAATGGAAATGCCCTTAAATTTGTGTGCTTGTCAGTATTTCTGACAGTTTTCAAAATTCTGTAAAATGGTTTAGCATTTATTAGTAAAAGTGCTAGTTTATATTGTTCTAAATTCGTTTGCTAGCTCCGTTACATTTTCGGTGCGGTTTCTCGACGGAGTTTCGATTTTGCGACACAAAGGTAAGGTTTGTTTTCAGCTTATTGTATTCTAGTTCGGAGGAAGTGGGGATGTTGAAGCTATATTTAAAGCCATTATAATTGCAACAATTATTCTAAGTGACTGGCCCTCTTATTTAGCTGTTTTAAACTGTTTAGTGATTCTTGTAATTTTGACTTCATTCATGTAAGAGTTAAATTGGCCATGAGTTATTGAGCTGTTCCATGTGACATGTACGTGTCACTTTTGTAGTTCTGCACCATGATTATAAAGTGTAATTCCTAAAGATGTTTACTGGGATAAAAAATTAAAGCAGTTTATGCAAGGGTTTTGTGAATTAGGTAGTCATGCCTACATAAGCTATTACGCTTTTAATTCTTTTCCTCTTAAAGTTCTCTCCAGATAGGATAAAAGCGCTTTGTAGACAAGTTCAAGTCTACTTGATGTTTTATATCTATAAAATATATATATATATATATATATATACGTTGAATTGACTTTACCCCATTAAGCAAGGTACTTTGTGTAAAATAGTTTTGAAACTAGTGGAGTTATGGGGATTTATTAAAGCTAGACAAGTTTAGGGCCCTTACATGCACTACTGGACAAATTGTTTGGTGTTATAGGTATCGGGTGATCGTTTGGGGCTCCATATAGTTTTTTATATCAACGTTTGGCCATTTTTAGCATTCGTCCGTTCCTGTTTCACTGTTTAATTGTTTGGCTTAAATTTCACTGGTTTACATAGCGTGAGAACTTTTGTTTCAGGATTGCTAAGCTATTTGCCCTTTTAGTGCATGTGTTTAAGGCTTCTTTGTATAACCTTGATTTAGGTTTAATCTTTTTTTTCTCTTTCAGCAACAGTTATATTAATGGTTGTTTCAGGTATTTTGTGCCTGAATATTTCGATTAACCCACGAGTTAGATGTTTTGGGTCTCTTTGACATGTATACGTAGTTATGGATTATTATGTCATTTAATTAGGAATTGAATTTACATGGACATGGTTTCCTGATGTCTGCGTAAATACTAATACATGTCACATTAACGTTATATAGCGCTTGCAAAGATTGAGCTTTTATAACTTCGATCCTGAAATTTTCATGTCTAGTTATTTCATTGTTTATTGGTTGAATATAATTTCGTTTATTGTTTAAAAGTTCTTTTTAATGTTTTTGAATATGATTGTTGATTGATGTTTGGTTCTTTATATTAAAGTAATTTTGCAAATTAAGCTCTAGTAATAATTTCGCTGATGTTTTGATTTGAAAGTTAAATTTTTGTTCTTTAGTTTTTCTGTGTTATTAATTTTTTTAATTTTAAAATTTCTAAAATTTTGTTTTAATTTAATGAGTATTTTGGGTTGTCTTTATCATACTTTGTTGTTCTATAGTTCGTCATTGTTTCTGATGGGGCATTTGCAATGTGGCATACCTTTTGATAAAATAAAGCCAGTTAAAATTATAGTGTTGATTTGTAGTTAATTCATTTTGGGTAGATACTTCCTCAATTTTTTGGAGGGGGGGCTGTGCTAGTATTACATTGATTCTCTCTCGTCTTAGGTATTTTATTCTCCTACGGCACTCGTTAGGGCTTCCCTCTTCGTTTTGCCGGGGTTCCTAGTCTCAGACAAATTTCGTATACGTTTGCTTAATTTTCGGTGGCCCCCTAAGGCTTTATGTCTGAGGTTGGCGAAATTATTGCACATTATAATTCATATAGTTTTCAACGATCGTTCAAAAACAGTATGAAATATGAATGTGTTAATTATGTAACAGAATCTGGAAAATAGGCTGCGTCTGATATTTCCCAACCTTTTCTTGTTGTTATAAACCACTTACCACACTTATATACAAATAAACTGTTGTAACTATATGTTGGTAATTTTTATGAAGTACGTCTTTTTTTCTCTTTATACCGCAATCAATTACATTACCAACATATTGATTGTAGTATAAAGAGAAACAAAAACATGTACTCTACAAGGGTTATTAAAACGGTTTTGTCATCCCACATCTATAAAATTAGAATAAAAGTTACTCGGAGGTTTTGATACAGTTGTATTACACACTACTGCAGTATTTGATAAATACCAATTAAAAATAAATATCACATATCGTACCGTTTTAAGAGTTCCGATTGTTGTTTGTTGTTTCAATCTGTCTTGTGTCTGAAGGAGTAAATTACGCAGCAGGCCTCCAGGGTTAGCTGTTTTAACATGGCTATATATGCATTTTGACTTGTTCTCGTGGAGCAACAACAATCTGAAGAGTAGGAACACGTGCTCCTATGTTCCCATCCACTTCTTGATGTTATATCTAGTAGTTATGAACGTTGCGCCGGTAGCATTAGGTGTTTCAGGGGTTGTACACATTTTAATCACTTAAGAGTTATGGCTCCGTGCATACATGTATACAGTATGTATTGAAAAAATAACACGCAGATGCGAGCGGGATTCAAACTGTGAACTTCTTCGTTAGAAACCCGCCGCCCTAAATAAAGCACAACTGCGAATGTGTGCATCAAAGCAGCTACCTCACAGTGCTCTTCAGATGTCTGATTCACTACGGGCAGGACGTGTTGTTGTTATCATTATTGTTATTATAATACTGTAACATATTACGGAAAGTTACATTACATAGTGTTCCTGTTAGAATTATTAAAATAGTATACACAGTATACAATTAATAATACACATAGAGTATGTCGGTTAGATCGATGTAACAATCAAAGCTTAATGTTAGTGCACCAAAATCACTTTTCTCTACACGGTGACAGTGTTAGCAATACTAGAACGCTTTTAAATAAAATACGAAACTGAAACAGAGGCAAGTAGTTCTATGTAATGAATGAAATAATAAGAGATATTTTACTATTCCTGTTGTAATTTTGATTACCTATTCGTATAAAAATGATGGCGATTCGGGGGCATCGTTTATATTTTATTATGACTCCATGTTGTATTAAAAAAGGAATACTGTTTTCTCTTTACAATATTAGTACATTATATTAAACACTTCAAAGCTGATAGTAGAGGAGTATTCCTATTATTAATTAAAATTACTAGACAGAAAAGAGAACTAAGTATATAACTAAATAGAAGGAAATACATTGTATTTCAAATCCGCAACTATTTGTCTAAGACTACATGAAAAGATGAAAAACAAAATTTTCAGTGTAAAGTTACTGATACAATTTTACTGCACAATGCAATTGTTGAACATTCAGTACATATTTATTGATGTTTCAGAACTGCTTCATAAGCAGTTATTAACATAAGTCAATAATACGATCAAAAGGATAAAATGGATCAGTAAAACAATATATATATATATATATAAAACAGGACATTTCAAAATACAATATCGGTTTTGGCTTCAAAAAATTCATTAAGGCTATAAAATGGATTTGCACGAAGCCAAGATTTAAAGTTGCTTTAAATCTATCTAGGCTAGCTGAATGGGCAGCTCTTGGTAATCTGTTGAAAGCACACATTCAGCACACTTACTATGACACCAATTTTACAAAAAATATTTTTTTATTCGTCCCCTACAAAACTGTATGTTATGTAGAGACGTTTCCATAACTAAGGGCCAGTTTTACAGAACTCTACAGCATTAAACATTTTCACGTAACTAGTTTTATGATTAGTTATAAGCCCTGGTTTATGAAACCCTAATTTGTTTGTTATTATATAGAGCATTTCACCACAAGAACAATTAATTTGAAATATGTACTGCCAAATCTTATTGGAAACTAAGGACTTTTTCCTTCCTATACTTTCTTTACTGCCTGCAAGAAGAGAAAGTATTCTATTCCATCCAAAGTTCGATATCGACATTTCAGCGGAAATATACGTTTTGAGATCCAGTAGTCCGTGCTTGTGTGTCCTCCACGTGGCTGTGAACAGCTTGACTCAAAAACAAAAAGTCGGTAAACACCAAACTTGATATTTAAGTTCAGCGTCTTCCGAGGATGCGACACGTAGATTTTAAGAAAACCTACCACCCGAAACTACCCTTTACATGAAAAACGTTTTGTTGTTTTAGACTTTTCCAAAAACAATTCTAACGATTTTGATTAAAATGTAATAGGGTTAACATACAGAATGGACCATTAAATTGAGACTGTACGGTATCTCCAAAACTAAGCGCTGTAGAAAGAAATGTCTTTAGTAAAAAGTGCTTGATATTATGGGGGAAAGTAAATGTCATTAGTCATGTTTTGTTTGGAGGATTTTATGGTTGTCAATTTAATTATATTAAATGGGAACCTACAATTAGGTTCATTTAAATTGACCCTAAAATGACCTCACAACGTCCTCCAAATAAAACACGACTAATGGCATTTACTTTCCCCCCATAATATCAAGCAACTTTTATTTAAGATATTTCTTTCTACAATGCTCAGTTGTACAGTCTCAACTTAAATGGTCCACCTTGTATTGTCTAATATATTGACATGAGAAATAAAATGTATATTTTGAATTTCGTGAATAGCCTTTAATTGATTTCCCTTTGTTTTATTAAATTTTGTGTGATTTTGAATAATTACTAGGAGGTCTTATAATACAGAAAATCTTACTAAAGGAAAAATCTGATGTGTTATATTCACATGATTTTCTACCCTTTATCGCTTATTAGTGAGTATACAAATAATTCATACGAAAGATTATTTTCCTATCTACTTCATTTTAATTCAGATAAACCTTTCCGAAAATAACTGCATTGCACATTTCGTTGTAGATATAAAACGAATAGTGACAGTCAAATGTTTTAGAACTGGACGCTATGTGTTGGCCTAAAATTCCATACTCTCTCCATCGCGTCGCGAGAAATAGTGGCAAATCGACAGGACTTTAAAAGAATGTCTAAGTATTGATCAATTCGAACCATTAATAACGGATATCTCGAAAATGACTGATGCCATAAAAATTTATTTGAAATGAATTGTGTTTTAAAGAGATCCACATTTCCCGTGTAGTACCAATAGTGACAGTCAAATGTTTTAGACCTGGACGCTATATACTGTACCTAAAATTCTATACTCTCCCTATCGCGAGAAACAGTGGAAAATCGACAGGACTTCAAAAGAATGGCTAAGTATTGATCAATTCGAACCATTAATAACGAATATCTCATAAAAGGCTGGTGCCACAGAAAAGTTATTTGAGATAAATTGTGTGTTTTAAGGAGATCTACATTTCTTGCGCAGTATGTTTTCCTCTGTCGTTTAACATTTACCATTTACACAAGATTATAAAATATTCCTTCCGAATGAAGAGGACTTCAAAAAATATTCCCAGAAAATTCAAGATATACATTTTATTTCTCTTGTAAACATCTTTAATACATGGTATTTTAATAAAAATCACTAGAGCAAAAGTTACAAAAAATCTTCATGTAAGATAGAAGATGTGCGTAGTTCGGTGTGCGGAGTTTTTTTGGAAATCTTCGTGTCGCGTCTTTGGAAGGTTTTGAACCTAAATACCAAGTTTTGCTTTTATCCGACTTTTCGTTTTTGAGTTATACTGTTCACAGGTACCCACACACCAGGGGCGTAGCTAGGGAGGGGTTTTTAGGGTTGAATAGCCCCCTTGCTAAAACAAATATGTAAAATGAATACAAAAAATAGCTTCGCTAAAGTAATAGCATCTTTCTATCTTGGTGGGAACGATATAGTTCCTAATCGTATCACTGGTAGCGCTATATTTACGCCGCATGTTTTAGACGATATTGCCAAAGGTGACAGCAAGAGAGCTGTTACTTTAGATGGTGTGGTACAACCATGTCAAGATATCGGCGGCACGTTTTAGTTCCGGTGCTAAGTTTGAGTGGTTTCCAAAAGAGTCCCATATCTCCTAGTTTAGAACATAACTAGAAACCCTATTTTTGAAATAAAATGGTCTGCAGCGGCAATATAAAGTACTTCAAAGTGGTAATTAATTTACGTGTCACAACATATTTGCCTCTTAGAATACGCAAAACATCTTATCCTAATTTTATTTCCAATTGCTGCATTATATGTGAATGTAAAATCGATTTATTTAAATATTTCAACTCAGGATTAATTCATATTTATCATTTGAATTGATTCAAGTTGTTTAAAATGCTTTTTTGCATTCATGGGGCCTCAAAACATGTATTTCTGGTGAAACCTCGGTGTCGAAGTTTTGGCTGGAATGCAATACCTTCTCCATCTACTATACACGTGGTAGAGAAGGTAAAAAAGTATCCCTATACATAACACCCCTCAATATTTTTCTGATTACTCTACTGACACACACACACACACACACACACACACACACACACACACATACGTACACACATGGACCTTTTTATAAGAAAGCGGTTTTGGATTTAGGGGTCCCCAAAAACATGCGTTTTCGGTGAAATCCCAGTATCGAATTTTTGAGTGGAATGCAATATCTTCTCTACATATTATGTACGTGGTAGAGAAAGTAAAAATGTAGGGATTGTTAAAATACACAACTTTTACCATTGTCTACTACGCACAGTAAGTAGATGTATGCATTCCACCTAAGAGTTCGATATCATGATTTACCGAACTACATGTTTTGAGGCCTCCTGAATAAAAACAAAAAGGCACTTTTAGAAAAAGGTCCATGTGCGTGTGTGTGAACAGCATAACTCAAAAGCGACAGTCAGATAAATACCAAACTTGTTTAGATTCACGAGAGGCGACCGAAGATTTTCAAGAAAATCCCCTCCATCTCACTCAGACTACCCTTTACATGAGGAAAGTTTCAAAATTTTTGATTCTATAAAAAATGGTTTAACGATTTTGATTAAAACCCATATAGTAAAGATATTTACATTACAAATAAAATGTGTTTCCTGAATTTTATGCGAATGGGCCGGGAAATCACCTTCATTTGGAAGAAATTTGCATAAACGTTTATAACTGGTAAACTAAGCGATAGACGTAAACGTACTACACAAAAAATGTAGATTTCCATAAAACACAAATTTTATTTCAAATAAGCTTTTTTTGTGACATAAGTCATTTCTGAGATATCCGTTATTAAAGGTTCGAATTTTTCATTTCTTGATACGGTAATTTGTATCACAAATTACTCAAATGTAAATAATTATTTTAATATGAATATGTATTTTTGTGTAACATTGATTTCAGAGGTTTAATAATTGTAATTATTATTGGTAAATAATAATATACGGCTCTACTGAAACTGTTAACAATAACACAATACTTTAGCAAGGGGGT